>CM065591.1:345848865-346448865 GCA_033119425.1 Bufotes viridis
GAACGAGCTCTCTCCATGTTAACACCTTCTATACCGCGGTCCGTACGGACCGCGGTATAGAAGGGGTTAAACTGGTAACATCTGCAGCACAGATGTCAGCAGTTTATAGCAGGGGGTCAGCAATGTGCTGACCCCCTGCTATACTCACTAGACACCAGGTAAAGCGTTTGAAAGGAGGCGGGCGGGGATCGCAATTGCGATCCCGCCTGCCGCACCGCCCACCTCCCGCACCGCCCACCCGCAGCACCGCCCGCAATCCCCCCCCTGCACCGCCCGGGGGGGACACTAATATGGCGGGGTGCAGGAGGAGGGGGTTAAAATTTATAGGTTTGGGGCATATTTTGGTCTCTGATCCCCGCGGTCACAGACCGCGGGGATCAGGGACTACAGATAGCGCAGAAAACCGCAGGTCTGAATTGACCTGCGGTTTGCTGCGATCGCTGACATGGGGGGGGTCACAGGACCCCCCTGGGCATTGTGCCAAGGTGCCTGCTGATTGATTTCAGCAGGCATCTTGTTCCAATCACCGCCACGTGCGCAGCGGTGATCAGATATTCGCAGGGTGTACATGTACGCCCTTGGTCCTTAAGTACCAGGACACAAGGGCGTACATGTACGCCCTTCGTCCTTAAGGAGTTAATGAGGCACTTAAGCACTTTTATGGCTATATGTTTGCACATTAATTAATACGATATTGTACAATACCGCTTTGAGATATTACACATTGTTTTAGTATGGACGCTATTTTTGAAGATATCGATCTTGTGTATTTATTATATTTATTTGATGTTTTCACTTAATTACTGTCAATTACATTGCTATGCACCATGGGTATTTAATTCCACATCTGACACCATTTTGTATGCTTGAGAAAGATGGCATTGTGCGGTTGAAACGTTGCAAGGGGAATAAAGAGGTTCACCATTTTTTCACTACCACGGAGTGTTGCTTCTGTCTCTGGATTCTCATATATATATATATATATATATATATATATATATATATATAGCTGTGGCTTGCCAATGGCACAATGAGATGCTTGCTTCTTGTGCTCCTAAAAAAAACCTGGTCATAAAACAACATACAGGCCTGATAATGCTGCTAATTCTGAGTGATGTTGTGACGCAGAAAACCCCTTATCTCTGGGCAAGTGGGAGATGGAGATCCTGGTAGCATTGCTTAGCTTTTTATCTCCGCAACCTCTCTGAGCTCCAAGTTGCAGCCTACCAATATGCACCAACTGTGATTTATAAGGGGAGGGCGGTACTTCACCTAACTAAATTTAGGGGAGGACACTTAAGCCCGAAGTACAGAGTCCACTCAACCCATAATCTGGTTGTCCCACAAGCTATGCACATATCCAGCTGTTTAACCGGTAAGAGATATTGACACTTTATAGTGGTGTTTGTTTCCATAGTGTGCTTATGAGTGCGGATGTTTCTAGCTTATCCAGTTTTGTTTTGGCGTCTTTTTCTTGGGGGCCTGACATAAGGTTATATTTTAGTTAATCTACAGTAAAAGTTACGTTTTAAGTGAAACTACTTCCCCTGTTTATGATTGTTGGTCTATTTGTAGCAGTAACCTGGTGAGACCCAACTGTGTCTCACAGATGAGATACTTTTCTTTGTCCCTACCATCATGCACCTTTCGCTTCTTTATGTCCACCAATGAAGCACCAGGTGAACGTCTTTCCCCCTTTTTCAGTGGTGACTTTCCCAACAGCTCCCGTTCATCTCCAGCTTCTAGTTAAGGCATTTCTGCATCTCAAAGATTCTCCAAAAGATGGTGCCACTGGTCACTTACATGTGGCTCCCCTCAGATAAAAGAGTTGACCATCTTGTGCATCTTGGCCTTTAAGCTATTCATCTCCTGAGGAGTGAGGAAGCCGAAAGTCTACTGTCTTACCTGCACAAAGAGATTACAGGGATTGAAAGTCACACATGAAAGCCATATCAATGAGACAAGAGAAGGTCTTGTCCACAGACAAGGCATGGAAGCCCTCCAGGAGAACATCACTTTGGCAATCACATTGGCAATAGAGCGACTGATCTCAAGGAATCTCAGGAGTAAAATCCAAAAACTCTGGATTCTTATCGTGCCTCGGGCACTAAACCTGAAGATCCAAATTGTCCTAGAGATGTGATTTTCAGGATTCAATTCTTCAAGGACAAAGAAACCATTTTGAAAAAAATTTAGAAACCTGGGCACATCAGGGTGTCCCGATCCTTATTCTCCCAGACCGGGCCAGACGTGCTCTGCAAAAGTGCAAAGTCCTTAAAACCCTGCTGGCTGCTCTGAAGGATAAATGAATCCTTTATAAATAGGGTTATCCCTTACAGCCTATAGCTAAAAAGGACAGTAAAACAACGCGTTTCCCTCCTTAAGCTTCTTTAAACTTATGAAGTACCCAGAATCTCTCTACCTGAATGGCCACCACCTCCTTGCATCATTTCTCCACCGCAGACAGAGCAGTGGAAGGTATTGGAACCTAAACCGCCAAGAGAGCACTGTCCTTCTACTATGTGAAAGAGAGACACAGCATCCACTGCCCATGATGTCTTGTCTTCCCGAAATAGGAAACGCTATTGAGCTTATTCAAGGACATTTCTTTTTATTCATGTTACCTTCTTGTTTTCTGCAAACCAATTTCTCAGTTATTTAATGAGCACCTTGATATTAAATACATTCTTGCTTACTCAGCTAGTTCACTTTGTTGCCTAATATTGGCTCACCATTCCTAATTTATGTTTATTGCTCTTAGACCTGTTATGTTATGGTTACTAAGGCCTATATGGCCTTTCTTCTTATGTGTGTGTGAATTATGGGCTATCTGTGTTTATGGCTTCCCCTTTCCAACGTAGGTCGGATATCTCATGTGCAACCACTGAAGTTTATCTTATAGACATTAACCTTTCAGAGATTTATATTTTTCTCTTCATGATTCTTACTCCTGCATTTTTTTTTCTGCCTGTTTTATTTTTATTCCCCCTCTTCCTTTTTTCATCCCTAACCCGATAATGCTCTTAATAATTAACTTAACCATGGCTAGTCTGAACTTTTTCTTCTATAACACTATGATTCTTAATAAACCAGAAAAGAAGCGGATGGCGGAATTCAGATAGCCTTGTTCCAGGAAAGATATTTCCATGCATCAAACTTACCTAAGTGCTCCTTCAAGCTCTTTCCTATAGTTCTTGCATCACTAATAAAGGCTGTTGGGTATCCATTGCATTTTTTAAATCTCTTCCACATATTCTTATCTCTTCCAATATTAATCAGGAGGGTTCTTATCTAGATGGGGGATTTATACTTTGATGCATCTTTGGACTCTTCTGGTAAGTCCTTTGTTTCCTCCTCAGCATTTTGCAAAATTCAGAGAGAAATAGCCTTTGTGACACTCACAAACATGGGGCAGGTCCTCCATGCCAGAATCAGGGATTACAGTTACCACTCCCTGGCCCATAAATGTTATAGCTGTCTGGATCATATGCTAGACTTGTCGTCCAAATGTTCTATCAATGTATTCCTGTGGTCAGAACACGCCCCAGTGTTAGGATCCATTTTTAGTTCCAGACCTGTCCCTGGGAGGGTATCTTGGCACCTGACAACCTCCCTTATGTTTGCAGAGTCTTCCATTACAGACTTTTCCCATAAACATACAATTGAAAATACCACTGCTCCCTTTAAATAGGAAGGTCTTAAATGTGTTCTTGGATTTGTATTTCTCATGAGGTGTGATTAAAAAAGCGATGTTGGCCAAATTACAAGATCTATTTCAAGATCTGGGTATTAAAGGATCCTCTAATAGATTCAAAACCCACAGATGCTTTAAAAGCAGACATTTCCAAAATTTGTCACCAGATAATGGCCACTTTTGCTCAAAGATCTTTGGGTCTCCAAGGTAAAATTAAAAGGGGCTACTTCAAAAATGGTGACAAATATAAAAAATGGCCCATGAGAGCCCTCCATTCTAGATTCCCCCAACCTATTTGTTTTCCATAATCTCTCCCACTAGGGGGATGGTCCACTCTCCCTCTGAGATTTTGAAAGAGTTCAGCTTCTTTTATGCCAAATTACATTCCATTGCAGATAATTGTGCATAGGATAGGGGGATAACTATTAGATCAGTGGGGGCCCTACATATCATGAGAACAGGGGCCCCGTATCCCTTGCTGCTCACCTAAAATGAACGGCGCACTGGTTGCGCATGTACATGGTGGCTCCATTCATTTCTATGGAAATTCCAGAGACAGCTGAGTACAGTGTTTGAGTACAGTGCTTGCAAGAGTTTCACATCAGAGATATGGAAGTAACCTAAAACTATCAAATATGTCCTTAGGCACTTAATCATAGCCATCAGACAAATAAATAAATCTAGACTATGTAGATACACATCTCGCCCCTTTAAGCACACTGGGTTGAGGCTCTAAATCAGTTGATATCTTGATCACATATCTAATAAAATTCTTGTATATGGCCTCTATAAATAGTTATGTATGTTTTATTAATCAAGTGTTATTTAGCACTCTGTCAATAAACTAATATTGAACAATAAAAAAAGTGGTAATCTTGCAATTTTCACACTGGCCTCTAGGCCTAATAGGTAATCATTTCTGTTCAGTACAGGTAATTGGTAATTTTTCAGTAGTCATTATTTCTATCATCACCACAGAAAGAATTATAATAACAAGTAACACCTCTATATAGATAACAAAGGATCCACCATTTGCAGTTGGTGAAATCACAGCGTATCTACCCCCCCCCCCCCTCCACACACAACCACCCAAACTTCTGCACAGGTCACAGAGCATGCCTAAATAAATCTGTCACAGAAGTCAATCGGGTCTACTCCTGTCCTATGTGCCTATGGCCCATGTAGCTGCTCTTAAAAAGACAAGAAGTCTTAACATATTTAGGCATAGTGACCAGTGTGAAAATTGTTGAATTATATACAGCTTTTTTAATATAGAGAGTAGCATGGAAAGATAAAATAAAACTGACCAAAATGCTAAAAAAAATATGTTTAACATGAAATGGGATTTAAACTATAGGTCATTTTCTGATAACACATTCCCTTTAAGAGCTCAAATTACCTGCAGCTTATGGTATATTTTCTATAAAGACAAGCTAAACGGAATGCATTTCTATATTTCTTTTTACTCAAATAAGAACAGAGCCAGGGGTGCAGTTTAGTTGAACCAAAGTGACAAGTTCGTCCAACTGGCCTGGGTATATGAACATAACACCAGTGCAAATACAACAATGCTTTATTTATATATAATGTGTATCTCCACCATATGCTGCTGATGGTGGACTCTCTCCAAGGTGATGTGATCAATTGTCAAAATGGGTAAACTACCTACACATTCAATTATTTTAATAGACAGTTTGGAAAATTTGAAAGAAAGTGAGCGCAAATGTTTCAGTGTGCATGAGCCTAATGCGGCCATCAATTCTTATCAACATCTAATTGGACTCCAATAGATGTTCAGCAGGATTCAGAGAAAACACAATTAAGTGTTTAGCTATGAAGAGCTGTTCTCACTGAGGGCTAAAAGTCCACATCCAGTTAATTTGACCACATTTGGGATTTTTAATGAAAGTTTGATTTTTTAACCATATACAAATGGTTAAAACAATTAGTTTTACAATTGTAAGAAGTGGCAAGTAGCAGGCTGTTGTGAAATTACATTGTAAAAGCATTTCAAAATAGAGAAAGACATGGCATACAGTCACTTAGATTTAAAGCATTAATGTGAAATGCATTAATGTTTGCAGATGGAAATCAATAAAGAGCGAGGGTTTGGTAATGCTGCCCCATCATTTCCAGAGTTGTGCAGAATTATCATATTTAAAAGTTTATTACAGTGATATAATATGGGTATTCAGACTTTCTGCTACTCAGGGATCTTACCTAAAGTATCTTTGCTTAAAGGGTTTGTCCAAAATAATAAAAAATCTTGGACAAGTCCCACAATGTCCTGAAATAAGAAAAACTTTTCTAAGGTATTTTAACTGATAAAATATCCTCTGCATGAGTCATCAGTGGGGGTCCGACACCGGGGTCCCCCCTAGAGGAGCTTTTTGAGAAGACACCGCCGCTCACAGTAGTGCTGCGGCCTTCTGTCTTCTCACCAAGCACAGCATCATATATTGTATAGCAGCTGTGCTTGGTATCGGAGCTCAGTTTCATTAACTTCATTGGGGCTATGTTGCACCTAAGGCATGTGATCAATGAACAGGATATCACATGGTCTAGGTAAAGCTACCAGAAAGCCACGGTTCTACTGTGAGCACTGGTGTCCTCTCAAATAGCTGATCGGCAGCGGTGGATACTGATAGACCTATCCATCGGAAAACCCCTTTAATTTATGATGAGGTCTGTTGCTCATCATAAAATAAACACATGCTCCAATGACACAGGGGGAAATCAAGACTGCATACAAAATAACTGACCTCCAGTATACTCACTTATTTCTCCAGCGCTGTCCTCTGTGGTGCTGGTCCAGTACTCTTATTGTTGTTTGTTTTCAAACAACAGCAGTGACATGCCTGAATACAGCATGTGACCACTGTAGCCAGTAGTTGTCTTCAGCGGTCTACAACTGAGAACAATGATTGGCTGCAGCGATGAGGTGCTGAATCCAGGCACGTCACTTTGCACGTCACAGTAGCTGTAGACCACTGAGGACATTGATTGGCTGCACTGGTCACATGTCATGTTCAGGCACCCCCTTCAGATTAATAGATGTGTTAGTGTTCATTAGTGTTCTGCACATTTGCTTAGGGTCTTTTTACAAGGAGCAATTTTAGCATAAGTCAATCAGTGCTCATTTACAGGTCCTTTCACATGGTTCAATGCAAACTGAATGGGGTTTAACAATCGACACTATGATTGTTTATCCACAATTCAATTCTCATATTGTAAGCAGAGCATCCCCTTTTAAAATGAGGCAATATGCACCCTATGAACAATGATTTTTGGTGTAGCCTAAATGATGAGACCACCTAGCAAATGAGCATTTGCATGTTTCCATAAGGCAATGATGGGAATATGCTTTTTTCATTCCTGATAATGTACATGTAAAAGAACCCTTACTTTATTTAAGGGCATATTGACACGAATGTGGTTTGGTTTCGCATCCAAGACGCATTTTTTGTGCTGTCCGCATCCGTTGCTCTGCTCCGTGGCCCTCCAAAAATCATGTCCTATTCTTGTCTGTTTTGCATACAAGAAAAGGCATTTCTGTAATGGGCTGCCACGTTCCGTTCCACAAATTGCAGAAGGCATATGGGCAGCATCCGTGTTTTGTGGATTAGCAATTTGCGGACCTCAAAACATGGCACATTCGTGTGCATGAGCCCTAACACTGTGGTATCTTTGCCTTCTACTGGGAACTGGTATTTTAAAGGGTCACTAACTTTAAAAAAACTTTTGATATTTCATAAAGACATAAAAAAAAAAATTAGATCAGCGGGGGTCTGAGCTCTGAGACACCCAATGATCCCTAGATTGAGGGGCTAGAGAACCGCAGGCATAGCATGCTCTTTCTGCTTCTTGCTGAGGATGGAATCAAGATGGGCCTATAGACTTCAATGGAGCTTGTCTCATGCAGCGAGGAGAGAGAGCCAGATATGAAGGCGTTTCTTTCCTCTCGTTTTAGGGATTGTGGGTGTCTCAGTCATATTCTCACATATCTAATTTTTGAATGTGTCTCTATGACATTTGAAAGGTTTTTTGAAAAGTTAGCAACCTTTTATCCTGCCCATGTATCAGTAAATGTCAGTTTATACTAGAAAAGCCATTTCAACATCTTTGTTGTAGGATTAGTGCTGAGCCTAATTGGAAGAATAAATAAAACTATAGGTTATTGATAAACTTTAACAATTGTACATTAAAACCTATTGTCTGTGTCAATATTGATAAATGAAAGCACTACTTGTAGGGACATCTTCATTTACAATACTTAGCATGTGGCTCATTGCTAAGAAAGATTGATGCTGACTGCAAAGGAGGAGAAACTGCTTTCTGATGACTGTGCTGATGGTAAAAGGTCAATAGATACTTGTACGATATTTTAGCCACTGATCATTAATTGCAACAAGGGTTAAGCATGCTAAGTTCACAAAATTATTGGTTGGATAGCTTTGACCTTATTACTTGCACTTATTGCTAGAAACGTGTTGTACTGGTGAGGGTTTACAAACTCTCTAATATCTGGAATTATACTGGTTTTGGTGGAAATAACATTTTGGGCACAGTTTGAAGGTACAGTATTTACCAAAATCATTATGAAAGTTATCTGTGAACACAAAGTTATATGTTTGTGAGCATAAAACAGTTGTGCAAGAGTAACAAAAAAAAAAAAAAAAGAACATAAAAAAAAAAAAGCCATTTCTTACCTGGTAAACATCCCCACCATGCCAGCACTGATGCTCCAGTGGTCCCCAAACAACTTACATTACAGTAGTGATCTTGTGCCATACTAGCAGGGGTGGATTGGGAATGTACAGGCAGTGGGCAGATGTTCTCAGTATCCACTCTTGCTCTGCTTAAGAGTCTCCTTGCTTGACTTCCACATATAGAGTCATTCTTGGGGATAACCGTAAGCACTGTTAGCATTCTGACAGTGTGTGGGGATACCCCATATATTTAAATGGTCTTCTGTCTCTACTTTTAAACTGTCACTATTGGACTTTAGAACTTACAAACTTCTGCTTCAGAGACAGAAACCTTACCAATTGTGGTATGGAGCACATTGTTGTCTGCAAGCAGGGGTGCACCACCAATGAGGCCAGGTGAGGCGATCACCTCAGGCAGCACTTGGTTCTGCCAAGCGGGGGGCAGCAGAAGGGCCATGGGCAATGAGCACTTTCATTGTGGCAAAGGCGTTAGGTTAAGAATTTGGCATTGGGGGCCACCGCTTCAGTTTTCACCTCAGGCAGCAGAAAGGCTAGGTGCACCCCTGTCTGTAAGGATAATTTCTCTAACTAAATACCTTCATTAGTATTAATGTACAATGTCCTGGTATCTACAGATACTTCTCTGTATACCAGGAGATTGGGGTATCAATATAGGCCTAATTTATTTAATAATCCCCAAAATAAATTCAAATTTTGCTGTTATCCTAGTGTCTGAGTATATAGGGATATATCTGTAGAAACCAGTTCATTGTACAGGGATGCTAGTAAAGGTTTTTAGTTAGAGGAATTCCTCTTACATCACGCTGTCAAGCCTGTGGCTCAGCTGTTCCCTGGTTCAAGACCCGCTAGTGACAATTTGAATAAAAGGGGAATTGTTATTGCTGTGCTCTGTGCTTTCCTGTGTCACATTACATTAGATAGTTAGTTAGCTATCTCATATATATAATACAGATAGTTAGCATGAGATAGTGTAGGTTAGATTGTGATAAAGTGTAGCTTATAGGTTCCAGTGCAGGGTGTTAGGTAGTCTGCTGTCCGTACATATATGCTACAGACATAGTGCTGTGATGTCTTGAGTTCACAACAATTGCGAATATATCGGAGGACTTTATCTGCATATATAGCTATTATAATGTTCTGCCATGCCAACCATTTTATCCAGTCTCAGGAATCTTCTAGCAGCTTGAAAAATGTAGCAATAGTGACCCACACCTGTATTGCGTGCACAATACGCGCATATTACATTGCTGATTTTCGCAACCAAGAAAATAATCGTGAATTCTTGAATTTATGAAGAATATTTGACCAAATATTCACAAAATATCACAAATTCGAATATTGCCCCTCCCGCTCATCACTAGTTTTTTTTAAGAATACTTCAGTACTTTGCTTAATTCAGTCATCCCTCAACCCTGACCACCTCCAAATTGTGATGCTGCCACTACTGTGCTTCACTGTAGGGATAGTATTGAATGGGATAGTATAGAATAGAGGCTATGTTCCTATGGAGGTCTTTGGCATGGCTCCATAGGGACACAGTGTAATTAGGGTCTATGCAAGAACTAATCCAATGACTGTTTGTTAAAGTTCCCTAGGGGAAGTATATATATATATATATATATATATATATATATATATACACATCATTGGCATCAGCTCCTGCGAAAAGCATGTACTATTAAAATCTAAAAATATGTATCCCATACAGAAAATGGCCAAATGGGAAATAAAGTGCTAATGGCTGATTCACTGTTTTTTGCTCACTTTGCCTACCACAAAAAATGTGAATAAAAATGAATCAAAAAGTCATACATCCTCCAGTATAGCATCAATGAAAAATATAGATTTTTGAGTATTAAAACTCAAGAAAAACTATACATATGTGGTATTGGTATAATCATACTGACCCATACAATGAAAGTGACAGGTCAGTTTTATCACATACGAAATTATGTAAAAATAAAACCCATAAAACTGTGGAGGAATTTAGTTTTTTTAATAATTCCACCCCATTTGGAATTTTTTCCCTGCTTCCCACCACATTGCGTGCAACCATAAATAAAATGAAATTAGAAAGTACAACTTGTCCCACAAAAATCAAGCCCTCATACGGCTATGTAAATGGAAAAATAAAAAAAGTTATGGCTTTGGGATGGCTGGAAAAATGGAAAATCGCCAAGTCATTAAGGGGTTAAAAATGTGCATTTTGTTTACTACACTCCAAATTATGCATAAATTAAATAGCTTTTAGAATAGATTCTAGAATACTTCTTTACATTTTAGATAGCAAATTCGGTTCATATTTCCATGAACTGCACATCTACATACCATTTTTTCTAAGCAAAATGTATAAACATGAGGCTTTTCATACATGTTTTTATCAAAATGTGTAAGTCCATTTTCCACTTCAAGGCCATCTCTTTCAAGTGGGTCGCTAAACTAATATGGCACTAGTAGGGCAACTGCTTCTGGCAGAATGTGGCACCCATGGGAATGGACCATTCAGCTGCCCAATGATACCCCTTCTAACAGGCTAAGTCCCCATTACTCTTGGCTCCACCACCCTACAGGGACAGAACAACAGTACCAACATGAGCTTTTATAATCTATTTACATGGTGCTGTGTTGCATGATGGCTTTTGTTGCTGTGGTAATGGGTTTGTGTGGCCCTGAGCCTAGGAGTTGTAGCCCCACAGCAGAGGTGCTGTTGGTCTGCTAGGTCACCCTGCCTACAGGAGCTGTGTTACCTAAGTTGCAATCACCAACAGTGCTGAGCTGTATTTGGGTAGAAACCCACTTAAAAGAGATCTCCACGAAGTAGTAAGTAGGTTAGGTAATTTTGATCAAAACATATGAAAAGAAACTCATGTTGATGTTTATAAAGTGTGCTTAGCAGCAATGGATCAGTATATATGTTTTTTTGCTTTCTGTAGACTTTTTTTGTACAGGTGATGCATTCACATATTCTGTTCCCCTTATTTTTGCTTTTTCGTGGTATCAGCAATTAAACCCATTTGGCCTGGGTGTCTTTAATTAGAAGGAGACTACAGAAGGTTACGTCCACACAAGACCACTCGGCTGGCAATTTCTCAGATATCTGTCACTACAAAATCCTCCTGAAATGGGCTAGCTTTTGTGGGGGAATCACTTCAGAAACCACGGCAAGACTTCTGCTGATTTCAACCTTTGCATTGCTAAGGTTGAAAGTCATGGCTAAAACCCCCAGCATAAACTGATATGCTATGGACTGAAAACCCTCAGCGCAAGTCAGTCCATGCTGCAATTTATTTATTTATTTTTTCACAGGGTATAGATAATATTTTTGAAATCTTATCAACTTTACCAGCACTGTAAGTGCTTTAGGTCTTCCATACACGATTTCACTGCACAGAATCTGCAGCATTTATACTACTTAGTGGCCCTACCCTACTTTAGTCTCAGTCTGTCTTCTGAAGCCACATGGAAAAGTGAGCTTATGTGATTTGTTCACATGCATTTTGATCAATACTTATACAAGGAACCTCATTCTCAAGTTGTTACATGTTAACACATTGCTGGCAATAGAAATGTTAAAAAATAGGAATGTGCTGAGTCCAAACAAAGAGATTGCCTGTGTATATTAAGCATGGGCTCTACAGCTTAACTAATGGACATGTGCTTGATCTGGTCAGACCAAAATGGTGCACTTTTGAACCCTAATGTATATCTTAGAAGTATATCTAACTTCACTAAGGCTGAAGTCCCTAAAGTAGTTCACACATAGATAATACAATCTAATGTTTACATCAGTGCCTTATCCAGGAACATGACTAAAAAATGATAAAACCAGCTTATCTTGCAAACAAATCCAGACAATAAATACAAAACAAAGGTTTTCCTTGGATTACATGTAAATGAGATAAAGAAGTTAAATATTGTAAAACACAGTTGAGCACCACACCCCATTAGCATGTGGGTATGTGACCGGACTTCATATTCCTAAATAAGGACAAGATGAAGCAAACTCTGCAGAATACCATTTTATCACATCTTTTTTACCAGCATTTCGATTAAACAAATTGCTTGTACAAACAGTGCCATAATTTGGCTTCCATTGTACTATACTATGGGCATATTTAAAGTAGTATGTCTTATCTTAAGCATTTTTAGCGTATCCACAGAACCACAGCATCAGTGGGATTTAACCCATTTACGCATAATCATGCACGTGCACGTTGGCAGCTTTTGACCCGTTCCCTATTCACTACATATGAGTGGTCAGCTGTGCATGCATATGCATGGGGGGATCACAAGAGATAGCTGTCAGCCAAAAGAGCACTCAGCTGACACTTATTTCATGTGTATGGCGAGATTAAAGGGAACCTGTCACCATGAAAATACTAAATAATCAGCAGGCAGCACACTAGAGAGCGGGAGGAGCCTATTGATATATATTTTTATGGCAAAAGATTCGGTATAACTTGTATTTCATCTATTTAAATTCCTGCTCATTTCTGGCTTTGAAGTCAAGGAGGTGGTCCTATCACTGATTGACTGTTAGCTCTGTATACACAGTCATTAAGGGAAGACTGTCAATCACTGATAGGACTGCTTCCTTGACTTCTAAGCCCAGAATCAGCATGGATATACATGTATGAATTACGAGTAATACTGAATTTTTTCCCCATAAAACTATAAATCAATCTGCTCAGCTCCTCCTGCTCTATAACATGCTGCCTGCTGCTCAGGCACCATGTTCCATGTGACAGGTTCCCTTTAAATCTGATAGCTACCTACAGTCTATGACCAGCTTCACAATTATCTGTACAATACAAATAAGACTCTAAGCTGGTAGAGGTATTCCCACCTTGGGCATTGCTAGCATTTCACTAGGATATGCCATCAATGTCGTATAGATGCTGGTCCCACCTCTGGAACCATCCGCTATCTCCAGAATGGGGCCTCCAAAGAGAAGGAGAGAGAACCCTGCATGGGTGGCATGATCTCCATTCACTGTTGTAGGAGTAAAGAAAATAACTGAGCAAGTGTGGCAGACTTAGTGCTTGTATTATATGTTCAACCATTAATTTATAGGAATGCCAAATACCAAAAAATAACATTACAAACGTCTGGCCGCATATAGCTTTTCTGGCCAGTGGTGATCAGCAAATCTCCAGGTTAATCCTTCTACACTGGAGAACTATAGCTCCGAATGAGCACCGATTGATTATATACAAATCTTTCACATGGTCTGATACAAATCGGGGATGAATGATTCTTACTACAATAGATCATCCCCCATTCAGTTTGCATATAGTTGACAGCACATCCCCTGTTTTGAGACCATATATGTAAAAGATGTAATGACTTAGACAAATGATTGCTTATTTGTGGGGTGATATGTAAGGTATGTTTGCTACAGATTACTGGCCTATCTAAAAGAGCCCTTAAAATGAAATAACTTTATGAGACAAGCCTTTTAAGAGTATTAAAATGTAACTTTACACATTTATTCTGAGAATTACCAGCATTTCCCCCTTCATTTATTGATTGCAAAAATGAAGCTACAAAAAATGCTTTGTATTTTCATTACAATACGCATTTTTTTTCCTGTTACAGCACAAGTGTACTTTTGCTATAGGCTGCAATTATCTAAGTTATTCACCATCTAGAACCGATGTGTAATGCATTTTTATTATTGCCTGTCACGTTTTCCAAAGAGGCATGGTCTTGCATAAATCAAATTACTGTGCTGAAGACAAATACAAGTCCCAGTAAACATTTTAGCCTATTTCGAAAGCACTTAAAATAATATTACAGGATCTATTTTCTTCTCATAAACAAAGTAAATTTCTTAAATTTCCTCCCTTAAAGCTGTCATGTTGAAAGTGTGCTTTATGAATTAGGTCTGCAGTGCATATGTAAATACATTAATCCCCATAAGCAATTCCAGTTCCTTTTTACAGAACACATCTCCTGTGTAGCATATGAAGTTAACGATTCACATAAAATTGACTGTACTTATGAGTTCTGAATACTTTTATGGTTGATTTGGGAAAAAAGTACAACATTATACTGTGTAGTATACTTAGCCAATCACTTGTTATACATTCAACAGATCTAACAAGTTTACCATGTTAACTTATTTCATCCTAATGACTGCTCTTCTGCCCCCTTAAGCTGTGAAAATGCAAATGTGCAGCATCTTTAAGTAGAAGCCATTTTGATTTTATTTGTACTTTTATACCGTAATGTGCCTTCTGAAAGGAAAACGGCTCAGAAAAGACTGACAGATGTTTAGATTTTTAATTATATTTTGTTCCTGGAGGTAGACAAATGGAAGAAGAAAGCCTTCAGTACTGTGTATTTTTACAAGTACATAAAGCCTGACGTGAAGGTTTTGGTGGAATGAGCTTTGCTGACGGGTGATGACAACAACAATAATGTACCAGATTGACAATGTGTGAAAGAAATAAAGCTATGCATGCAATTTACATCTAAAAGAAAAAAAAATAAACTCTCCCAGGGAAGCTGAAGGATGATATACTGTAACTTTTTTTTTTATATTCCACATGTATTTGTGTCATCTCCATTTCATAGCTTCTCAAAATAATTGTAGCTTGGTTTCTGCTCAGTAGATCACATAAAGGGTTATCTCTTTACAGCCAACCTCGTTCAGAATGTGTGGGTTCCACTTACGATATTCCCAGCGAGTAATTCATTTTCCTGGGGGAGGCCACAACCAGGAAATGTATTATTACAAGTCAGATATTCAGGTGAATAGTTGTTCATGTAATACAAGGGCTGCTCAAGTCAACTAGAACTGGAGCCACTCATATAGCCTCTACGCTAGCTAGCTTACACTGAACCCTCTACCGTGATGTCAGTATACCTCAATAAGGAATATGGACAGCAGGGGTTGTCTTTCTGAGACAATCTCTCTAAGCTGGTTAGGCCACTTTCACACTCGCATTTTGGGCGGATCCGCCACGGATCTGCTAAAACGTATCTGTTACAATAATACAACCGCATGCATCCGTTATGAACTGATCCGTTTGTATTATCTGTAACATTGCCAAGACAAATTCGTCATAAACTCCATTGAAAGTCAATGGAAAATGGATCAGTTTTCTGTTGTGCCAGATTGTTTCAGAGAAAATAGAGCCGTCCATATTGACTTACATTGTTTGCCAGGACGGATCCATTTGGCTCAGTTACGTCAAGCGGACAGCAAAACGTTGCCGGAAGCGTTTTGGTGTCTGCCTGCAGAGCAGAATGGAGACTGATTGGAGGCAAACTGATCCATTCTGAGCGGATCCTTTTCCATTCAGAATGCAATAGAGCAAAACTGATCCGCTTTGGACCACTTGTGAGAGCCCTGAACGGATCTCACAAACAGAAAGCCAAAATGCTAGTGTGTAAGTAGCCTTACATACACACTGATTAAACAGATTTGACCACTTATTTTGGTTGGTTGGTCTTATTTTTTGACTCCTGGCTCTCCCTCTGATTGCAGATTTCTGAGGAAAGAGGGATTGGGAATATATGAGTTCACTCTGGCCAATTCTTTACTCCTGCAGGAGACAAGCCACTGCAAAAAGTGTCCGTAATTGCTGTGCATGCATGTCTATAAAGGGTTAGGAGAAATAACTTCTGGTCTGACAAGCATTTGAGCTTGTTTTTCTAAGAAATTCTAACAAATTTTTCAAATTCATAACCTAGCAAATTCAAATATGGAGTACATTTGAAAGCTGATTGTCCTAGTTTCAAGGACAGCATGTGTGACACCAGTCAACGTGTTTATAGATGAACCAAGGTGAGGCTTATGCTATCTTCCCAACCCTATAATTAATAGAAAAAATGATGTGCTATTTATGCTTGGTTTGCTTTATATGTAAATTGATTCTTCTGAAACATTCTTTGATGTCTGCTTTAGATTTCTCTGAAGAAACATAATTCAGAGTCACCGATGGAATTGAAAAGGGTGACACTCTAATGACATATGCACACCCTGAGAAATACACACTGATAAAGTTGTGTCTGCTTCAAAGTCAGAGATTACCCAAGTCTACTGATGGCCCCTCTTCAGACAAAAGATATCAACTGGTAATCAGTGAGTGGATTGCTAATGTAGTAGAGCCAGGAGAAGATAAGTACAGTTGTGTGTCAGCACACCCGGGTGATAAATGAGTTAAGCTTTTTATAACGCAGCCCAATGTGAGTATGTCCATGATTAAGAGCTAGTCAGGTATAGCCTGTGTGAAAAGGTAAACGGAAAACAATAAACTGATAGATGGGTGATTACTCCTCTCTGTTTGACATGGGACTTACGCTACTTTCACACTCACGTTTTGGCTTTCCGTTTGTGAGATCCATCATGGGCTCTCACAAGTGGTCCAAAACGGATCCGTTTTGCCCTAATGCATTCTGAATGGAAAAGGATCCTCTCAGAATGCATCAGTTTGCCTCCGATCAGTCTCCATTCAGCTCGGGAGGTGGACTCCAAAATGCTGCCTGCAGCGCTTTGCTGTCTGCTTCACGAAACTGAGCCAAACGGATCCATCCTGGCACACAATGTAAGTCAATGGGGACGGCTCAGTTTTCTCTGGCACAATAGAAAACGGATCAGTCTCCCATTGACTTTCAATGGAGTTCATGACGGATCCATCTTGGCTATTTTACAGATAATACAAATGGATTGTTCATGACAGATGCATGTGGTTGTATTGTTGTAACGGATACGTTTTTGCAGATCCATGATGAATCCGTCCAAACGCGAGTGTAAAATTATTCTTAATGAGTGTTTTCATATTTAAAAACAAAAAAAAAAGTAGTGCTAATTTTCTTGTCTGCACTAAATGTATGTAATAATTTAAAGGGATTGTTCAGCTTTGTGGAGCTTTTCTACAGAACCCAGATCCTGGCTGTAGCTGAGGTGGTAATCATGCTTACCTTATTCCCACCTCTAAGTTCCAGCTTCTTCTCTGCCCACCAGCTCTGCAGGTCTCGGGTCTTCCTCATCAACATCCAGTTTGACACTGGGTCACGTAAATGGTTCAGCCAATGACTGGCTACAGAGGTCACATGTCACTTATGCATCATATAATTGGGTCACGTGATGCTTAGGTTACTGCTTAGATCATTAGCAGTCACATAACCCAGCTTCAAACCAGTTGCTGACGCAGAAAGATCTAGAAGCTTTAGAGCTGTCTTGGCAATGGTGGAACCAGACGGCAGCAGGGCTCAGTTAAGTATTACCACACTGGGTCCAGCCATGCTGTGGAGTCTGTAGAAAAGCTCCACAAAGATGAACAACCCCTTTAAATATCTACAATAAGTATAATTCACATTACAATAATAATATAAATACTACTAAATGTCTATATCAGAATATATTACATAAAGGGAGAGGAGACTGAACCTCATAACAAAAAAGAAAAAATGGGCTCATGATGAGAGAGAGAAAGAGAAAAAGAGAAAGAGAGAGAGAAAGAGGGGGAGAGAGAGAGCTTTTCATGCAATTGAAGTACTTTCAATTCAGGTGAACTTTATTTGTAAATAAATTAAATTCACTCATCTATACTTATGATGTATATATGTATTGCTATAGCAAACTATGCACAGCGAGTTCTATATATATGTAGCAAACATAAACCTTTATAATATAATATTTAGCATTAATTTCATTCATTTTAGGTATATTATCATGGTGAAAGCAGTTTAAACAGATAGGAGCTGTCTTCGTGATCTTAGTCAGTTGATAATTCTCTCAACAAATGTTCAACTTCTGTTTAGTTTCCACTAGCTGTAGGCTGGTGAATAATAAATGGCACCTGTCCCATAACTAAAGAACACACTTCCCTGAAGAGAAAAGCTATCCAGATACATTGGTCTATGGGAAAACAGAATAACATAGATGTGACTTCATGGAAGTGATCAATCCTGTGCATTTCTTCACATGCAGTTTGTCAGCCGATCATTCAGTAGTTTGGGACCCAGTATGCTTAGCATTCTATTTAAAAAGTTATCTGGAAAACTCCCTTTTTTAAATAGTATCCAGCCAGGCTTGCCTATTATCATGGGTGGCTTCTTCAACTTTAGGTGTTATTGCTGGGTGAGGCCATGTCTGAGCACCCATGAAGGCCTTAACTTTGTATTGCATGGATGGTTCAGGTCTGCCTTAGTGGCTCTGTACTGAGAGGGGTGTTGGGATAATTCATGAAAGATAGCTAGATAGAACATATCAGACTCTCACCTACAGTGAAGTCCTTCAAAAGAAACCTGAAAAACCACCTCTTCCGACAAGCCTATAACCAGTGACCCTGCTGCTGCTGTATTCTTCCTCCATACTTCAAAGATTGTAAGCCCTCACAGGCAGATAAAATTTGACTTGCTGAAAAGCCGAATTTCCTCATGCTTTATGGTAAATTTTCCCTGGATGGCAGTAAAAAAAAAAAAAAAAAAATCATACTTATCTCCTCCGTTTGAGCACAAACAGCCGGCAGCTGCCATCTTGATTGAAGATCTTGCACGCAATCCTGTGCATGGTGACGTCGCCACTTTGGACAATGTGATCACAGGCCGCGCAAGATTTCACTCTAGATCTTCAATCAAGATGGCAGCTCAAACAGAGGAGGTAAGTATGATTTTTTACATTATTTTAAATTTTACACTGTGTTATTACTGTCAAATTCCCTGATCAGCTATGAACGCAGCATCTGAAGGGTGGGGGGCAGCACAATTGCTGGTCCCTGTCATTACACCCACTACTTAACAAGAAATGCGCTTCGTGACAAAGTAATTAGTCGCAAAGCAATTTTCTTTTGTAAAAATCGCCGAAGTAGCTGAACCAAAATTTTCAATATTTCACTCATCTCTAGAAAGAAATATTGGTTATGCTGAATTTCAACACTTTCCTTTTGTTTTCAAGAGAGGTAAACCACTACAAGAAGTGTCTGTTGGTGGTTTACTTCCCTCTCCATATAGAGAACACATACAAGTTCATCCATGCAGAATGTACATGTGTATGGAGGAGTGAGGAAAGATAGCTGTTGGCTGAACGAACCTTTAGCCAACAGCTATAAATGGGAAACTTTACAAGCGTTTCCAGCTATAAGCCAGCTTTTACTCATAACTAGAGCACATTCAAAACACATGTCCTAACAGTCGATCTCTAGAGAGGACATTTTTAATTCTATTGACTAGAATTATTAGTATAAAAGAGGAAATATGAACCACAGAGACCTCCTTTTTTTCCAAATCTCTAAGCAAACAAGCAAACACTCTCCCATTTCAAGTGCACTTTTTTGTTGGAAACAAATGGTAATTATGCTGAGAAAATATGTTTTGAAAGGTTCATTCATCAAACTAATAGCTAAAGTAGGGAAACAGAAATCACAACAAGAATGGTGACAATGAAAATATATACATTTCTTGCAAGACAAAACTAAGTAAGTACCCTTTCTACCCAACTGCATGTGTCCGCTAATTAGTTATCTTAAACAAAGTAACAATGAAGTGAGAGGAACTAACAGGGACAAACACGTTTCCAGCTGTTTGTCTTTCATTCTGTAAATTGGTTGTGATGATGTATAGGTGACAAACAAAGTAACATGATTTATATTTATTCTGACATAGGACGCTGATTGACATCAAAAAGTTGGTGCAGTCTGCAGAATTTCAAAGCTTAATATAGCCAACAAATGGTATGATAAGCAGTATAATACACTATATACAGTAAATGAGAGGAGAAACTATAACACATTGTATAAAAAAAAAAAAAATTAGGAGAAATCTTTAACTTATTTAGAAACCTTCCATTTGCTTGTGCTGCGTTAGACAGTAAGATTCCTCCCCAGTATCATCAGCATTTCAATATATATTTTTTTAATATTAAATTTGTTTTATTTCACTTGGAATCAATTTAGAAATCCTAGTACGTTCATAGGAATAATATTACATCAAAATTCCCATTTTAAAATATCATTCAAACAGTAGCTACATATTATAAACCAATATAGAATTGTCAAGTACCCTTATAAACCCCTCTGGTCCTCAGCTTCCCCATGCTACACAGCACAGGATTAGAGCGTCATGAGGACAAGAGCCTAGGCCAATGATAATCTCAGGTGTTCTGGCAATGTGATGCCCTCAACATTACACCTAAAAGAGGAATAGGAACACTGGGGGGGGGGGGGTTGTTGCAGGCTTCTAACTTGTTATTCACTAGTATAATAAGTACAAGAGATAGGGAACTCCTTTGACTGGCTTGTCACTGTGTTTGAAAAAAAGCACAGCCATGTTTTTGATGTCCTGTACAAGTAGGTGCTGTCAATGGACATTAGATTGTAAGTGTCCCTTGGCAAAATACACATATCTATGGGTACCTTCAGACTACATACTGTATATTTACAGCTTTTCAGGGCCATTAATAATATTATCCTTTCATTAAACACAGCTTATGTAGTTATTAAAGGGTTTTTTCCAGGAGTAGAATACTGATGGCCTGTCCACAGGATAGGTTATCAATGTCTGATCGGTGGGGGTTTGACTCCCTGTACCCCTGCTGATCATCTGTTTGAAGTGGCTGTGACGCTCTAGTGAGCACAAAGACTTCTTTCTAGACCAGTGACATCATGTTCATCAGTCACATGACCTAGGAGCAACTCATTCTTATTCAAATGATGGAGCCTGGGCTGCAATACCTTGCACAGCAACTATTCAATGCTATGAGGAGGCCATAGCACTCACGGTGCCGCAGCCTCTTCAAACAGCCGATCAAACGCAGTGCTGGTTCCAGATATCATTCAACTACTGGAAGACTCCTTTAATCACTTTAGGTTACAGGCTTATCAGACTTGTCTAGACATATGAAAGATACCATACTGTGTATCAATCAGTCAAACAACAATAGAAGCTTTCTATTACTCAATATGATTATATTATCTATGTGTTTATAGCAGCTTTTAGACTGAGGTTCTAGTTCCTCTTATTTCTAGGGCTCTGTTCACATCATGCTAGTGGTGTATACTCAGCATATATGCAGAGAATAGGTACCAGCACACACACTAAGCATATCCATAGGGCTTCATTAACCAAATTGGAGCCAAAAGATTGGCTTCAGATCAGGTTACAAATGTGTAGCTGAGTATGGAATGACGTAATTGACTATATTCTATAGAAAAGTACACTATGTAGTAAAAAATATAGTAAGCACAATATGAGGGGACCCTATTGCAACGTCTTTAATGCATTGGGATATGTCATAACTTGCGTTGAGCGAATCAGGATCTTTGATTGATTCGTTCAAACACTTTGGTTTTAATGCTGTCCCCGAAAACCATTAAAATGTATTGCCTCCCTGTAGGTAAAAATTATTTCAGCCAAAGTCGCGCAAGACTTCGGTGAATTAATTTAGAATCACTTCTTCATCTTTAAAAACATTTTAAAATAGCAATACAAAATCAGGTTTAGTACCAAGGTATGAGTCGGTACCAAACCCAACTTGAGATTGCTATTTTAAAATTCACCAAAGTCTTGCGTGACTTCGGCTGAAAAGAATTTACTCTTCATGGAGGCAATCCATTTTAAAACTGTACATGGAGACATCATTAAAACTGAAAAGTTTGAATGAATCGGCTTCGGATCTCTGATCAGAGGCTTAATTCGCTCAACACCAGTCATAAACGTCTTTCTGAGGTATAAGTAAGTCAGGAGCTTTTCCAGGTGTATATGTCATAGCATGAGGTTAACATAGGCTTATCATGAAGGATATGTTAGCTGTCAGTAAACCGGGATTGTTTACTGTATAGAGAAATGAGTTGACATGAATAATGATTTAGCTACTAGTGGAAACATGATAAAGGTGAACAGTATCATAACACATATATTACAAATTGCCCTATTTGAGGAACAGGGCGATCTAATTAGACCTGATCTGCGGCATTATGTCTCAGAAGTATGGAATTCCTATTACCACTATTATTAGAGTTTATGGAGGTTGCACGCTGTGGGTGTTACTTTGTGATACGTTTATTCATGCAGGTGGCAGAGAGTGTGACAGATAGCTGAAAAATGTCACAGAAGACAAATGTGGGATCATCTCTACTTGAATTCCTTTGAAGTTAGCTCTTTAGATCACACATGTACTTTGGAGATTTTGCTTGGCTCTATCACAACAGTTTCACCTAGTGACGTTATTGCTGTTTGGAAAGGATTGGGTAATGTGTCTGCTGACTCACATGGTGCCGGAGTAGATAGTTTTTATATGACTTGGGAAGGCACCTGCGAGGAAACATTTCTCTTGAACTCTTTTAGGTCCTCTTCATCTGTCACAACACAATAACCCCACCCGGAGTTGAAAAGAAAGCCTCATTAACAGACCAAAGGCCATTGTTGGTGATCCCATAGGGAGCCTGATGAAAAAAGGATCTGCAGCACTAATTTATGTTTTTTCAAACTATTTTTTTTTGTTTCCCAAAGTATCAGTGGAGTAGAAGTGAATTGAGATGATGGTATCTAGGCCTGCCATATGCTCCCAGGCACTGCAGGGAGCTGCAGCCAAAAACACTTCTGTCCGGAGCAAAGCTGTGAAAACAAACCTTTTCAAGATTAGTGGCTTGCACTGCTGCACAGGTCATCTGGTGTGTTGTAATTTATTCTCCAATGCTGTTCATCTAAAACATCCAAAATTGTTTTATGTATCTTTTCCACTTCCTAAAACACACAGATATAATTCATGTTCACCATAACCACCGGACAGTTTGTTGTTACTCATTTACACATCACCAAACTTACCTCAGCGTGTGAAGGGAGATTTGAACTTTTCATGTTGTATTTTCTAATCAATGTGAGATAGATCATTATATTCCATTTGCACAATACAAAATTTACATTTAGGGTTCAAAGAAGTCTGTGGTGACATCAATCTCTTGAAGGAAATTATTATGTCTAGTCTTTAGACTAGAAGCATGAGTCTGTGTAGAGCGTGGTAGAATTTAATTTGGTCTGCACCTGCTAAAGAAGGCAAAAGGTATTATTTGCTAACAGCAGATGACATACACATTTCCCATCTGGTAGACCCTTGTGTAACTTAAATTAGACACTACAGAATGAGCTTATTACAGTACTTATCCAGCCCCCCAAAAAATTAAAAAATTGTCACTAACTTAAAAAACAACAACTTTTGATATGTCATAGGGGCATATAAAAAGTTTTGATCAATGGGGTCTAAGATCTTAGACCCCCACTGATCTCCAGAACAATGGGAGAGAAGCGCATGCTTATTGCATTATCTCTCCTCGATGCATAATACAGGCTCCACAGAGTCCCAACTCATACCATCTTTATAACATCAAAATTTTAGTGACATTGTAGGTTTTATATGAGATTAGCACAAAGGGGAATATTAATGAAACACTTCCAGTTTATACGCCAGTCTAAGTGAAAAAAAAGTCTACCTGTATAAAAAGCTCCAATTTATTAAGAGGCAACCATATTAAATAATTTGTGGCATTAGAGGCAGAGCTTGCTAAGAGCTGATTTGCATATTCTCTTCCCAGAATTACAGAGGAGTGAGGCCTGGCCTATAAGCTCCTCACAGCACTCCTTAAGGAGATATAGTATCCCCCGAATCCTGACCTAAGCCCCTCACCCAGTTAAGCCAGTACTCTCTGCTCCACTCATGAGGGCCAATCACCCTGAGGCCTCTTGCACACAAACTTATTTTTTTTTCAGTGTTTTGCTGTCCGTTTATAACGGATCAGTTTTTCCGTTTTTTGCTTCCGTTTTGTTTCTGTTTCGGTTCCGTTGTTCCGTTCCGTTTTTCCGTTTGGCATACACAGTATACAGTAATAACATAGAGAAAATTGGGCTGGTCTTAAACTTTTCAATAGATGGGTCCGCAAAAAACGGAACGGATACGGAAGACATACGGATGCACTTCAGTATGCTTTCCGTTTTTTTTGCAGACCCATTGACTTGAATAGAGCCACTGAACGTGATTTGCGGACAAGAATAGGACATGGTCTATATTTAAACGGAACAGAAAAAACTGAGAAACGGAAACGGAAGGCATACGGAGACACTTCAGTATTTTTTGCAGGGTTCATGTCAGCATTCTGGATTCTGTTATGGCTTTCCGTTTTAACATGGTTACAATAGAAAATAACGGAATCCTCTAAGAGGCATTCCGTTTTGAGCTGTCATAATAGAAGTCTATGGGAATCAGAACGGATCCGTCTGGTTCCCAGTATACAAGATGGAAAACAAAGTCCTGTCGACAGGGCTTTTTTTTCGCTATGCATAACGGAAAAGGGACAGATCCGTTATGATTCCTATAGACTTCTATTATGACGGAAAGCAAAACATAATGCCTTTTAAAGGCTTCCATTTTGCATTCCGTCATAATACAAGTCTATTGGCAGCATAATGGATCCGTCCAGTTTCCATTATGCAGGACTGGACTCCTGCATAATGTAAACTAGGACGGATCCGTTCGGCGGTCCATACACTTGTATTATGGAGGATCAAAACAGAATGTCTCTTAAAGGCTTCTGTTTTGACTTCCGTCTTATGTAGTCCGTTTTTTTCAGTTATAACCATGTTATAACGGAAAGCCATAACGGAATCCATAGCGCTGATGTGAACCTATCCTAAGAGATAATTTGTATACCCTCTTCCAAGAAAATGATCAGGAATAAATGGTTAATTTCTGATCATTGCTATACATCGGTCTGCTTAAGGGGCTATTAACTGCTATTGCGATCACTCGTCTCCATAGAGAATCATTGTTTGGGCAGCAGATCACTGTTTAGACAGCACAATCTTCTGCCCAGATACAATGATTGATGCGACTGCATGAATGACAGGATCACCCAACGAACGAGTGTTTTGCTCGTTCAGCGGGTGATGGGCAGTAAATTTAGATGGGCAGATTGTCGGGAATGAGCTAGTCTAAATCCACCTTTACTGTTATCCAGATTGTAAAATCTACTATTTTACTAACAGATAGCATCTTTCCTTCACAGTAGCCATTAAATAAAAATAGGATCACTATCTATATAGGAGGTTTATCTCTATGTGCTGACTGATAAAGACAATATGTTGTATTTCATTTTCATTGGTGTAGTATTGCTGAAATGAAAAATAAATTTAGAGCAAAATTCTTAAAAAACTGCTTTCTATGAATATTCAGTTAAAAATACCCCTTTCTGACAGATGTATCCCTTTAAGCATCTCAAGACAAGAGTATCATGCATTAAGCTATAATTGAACTGACTTGGCACATAGTAAGGCATATCGATATACATGATGTTATGTACATTTCCATCAGCAGCCAGCGCTACAAAATATATTGAATGCACAAAATGTTGGCTGCTGTTTCCTTCTGCATGGAATTAATAAAACTTCAGGTCTATTGAAGGTTTCCTATGGCTTGAAATTCCCACAGTATACTTGAGAAAGCAATGTAACTGAAAGTATTAAATTGGCAGAACAGACACATGAATGAAATGTAATTCCCATAGCTGAGCAGAATTCTTTAATCAGAATCAGTAAGTCAAATGTGCAGTTAAATAAAAGTAGTTTTAATAAAAGGAAGGAGGCTCACAGGACTGGTGCTGAGATACGACTGCACTCTATAAGTGTAAATTGAAAAATTTGACCCAGAGATTTTGTCGATGTGTTATAATTGCCAAACAGAGGCAGGAATTAATATCACAGTAATTAACAGCACCCAGAGGGGCAGGAATTGTGGTGACAGGTAATAAATGATTTAATAACTTGCACAAAATGGCACATCTATATACTGGTGGTTGTTCATTATATTAACGTCATTTCTCGTTTCCTTCGAGGATCTGACAAATGCCCTTTGTCACAAGCTTACACCGATCACCGTAAGCAACACAGGAGTGGCAACTTTTTTTGACAGGTTCTATTGGGTGTCTTGATTTTATGATAACTGCTGGTATTTCTAAAAATGATTGAACATAATGTCAGAATGAGGGGATCAGCCTGTACCTCTGTACATTGTTAAACATTATGCTATTCAATAAAATTCTGTGGTATTTTTTTCCATATCCACCTGTGTAACCGTATTGTTTCCTGAGAGTACACAAGGCGAACTGACAAAAGAAAGGGATCATTTTAAGAATGATCATATGTGTACGGTGTCTTTTATGTTACTGAATGACTCCTGATGTGAGGAATTATTTAGCTGCTCCCAGGAATCTTGACTGTACGAAAAATGCTGTGAAGTGTATTGTGAGGTTCGGTGGCAGGCAGCTCATCATATTGATCCTAGAAAGCAGGGCAAACAAAAGTATTGTGTTGAATATGTTTCTGAATGCTACAGAGGCTTTTTTTTCTCACTTGTGAAATGTCGATGGCTGATACAAGATAATGAAACAATTTAATAAAACGTTGATCCTTTAAAGATCATCACGATTTCTAAAAAAAAAGTCGGTGAATCACAGCAAGTATATTATTTTACAGCTTTATACCTGCATTCATAGCAGTGCTTCTGGTTTTATACAGAGGCTTAAAATTCTACAAGACAATTGTATTTCCGTACATGCAATTGTTTATATTTGCAATGTTAAAAAATATATATCCCACAATGAGGTGTATATGGCACATCCATTGGATATGTTATAGATATCCTAGAGATGAGTGAATGTCTGATTCGAAATATTTCTTTTTTTCCGTATCAGAATCGATTCTACACAAATCAAATATGCTCCAATAGGCCTGAAAATTTGTATAGGACACTCTTAGGTTTCCAAGGATATTTTGTCCTTCTCTCTTTTCTTTCATTTTTTTTTGTGTGAATTTTTGCTCTTTCTCCTCCCTGCTTTTAAGCTCCTTAAATGTAATGACAGCAATAGCAAATAATGTGTTTACAAAAACACAATGAGATGTCACATGTGTTATGCTTTTTCATGTTAGAAACCTTTTAAAATGTGTCCCTTATTGGGGACAGATGGTGTTTAAAGGAAGTCTGTCACCACTGGTGACCATTTTTAAGCCTTTGCATCATAGTATAGCTCTTCTATTGTGATTTCCAAACATATCTTTATGTCCCATGCTCTTCTTTTGACCCTAAAAACAGGTTTTTAAAATTATGATAAAGAGGAATAAAAGAGCCTAAGAGGCTGTACTTATCCTAGCCCCACCCATCCTAATAAAGCCCCATTCCTCACCTCCTCTTTTTCTCTCCACCTCCTAGCCTAGAGTAAACTCCTCAATGTCAACATGATGCCGCTTCAAATCTTGTGCAGGCGCACATCTCTTTTATGTGAGCACCTATATCATTTGTGAACTTCTATGGGTATTGTATTCTTCAACTGAACTGTGCATGTGCCAGTAGTACACACAGTTTACTTGAGATGGACCTGTCCATCTTCCTGAAATGTGCAGTTTAGTTGGAAAACCCAATGCCCACAGAAGTTCACAGTTGGGGCAGGCGCACACATCATTATTTCAAATGGCATTATGATGACATAGAGGAGGTTAGTCTAGGTGAGGATGTGGCAAAAAGAAGAGGAGGGGAGGAATGGGGTTCTGTTTTGATGGGATAAGTAAAGCCGCTTGGACTTTTTTATTACTTATTAGCCTAATTATAAAAAAAAATAAAAATAAACTGACTTCAGAGGTCAAAAGAAGAGGGACCAGGATATAAAGATATATTTGGAAATCACAATTGGAGAGGAACATTGCAATGTAAAGGGTTAAAAATGTTTGCTGGTGGTGATAGATTCCCTTTTAAACACACACAATGTTATGGGGGGGGCGGGCAGTGGCTTGTTGGTACCAGGTGCATAGCCGGCCACCGCTCGCATTCACTTCTATGCGCTCAATGGAAATATACGAGCCAGCGCTTGGCTATTTTCACCAGCCCTATAGAAAATGAATGGAGGGCATCTGTGCATGAACTTATTGGATTAAAATGTATTTTCCTGTTGAGATTTTAGTTCTGCCATTGGGCATTGTGGGCGTGCAGGGGTCTGGTGGTGTTAGAAAACTGTATTGAGGGTAGGGGGGCCCAAACTGAACTCTTGCACCAGGGTCCATGAGTCTATAGTTACGCCCCTGGCCGGCGCATCAAGTGCCCCTGCATGACTAAATGTTGGATCACATGGTGCACCATCATTTTGCTCTGACTAGTATAGGGACAGGATGCTGCTGAACTGGGACAGTGTTAGGCTTTTATTATTTTAGATAACTCTATGGGTGACCTGTAGGCATTTATGTGGGTGCAATCCAACACATTTGCACTATTGACACAGAAATAGAATACTTAATAGGGCTCTTCAGTCTGTGGGTGACCTGTAGGCATTTTTGTTCGGTGCAATTCTATTCCTTTGCACGAGTGAGAGGAAAATCCAACAGTTAATCAGTCTGTTAATTGTGTCAGTGACACGTATCAGTTTTTTTAGGGTGCAAAACCATTTAGTTGTCACCGTCACAGGGTAATATAATAGTTATTTAGTCTGGTAATTGTGTCGGTGAGACATACCTATTTATTGTGGTACAAAACCCTTTAGTTGCCACCGTCACAGGGAAATAATAGTTAATCAGTCTGTTAATTGTGTCCTTGAGACAAACCTATTTTTTGAGGTGCTAAACACCTAATTTGCATCCGGGACACGGAAATACAATAGTTAATCTGTCTGTTAATTCTGTGGGTACATAATCCAATTTTTTGGGTTGAGAGACACCTCCTTTGCATCCGAGACACAGAAATACAATTGTTCGTCTGTCTGCCGATTTTGTGGGTGACCTTAAAAAAACTAGGAGAGTATCAAATAAGGGATGGTTGTGGCGCTGCTGGTGTTGGTGGAGCTCCTGCTGCAGGGAGATGATTTTGTCTATCTGTGCCAGCTACTCACCCAAATGAAACACCTTACTCTGGTGCACACAGGAGAAGGACATTCTGTGTCATTTTGTAGGCCTGAGTACCGCTCTAAGAATGGTGAGGCCAGAACAAGTAGAGGCAGTAATAGATTGGATAGCTGAAAGTGCCCCCAGTTCCTTCACATTATCTTCCACCTGGTCCACTGCTAAAAGTGCGGAGTTAGCACCGGCGGCCCACGGGCATCCGTCTTCCACCTCAACCTCTTGTCACTTATGCTTTTTGATAACTCTGCTGGTGAGATTTTCATGGCCCATTCACCTAGCCCAGCCCCAGAAGTGAAAGAGATTGAATGCACTGATGCTCAACCACTTATGTTTGAGGATGAGGACGTGGAGGAACCACCACAGCACTTCTCTGATGATGATGATGATGATGATGATGATGAAACATCAACTGCTGTGGCTTTCTGCAGTGTGCAGACCTGCCAGGAGGGCAGGGGTGAGGAATAGGTGGAAGATGATGTGGGGAATGATGAGGTCCTAGACCTCACATGGCATCCAGGTCATGCCAGTGATGTGTGCACCAGCTGCACAGCAAAAGAGGCAGGACAGGGCAAAGGCAGAGCAGCCAGCCCCCAGCCAGTATGCTTGCTACTGCCCAAAAGGACACCAAAGCCAGCGCAAATGAGTTCCCTGGAGTGGCAGTTCTTCGGGCAGTGTGCTGACAACAGGACACGGGTGGTTTGCACACTGTGCAGTCAGAGCCTGAAGCAAGGGATAAATGTTCTAAACCTGAGCACCACCTGCATGACCCAACATCTAACTGCAAAGCACGAGCTGCAGTGGAGTAGACACCTAAAGAACAACAAAAGATCAGGGGCTCCTTCTGCATCCTCTTCTGCTGCGGTCTCAACCTCTTCCTCCCCCTCTGGAGCGACAGCGGCACCTTCCACCCCCCAAAGAGAGGATGTCACAGCAACACCACCACTGTCACCGAGCGACTCCACACTGCCCCATGGAAGCGTTCAGCTGTCCATCCCCCAAACACCGGAGAGAAAGAGAAAGTACCCCCTACCCACCGGTGAGCCCCTGGCCCTGAATGCCAGCATTTCAAAATTGCTGGCCTTTGAAATGCTGCCATTCAGTCTGGTGTAGACAGACAGTTTTAAAAACGTCATGATGGCAGGAGTCCCATGGTATATGGTTCTCAGCCTCCGATACTTTTCCAGGTGGGCCATCCCTTCCCTGCACGAAGAAGTGGTGGAAAAATCTGGTGTGTGCTGTGCACTGCTTTGGTGAATAAACTACAGTTTTACAATGAAGACTTGAGCATGCTGCGGTACTTCACTCAATTCTGGATAACTGGGGTATTACGGGCTGTTACCCATCTCCGCTGGCACCACTTTTTGGATACATTTTCCGTAAGTGCTGCTACAACCTTCTCTGTATCTATTGCATTCACTAATATGGTTATGGCAATGCAATGTCTACGGTAAAATGTTTTTGAACTATGCATTTAATAACATGGGTATAAAAATGATATTTTTGCTGTAAAATGCTTTTGCGAGAACTGAACATTATCTTTAACGAATGTGCAAAGCATTTAATAGCATGGGTATAATAATGACGTTACTGTCATTAGTGTTGAGCAAATCAGACTTCAATCCGAACTTCAGGATAAATTCAATTTGCCGCAAAGCCTAATTTTCTCGTACTTCATCATCAGGGGCCGTGCGATAACACACTTTGTTATTGACAAATCACACACTGTTATTTATATCAAATGCCCCTATCATGTATGAACATGACATCTGAGGGGTACAATGACTTGAGGCGGCGCAATCACCGCTCCCTGTAAATGCACAAACTACTTCCAAAGAAATGCACTTCGTGACAAAGTAAATCATCACAAAGTAAATGTTTTTGTAAAATTCGGAGGAGCAGCCGAACTGAACTTTTAAATAATTTGCTTATTACTAAGAGTCATAAAATGCTTTTCCTATATTGAAACGTGACTAATGATGTGGGTATATTAATAACTTTATTTATTGCCGTAAAATGCTTTTTCTGTAATGCAACAAGTTTAATAACACAGGTATAATAATGGCACTATTAATTGAAGTAAATTTTTTGTTTGCTATAAAGCAACATGTTCAATAAAACAGGTATAATAATGGCTTCATTGCCATAAAATGCTTTTGCTATTATGCATCATGTCTAATAGCAAGTGTACAATAATTGTGTTATTTAGTGCCATAATATGGTTTTGCTATAATGCAATGGAACGCGGGTATTATAATGGCATTATTGATGTAAGATGATTTTTCTATAATACATGTTTAATAACACGGTTATAATAATGGTGTTATTGCCACAAAATGTTTTTGCTATAGCTACCTGTTATCTTGCAGTAATATGCAACGTGTTTAATAACCTGGGTATAATGCACTGAAATTTTTTAGAAGAAGAAAAAAATGTGCAATTTCTCAGTGTTTGCAGCATATACTGTTCATATACAGAAAAATGTGCTTCATTTTCTTGCAGGGGGTATCCAATATAGCATTCCTGTCTCTATAGTGTCCCTATCATGCTAAATTAATGGCTCCTGTCTGTAATTGCTTTTTGTCAGAAACTACCACATGACATTAAATGATGATCTCAGAAAACGACCTGCCTGAATTCTATGCTTGACTGGCTGAGGCCGTCAGCCTCTGATCCAATAAGAGCAACCCCCCACCCCCCACTTCCTCCCAGTGTCAGGTGATCCTCCATCTTCTTCCTCCCTCATGATTTTCTCCATCAATAGTCACAATAAAATGGCACTGGGTGCAGTTTTTACAGGATTCGTCTGAAAGGAATAAAAAATCTTCCAATTTATTTGGATAACAAAATTGTGTGAAATTTGCAACAAATTCAATTAATCATGATAATTTTATCCCACCCAATTATGATAACACTGCAGTCAAGTAACATGTTAGACTAATACTTGGGCTTGATTGCAATTTCTAGCTTGCCATATAATAACACCACTGTTTTTAAGGCCTGCATCAAAGTGAGAATATTCTCAATCTTAAGCAGAATTTGGTACAGTTCCCATGCTTTTAACATATCTACCTGATGGGGAACTTCATTGTAAAGCTGCCCATAGACATGCTATAATTGTCATCCAGAAAGATTCTCAGACTGTGATTTTTCATGTAACCTGAATATTACATGAAGATTCCAAAGCAATAATTTTTAATTGACGATAAAAACTGCCACAATGAATCAAATTAATATTCATAATTCAGAAACGCAGCCCCTCCATTGCAATTATTGTAATAATCAGATGACAAGTCAGCTCTTTCTAGAATCACATCTAAAAATGGTTAACAGAAATTGCTTGCTAGGTCTCATGGAGATAAGTTTAAACATACCTTTATGTTGATGGTCATATTACAAGCATAATGGAGGAAATAAAGTTTTTACTTACACATTACATTCAAAAAAGATACCAATGTCCAATGGGCATTGCTCAACCAGGGAAGTAACCCTAGGTTCCACCAAAGAACCCTCCCAAACCCATCCCCTGTGGTCTGGATTGAAAGTTCAAGCACTCCTTCCCACGTACCATCTAAATCCCATGCATGTGCTGTGCAGTTTTATGAATAGTATAGCATGTAGAGGGAAATAATGCAACTGTCAATCAAGACCAGATGAGAGGGTTTTGGGAGGTTTTATCGGTGAAACCACTAACACAGACATGTTTTGTTTCCACTTCATTTATCTAGTGGTGTTAGCGGTTTAGTGAGGGCCATAACTGGTGACAACCTTTAAAGCCATTGAAAGGCATCACTTGAAATGGCTGGGCCCCTGTCTGTTTTCTACAGTGTCTCTGTATACTGTATAATGTCATTTTATAATACTGTTCAGTGGGCCCTGACAATAAAATCTTTTAGTCCTTCTCCTGGTTGGGCCCCTTCTGGGTTCAGGCCCCAAAGCAGCTTCCTCCCCTTGTTGCTACACCTATAGCTACGCTCCTGGCCATTGGCCTGAACAGATAACCGTCCAGGTATGAACACTAATGAGTGAAGGTGTATGACATATAACTTACTGTAAATAGGTAAAGAAACTGAGCAACTAGGGATAAAACACTCAATTACTGCGTGGAAAATCATTTACGTAATCATAAAAATAATCGCTGGTGGTCATCGTGGTGTGTAAACATGAATCTTATGATCTATAGGCAACAAGTTAAATTGCTACAGAGCAGACTCCTTATGACCAAATATTATGCTGGAAATCTTCTGTGTGAACGTGTGTCTAGAATCAGCACTCTCTATTACAAATATCTGCTCGTGTAAATGTTCCCCTACATGTTAGATAAGAATCATCGGAATAGAACAACTGTAAATGTTTCGGACATAGTCTTGTGGGAATCTCACCTAATCAATTGTCCATGATGTCTGACACCAGATGGAGATCTACTTAAAGGAACTGTCACCACAATGTGCGGTACAATCTGCACACAGCAGGATATGGAGCAGGAGGAGTTGAGCAGATTAATGTACAGTTTTGTGAGCAAAGATTCACTAAAACTTAGATTTTATACACTTATATCACTGCTATTTCTGACTTTATTGTTCACGTGGGAGATGTTATCAGTGATTTATGGCATTCCCTGTGTAAAAGCCCTATTAGACTTCATGATTTCAGGCCAATTATTAGGAGAAAGCATTCTTTCAAATGCTTGTTCCTAATTATTGGCCTGTATAATCTAGACACCTATCAGCTGTCAACGGGCAAATGCTTGTTCATCAGCTGATGGGCATCTTTCATCAAGATGGAAGATGCCTGATTATCAGCAGTACATCTACCTGTGTAATCAGGGACGTGCTGCTTATAATGAATAGAAGAGAATGAGGAAAGAATGACTGCAGTAGCAATCGTTTCTGCCACATTCAAAGTTTACATTGGCCTATATAATCAGGCCAGTGCAAACAAGCCCCAATGGATGTGTTCATCCATCGGTGTTCGCTCTGTCCAAATATTGGGCAGTGTAATAGACCCTTAAGTGTGTATACAGAGATAGCTGTCAGTCACTGATAACTGTACACGGGGAAGTGTTATCAATGATTGATAGCATTCTATGGGTAAGTGTGTATACAGAGATAGCTGTCAGTCACTGATAGCTATACACGGGGAAGGTGTAATCAGTGATGTGATTGATAGCATTCTCTGTGTAAGTGTGTATACAGAGATAGCTGTTAGTCTCTGATAGCTGTATACATGATAAAAGTGTTATCAGTGAATGATAGCATTCTCTGTGTAAGTGTGTATACAGAGATAGCTGTCAGTCTCTGATAGCTGTAAACATGAGAAAAGTGTTATCCCTGAATGATAGCATTCTCTGTGTAAGTGTGTATACATACATAGCTGTCAGTCACTGATTGAAGTACACAGGGAGGTGTTATCAATGATTGATAGCATTATCTATTTAAGTGTATACAGAGATATATGTCAGTCACTGATAGTTGTACATGGAGGAGGGGCGGGAGTTATCAGTGATTGATAGCTTTCCCTGTGTAAGTGTATATACATAGATAGCTGTCAGTCACTTATAGTTGTACATGGTGGAAGGTGTTTTCAGTGATTTATAGCATTACCTGTGTAAGTGTGTATACAGAGATACAGTAGCTGTCTATCACTAATAGTTGTACACAGGGAAGTATTATCATTGATTGATCGGATTATCTGTGTGTATACAGAGATAACTGTCAGTCACTGATAGTTGTACACAGAGAGGTGATATCAGAGATTGATAGCATTCCCTGTGTAAGTGTGTATACAGAGATAGCTGTCAGTCACTGATACTTGTACACATGGGAAGTTTTATCAGTGATTAATAGCATTCTCTGTGTAAGTGCGTATAGAGAAATAGCTGTCAGTCACTGATGTGAGGCCTGCACCTCACCATAAATTAGACGCATTCTCTAGCAGTGCAGGGGATATCAAGGACCAATGTAAACTCTTACGCTGTGTGTGTAAGTGTGTGTATATAGATAGTTGTCAGTCACTGATAACATCTCCCTTGTGTACTGAGAGCTGTTCATGGAGTGTTCTTAAGTTCAGAAAAAGCAGATATAAATGTATAAATTACAAGTTTTACTGAATTTTTCCCCCAAAACTATATATTAGTCTACTCAGCTTCTCCTTCTTTCAACATGCTACCTGCAGATTTCACTGCATTTCATGTGACAGGTCCTACCATAAGGGGTATTATGGTAATTTGTTGTTAAATGCTATTCACAGGCTATGGGAATAATTATTAGATCAGTGGGGGTCCTACGACCCATGACAATAGCATGGGTCCCATACATGGAATATACCTTTAATTATCCCTTTAATTAAAACAGACAAGATTTTGAATGGTACACACTTTGCAGATATGCTCACCTTCTCATATTGCACAGAAGGTCACAACAGGTAATGCCATTAAACAGGGTCCAGTATTTCACTGTGAAGCTAATATGGATTTGTCATGAACTGAAAGCTGTAAAATAAAAATAAAAGGTAAGGCGTTCAGTTGGGACTGAGCTAAGCACCTACATATTACACCTAAAGGAGCTTTTATGATATCCCATTCTAAATCCATCAGCATTAATATAGAGTTACTTCCCCTTATGCAGTGAAAACAGCTTCCGCTCTTCTAGGAAGGCTTTCAACAAAATTGTGGGGTGTGTCTGTGTGAATTTTTGCCCATTCATCCAGAAGGGAATTTATGAGGTCAGGCACTAATGTGGGACTGGAGGGCTTGGCCCACAATTTCTGTTCTTTTCTACTTCTTCTGTTCCTAAATGCTTACGCTTTGCTATAATACCACTCAGTTGATTGTTGAATGTCTACTTGTTACAACAGGGGCATCCTATAACAGTAACATAATGGAATTCAATGAGCATGCTAAGTGCTGGATTTTATAAACCTGTGTTAATGGAGTTAAATGAAACATCTAATCCAATAATTAATAGGTGTTTCCCAATACTTTTGTCATAGTGTATATTTTATTATAAACCATACCTATTAGACAACATGCAACCTATCTGTTATTCTAAACACACTGCAGCATCAACTGAGCTTGTCATAATTGATTCATGATAGAGAATGTAAGCAGAAATAAAATTACTACTTTATTTTGTATAGATGCTGAGTTGCCAATTTGTAAAAGTGATTTTGAGTAAAGATATGTTAATTTCAAACCAATATGGTAATCAATTTGCCTTAGGTAACCTAAATTCAATGATGTACATCCCCCATGGGGACTAATTATTTTCAAGTAATTGTAGACATTTCTCTATCACAAGTTTACTGAAGTTTACTAGCAGGCATATAACAGATTCAACAAGGGCCAACAATTATTAATCAATAAGAGGTTAATTCTCCAAGTAGGTTCAAAGTATTTTGATTTCTAATAGTGCTAAAGCTGGCCATACACATTAGATAGAAGTTGGTTGATGCTTGAACACCAGTTGAACAAACATTTGGTGAAGGAAAGTTCACTTCACAGACAGATCCATACACACTTTAGTCCATATTGATAGAGTTGAGCGGACACCTGGAAGTTCGGGTTGGCCGAACTTCACAAAAGAGTTGGAGTTCAGGATCCGAAATTAACTCGAACTTGACCCCGAACCCAAACCACATTGAAGTCAATGGGGACCTGAACTTTTGGGCACTAAAATGGCTGTAAAAAAAGTACTGGTAAGGGCTAGAGGGCTGCAAAAGGCAGCAAAATGTGGGTAAGTGCCCTGCAAACAAATGTGGATAGGAAAATGACTTAAAATAAAATAAATTAAAATTAAAAATCTAAATATTGATCTAGGAGGAGGAAATGGATGTGGAGTAGGAGGTTGAGGAGGCGTCCGGTGGGAATGCCATCAGCAGCGCGTCTACCAGTGTGCATTTGTAGTCACACATCTTTCGATCATTAACAGACGTTTCTACCAAATTTGGTTCCCTGTCAGCAATGCACAGCAGGGGTTTTTCCCTGGAAAAACAGGGGTTTGTATCACCCACCAATGGAACAGACGATTTTTAATCATGTAGGCTCCTGGCATCCAGTCAGAGCAGGGGTTTATTCACAGCAAAATGGGGTTCATGTCACCCACCAATGGAACAGGCGATTTTTAAAAATGTAGGCCCCTGGCATCCAGGCAGAGGAGGGGTTTATTCACGGCAAAACAGGGTTCATGTCACGCACCAATGGAACAGACGACTTATAAAAATGTAGGCCCCTGGCACCCAGGCAGAGGAGGGGTTTATTCACGGCAAAACAGGGTTCATGTCACCCACCAATGGAACTGGTGATTTTTAGAAATGTAGGCCCCTGGCACCCAGGCAGAGGAGGGGCTAATTCCCAGTAAAACGGGGTTCATGTCACCCACCAATGGAACAGGCGATTTTTAGAAATGTAGGCCCCTGGCAGCCAGGCAAAGGAGGGGTTAATTCACGGCAAAACGGGGTTAATGTCACCCACCAATGGAACAGACGATTTTTTAAAATGTAGGCTCCTGGCACCCAGGCAGAGGAGGGGTTAATTCACTGCAAAAATGGTAATATTGCACCCAACGATTTAACAGAAGATTTTTTTAAATTTTTGGTCCCTGTCACCTATGCAGAGCAAGGGTTTGTACCCGGAAAAATAGTAATATTTCACCCAACAATTTAAAAGAAGATTTTCCGCATTTTCGGGACTGTCACCTATGCAGAGCAGGGGTTTGTACCCGGCAAAAATTGTAATATTGCACCCAACAATTTAAAAGAAGATTTTTCAAATTTTCGGTCCCTATCACCTATGCAGTGCAGAGTTACTTGACAGCAAAAAATTGGAATATTATATTATCGTCCCCGACACATATGCAGCGCAGGCCACAAAGGTAATTCCTGGCCTTAAAAAATATGATTTTTACACCACCCATGAATAACATGGATTTAAGTGGTATATTTTGGGGTGTAGGCCCTCATCGTTCTCAACATCATCTTCCACCCAGTCTTCACTCCTGCCCTCTTTGTCGGTCTGCACATCGCAGAAAGCCGCAGCAGTTTTCACCTGTGTTTCGTCATCATCAGATACGTGCTGTGGTGGTCTTCCCATGTCCTCATCCTTAAACCTAAGTGGTTGGGCATCAGTGCACTCAATCTCTTCCACTTCTGGAGCAGAGTCATCAAAAAGCATAAGAGAGTGCTGCATGACTTGGGGCTCAGATTGCTTGGCTGATTTGCAAGGGGGTGAGGTGAAAGGCTGATGCAGGGGATGGGGTGGGAGACAACGTGAAGGAACTGGAGGCACTGTCAGCCACCCAATCTACTAGCACCTGTACTTGTTCTGGCCTCACCATTCATAGAGCGGCATTCGGTCCTACCAAATAACACTGCAGGTTCTGTTGCCTACTCACACCTGAGGAAGGTGTTTCACTTGGACCTTTAGTTGGCGCTGAACGGCTACGACAACAGGAGCTCCACCAATACTACTACGACCATGCCCACAGCCCTTATTTGATGTTCTCCTCATTATTTGCTTTCACCCACCAAACTAACAGATGGTTTATCTCAGGTGTCAATTTAACTGCCAATAGTCAACAATTAAGTTCACTAACTGTAAGGCAGTGCCCGTGTCATAAACAGAATAAATTTCTTTAGTTCACACAACAGTGTAACGGAGAAATTCAATACAATTACTTCACTATTACTAAAAATTGGATTTTTCAAACCAACAATGTAAAAGCAGAAGTTAATGGTTTCATTTGACTGTAAGAAATGCAGCATACACCATAAATGTGCTATCTACCACAAAACCTGTGTGTTTGCAACCAACTATGCAAATGCAGAGTTCAAAAGGTTACTTAAAATGACTGTAATACAGGGTAGGCCTCAGATCTGCTATGTAGTGCAAAACCAGTGTTTATTGCAACAAACTACAGAAATGCAGTATGTCACTGCTAAATTTTAAAATAGTTTTTTGTGCGTTGCATGCCAAACTGCTCTGTGGAACAACAATATGGGTTTATTTCCCCCAATTACACAAATGCAGTATGTCACTGCTATATGTTAAAATAAATTTTTGTGCGTTGTATGCAAAACTGCTTTGTGGAACAACAATACGGGTTTATTTGCCCCAAATACAGGAATGCTGTATGTCACTGCTAAATTTTAAAATAGATTTTTCAGCGTTCTAAGCAAAAGTGCTCCATGGAACAACAGTACGGGTTTATTTCCCCCAAATACAGAAATACAGTATGTCACTGCTAAATTTTAAAATACGTTTTTGTGCGTTGTATGCAAAAGTGCTGTGTGGAACAACAATGTGGGTTTATGGGTGCACCTGTGAGGCCTGGGCCATATCAGCCAGTCTTGGGTGGGGGTCACATTGCAGGCATGGTTACATGCTGGAGGTAACTGAGGAGTCTGCTGTGAGTCGGCCTATACTTTCCTTTAATTTCACCCACTGGCCCCTGGTATTGCCCATACGGCACAGGTAGGTGAGTGTTAGGTCCCGAGATACTTGAGAAACCTTGGTGTGAGGGCTTAGTAAGACCGCAGTGTGCACCTGTTTTGTCATTTGTTACTGTTATATTGTTATATTATTTACCACATCCACACAATTGCTATCTCGTGTTTGATGTATATTGTGGTACTTGTGGTCCGCTGCAGGCATCCTCCACCGTATGCATTTTTGCTGGGGATCGCCATTAGCAACAGGCCACAAGTGCAGGATCTGCTCCCCTGTATATATATGCACAACTGCATTTTTGGGTTGAGCACATCCTGCTTCATGCCACCTTCTAGTTGTTTTGTGATTATTTCCCCCAAATACAGAAATGCAGTATGTCACTGCTAAATTTTAAAATATGTTTTTGTGCGTTGTATGCAAAACTGCTCTGTGAAACAACAATACAGGTTTTATTTCCCCCAAATACAGAAATGCAGTATGTCACTGCTAAATTTTAAAATACGTTTTTGTGTGTTGTATGCAAAACTGCACTCTGGAACAACAATACAGGTTTGTTTCCCCCAAATACACAAATGCAATTTGTCACCCCTAAATTTAAAAACAGGATTTTCAGCGTTGTATGCAACAGTGCTCTATGGCACCACAATACAGGTTTTTGCCCCGAACTACAGAAATGCACTATGTCACCCTTAAATTGTAAAATAAGTAATGTAGGGGGAACTGACGTGCCAGAAAAAAAATGGTTCCTCCACTAAACTACCAAAAAAGGATTAGACTGATGTCCCTGGAAGACTGGCTCACATGCAGGTCACATGCAGTTCCAAGAACAATGCAGTTGCTAAAATAGCCGCCGACCCCCACCTCAGTAACAGATGGATTAAATTGTCACTGGGCTCAGGGCTGGGTACAAAAATGTAGCATAGCACCCTCAATAATTGCTGTAGCTTGAAGATTTAACACCACTAAGTTCAACAGATTTCATCCCTAATCTGTCCCTCACAGCAGCAGCATCCTATACCTACACTGAGAAGAGCAGAGTGATGTGTGGCACTATGTGACTCCAGCTTAAATAGAGGCTGGGTCACATGCTGCACTTAGCCAATCACAGCCATGCCATTAGGAGGCATGTCTGTGATGGCTTCTTAGGGCAAAATAGTGAAACGCTTGTTGATTGGCCATTACAGTTGTTTAAACTGCCCATACATGTTCAATGAAACCGGGTGATGAACGGAAGATCTTTCTGGGAACGTTCTTTGAAAGAAAGATCTTTTGTCCAGCTATCAGGGGAAAATACTAAACATGGTTGACTTCTTTTCAAATTATAAAGGTCAGTTATCAGTCAACTAAAATGATCGTTCATTCGTTGTTAAATTTCAGCAGATGAAATTTGAAATCATCCATTTTTATCAAAATGTTCCTTCCCAACAGTCAGCTGCTCATTCAGTAAAGGAGACCACTGCATATATATGCACCGATCTCCCTTACTGTGTGAGGATTAGGGATCGCTATAGCGTCCACCTACAGAATCATGGTTTCTGAGCAGCAGATCGCTGTTTAGACCACACGATCTGCTGTCCAGAAGCTATGATCGCTGGTGCCTGCATGAACGACAGGGTCAGTCGATGAACGAGCCTTTTGCTCAATTATGGAGTGACACATTTACAGGGGCAAAACAACCGTTCGCAGGAGCCACAATCTTTGGGCGATTATTGGCTTGTGTAAATGCAGCTTAAATGTCTATTCTGCTGTAAATCAGGTATCATTGTTAATAATTATCTACCAGAAAAAAAAGCAACCAGCCCTTGTTTTTAGAAGGATTTATTTGATGACAGCATTTAAGAACAAAGGTGAGTTTATCATTTGCTAAGACTACTGAGCTCCCGTATCTTGTGTGTCTGAGTATATTCCAGACAAATGTTTATCGAAGCTAGAACAACTCTGTAACCCAGCTTGAGCTAAAGTTAATAAAATAAGGATCACATATTTCACAACAAATCTGCTTTATGGAGATGTTTATTTAGTTGTCCTGTCGTAAAACAATATATTTAAAGCACATTTGTGGTCAGCTAGGCAAAAGACATAAGTACATTATAATTGCTATAATTTTCTAACCTTTTTAACCCCTTAAGGACTGATCCATTATTTTTTCCCATTTACATAGTCATATGAGGGCTTATTTTTTGCAGGACAAGATGCATTTTTTGTGTCACCATTTAATTTACCATATCTTGTATTGGAAAACGGAAGATTCATTTTGTGTGGTTAAATTGAAAAAACAAAACAAAACACGCAACTCCATCAAGGTTTTTTGGGTTTTGACATTACGGTGTTCAATGTGCTAAAAATAACATGACACCCTTATTCTGTGTCTCAAAATTTTTGTTTGCATTGCCATTTTCTGACAGCCATTGTCTTCTTATATTTTGTTCTACAGAGCTGTATAAGTGCTTGTTTTTTGCAGGACAAACTGCAGTTTTTATTGGTACAATTTTTGGGGTACATTCAACTTTTTCTTATTCTACTTTTTTTGGGGGGACAAGGTGACTAAAAAATGGTGAATTGCGTTTGCATTTTTTTTTTCCATTATGATGTTCACCTCGCAGGAAATTTGAAAAATATTTTAATAGCTTATATACATTTAGCAGGAAGCTTACCATGGAAGACCTGGGAACCTCCAGCAGGGCACAGGCTGTCATGGTAACCGATCAAAGTCCTGCGATTTCACATTGGAGGTTTCGATCAGAAGGCATAGGGAGCTGCATCCTCAGCATCTGAGTTGCTAAATGATGGGGTTCCGTGTGATTGCCCTTCACCATCATTGCTGCCAGGTACAGCCAGCAACTGCTGCCTTTGGAACGGGCTCACCACAGCAGCTCTCACCATTCGTCCCAGTGCTTAATGCCATACATGTACAGCATTATGCGTTAAGGAGTTAGGCTACTTTCACACTAGCATTCCTATTTTCCAGTATTGAGATCTGTCATAGGGTCTCAATACCTGAAAAAAAAGCTTCCGTTTCGTCCCCATTCATTGTCAATGGGGACAAAACGTAACTGAACAAAACGGAATGCTTCAAAATTCATTCCATTCCATTTGGTTACGTTCTCATACCAGAGAGCAAACTGCAGCATGCTGTGGTTTTCTTTCCGTCATGGGATGTGGAGCAATCCGTTATGACCCACGATGCAAGTCAATGGGGACGGATCCGTTTTCTCTGACACAATCTGACACTGAATGAATAGAAAACGGATCTGTCCACCATTGACTTTCAATGGAGTTCATGACGGATCCGTCTTGGCTATGTTAAAGATAATTTAACAGGATCCGTTCATAACAGATGCAGATATTTGTATTATCAGTAACAGAAGTGTTTTTGCTGAGCCCTGCCGGATCCAGAAAAATCGCTAGTGTGAAAGTAGCCTTAAGGTTATAGTGCACTAAGCTGCTCTCTCCAATACCTTCTGTGATAAAAGGAGGTTTAAACTGAATATGTAATCAGAAAATTACCTATTTTATAAAATTAAGTGTTATGTTAAATATATATATATATATATATATATATATATATATATACCAAGGTGCTTCAAGTCAAAAATTTTACCTACTGAGCCACCCGAAATATCCATGGTCACAAGAGAGGTTGAGTCTCTGGCCACAAATTTAAACATAGCAGTAGAAAATGCTTTTAGGAAAGCAGGTTGTGCATGTTGGGCATTGTCATGAGTACTGTAATATGCTGCTGCTGCTGCTAGTACCCCTGCTGTGGCTGGTACTTCCTTACACAGCCCCCACATCTCCTGCCATGTCCATAATGTTCCATACTGTATTGCTGCCACTACTACTACTCCTACTCAGCCATCTGGCTTGTTCATCATGGTTCATACGGTATTGCAATTAAAATGCAGACTCATTTTTTTGCTAAACGAACATATTAGCTATGATGAATTTGAGTCGAGTGCATGGAGACATTTTTCTGGTTCATAACCAATGAAACTCCTCCCTCCTCCCGTATGGCTATAATGCAGCTGCCATGTTTGATCCATCCAACAAATTCGGCCATCTGGTTTTAACCCTAATATAAGCTTACCATATCCAACTTCCTTGAGGGCCACATGGAGTTCAGCACTAACTGTTCTGTGATGGCCTTACATGTCCAGGGCTGCAAATGTGCTGCCCTGAAGAGATCACCATGTGTCTACCCTTTGCCGACAGGTTAGCCGCTCAACCTAGTTTGTCATAGGGATCGGGGACAGTAATACTGAAGCAGACTAATTTTTTCGGTAAAAGACTAATTTCTTTGGTAAAAGACTAATTTCTTCACTACAGGACTAACCAACTTTTAAAAACAACGATCAACTCAAGCAATTCTGCTGTGCGAAGAATCAAGTTATTTGCACTGCCCAAAGGGTGTTAAATAAGGCCACTCTGTAACACTAAATTACAGTAACTGTCTAACAGAAGTGGTTAAATATCAATGTGGACACACAATGAGACAGGTGTGCTTATCTATTAAACAATGTGGACACCCCACTAGCAGTAGAAACAGTCAGTTTATTTACTCCAATTTCAGAATAAAGGCTTAATAGAATTGTTTATCTATTAAACAAGGTGGACTCCCCAATAACAGTAAAAGTAGACAGGTTATTCACCCCAATTTGAGAATCAAGGCATAGTAGAATTGCTAATTAGTGATGAGCGGGAGGTGCCATTTTCGATTTTCAGATATTTTGCAAATATTCAATTGAATATTCATCATATATTCGTCTAAATCGAATATTCGTCATTATTCTATTTATCGCAAATAATATGGGATTTAATCATTTGCGTATTGCAAAGTGAACTTTGAATGGGTCAGTATAATAAGTCAGTATTCTATTTATTGCAAAAAATAGGTAAAGTAATATTTTCGCATTGCGCATCCGACGTAGAGCTGGGTACAGTCAACTTTCCTATTGGGTTGTCTTGCCAGAATCAATGAATATAGAGAATATAGCGATATATTCGTATTCGTCATATTTGTTAATTCTTCCCAGCCAAACAATAGTAAAGTAAGTTGCATATAGCCCGCTCTAAGTTAGATGCGCAATGCGACTAATATTACTTAATATTCTCGCATTGTGCATCCAACTTAGAGCTGGGTATAGGCAAGTTTACTTGGCTTGCTAGAATTAACGAAGATAACGAATACGAATATAGCGCTATGTTCTCTATCTTCGTAAATTCTAGCTAGCCAACCAATAGGAAAGTCATGGCCCATTCAAAGTTTCATTCGCAGTGCACGATTATTACTTAATGTAATATTATAACTTTCCTATTGGTTTCCAACTTTCCTATTGGTTGGCTTGCTAGAATTAACGAAGATAGAGAACATAGCGCTATATTCTCTATCTTCGTTGATGGTATCTTGGGTTCAGATAAAAAATAAAAAAACGAATATTCGTTTTTACGAATATATAGCACTATATTCTAAATATTCAGGAATTAGCGAAGTGCCGATATTCGTAAAAAAAAAAAGCTATTCGAATATTCATGCTCAACACTATTTCTAATCTATTTAACAAGGTGGACTTCCCTCTAACAATAGGACAAGACTGGCTATTCACCCCAATCAAGGCCTAATTGCATTGCTTATCTATTAAACAAAGTGGACATTCCAAAAGCTTATTTACCTCAATTTGAGAAGCAAGGCGTAATAGAATTAAATGATAGAGCTTATACACCCTAATTGGAGAATCACAGCCTAATGGAATGGTTTATCTATTAAACAAGGTGGACTCCCCAAAATACAGTAGTATTAGACAGCTTATTCACCTCAATTTGAGAGTCAAAGCATAATAGAATTGCATATTTATTTAAAAAGGAGGACATCCAGTGGCGTACTTTCCGTAGAGTCAGACCACACAGCTGCTATGGGGGCTGGGGGATCCGCAGTAGAGGATAGGCCCGACCACCTAATTAGTTTCAATACTGGCTCCCGTTCAGCTTCAGTCTAGAATTCCTATCGTCAGTGGAGAAAGTACCTTTGATGATGTCATCACAGATCTTGTACAGATCATGTACATCTAGCAAGGGAACTGCACAGGGGATTGTGTAGTTCCCTGGTTAGAACAGTGCATCTGCCAAGACCTCTGATGGCATCATCTTCAGCATCACAGGTCCAGCACCATCTAGAAAAGGAACTGCACCAAGAATGGTGTAGTTCCCAGGTTAATAAGGTGCATCTGAAATGCCTCTTGAACACTGTCAAAGTCAAATGGCTAAAACCGCATGGGATGAGGCTTTTATAGGGCTGTGACATCACAGGGCTGGCTAGCTACTGATTGACTTTCTGCATGACATCCTGGGTGATCTCACATTCCCAGGCTTCTTACTTTCACCTTGGGACATGTGTAGCCACCATTTCAGAAATTTGTCACTACGAAGTGGGAGGAAATTCGGATTAGTTAGTAATCTAATTTTTCCTAAACTTTGGATTGAATTCCACTTCAAATGATTCGATTCGCTCAAGACTAATGTTTATTAACACCAGCACACATCTCCTACCACAAAGGGATAATTTTTGGACCACTTTTTAAATTTTATAAATCATAGAAAAACAGTGCAATGTGATTTTTAACAAGCTGTTTGTTACCACCCACTGCTGTCCATTTACCTCTAGCCATATACACTCATTGAGAAAAAAAATTAACCCAGATACAAAAACTCAACGTGTGGACTTTGTCTTAGGTAGATATGTAAATGATTATAGGTGTTGCCTGATTAGACACTAGGTCTTGCCACAGGAGGGTGTAATAGTGCTTCCCCGCTACCCATAAAAGTCTCTCAAAAGGCTTCTTTTGGGTACTGTACCTCTTGGTGAGAGATCATGGACTGCTAGACATGCCCTATTATGCACTCAAAGACATTTTGCCCAGTTGACAGACTGAAAAGAGGGTTTGTATTGAACTAAGAGAAGCAGGATGGACGTTTCTACGATAGCACAGGCAGACCACCAATAGAGAGGATCCTTTGATCCACTGACAAGAACAAGAATCTCCCACAGTTTCATTGTCCTCCATGCAGATACAGGTGGCACCTTCATTACACACAACTATCTCTACATGGACATTTTCCAGGCATTTAGTAGAAGAAAATTTGGTGCCACTGAACCTATTATTTGACCTGCCATTGACAGCCAACCTCTGTTGCCTTCATTTGCAGTGGTGTCGTGAACAAGAAACCCAGACCGCTATGGACTGGAAACATATTATATTTGCAATGAATGCAGGTTCTGTTTGACATCCGATGGCAGTAGACAATAGATTTTAGTATGGAGGCCTCATGGTGAACACTTTTGTCCTGCCTTTGCTGTGGAATGATACATTGCCCCAACTGCTGGTGTGATCATCTGGAGAGCCATTGCATTTGACAGTTGGTCACCCCTAGTAGCATTATGAGGGACACAAATGGCTCAGCGATATGTGCAGGATATCCTATAGTCACATGTGTTGCCTCTCATGGTAGGGCTTCCAACTGGCATTTTTCAGCAGGATAAATCTCCCAATGATAGTGTCCGAGGAATGTGTTTTCCAGATTGCAAGACTTCCTTGGCCTACTTGGTCACCAGACTTATTGGTAATCAACCATTTATGGGACCACCTAGGATGCCAGCTTTGAGTGTGCAGGATCTACAGGCCCAGCTGTAACATTCGTGTTCAAACATGCTACAGGATATCATACGAAACCTGTATGCACCCATTCTGCAGATACAGGTGGCACCTTCATTACACACAACTATCTCTACATGGACATTTTCCAGGCATTTAGTAGAAGAAAATTTGGTGCCACTGAACCTATTATTTGACCTGCCATTGACAGCCAACCTCTGTTGCCTTCATTTGCAGTGGTGGTCGTGAACAAGAAACCCAGACCGCTATGGACTGGAAACATATTATATTTGCAATGAATGCAGGTTCTGTTTGACATCCGATGGCAGTAGACAATAGATTTTAGTATGGAGGCCTCATGGTGAACACTTTTGTCCTGCCTTTGCTGTGGAATGATACATTGCCCCAACTGCTGGTGTGATCATCTGGAGAGCCATTGCATTTGACAGTTGGTCACCCCTAGTAGCATTATGAGGGACACTAATGGCTCAGCGATATGTGCAGGATATCCTATAGTCACATGTGTTGCCTCTCATGGTAGGGCTTCCAACTGGCATTTTTCAGCAGGATAAATCTCCCAATGATAGTGTCCGAGGAATGTGTTTTCCAGATTGCAAGACTTCCTTGGCCTACTTGGTCACTAGAGATGAGCGAACACCTGGATGTTCGGGTTCGAGAGGTTCGGCCGAACTTCCGGAAAATGTCCGGGTTCGTGATCCGAACTCAACCCGAACTTCATCCCGAACCCGAACCCCATAGAAGTCAATCGGGACCCGAACTTTTGGGCACTAAAAAGGCTGTAAAAGACACCCAGAGGGATAATATACCGCAATAAACGCATTGCGATTACAACTTTGAGCTAACGATCACCATGGGAACGCCTCCTCCAGTAGAATGTACTGTCGGATCTGAGAATTAAGTTGAAATCGCAATGCGATTCTATATATTTGCTTAATCGCATTGTGATTTCAACTTAGCATTGCAATAATTCCATCCATATCGCTAACTTACTGAGTCAGTAAGTTAACGAATATGGATGGAATTATTTAGCAATGCTAAGTTGAAACGGCAATGCGATTAGCAGATATATAATAATCACATTACATTTCAACTTAATTCTCACATCCGACAGTACATTCTACTGAGGAGGCGTTCCCATGGTGATCGGTAGCTCAAAGTTGTAATCGCAATGCGATTAAGCTAAATACATAAGAATCGCATTGCGATTCCAACTTTTTAGTACTCAACTTTTAAAATCGTACACCACTTTAAGTTCCAAAGTTGCAATCGCGTTCGAATAGAACTTAAAGCTGTCTCTTAGTCAGTTTTAGTATTGGTGTGCTGTAATAGAAGTTACATTCGATGCGCGAATATAACTTAGAGCAATACAGTCAACTTTACACTGTTAGTTTTATTATCGCGATAATACAACTATTCAAGAATCGTAGTACGTGCGTCTGTACGTGTGTGCGTTACCGGACACTATTCTATTTTGCCAGCCACAGCTGAAACCACTGATTTATGGTATTGCTATTTTGGCAATTGAATTCTAACCCCAGAAAATAATCTATCCTTTGCCAGACAGCAGACAGTATTATACTTGTCTAGCCAAAGCTAGAACACCAGATTTAGGGGATTGGTATTTGGGCAATTGTATTTAACCCCTTAATAAAATATAGAAATTTCTTTCCTGAGTTTCTAGGGGTGACAATTAGCACAGCCAAGCCCCTGATGTAGGATATAGCAAAAAAAAAACTAGTATTGATGGATTGATGGACTTGGTGGCAGCTTCTTCTGGCGCACCACAAGTCACAAAATGGCCGCCGATCAACCCAGAAAATAAGTGACAGAAAAACGCTCTGTGCAGCCTAAAAACCAGCGAGCAAGTAACTAGCAGAAGTTCAATAATTCTCAGCTGTAAATCGATCCGTTCATTAGGTGCTGTTGCTGACTTTAACCTGCCTAATCTCGCCCTGACAGAAGCTGAGTCCTCTCCCTACACTAATCAGAGCAGTGTGACGTGCGGCGCTACGTGACTCCAGCTTAAATAGAGGCTGGGTCACATGCTGCACTTGGCCAATCACAGCCTTGCCATTAGTAGGCATGGCTGTGATGGGCTCTTAGGGCAAGAAGTAAAACGCTAGCTGATTGGCTGCTGTGCAGCCCTTCAGAAAGCGGGAAGTAATCGACGAACATCGAACCCGAACCCGAACTTTTTTGAAAATGTTCGGGTTCGGGTCCGTGTCCCGAACACCCCAAAATTCGGTACGAACCCGAACGATGCTCGAACAGTTCGCTCAACACTATTGGTCACCAGACTTATTGGTAATCAACCATTTATGGGACCACCTAGGATGCCAGCTTTGAGTGTGCAGGATCTACAGGCCCAGCTGTAACATTCGTGTTCAAACATGCTACAGGATATCATACGAAACCTGTATGCACCCATTCTAGCAACTGCCAACAACCATTAGAAACTCAGCTCTAAGTTGATTTCGCAATGCAAACATATACTCGCATTGCTAATTCAACTTAGAGCTGGGTTCCTAATGGTTGGCTTGCTGGAATATAACGAAGATTGAGAATACAGTGCTATATTCATGATATTTGTGATATTCGTGCCATATCTGATTTCACGATATTTCGCGAATATTCTATTGAATATTCGTCATATATTCGTCGAAATCGAATATTCGTCATTATTCTATATATTGCAAATGTTACGCGAATATATATTCACATTGCAAATTAAACTTAGAGCTGAGTTTCTAATGGTTGTTGCTAGAATAAAACGAAGATTGAGAATATAGTGCTATATTCATGAATTCGTGATATTCGTTATATTCTAGAAATACAACCATTAGGAACCCAGTTCTAAGTTGAATTCACAATGCAAGTAATTCAGGTTATATTAATGACATTGCGATTACAACTTAGTCAAATTTGTGAGATCGTGATTCTCACATCCGACAGTACATTTTAGCATGGAGGCGTTCCCATGCACATGGGAAGTCGGTAGAAGTGGCAACGGGCATTGACTGGAGCGGGCAGGGAGAGAGAACAACAATAATTAACAACTTAAAAAAAGAAAAAAATGAATATTCGAAATAGCGAATATATAACCCTATATTCGCTATATTTGCGAATTTTCGAAGTGCCGATATTCGCTAAAAAAATTCGCTATTCGAATATTCGCGCTTAACACTAGGGTAAACTATTGTTATCAATATTCAGTTATATCACTTAAGGCGGATTTACACTGCCTAATTGTCGGGCATAATTGAACGCTTATTCCCAATAATTGACCCAATGAATGAGCAAAATGTTCGTTCATCAGTTGAAACCGATGGCAGTAACCATCAAAAGTTCCAATACAGTGGAGGTGATTGCTGGATGTAAATCTTCACCCCCACTGACGAGCATGTAATTATGGTGAAGAAATGGTCCCTTTCGTGTCTAAATTACTGTTTTTTACAAACCTTTGTATTGTATGACTGTTATTGTCATTACCAATCTAATTACCTATCCCAGATTGGAAATTTCCAGAATATTTTGACCCCTCAGCTCTAATCATTTAGAGCTTTTACCCCAATTTTAGGAAAAACAAAGTTGTGGAGTTTAATTCTTTTACCAGGGAATCTGTGTACTGACAGCTTTCAAACTGAAATTGCCATTTACCATATTTTTCACCCTATAAGATGCACCTGTCCATAAGACACACCTAGGTTTTAGAGGAGAAAAATAAGAAAACTATGTTTTTCATCAGAACTCAGTTCAGACCCCCAATGTTAATCAGAACCCCAATCAGACCTCAGATCAGACTCCCAATGTTAATAAGATCCCCAATCAGACCTCAGATTAGACCCTCCATGTTAATGATCCCAACATTAATCAGACCTCCATGTTAATAAGACTCTCATATTAATCAGAGCTCAAATAAGACCTCCATGTTAATAACTCCATATTTATCTGACCTCAGATCAGACCTCCATGTTAATATGATCCCTATAGTAATCTGACCTCAGATCAGAAAAAAAAAAAACATCCAGCACTCTTCCTGGTCTTCCTGCCACGCTGTGACTCAATGACTTAGAACATGAGGTCACAAAGCTGTGCTTAGTCACAGCACAGTGATCGGCCGAGGAAGACCAGGAAACAGAGAGTACAGAGCCCACACTGGGAGCGCTGCAATCACCGTTTCCCAGTTCTTCTATACTAATGAGCGCTTTCATAATAGAAGTGCTCATTAGTATTCACCCCACAAGACACACTGACCTCCCCCCCCTTTTGAAGGGGAATGTGCATCTTATAGGGCAAAAAATACGGTACTTTCTGGTTAGATAAACTCATAAAAGCATTCTTCCTTTTCTAAGGTCTAGACATTATTGAGATGGTCCAGATTATGGAACGTTTATAATCTTCAACAGGTCAATCGCATTTAACAGAACATTCTATAATACTTATAATTACTACTTTCTTGTACAAAATGCTCATTTCAACTAATGTGCTTCAAGTGACTCTGAAAGCATAACTGTTGCAATTTTAAAGATAATGTCCATTTGCAAAAGAGTTTGACATCCAAAGAATGGCTAAATCTTAATGCTGCACTGAAGTGGATACTTTCCAGACAGCAAAAAAAAAAAAAATATCTTAACTTTATCATTTTCCTCTAATTGAATTCTCATTTGTCAGGTGATCAGCTTTTTTCATCATTGTTCAGCAGAACATAGCCCTGTGTAAACCAGCGATGTGCTGCCACCAAATGAATACTGCATGGGGGAAAAACAAAAGAATGAATGATTGTTTGTCCCCAAACCAACAATATTTGCAGCATGTAAACAGCACTTAATTAACACCAATCAACATGCTGTCATATAGATCAGATTTCATTAACAGGCAGGAAATCTGACACTTTATAAGAACCCATTGACCTTGTCCATGCTGCGGTTTTTGTCCAGCCACCTCTCGGCATGTTTTCCGCGCTGCAGCCACATCTCGCATCCGTCTCCATTATAGTGAATGGACCGGGCCGGACTTCCGGCAGCACACTTGTGCGAATGTTATCCGCCAGGCTGTTCCCCTACCATGTAGTGACCACAACAGCCAACCATCCTGGTCACAAGTTGTGTTTTTATTATAGACGTTTACACATAGGACGGGAGGTTTGGTCCTGTAACTGTCATCTAAGCTATAACAATGGTCTTGTATCAAAGTGTTATAAACACCACAGAGCACAAAAGCAAGACAGGTAAAGCAGAGTATTGTAACAAAAATAATGAAAAAACTGAATTCATGTATTGTCACCCAAATATATAAAAGCTTTGTATAGGTTTTAACTATGGAAGGTTGAAAATTGATGTTTAAAAGTGGAATTTTTCTTACATCTTGATGTTTTCCTCTATATGGATTGTTTCCAAAAAGTCTTCAAAATTGGTTGGGTGGCTCTGCAGTTATGATGGCCATCTTTTTTTTTTTTTAAGTTTTCTCTCACAGGTCAATTTCACCCAAGCATATTTAGTCTGTGTGTGTGTGACAGCAGTATTTTCAAAATGGAACACTGTTTCTGTGACACAAACTCACAGCACTATAATAATTTATAATCCTGTATGTTCCTGTCTGACGACTGCTGTACTAAATTGTACTAATGTAATGCCATCAGTACAATTCAGTAAAGCCAAAGTCAGACACACAGAATTATAAATCATTGTAACGCCATGAGTTCATGTCACAGGAACATCATTCAGGCAAGAAAATACTGTTGTCTCCTATATTTCACAGACTGAATACACTTGTGTGAAATTGGCATTAAGGCTGGGTTTACATCATATTTTTGCCCTCCATTTTTTTTCCAAATGTCTAATGCAGATGTTTGCAAAAAAAAAAAGTCCAGTAAAAAATGCATACGTTAATGTATGCGTTTTTTTTTTTTTTTTTTTTTTTTTACAATAGAACTATGGTGATGGATGGCACTGTATGTCATTTTTTTATATGTTAGACGTAAGACAAAAATGTGATATGAACCCAGCCTAAGAATGGTAGCTGAGACACTGTGATCACCACTGAGACATGGAAGAGAGCTCAGAAGATTATGTGAGGAACTTCCAGTGAAAAGCTAGAGAAACACTATAGCCCAATGGAGAGTAATCTTGTAAAAGTATTATTTATTTTATATTTCTAGACAAATGTGGAACAAGCTAATTAGAAAAAAAAACACAGGAATGTGTTCAACAATTAAAATAATATTCAAAGTTGGCTATATATCTTAGTCAATTACCAGACTATGTGAACTAACTTGTGAAACTGGTCTAGTATGATACATATCTTCTTTTGTTTACCACAATGTAACCCTTTCAGATAGTTGTCGACAACCATATTACCTAATATGTAGTGATATATTTTGATGTGTATTGCTATCCCAAGAGGTGGTTAGAAACCTAGAATTAAATGTAAAGCAATAGCATATACATCCAATGTAGCTGTAAATAGTGTGTGTTTACTTAAAGAAAGACAGGCAGGCAGATAGAGATAGATAGATAGATAGATAGATAGATAGATAGATAGATAGATAGATAGATAGATAGATAGAAAAAAAATAAAGTAGAGAGCATCACGCAAACAGTGATGGAGGTGCAAATTCCTTCAAAAGACCGGCCACCAAGGTCTTGCTGAATACCTTGAAAAAAGAAAGGCACTACTCAAAATTGGTGAAAAAAATGGGTAGTTTATTAACCCATTTGACATCAACGTTTCAGCTCTCTCTATGGAGCCTTTGTCAAGCCATAGTGACGTGCAAAATGCAGTGCTTTTATAGCATACATGATTAACTTGGTGATTACATGATTATCTCTCAATATAATACAAAATAGTTCCAAAATACATGATTATATAAGAAAAAATGTTCATTTAAGTGTCCATAATTACATTTCCAAGTTCATAAAAAATTACATAAAAAGTGAAAAGTGCCATTGATAGATAAAAGGTACATATTGTGCAGTAAGCATAATGTGCCAAACATAATTAAAATAAATCAAGCAACAGGTGCCATGATCCGGTGATTACAAAGTATAAAAAAAAAATAACATTATCTTACATGGAGCCAAAGACAGCAGGACCTAGTCGGCGTTGTGGAAGGCGCACTGCGCTGGCGCCGATTACTCATACTACCGCGAAAAGTATGATTAGCATTACCAGAATAGGAGAGCACAATAAACATGGCAGAATAAGCAGAACAATTTACTGCGCAGACTCATGCCTATAGAACGATAGGTAGGTCTCTTAAAAACACATGATTGCCGCAAACGCTACTTCACATAGCTTAGTGATATTAACCATATAAGGAACCTTGGGCTATATACAGAGCACAGGTAAACAGTGAGCCACCACTATCACCCATTCTTAAAGCCCACAACTATAGCGCCCTCATGAGACACTGGCAGCAAACTATGCTTCACTAAAAAAGGAAGGGACATTACAAATAACCAGGGGGTACAGTGTCCTCCCAGCGACCAACCTGACAGGGGACACTGCGCCCTATTAGGATAAGGAAATACAGGTGTCACATTTGTGTGACCCCCAATCCCCCATCCAGATCCTGGGAAGTAAGACCTTATGCTTAAAAGAAGCGTCCATCATCAAAGGACGTACATAATAATTATAGAATGGTCAGATTCAAAGTCATTCCCCCCCATGTCGAAAAACGGCATGTGGGGGATCAAATACGAGCCACCACTCTACCTAATGGATAAATAATCAGCCTGTTATAAATTGTGGTATCCCATGTCATTATATATAAAAATTGATAAGACTATAATATAGCAGCAGCCTATCTGGTCCTGCAGTCTTGTAGCTTCCAGGGACACTGTTCATCAATGTCAATGCTTGAACAATGATCTGTGAAAAACACAAAAGAGATGGCCCATGTATATGTCCTCACAACAGAGTAGAGGAAGAAGCTCAAAAATAGGTTTTAACTATGGAAGGTTGAAAATTGATGTTTAAAAGTGGAATTTTTCTTACATCTTGATGTTTTCCTCTATATGGATTGTTTCCAAAAAGTCTTCAAAATTGGTTGGGTGGCTCTGCAGTTATGATGGCCATCTTTTTTTTTTTTTTAAGTTTTCTCTCACAGGTCAATTTCACCCAAGCATATTTAGTCTGTGTGTGTGTGACAGCAGTATTTTCAAAATGGAACACTGTTTCTGTGACACAAACTCACAGCACTATAATAATTTATAATCCTGTATGTTCCTGTCTGACTGACTGCTGTACTAAATTGTACTAATGTAATGCCATCAGTACAATTCAGTAAAGCCAAAGTCAGACACACAGAAATATAAATCATTGTAACGTCATGAGTTCATGTCACAGGAACATCATTCAGGCAAGAAAATACTGTTGTCTCCTATATTTCACAGACTGAATACACTTGTGTGAAATTGGCATTAAGGCTGGGTTTACATCATATTTTTGCCCTCCATTTTTTTCCAAATGTCTAATGCAGATGTTTGCAAAAAAAAAGTCCAGTAAAAATGCATACGTTAATGTATGCGTTTTACAATAGAACTATGGTGATGGATGGCACTGTATGTCATTTTTTATATGTTAGGCGTAAGACAAAAATGTGATATGAACCCAGCCTAAGAATGGTAGCTGAGACACTGTGATCACCACTGAGACATGGAAGAGAGCTCAGAAGATTATGTGAGGAACTTCCAGTGAAAAGCTAGAGAAACACTATAGCCCAATGGAGAGTAATCTTGTAAAAGTATTATTTATTTTATATTTCTAGACAAATGTGGAACAAGCTAATTAGAAAAAAAAACACAGGAATGTGTTCAACAATTAAAATAATATTCAAAGTTGGCTATATATCTTAGTCAATTACCAGACTATGTGAACTAACTTGTGAAACTGGTCTAGTATGATACATATCTTCTTTTGTTTACCACAATGTAACCCTTTCAGATAGTTGTGGACAACCATATTACCTAATATGTAGTGATATATTTTGATGTGTATTGCTATCCCAAGAGGTGGTTAGAAACCTAGAATTAAATATAAAGCAATAGCATATACATCCAATGTAGCTGTAAATAGTGTGTGTTTACTTAAAGAAAGACAGGCAGACAGATAGAGATAGATAGATAGATAGATAGATAGATAGATAGATAGATAGATAGATAGAAAAAAAATAAAGTAGAGAGCATCACGCAAACAGTGATGGAGGTGCAAATTTCTTCAAAAGACCGGCCACCAAGGTCTTGCTGAATACCTTGAAAAAAGAAAGGCAGCACTCAAAATTGGTGAAAAAAATGGGTAGTTTATTAACCCATTTGACATCAACGTTTCAGCTCTCTCTATGGAGCCTTTGTCAAGCCATAGTGACGTGCAAAATGCAGTGCTTTTATAGCATACATGATTAACTTGATTACATGATTATCTCTCAATATAATACAAAATAGTTCCAAAATACATGATTATATAAGAAAAAATGTTCATTTAAGTGTCCATAATTACATTTCCAAGTTCATAAAAAATTACATAAAAAGTGAAAAGTGCCATTGATAGATTAAAGGTACATATTGTGCAGTAAGCATAATGTGCCAAACATAATTAAAATAAATCAAGCAACAGGTGCCATGATCCGGTGATTACAAAGTATAAAAAAAAAATAACATTATCTTACATGGAGCCAAAGACAGCAGGACCTAGTCGGCGTTGTGGAAGGCGCACTGCGCTGGCGCCGATTACTCATACTACCGCGAAAAGTATGATTAGCATTACCAGAATAGGAGAGCACAATAAACATGGCAGAATAAGCAGAACAATTTACTGCGCAGACTCATGCCTATAGAACGATAGGTAGGTCTCTTAAAAACACATGATTGCCGCAAACGCTACTTCACATAGCTTAGTGATATTAACCATATAAGGAACCTTGGGCTATATACAGAGCACAGGTAAACAGTGAGCCACCACTATCACCCATTCTTAAAGCCCACAACTATAGCGCCCTCATGAGACACTGGCAGCAAACTATGCTTCACTAAAAAGGAAGGGACATTACAAATAACCAGGGGTACAGTGTCCTCCCAGCGACCAACCTGACAGGGGACACTGCGCCCTATTAGGATAAGGAAATACAGGTGTCACATTTGTGTGACCCCAATCCCCATCCAGATCCTGGGAAGTAAGACCTTATGCTTAAAAGAAGCGTCCATCATCAAAGGACGTACATAATAATTATAGAATGGTCAGATTCAAAGTCATTCCCCCCCATGTCGAAAAACGGCATGTGGGGGATCAAATACGAGCCACCACTCTACCTAATGGATAAATAATCAGCCTGTTATAAATTGTGGTATCCCATGTCATTATATATAAAAATTGATAAGACTATAATATAGCAGCAGCCTATCTGGTCCTGCAGTCTTGTAGCTTCCAGGGACACTGTTCATCAATGTCAATGCTTGAACAATGATCTGTGAAAAACACAAAAGAGATGGCCCATGTATATGTCCTCACAACAGAGCAGAGGAAGAAGCTCAAAAATAGGTAGACATTCAGGGTATCTTAAATTCAACATTTAGACCTCTCGGTTTTAGCGTCTGTAGCACAAAAATCCAATATAATTCCCCTCCTTTTTTGTAGATAGATAGATTATCACCAGGGAGGTCCCGAGATTATGTCCATTTGTCCTAATAGGTTACATTTCTGTAAAATACATTACAGTAAAAAAAAACAAAAAAACTTTTTTGTATGCAAATTGAAGGACAAGAAAATGTTTCTAAAACTGTATTTATTTTAGTGTGTCATTAATTATGCATAATTTGATGCTCGCACACAAGAGACTTTCCATGGCCCACTAGTGTCCTTTTTGAACAATAATGAATTCAGTAAATATTGCTGACAATTCAAGTGATAAGATTTCACACACAAGAAAAATAGAATATGGGAACAAAACCTTAGCTATATTATTGCAAAAACTAAATGTATTGATCATTTTACATAGCAGGTCACAAGATATCCTGCTCAGGTGGTGTGAGGCATAGAAAGACCATATGTTAAAACTATTTTCATAGGGTTACGTGCTTTCAGAACGTTCAATGCCATTCGTTTTATTTCTGATGCATATGGGTGTGTGCACATATTGATAAGTACATTCACAGTTGCTAAACTGGTTTGTGCAACTAAGTGAGCAGCTTTGATTTACTTAGTTTTATAAATCAGCTATAACCAAAAAATGGTGTCATGATAAGTATCATCAAAACATAAAGGGGAAATCCTATGAAACATGAAAATCAGCCATCATATAGTACATGACAATATCTAACAAAACTAGAACCAGCCCTGTACCTCACATGGATCCAGAGCTTACACCATTCATTGCTCCAATTGCTAGATCTATGTCAAGCTGGCAGCTCAAAGGGCATGTCCCTTATGCTGCAGCTCTCTCCCTATCACAGCTCCAGAGACAGTTGAAAGATGGAACTGAGCATGTTTGTCCACCTCAGCAAGGGGGATAGAGATATATGAAAAAGAACAAATAGCAGGTGGCGCTACACAGATACATTTTATTGAATAACTGACTGGCTATACTAAATTTTAAATATATGCAATTGCAAAAGTATTGAGATGAAGGTGCTGGTTTGAACACTTTTGCATGGACAACCCCTTTAAACTCTGCTCTATCATGTTTTGTAAACTCAGCCTTAATAGATCGTGGGGTAAAAAAAAAAAAGCATTGATAAATATTAAAGAGGATTTAACCTCAAAATATGAAAATGGTCAACCGTTAATAAATCAGAGATATTTGCAATTTTAAGTTTCCTTGAAGTGGCTATTTGGCAAGGAGTGTTACCTTAGTGCCTGTTACTTTTTTGTAAATTCTTTATTTTTCAATTTTCAAATAACAAAGCCAGAAGAGAACATGACAAGTACATGCACAGTCACGTGGTGTTTGTATACAATGTCATACAATGATAGACACATTGATCAAACCTTATACATACATGCAATATTAGAGTCCCTCTAACATGGAGGGTATTATGAGGAAGAAAAATTGGCGATTCTGGCTCTCTTCCCTGAAGCATTAAGTTAGAGTTATTCGAGGGAGACAGAAATAAAAGGAAAGAAAAGAAAGAGTTGAAAGAAAAGGATAGAGAGGAAAAGAAAAGGTATAGAGAAAGCAGGGGCAGGGGAGGGGGGGGAGGGGACAAGGGAAAGAAACAAGCAAATGATGCTTCATATCATTACACTGGAGTAGTAGTTTAACCAGAAGTTACCTCCGTCAGGGACTTCCAAGGGCTCCACAATTTCAAGAACTTATCATTGGTCTTATTAATCCACCCAGTCATCTCTTCGAACCGGTAGATTTGGTTAACCTTTGCCTTCCATTCTTGTATGAAGGTAGGGTTTGTGTCTAGCCAATGCAGATAAATAACCATTTTAGCGGCCAACAGAAGGTGTGATATTAGATTCCGTTTAGATGGGGAATATTGGGGGGTAGGAAGAGCTAAAACTACCATCTCCAGCGTAAGCCTGAAGTCTGGGGTTGTGAGATTTTGAATCAATGCCTCCACTTCTCCCCAATAAGACTTAATCAGGGGGCAGTCCCACCAAATATGCGATAGAGAACCTACTCCGTCCCCACATCTCCAACACTCTCTTGTGGCAGATGGACCTCTCTTGAAGAGAAAATTAGGGGTTTTGTACCACATTGAAAGTAGTTTGAAATGATTCTCCTGTAAACGGATACAGGTAGAGAACCCATGTGAGTATGTCAGCACCCGCTTTACCTCTGCATTGTCCAGAACCTTATTTAATTCTTTTTCCCATTCTCTGAGGTACAGAGGTTTCAGAGGTTCACCCTGGCCTCCCACCAGGGGGTAGAGCTTCGCTATTTTCTTAGCAGCAGGAAGTGGCGAGGAGACCAATTTCTCGAATTTGGTTAGAGACCTTTGGAGGGAATACCACTCCTTCAACTCTCCGCACACAGCCCTGATGTGGGGTTTCATAAGAAAAAATCATGGGGAGTCAACAATAGAATGCAAGAGCTTTCCGAGAATGGAGTACTCCACGTAAGGAGTGACTTCACCCATTCTGGTCGATGCCAAGAAGGCCTACAACGTCGGTTTACCCAGGCTAGCCAGGTTTAGGAGGTCCGGAATAAGGATCACCTGCATCAGGGGAGATGGGGTAGGGGCCAAGATTTTACTCATGTCTCTCCATATCTCTCCGAGCTCCCAAAGCATAGGGTCTACAGTCTCATCACAATGTATATTCTTATCTGGAAGCCATAGATGCTTTTGAAATTGTTGGCCTGCACTGTCTCTACAAATGGCATGTACGTCTGGTTGTCTCCTAGGATCCACTAGTTCTAGCCATCTATTAAGTTGTATCGCTCTATAATATCTAGAAACATCCGGTACTCCCAGACCTCCTCGCTGTTTACCCCTGGTTAGGATTTCATGAGAGATCCGGGGTTTCCTACCAGTCCATAACAATTTAGAGAACAGACCCCGCATATTCGAGAGAAAGGATTTAGGGAGCCATATCGGTACTAATTGCATGATATACAGAATTTAGCCATCATGTAGGCCTTTAGAATGTTTTTCCGTCCCATCCAGGAGAGATATGGTAGATTGTAAGTATGAAGAAGACGTTGTATCTCTCCTAGAAGGAGGGTGTAGTTGTACAGGTATAAGTCGTTAGTGTCTTTGGGGATTTTGATTCCTTGGTATTTAATTGGCCCTTAGGTCCAATAGAAGGGAAGGCGGGCGCGTAAAGCAGCTACTTTGGATTTTGTAAGTGAGTTATTTAGGAGCTCGGATTTGGAATGATTCACCTTAAAGTCCGAGAGTGAGCTATAGGTGTCTATGTTATTTACCAGGGAGTCTAGTCCCCTCTCAGGTTCCATTACTAAGAACAGTAAGTCATCTGCAAACGCAGTGCATTTTAATTCTCTCTGGCCGTATTTAACTCCCGGGATATCTGACGATTGTCTGACTAGTTTCAAGAGTGTCTCCGCTACTAAAATAAATAAAGAGGGGGTCCCGTTGGTAATGTCAAAAGTTGGCGAGAGTGTGTGATTGACTTTCAGTCTGGCATGGGGGTTAAGAGAGTAAAGATTGCTTGCATAAAGGCATCTGGAAAGGCAAAGCGTTGCAGAGTCAACTTCATAAACATCCAATTGACCCTATTGAACGCCTTTTCGGCGTCGATGCTGAGTAAGGCTAGGGGAAGATTCTTTTTATGTACCATATGTATGGCATGGAATATTATGTGAGAATTGTCTTTCCCCTCCCGACCCTGAACAAAACCCGATTGCTCAGGTCCTATCAAAGCTGTCAAAAATTTGCTCAATCTGCATGCTCGAATTTTAGCCCAAAGCTTTAAGTCTAGGTTCAGGAGGGAAATCGGATCAAAGCTCCCGCAGTTTTGGGGGTCTTTCCCTTCCTTAGGGATTAGGGTTACATAAGATTCTAGTGTCTGTTTGGGCAAGGAGTCACCTTGTCATAAAGCATTACAAACTCCTGTGAATCTGGGGACAAGCATATCATGAAACTTTTTATAATATAGCAAGAACAGACCGTCTGGTCCTGGACTCTTTCCTGGTGGGAAGCTTTCGAGAATGCTTTCTACTTCTTCAGTCATTATCGGTCTAGTGAGGTATAAAGATTATTCAGGTGTAATGACCGGGAGGTGGAGAGAATTCAAGAAGTCCCTAATGCGATGCTCCCTTTGGAGTTCCCGATCAGGCGTTTCCGTCTGATGGAGATTGTACAGTGCAGAGTAGAACTCTTTAAAAGCCCTAGCTATCTTCGGGGTTTCATGTGTCAGGTAACCATCTGATTTTTTTTATAGAGGAAATGTAGGTTCCTAGCTTTCCTAAGCAGGGAGGACATCAACTTTCCTCCTTTGTCGCCATGGGCATATACTTTATGATGAAAATTCAACATATTTATCATCACTTTCTGGTTTAGAAGGTCGCAAAGTTGTAACCTAAGCTCTGTCAGAGTTTTTGGTGTTCGCTATGTAGTGAGGCTTTATGTAATTTTTCTACTGTCGCTATTCCTGCTAATAGTGTGTCAACAGCTTTTTGTTGTTCCCTTTTAACCTCGGTGCCCACAGAAATAAAGCAACCTCTCACAAACGCCTTGTGGGCTTCCCATACAATGGGTTGAGAGCTGTGTGTGGAGGAGTTGAGCGCAAAGTACTCTGTCAATTGGGTCCTAGCCTGATCAAGGTGACGTTGGTTGTATAGTAGAGATTCGTTCAATCTCCAACTTAATTCTCTTTTTGGTAGAGAGGCCATGGTGAAGGTCGCAATACAAGATGATGGTCCCAATCTCAGCTGACCTGAAAGAGGGGAGAAGAGGTGCTGAGTTCAAAACATGGTCTAATCACTGATACAACCCATGCGGGGCAGAGTAGAAAGAAAAGTCTTTGTCTGTGGGGTGGAGACTACACCACACATCTATTAAGTGTAACTCGTGGAGTTTCTTATGGAGTTTACTGAGGAGCTTTTGAGCTATATGAGATTTGGCTGAGGATGAGTCTATAGCAGGGTTCAGAACCAGATTTAGGTCAGCTCCCAGGATTGCGTGTCCTTCTGCAAAAAGTTTAAGAGTGTCTAGTGCTTGCAGGAGCCAGTGGACAGGGGATTTATTTGGAACATAAAAATTAGCTAAAGTGAATTTGCGATCAGCAATTAAGCCCTTGACTAACAAGAGCCTTCCTTCTGCATCTGTATGTTGCTGTAGGAAGGTAAATGGGACTGATCGATGAATTCCTATGGCAACCCCTTTAGAAGCTGATACTGGCTGAATACTGTGATACCAGAACGCAAAGGGATGTGTCGGTAATCTTGTCATTTTCCTCTGGCGAAGGTGAGTTTCCTGAAAAAACACGATATGGGAGCGCAGTTTCTTAAGAGCTAGCATAACCTGACCCTGTTTCTGGGGAGAGTTAAGACCCTTCAAATTAAATGTAGAGACCACTATGTCAGTCATCTCAGATGAGCAATATTATCAAATAAGAACAGAGATACTGTCTGTGAGCACATCTAGGGCATGAATTCAAGGATCTGGATAGGATATGAATAGAGAGGGAGGCAGGAGGGGACGGGGGAAGAAAAGAAGAAAAAACAAGAAAAGATAGAGATAGAAAGAACAATAGAATATATAAGTACAGTACAAATTGTTAACTATAATTGGACTTAGAAAGGCCTCTGACAGGATAACACACAGACTAAGTTCTAAATTTCAAGAGGAGGTGTATCCGGCAATAGCAGAGTTTCATCCGCCGTCACCCAACACTGAATGTCCCTGTGTCCCTGCGAGAGGCCTATGTGGAGCACCACCTGGAGTGAAGCCAAATACAACTCAACATCAGGTGCTGTCCCCACAAGAGATACTTAACCAGCTACTGGATATGAGGCCAGTACAAAAGGCTGTCACAAAAGGTGTTATCAATAGTATATGCAGACAGCAAGGGGGTAAAACACAAGAAAAACTTTTAGCCTGGTCGTGTTATCCAGGCATCACAGCCATTAATACTTAAGCTATTCTTTAGTGACCCATATAATCTAATAACTACCGAGGCCCTAGGGGAAAAAATGGGGGAAAAAAAAAGGGGGGGGGTTGGCACGGAAGAGAAGGGAGAGCAATTGGGATGGAATAAGGAGCTTGGATAATGGGAAGGGAAAAGGGGTGGGGGGGGAGTGGGGGAGGTGAAAAATGGGGAGTAGAGAGGGAGAGGGAAATAAAGCCTAGTAGGCACAAATATAAACTCTCAGGCAGAAAGGTGCTGAGTACATTAATCAGAAACGTGTTATTACATAAACATCAAACAAGGTGCAAGGTGTACAAGAGAACCAATTAGGAATTAGTGGCTAGTGTGGGCTTATAGGATATGTAGTGGCCTAGCCTTAATCACTAGACTTGCAGGAAAACAGTGGCTAGGTCGGCCCAAGACAACAGATTGCGTTATACAAGACATTGCGCCCTCAACGCAGGGGATGAGGCAAGGTCTGTCCCTAATAAATGAACCACCACCAGGACCTTCCCATGCTCCCATTAATACTGAACCAGATCCGAACGTGGTAGGTCCTCAGGGTGGAGGGTCTGCGTCTCCCATCAGGTGCTTGGCTGTTTTGCTGGCCTTGGTACGCTGGACTCTTCTCCAAGGTTCCATTTGTGGAAGTGGCGGGAGTGTCGTCGGCAGGCCACAGGTAGCCACATAGGGATGTTGATGGGCTGGATGCCAATGTTCTCCCACTCCTTGTCCAGGTCATCTGGGGTTTGGATGGCGATGCATTTTCCGTTCTTGAGTATGGACAGTCCAAAGGGGTACATACAGGTATATGGAATCTTTTGCGCCCGTCATGCATCTAGCAAGGGTTTCATTATGCGCCTTTTTGCGAGCGTTGAGGGCGCAATGTCCTGGTATAACGCAATGTCTGTACCTCCATATAAAATCTGGCCTCTGGTACGTGCCGCCGACATAATACGCGCTATATCTACGAAGGATAAAAGGCCGCAGACCATATCTCTGTGTCTCTCATTTGGTTTCGGCTGGGGTCTCAAGGCCCTATGTATGCGCTGAATGGTAATTGTCGCAGCAGAGTCAGGGTCTAATAGGTCTGCAAAGATTTCCATGGCTACTTTGCGTAGTGACTCAGCGGCCCAGGACTCAGGTAGACCTTTGTTAATAAATTTATAGCGTTACTGCCCTTTTTTTTTTCTTTTTTTTTTTTTTAGGTGGACCAAGCGATCAACCAGCTGCAGCCCTGATGTGCATTCTGACAGAAGCATTGCGCTGCTGTCAAATTACATGTGAAGTCTGTGCATGCGGCGCTGCAGGACGACATTTCTTCTCTGCAGTACAGGTACGTTTGCCCAGGCATATGAGCTGAGGAGAGGTGTTGGAGTTCATATGCTTTGGCAAACACTTTGTATCAAAAATCTGGCAAAGATATCTTCCTCCACAACGATCGATTGATCGATGTGAATGGAAAAATCACGTTTGCCAGGACATAGGAGCTGAAGTGGGTATGGATGTTTGGGCGGAGCCCTTATGTCCTGGCAATCGCCAGGCCCCTCCTTTTTTTTTCTTGCATATTTTTTGGCATAGATTTTTTCTTCCACATTGATCGATGCAAATGAAGAAATCTATGCCGTTCATTTTTTCTTTCAGCCCAGAGGCTGAACGGAAAAAAAAATCTGATTACCCGTATGTTCAATATAAGGAGAATAGCAGAAACTCCAAATGCTGGCCATGCATGTAATGATTGTGGAGACCCTCAAATGCCAGGGCAGTACAAACACCTCACATGTGACCCCATTTTGGAAAGAATACACCCCAAGCTATTCGCTGAGGGGCATATTGAGTCCATGAAAGATTGAACCTTTAGTCACAAGTTAGCGGAAAGGGAGACTTTGTGAGAGAAAAAAAATAGAAAAGGCAATTTCCGCTAACTTGTGCCAAAAAAAAAATCTTCTATGAACTCGCTATACCCTCACGGAATACCTTGGGGTGTCTTCTTTCTAAAATGGGGTCACATGTGGGGTATTTATGCTGCCCTGGCATTTTAGGGGACCCAAAGTGTGAGAAGAAGTCTGGAATCCAAATGCCTAAAAATGCCCTTCTAAAAGGTACTCATTGGAATTTGGGCCCCTTTGCGCATCTTGGCTGCAAAAAAGTGTCACTCATGTGGTATCGTCGTACTCAGGAGAAGTAGGGCAATGTGTTTTGGGGTATATTTTTACATATACCCATGCTGGATGAGAGAAATATCTCTGTATACAAAGTTGTCAATTTACAGAGATATTTCTCTCACCCAGTTGTCAATTTACAGAGATATTTCTCTCACCCAGCATGGGTATATGTAAAAATACACCCCAAAACACATTGCCCTACTTCTCCTGAGTACGGCGATACCACATGTGTGCCACTTTTATGCAGCCTAGGTGTGTAAAGGGGCGGAAAGTCCAACGAGTAACTTTAGGCTTTACAGGGTTGCTCACAATTTAGCCCTGCCCAAAATGCCAGAACAGTAAACACACCCCACAAATGACCCAATTTCGGAAAGTGGACACCCCAAGGTATTCACTGACGGGCATATTGAGTCTGTGGAGATTTTTTTTTTTTGCCAGAAGTTAGCAGAAATGGAACATTATTATTATTTTTTTCCTCAGAAAGTGTCATTTTCTGCTAACGTGAAAAAAAATGAAATCATACATGAACTCACCGTGCCCCTCCGCGAATACTTTGGGGTGTCTTCTTTCTAAAATGGTGTCATTTGGGGGGGTATTTATACTATCCTGGCATTCTAGCACCTGAAGAAACATGACAGGTGCTCATAAACTTAGAGCTGCCTCAAAATGCGGAAATTCACTTTTTTGTACCATAGTTTGTAAACGCTATAACTTTTGCGCAAACCAATAAATATACACTTATTGGATTTTTTTTTTATCAAAGACATGTAGCACAAAAAATTCTGACACAAACTTGTATAGAAATTTAATTATATTTGAACAATTTTACCAGAAAAAGTTAAAAATACACTTTTTTGAGAAAATTTTGGTCTTTTTTGATTAATATCAGAAAGCGAAAAATCTCAGCAGCAATGAAATACCATCAAAAGAAAGCTGTATTTGTGAGAAGAAAAGGAGGTAAAATTCATTTGAGTGCCAAGTTGCATGACCGAGCAATAAACCGTTAAAGTTGTGAAGTGCCGATTTGTAAAAAAGGGCCTGGTCACTAGGGGGGTATAAACCTGTGGTCCTTTAGTGGTTAAGGTCCTGGCCATCTTTCCCTGGCAGAGAACGGGGAGGCGTACCATACTAGTAATAGGCCTGAGACTGTACAAGGCTTCTATGTTGATTACTAGTATATTCCAATGCAGGCCTGTAGGTGGCAGCACTGCATTAGAAAGAATATACTGAATCCTGTATTCTGTAATGGATAGATATCCATTTCAGAAAGCAAATAGCACTCTAATGATTGCTTGTTATGGTCACCTAGGGGGAGTTAAAAAAAAGTGAAGAAAAAAGGTTTTAAAAATTAAAAAAAAATATTAAAATTCAAATCACCCCCTACCCTAAAATAAACGAAAATTAAACATGATGGGCATCTCCACATCTGAAAACATGCATAGTATTAAAATATAAAAATATTATCCTCATACAGCGAACGACGTAACGGGAAGAAAATCTAAATGGCCGATTTGTCATATTTTTCTGCACTTCCCAAAAAATAGAAAAGTAAGTGATAAAAAAAATCATAAACACTCCAAAATGGTATCAATAAAAGCTTCAGAAAAAATTACATCTTATATAGCTTGGTAGACATAAATATAAAAAAATATGGAGTTTAGAATAGGGCAATTAAAAGTAAAAAATAAAAAAATTCCAATGTTGCTGTTATGTGATATTTGCCTAGAGAATGAAGGGCACAGGTCAGTTTTACAACAGAGGGAACACCGTGCTTCTCATTGTAAACTTTAAAAAGTACAACTTGTTCTGCAAAGAACAAGCCCTCATACAGCTATGTGAATGGAAAAATAAAAAGTTATAGCTCCAAGGAGGCAGGGAGTAAAAAATGAAAATGCACAAAAACAGAAAATTACAAGGTCCTTGAAAGGGTTAACAATTCTTAAATTCAGTTTAGTCAGTTGTACCAATTTAATAACCTTATAAACTTTCAAATGCTTGATAGCCTTATTGGATGAATTAAAATAGCAGCACCATTATGCATTCTTCAATGTTTATTACATTCAGAGCTCTCTTGAATTAGCTTTCTATGCAAAAAGATTTAAAAACCTTTCATAAAGCCATACATTATTATATTTCAGTATTGTTTTCAAGTTCCTTTCTCTTTTTATTCCATATATGTGTTTCATACATGATATATTTAGTAGTGATGAGCAGCAGGGGCAATATTCGAATTCGCAATATTTCGTGAATATTTGGGCGAATATTCGCCATATATTCGCGAATTCGCAAGTTCCTGATCTTCAGGCATTATTTTCTTGATTGCGAAAATTTGCGTTTAAAAATTCACATAAAATTTGCATAAAAATTCGCATAGACTGGTATTTAAAAAAATATATATTCGCAATTACGATATATTTTGAAATATTCTAAATATTCGCAAATTCTCAAAAATTCGCAATTCGAATATTCATCATCAACACTAATATTGAGGAGAAAATATTATTAAAAGCAACCCACTCCTCAAGATGCTATAAAAAGAGCTTATTATGTCCTGTCATATATGATTGCAATTATTTATTGGAAAGGCGATCAATATGTCACTGGTTGTGATAAATCATAATTACCCATGATATTTTTGCAAGCAATGCAATATGTTTCTCTGACTTCTTCGATAATGTGCAGTGCTGCCAGTGGTTAGGAGTTCTTCAATTTATACTGTTGTCGACCATGTTATGATCCAGGATGGTCCTAGAATTTATCAGGCCATAAGTGAATTTTTTTCAGCTATGGACTGTATTGAAAATGAAAGTTAAAAGGATTACACCCTAAATGTTTTTTTACACTGTTTATTCACTCCGATTTGAGAATCAAGGAGTAATAGAATTGTTTATCTATTAAACAAAGTGGGCTCCTAAATAACGGTTAGATTACACAGCTTAGGCCTGTTTCATACTTGTGTTGTTACTTCTGGTACTGAGATCCGGCAGGGGATGTCAATATCGGAATTAAACGGATCCATTTTGATTTTGCAGATCAGGATGCATCCGTTCTGTTAGGATGCGACTATGTAATATAAAAATTGAAATAAACTGAACCATCACTAAATACATTGAAAGTCAATGTGTGATGGATAGATTAATAGACAGGCAATTCTATTGCGCCTTTATTCTCAAATTGGTGATGAATAAGGCCTGTTTCACACTTGCCTTGCTTTCCGGTATTGAGATCCATCAATATCAGATTTAAAAAAAAAAAGTTTGAGTTTAGTCCTCATGCATCCTGATTGGAAAGAGATACGTTCAGGATGCATCAGGATGTCTTCCGCTCCGTCAGCATTCTGTTTTTTTTTAGGAGCCTATAAAACGGATCTGTCAGCATTGACTTACATTCACTCTATAACATACTGTATGTAGCAGCCATTTTAGAAAATAAATCTGATTTGTTACCATGAAGTGCGAGGAAATTCCACTTTGTGGCAATCAAATTTTTCCTGAAATTCTGATCGAATTCCACTTTGTTAACTTCAACTTGCTCAACATGATTCATAAGACAGATAATACCAAAGCCAGGCAGCAAAATTATCCCAAAATTGGTTAGGTAAACCAGGGGGTGTTATAAACCACCACGCTCAGGGACAGTGGGTGGAAGACTCTGATGGTGTGGATATCAAAAGATGGGGATGTGGTTAATAATTCAGATTAGGCAACTAGGCTTACAAAACTAACAGAACTCAAGCAGGATTTTCTTTGGAGAGGTTCAAAAGCATAACAGATAAAAGTTCATAATACAACTAGTATAATGACTAGTAAGGACTCAGGTTGCTTCACACATGCAGCTTACAGACAGGACTGGGTGTTTTGACCTAGTGTTAAGAACTCCATGCACTATTCCATCAGATGCACTAGCTTGGTCTTTCTTAGCTCTTGTGCACTGTGACACTATTCCAGACCCTCTTAACTGAGGTTGATGTGTCACTCTCCAGTCAAACTTAATTTCAGGGACTTTGACATAACAAACCAAATTAGATGGTAAAAAAAAAACCTGTTCCTTACTGCATTTCCATACTACAACTCCACTATCTATTAAAGTATGATATTAAAGCTACAGCGTTCAGCCTCTAGGAGACCAGCCTATTCTAGATGACCATCTCTAACGGAATTCCATGTAAAAACCATTATCTTAAAACACATCAGCCTTACCTAGCACCAGGGGTGGACTGGGAAATTAAAGTGGCCCTGGAAAAAATACTAAAAATGGTCCCATTTTGTAGTAGGGTACAAATTGATAGAAGGCAGGGTCATCAATACCATATTGTGCACATTATACCACCCCAACAGAGTCAAATACCACAATCCATCACAAAAAACCAGCAGCACAAAATACACCCCCAAAAACTTCCAATGGCCAGCCTTGAGGAGAGCCCAGGCGGCCCCCTGGGCATCGGCCCACCGGGAAATTTCCCTGTAAGGTCTATGGCCAATCCACCCCTGCTTAGCACATTTGAAACACCACAAGTAAAACACCACAAATAAACAGTTAGGCTGTATTAACAACATCGTCCTAATTGAAGACAACAGAATTTAGAGTATATGTAGAGCATTCTTAAATTAGTAAATCAAACACAACCAGCCAAAGTATTTTGTAGAGCAGCTGATGCCAGCACCCTAGAGGCACCTTATGTAATACATTTTAAAGGGGTAGTCCTACAGTTTTAAAAAATCTCTGGAGAACAGACAGACTTATAAAAAAAAAGTAACTCACCTTCTAAAGATCTCTGTTCCAACACTGTGGGTCTACCATTGGTCCAGAAGTAATGACATCATGTCCATTATTCATGTCACCATTCAATCATTGGCCTCAGCATTCACATTGGCGTATATAGCTTTACTGTGTTATGGGTGATGAAATAATATATATATATATATATATGTGTATTTTGTGAAAATAACTGAAGTGGTAGTATTCAAAGAACATAAATTTGATCTCCATTTCCATGGCAAGCTTTAGAAATAAGGTAAACATGGTTTACTTTAGCCATTCCACATGTCCAACAACAACAATTCCCTTCTGCAAACCTATGCAGCTGAATAAACATAGACAGTTATACGTGTTGACACCCACATATTCAGCGTTTGTTAACTTCCGAATTTAGGATGAGTTTTGATATATATCGCACAGTAAAAATAAAACTATCACAAACTGCATTGAACTACTGAACTAGGGAATTTTGCTGGCATCAGTATTCATATCCTAAAAGGGAAGTGATAGCTGAGATAAAAGCCCATATACAAAGCTCAAATGCTTCCCATAGTTTTAAACAAATGCAAGGTATTTTACTGTGTATCTTATCTACTTCAGCTGTAAAATCATTTTACATTTTTATTAGTTTACATATCAAGTGCAAACAAAATTGGCTGATAACACTGAGAAGTACATTTATTGAACTATTTAACTACATATTATACTAAAGTAGTGCAACTGACAGTAGACTTAACAAATATAGAGAAAACTTGAAAAGGTACCAAGAAGTTGGTGATTACAAATGTGCAGTTTTCTACTATGTAAATGAATTTTGTTCAATGTAATCCTAGAAACGTTGATTTCAGAAGTATATGCAAAGAAGTATCTCCCAGAGATGGAGAATTGTCTACTTATTTGAAGTAGCTCCCTATAAGTCAATGTTTGACTTGCCAACAAGTCACTTTGGGTATGGACGCTTGTTAGCTATCATCTTGCAGTGTAATACTGTCACCAATTGCTTTTGGCATTCTGATTGATCAGGATTTCCCCACGGCAGATCGTGCTATCTAATTATGATCTGGCACTGGCAAACCACCATACAGCATGAGGATGTGTAATAGCAGTAGTCTCCTCTGCAAGCAAGCAGGCGATTGCCGGGAAGGAATGCTTCCCTCCTGACAATCATCTGCCTAATCAGGGTGTCTAATATACCTTTTAAGACTGTACATACCATATTTTTCGCCCTATAAGACGCACCGGCCCATAAGACGCACCTAGGTTTTTAAGAAGGAAAATTAAAAAAAAAAATGTTGAACCAAAAGGTATGCCTAATGGTGTTATGTGGGATCTGGGGATGGCACTGTTATGGGGGGTCCGTGGATGGCATTGTTATGGGGGTCTGTGGATGGCACGGTTATGGGGATCTGTGGATGGCACGGTTATGGAGATCTGAGGATGGCACTGTTATGGGGGATCTGTTGATGACACATAAATAGCATTTTACGCTATGTGTCATCCACAGACCCCCATAACAGTGCCATCCACAAATCCCCATAACAGTGCTATCCATAGAATGACCCCCAATAGGGAGGAGGGGCCGGCATCTAGCTCTGTAATTACAGCGGGCCCAGTGCAGTCACTGTATTCTGCTACACCGGGCCTGCTCACTGTAGGAATCCTAACTGCAGGCAATGCTGTATGCTGATTAAGGTACTGTAACAGTAGTCTTTTATGCAGTCTGTACTTACGATACTAACTTTCCGGCAGGCAGCAGGCAGGAGGCTGAGCTGGCGGGCGGGCGCTGAAAACGTAACTCACTATGTCATATGCCGGCTCTCCCTTCTTCATTCATAAAGTGGGCGGAGCCGGCGCGTGACATAGTGAGTTACATTGTCAGCGCCCGCCTGCCAGCTCAGCCTCCTGCCTCCTGCCTGCTGGCTGCTGGAAAGTTAGTATGGTAAGTACAGGCTGCATAAAAGGCTACTGTTAGCGTTGCCTGCAGTTAGGATTCCTACAGTGAGCGGGCCCGGTGTAGCAGAATACAGTGACTGCACCGGGCCCACTGTAGTTGCAGAGCTGGATGCCGGCCCCTCCTCCCTCATCCATGCCTACTAATACACCCGCCACCGCGCTGCGCAGCATGTGGTCGGCGGTATACAAACTGAAGTATTCGCCACATAAAACGCACTGCCTTTCCCCCCCCAAATACGGTAGCTGGTCTCCGGAAGAAAAGCCACCACCTTCTCTAATCTTCATCCAATACATCTAACTGATAAGAGGCAAGTACCTTGACTACTATATTCTATAGATAGTACTAGTGAGACAGTTTTTTTGAGAAATATCTATTTGCATATATTTTCCCATAGAACATAGCCACTAAGTGGAGCTAGTACCTCCCCCCATAAGTATATGGAGGATAAGTATGGCACATGTATGGACAGATCCTATGATGGGATTTGTGATATACCCAAGCTAACATTTGCATTCATTTTATATCATAATCAGACACGCATTCAATGCTCATATTATTGTGTCATATCTTTAAAGGGTTTGTCCATTCTTATGTAAATGAAACTTAGTCACTCGGCAATGAAAGCTATGCAACATTGCAATCTACTTTGGTTTCAATTCCTCTTATCTCATTTCTACTTGCTGTCAGTTATTGGAAGCATTCATTGTTCACTCACAGAAGTTGAACATTTATCCAGACTTTTAAGGTGTCCATTAGTGTTTGGCATGAATATTCTCATTGCAAATTTTAATCGCGAATTAAAATATAAATGCTATATATTCATATTTGCGAATATTCTACTTTATTTTTCCTCTGAACCCATGACCCCTCCCTGCTTCTTGCTTGTGGGCCAATGAAAAGGCTGCAATGTCTTTGTCTGAGCTTAGCAACATCCCTAGCAATCAATAAGAAAGTTGCCTACCCCTTTACTATATAAGAACCTCACCAGCAGCCATTTTCTGCAGTTTTTTTGCAGTTCTATGAGAGACAGCAGTGACATTGCTGTGCTCTGTGCTTTGCTATGTCATTACATTAGATAGTAAGATAGTTAGTTAGTTAGTTAGCTCATATATATAATACAGATAGTTAGTATGAGATAGTCAGTGTAGGTTAGATTGTGATATAGTGTAGCTGATAGGTTCCAGTGCAGGGTGTTAGGTAGTGTGATAGGTTCTGCTGTCCATACATACATGCTACATACATAGTGCTGTGATGTCACAAAAATACTTAGTGCACCAATCACTAATATGTAGTCAGACCTGCTAAAATGTGAAGTTGCACGTATTGCGCCAAAATATGTGCATCATTAATTGCTGATTTGCACAATCGCGAATATATCGGAGCACTCTATCTGCATATAAAGCTATTGTAATGTTCTGCCGTGTCAACCATTTTCTCCAGTCTCAGGAAACTTCTAGCAGCTTGAAAAATGTAGCAATAGTGATCCACACCTAAATTGCACACAAAATATGCGCATATTACATTGCCAATTTTCGCAGTCAAGAAAATAATCGCTAATTCTCGAATTCTCGCATTTAAGATGAATATTCGCCCAAATATTCGCAAAATATCGCAAATTTGAATATTGCCCCTGCCGCTCATCACTAGTTGCCATACACTTTGGGTAGCTGCTTGTCGAATGCTCATTGTGCCATTTACTATCTCTAATGGCATCCCCATATACATTCATACTCAGCTCGACTGGACCTACCAAAATCAGCAAGAGCAGCCGACAATAAAGGGGTTGTGCCATAAACATTTTCTACATTTTTCAAAACAGCACTCTGAATATTTTTTTAACTGCATGAAATTGAAAACTATAGCTACTGAGCTATCCAATAAAATGTATCTGTACAGCGCCACCTGCTGTGTTCTTTTCCTGATTTTTGTCCACCTCACTGAGGTGATCACATATGCTCAGTTTAAATCTTCAACTGTCACCAGCCATATCTTCTGTTAGTAGCTGTGGCAGTTACAGGGAAAGGGCTACAGCAGAAAGGACATGCCTCTGAGAAAAGACACCCCCCCTTGAGCTACCAGCCTGAAATAACTCTAACAGAACAATTAGAACAATGTGTGGGGAAATCTCTGGTTCAATGTGAGGTACAGAGCTGGTTCTAATTTTGTAGATATTGCTATAAACATTGTATGTACTATATGATATCTGATTTTCAGTTTAGAGGGGTTTTTCATATTTTTGCATGTCTTTAAATTTAAAGCCATGCCAGCTGTACCTCCCACACACTCCAGTCCAGCTCCCTGGTTATCTTTTGTAGACTACTTTTCCTAGACTGTTATGGATGGATGGGGTCATTTGCACCACAACAGCCAATGACTGGCCTCAGTGGTGATGTGTTCCTGACACTACTGAGTTATTTGCTGCTTGGGGACACGTCCCTGCAGAGGTGCTCGTGCACCATCCATCTAGTTTACAGACACAGGTTGATTACACGATGAACAAGCAAACACTTGTTCATTGGGCAATCAAGATTTTTAAGCAGGCTTAAAAGTTAGAATTTGCTGGCGGCAGTTCATGCTGTCTAATCATGATCTGCTGCTGTCAAATAACTAGTCAGTATCACACGACTTTGGTGAATAATTTCGGACTTCAATTTTAGGACTTAAAAATGAGAGATGAGCGAATCTTCCAATATTCGGTTTGTTTCGGATTCGCAAAATTTTTCAAAAAGTTTGCTTGGAGTCCGAATCTATTTGTTCTGAACCAAAGTGGCTCCATTTGAACATGAAATTGGTATATAATGTTTTTAGTCCTCTAAAACACAGATTTATTTTTGAAAAGCTCCTATGTCTTTTCATTAATTTTGAACAAATGTATTCATTTTCCCTCGCCTGTCTCTCCAGTCTGATGCAGCATCAGGTGTAACTGTATCTACTTTTATTGTTGCCGCCGCAAACTGCGGTTATTGCTTGGCCATAACTGACTGCAATGAACTCCTGCCTGGTGATGACAGAACGCTATTGATTGCTTTATGTGCTGTATGTTGTACCGGTAGCCGAGGTAGCAGGCAGTACTGAAGCTGTCTTTGGATTCCAGTTTTAAAATAGTTTTCAAGTTTAAAAATCAATGCTGAAGTTATTTACCAAAGTCTCACAAGACTTTGGTCATAACGAATTTCACCTCACTGGAAGCAATACATTTAATGCCATATAGAATCGGTTCTCTGTACAGCGTTAAAATAAACTTTTGAGCGAATCGACTTCGGATCTTGCATCCGAAGCTTGATTTACTTCACATTACTAGTCAGTATAGGGCCGAGCGATAAAATTAGCGAGATTGCCGCATGTAATAGCAGTAGTCTCCTCCACTGACGAGCAAGCGATTGCCAGTTTGTGGTCTACCATATCAAATGCTGCAGAGCGATCCAGAAAAATCAAAAAAGAATAGTTGCCATTCTTTTGTGCCTCCTGTCAGAAGATTGTTAAGGGGACTTTGGTATGGCCACTTTCTTTACAGCGGAGGGGGAAAAGCCAGATTGCAAGAGGTCAATAAGAGAGCTTGAAGAAAGATAGCTTAGTTAAGAGTAAGTAGATGAGATGAGAGTAGATGAGATGTTCCAGGAGTTTAGAGATGAAGGGTAGGTTAGAAAGAGGTTGGTAGTAGTGATGAGCGGGAGGGGCCATATTTGATTTTGTGATATTTCCCGAATATTTAATTGAATATTCGTCACATATTTGTTGAAATTGAATATTCGTCATTATTCTATATATTGCGAATGTTACGCAAATTTATATTCGGGTATTGCGATTTGAACTTTGAACAGTGTATACAGACAAATTTCCAATTGGGTTAGCTTAGTAGAATCAACGAAGATATTGAGCATAGCACTATATTCTCAATCTTTGTTATATTCTAGCAATCCAACCATTAGGAACACAGTTATAAGTTGAATTTGCAATGCGAGTATATGTTGCTGAGTTCCTAATGAGCTGAGTTCCTAATGGTTTGCTTGCTAGAATATAATGAAGATTGAGAATATAGTGCTATATTTGATATTCATGATCTTCGTTGTATTCTAGCAATACAACCATTAGGAACTCAGATCTAAGTTAAATTTGCAACGCAAACATAAACTCGAATTGCGAATTCAACTTAGCACTGAGTTTCTAATAGCTGTATTGCTAGAATATAACGAAGATTGAGAATATAGTGCTATATTTGTTATCTTTGTTATATTCTAGCAATACAGCCATTAGGAACTCAGCTCTAAGTTGAATTTGCAATGCGAACATATACTCGCCTTGCAAATTCAACTTAGAGCTGAGTTCCTAATGGTTGTATTGCTAGAATATAACAAAGATAACGAATATTGAATATAGCACTATATTCTCAATCTTCGTTATATTCTAGCAAGCCAACCTTTAGGAACTCAGCTCCAAGTTGAATTCCCAATGCGAGTATATGTTCACATTGCAAATTCAAATTAGAGCTGGGTTCCTAATGGTCGGCTTGCTAGAATATAACGAAGATTGAGAATATAGTGCTATATTCTCTATATTAGTTAATTCTACACAAATGCAAGTTTAATGCGCAATGCGAGTAATACAGGTTATATTAATTGCATTGCGAATATAACTTAGTCAAATTTGTGAGATCGTGATTCTCACATCCGACAGTACATTTTAGCATGAAGGTGTTTTCGCATTGTGATGGGGACGCTCCATGCACACGGGAAGTCTGCACGAGCGGCATCGGGGATTGACTGGAGCAGGCAGGGAGCCAGGAATCCTCTGGACAGGTAAGAACAGCTTTTGGGAAGTGAGAAGACAACCAGAGAGCCACAAGGACTAACAACTTTAAAAATATATAGCGCTATATTCGAAATATTCGAAAATTAGCAATCTACTTTCAGCGAGCCTTCGTCCGGGGGTGTCCGGGGGCTCGCCGAAACGCGCGTTGGGGTGGCGCCATCCTGGTCCTTTGGCTTTATCATTTCTCTGGGTAAGATCTGCATTGATTTGATCAATTTCCTGCACTTGTACTATTATTATTGGATTCGTAATACGGAGGTAGTGATTCATGTCAGTGTCACTTTCTCTCAGTAGGGTAAATGTTTACATTTGATATAACCCAAGTACATGATTATATTCAATATATGTGTGTCAGCATGCAGTATCCTCTCCCCTATGTTATTAGCCAATATTTGGTCTAGGATGGCGCTTTAATCTCTGCACCTCCTGTTGCATATTTTTATATTCTATTTATCAATAAAGTATATTTATACGTATATTTGCATTTGGCTCCTTTTTGGTGTTAGTTTGTGATTTGCATTAGGAGTATATGCATTAATATAATTTGAAATGTGGGTTTCTCGTACAAGATGCCTAGGTAATTTTAACCATACATTGATGGTAGGCAAGAGATACCCCCTTGGTCTTTTTTTGTGTTCTTTAGCACAGCTGTTCGCATGTCAGCTGAATGTAATTCTTTTTATCTCATTTTATTTAGGTGATCTCAATCTGTAGAAAATCAATGTTTTATAGCATGTAAATCAGCCCTTGGGAGCAACGGGTTTGGTAACGTTGCACTGAAAGCCCTGCTTTCTATTTCCTATTCTGCACCACCACCGCTTAAACTGGCAGGCCAGGCAGTGAAATTGTATTCAAGCTTTGAGGGCCTGAGGTCTAGCAGGAGCCTGTTTAGCACATGAGCTGTATAGGAATGAAGCAAACCTCAGTCTCCATCCCTGTACAGTGCTTGAGCCAAAAATTATCTTTCGAGACTTCAGGGCCAAGCGTTAATATATCCATCTTGTGTGGCATAGTATCCTGGGGTTTAACTATGGTTTTATTGAGTACTATTTAATTTTCAAGAGTATATGAATTGTTCAGGGTGTATTACATGAGCAGGCGATCGCTAATGAGCATTCGTATGAATGCTCATTAGTGATCATCTTGCAGTATAATACTGCCACCAGGGGCGGATTGGCCATAGACCTTACAGGGAAATTTCCCAGTGGGCCGATGCCCAGGGGGCCGCCTGGGCCTTCCTCACTGATGGCCAGTGGAAGTTTTTTGGGATGTACTTTGTGCTGCTGGCAGTATTTTGTGGACTGTGGTGTTTGGCTCTGTTGGGGTAGTATAATGTGCCACAATATGGTATTCCATGCAGGACCTGCTTTCCATCAATTTGGACCCAAATGCAAAACGAGGCCACTTTTAGTATTTTTTCCAGGGCCACTTTAAGTTCCCAGTCCACCCCTGACTGCCACCGATTGCCTGATGAATGAGCTCATTCATTGGGCAAGTGTGATTTTTAAGCATGCTTAAAAATCATTGTTTACTGGTGGCAGATAGAGCTGTCTAATTACAATCTCTTACTGGCAAACCACTGTGGCGTGCAATGCTATTGATAAACTTTTGTTATCATCCAGTCTTCCTACAGTTCAGGTCTGTCTTAAATTTTTTGTTACTGGAGTTTAGACTTTTAAGATCTAATAACAGGGCTAGAGATTGGTCTACAATTTGGAAACTTTCCTTTGAAAATCTAGATCTGAAAGATTGGAGTAAGTTTAATTATTGGAACTTGAAAATATAGTGAGTCCACATGTAGCATAAGTGATTTGAATTTTTTTTTTTCTTTCTCTCCGGTCCTGGTGGCTCATCTGGGTGGGGTGCTTAGCAAAATAAAATAAAACAAGATATGCAGCAGCATTGCCCAATACTTCCAGGAAGCCTGGGTTATGATGACATTAGTACTTAGCTTTTCCAGCCACTAGTCTGCACTTTGCATATGCATGTTAGGGCAAATGGTCACCCTCAATGGGGTAATGTGTCATATTTATAAGAATATAGTCAGAAAACATATTGCGTGAAAATAAATCATTTGAATCAGCATTAACTTACAGAAAAGTATTATTATGATTGGAGAGGTGTATTGTGATTAACTCAACCACAAGCATTTTAAATGTGTAATACTACTTTTTCAAATTTCAAGAAATCTTTCTGATTGAGAAATTTTAATATTGTGTGGGTTCATGCACAAATGTGTAGGCTCTGTGCTAATGCTGTGGACTGCAACTAGTGGTCAGGGGACTCAGGAATGCACCGGCCATGTGCCCGCCATTTGTGGATGAGGACCCATTTACTTAGATGCATCCGTGATTCGCAAGATTCAGTCCGCACCACAAAAACATAGAACATTTTTTTTTTTTGCAGTGTAGAGGCACAAACCTAAATCCCACTGAAGCACTCCATAGTGCTTCTGTGGGCTTCTGCTCCATATCTTGCAGATTGTGGACCCATTCACTTGAAGCATCAGTGATACGGAGTGCACAAGGTCGGTGCCCGTATATTGTGGACCAGCTGTTTGTGGTCCACAATATGGGCACGGGCCTTACACATTAGTGTGCATAAGCCCTTAAAGGTGTAAACTTTTACTACATGTTTTTCCAATTTCAAGAACTCTTTCTGATTGTTTGAATAATTTTGTCTAAAATGCATTATTACAAAGATTTCAGACTCTACAATCATCAGTTTAAGCCTCAAATCTTTATAGTGTTCATATTTTAACTGCTTTCATGTTAGCCTAGTGTCTACCATTATACACTTCTCTACATAGTGGAATACAGGATTTAGCTACACTTGAATATTTGTGTTACTTTAGTATTATTAGCTGTTAAAATTTGTTCTCTCTTCACTTATTTCCTGTTCACCTGTGTGTCTCGTCTGCCATGAAAGTGGTAAGTGCTGAAAAACTAGTCAAAATAGAGAAGAGGTTTTTTTTTCCCTAAAATTAGTGCAAGCATTCTTTGTATAGATACATAAAAATTAAATAAACTGCCTATATATGGATTGTTTATGTACAGAGATATTTAGATATTTTCATTTTTCCCCTTAAGAACTAGGCTTTTTTTTTGCAAATCTGACGTGTCATTTTATGTGGTTATAACTCTAAAACGCTTTTACTTACCCAATCCATTCTGAGTCTGTTTTTTTTTTTTTATCACATATCATATTTTTATTTATAAAAAAAATACCAAATTTACAAAAAATTTGAAAAATTAGCAACTGTTCAAAATTAAACTTCTATACTTTTAAAGGCTTATAAGTTTGAAGGCTTTTAAGTTTAGAAGCAAATCTTAAAATTTTTAAGAAAATTTCCAAAACCCACTTTTTAAGGACCAGTTTAGTTATGAAGTTACTTTGTGGGGCTTACATATTAGAAACCACCCATAAATGACCCATTTTAGAAACTAAATGCCTCAAGCATGATTTTACAAACTTAAAGGAAAATGGGAATGAAATTTCAAAATTTCACATTTTTTAGCAGATTTTCCATTTTAATCCATTTTTCCTGCAACACATCAAGGGTTAACACTCAAACAAAACTTAAAATCTATTACCCTGATTCTGGAGTTTACAAAAACACCTCATATATGGTAAAAAACTGATGTATGGGAGCACAACAGGATTCCTAGTGGAAGGATTACCATATGCTTTTGGAGAGCGGATTTAGCTGGAACGGTAATTGGGAGCTATGTCGCATATGAAGACATGCTAAGGTAGCTCTACAATGGAAACCCCCCAAAAATGACCCCATTTTGGAAACTACACCACTCAAGAAATCTTTCAAGGTGTGCACTGAGCACTTTGACCTCAAAGATGAAAAGTTGCACCCACATTTTCACTTTCCCAAAGGATAACAGGACAAAATGCACCCCACATTTTGTTCCCCATTTCCCCCAGAATACGGAATACCTAACTACACAAAAAATAAAATAAATCTGCACAGTAAACTGAGCAGACCAGTCAGAAAAATGGACGTTTCTGATCAGCGCTCAGCAGATGCAGGACACACGCACTCACACAGATATTATGTGCATGCAAAAATCTACACTAACACTACCTAAAATTGATTGCTATGTAACACTAAATATATTTTTTACCCAAAAAAAATAAACCTGAGCACTGAAGCGACCAGTAAAAGAAATGATATTTATTGGTGCTCAGGGATGCAGAACGTACGCAAGCTGATGTTTGGTGCATCCGTAAAGAACACTAGCTAAAAATTAACTTATAGATATGTAAGCTTCTAACTATGACTTCTTGAAAAAATACCTGCAGCAAAAAAATTAGCCCAAGTGCTGAACAGTAAAGTACGGACTGATCAGCGCTTGGCATTCACAGCTCGCACACAGAAAAGGTGGTGCAGAGCAGGGGAAAAAAGAAAGAGTCAAATAACAGTGAAATTAAAAGGTCACCATTTTTTCACCGTAGGCAAAATCTGATGGGGGGGGGGATAGGGACAGGAATTAGGGTTTGGGAAGGGGGGGGGGTGGATTAGGGATTTGGAACTTCTGCTGCTGCTAAAAAAAAACTAATAAATCACTGCAACAGATGTTCCAGATGTTCTTCTTCTTTTCATAGGTTGAAATAAGCTGTGGTGGAGAACCATAAGTCCCAGCAAGCAGATGACGCACAGAGGGGCACAAGCTAGAATGACTGCATGCAGAGGGATTCTTCCGATTCCCTCTGCTGCTGTAGCACTGCCATTGGCTGGAGTGTTGTCCCAGCCAATCACAGCGTTGGAAGGGGATGCCAACCACTAGAGTCCCCTGCCTGACCTCGGAGGAGACAGCTCCATTCTGCTTCCGGCGCTGCAATGTGCCGGTCTTTATTGACAAGCCAATTACAGCACTTGGAGCTGCAGGGGAGTGGAAATAGATTCTGCTCTTACCCAGCATTGATGCCTGCTGGTAAGAGCAGCCATCATGCCCCGGTTCCATCACGATCTTCCCCTAGGACCCAGCGGACCTTGCACCGTACATGTATAGTGCTTGTCCTTAAGTAACGTTCAGCTGCGCCGGACATGTATTGCGCGGGTCCTTAAGGGGTTAAAGAAAAAGAGAAATAAGACATATTTTCTTAAAGAAAAGCTAAAACTCCTCAAATGTATTTTCCTGGTAATTTTGCCAATGGCTGCCAATTTAATTTATAATTGGTTTCTATAAATCATATTTCAAAATCAAAACCTTGTGGTTTAAAGCAGTGAATCTGGCACTGAATCCAGGAGCACTCCCTTCTGTTCTATTAGTAGTTTAATTTGACCTATCTGAACTCATAAACAAGATCCATAATTCACCATTTTTACTTCAGTAATAAAACATTGCACAAAACAGGAGCTGTAGAAAATATGGCCTTAGTCATTAACTACAAAGTTCACCCAAAATATAGGTGAGCCATTTGAAATGCCACTGCAACAAGTCTTTAAAACACTTGCCAAGATACACAGTCAGTTATGATCAGGCTAGGCAACTATGAACTGTTATGACAATCAAAAACATTTTATGCAGTCAGGCATTTCTTTCACAAATGACAGCCAAATCTATAATTAATTACGGGTGACATTCCAGGTACGTTGCCCAGGAAATTGTCCAAGGCAAATATTGCATTGTCTAGGAATTTCCTTTGCTGTGCTTTTATTGATATGTCACATTTAAAACAGTTACTATAATTTTAACTGAGCTCTCTGTCATTGTGAAAGTTTGCCCCTCACTGTGTTTCCTTCACCATGCAGCTCCATGCCAGATGTGACACAGTGAGTCATATTGGTCTGGTATTCCATTACACCAGCCTAATAATTGGTGACCAGTAATTGCTGTTTCAGAAAAGGAAGTATGAAAGATGATTGCTTTCTGTGGGTATTAAATACCATACCATGGAAATAAAACGAAACAAATGAGCAATATATATATATATATATATATATATATATATATATATATATATGTAGCGAGAGAGAAAGAGCTAAAGCCAGAGTAGACAGGTGAAAAAAGACAGAGAATAGCAGGAAAGAATATTGGAACAGGTTATAGCAAATGGGAAAAATGCATCCTAACAATATAGACAGAGCGAGAGACAGAGAGAATTTTGTGAAAATTATTTTTGGGTCCAATTCGTAATTTTTTTTGGAGAGAGTTCAATTTAGGTATGATTTGATTCTACCCAAATCAAATATGCTCCATTCACCCTGAAAGTTAGAATATAAAACATTGTGGTCAACTAGGACTTATATATATATACTGTATAGTATATATATATATATATATATATATATATATATAAAATGAAAAAAACCTGGCAGCACCGGGTAACTCCAAGTAGATGTGGGTGCTAAGCCCAAAGGTGCGAGCAGACCAATAGTATATTGAAGAAGATGGACAGCACTCCAACGAAAATTCCAAGTGTTCTTTATTCACACAGGTGGAGAGACTAGTCTCTCCACCTGTGTGAATAAAGAACACTTGGAATTTTCGTTGGAGTGCTGTCCATCTTCTTCAATATATATATATATATATATATATACTATCTGGGACCAAAGAGACACTGGGACCAAAGAGAAACACAGAGAGACTAGTATGCTACTCTTGGTTTTTGAGCAATATATATGGGCTGTCTGGAGGATATTATTTCTCATTATGGAGAGTGCCTAGTTTGCGCAATATATGTTTGGATGATTGTAGGCCAGGAAATCCAACTCTGGGTTTCTGGAAAAGAAATTTAAATTAGCTTTCCTAAGCCTATCTGATTTCAGCAGATATAAGATTGGCTAATTTTTATATATTTTTCCCAGAAACCCATAGGAGCTTTGACTTGCTTACAATACTCTTCATGCATACTTGGTGCCCTCCATAAAGAGAAATAGTATTCCAAACAAGGACTCTCAGGCAGTCTAGCAAGTTTTCTTCGCCAACCTCTGTTAAAGGGTTATTGCCCACAAAGAGCTTGGTTTCTAGTTTGAGACATTCATTTTTTCTTCCCTTTTGTAAAGGAGAGTAGCTTCTATGTCTCTTTACTAAAGAAATGTTATGTGGGGATATAACCACACATGAAAAAAATCTTATTAATAAAAAGTCCTGATTGAAAATTTTGAGGTTAACTAGGGGAATGTTATTATGAAAAATTACAGACTGAACAGTTGGAGGCTATCACGAAGTGAAAATCTTATCATGAAGAAGCACTGATTGAATATTTTGAGGCTACCATCAAAAACTTGGTGGATAAATAAATAGGGCAAATTCTATGAAGCACATTACTTTTTTTTCTGTCATGTATCACGGAACCAAACAGAACAGTTATTTGTGCCCATAGACATGTATTATGACAGATCAACTCCAAATGTCTATATGCAATAATGGGGTGTACCCATATCTACAAATATTTACCACAAAAAAGGTACACAAATTCCCTTAAAATATACTAAATTTTTATTTAAATACCAGTATAAAATGATATAATATAAAATAATCACATTACCATCAGTAGGAGAAACACAATTCAATAACGCCATACAATGACGTTATTTTTAATCAACATATAGGTTAGCTGGTCCCACATGTATAACTGCTAGGTCTATTATGAACGTTGCTAGGGGCAAAAGCATGAGCTCTCTATGTTATCCATATATTATGCTAAATAAGCCATAAGATAGATCTCTACCCCCATACCGCAATGTTGCTACTCTGCCCTTTAGAGGTATTATTTAAACCACCGCATGAGGGGACGCCATTCCTATTCCTTTGGTTAGTGAACAGTACTCTCGGTATGTGGTTGACGGTATTTCCCTAATCATATAACTGCGGTGGTTTAACTAATACCTCTAAAGGGCATAGTAGCAACATTGCAGTATGGGGGTAGAGATCTATCTTATGGCTTGTTTAACGTAATATATGGATAACATAGAGAGCTCATGCTTTTGCTCCTAGCAAAGTTCATAATAGACCTAGCAGTAATACATGTAGGACCAGCTAACCTATATGTTGATTATTGTATGTATACCAACCTAAATAGTCATTGTATGGTGTAATTGAATTGTGTTTCTCCTACTGATGGTAATGTGATTATTTTATATTATATCATTTTATACTGGAATTTAAATAAAGATTGAGTATATTTTAAGGGAATTTGTGTACCCTTTTTTGTGGTAAATATGTATTATGACAGAGCAACGCTCATAAAGGTTTCTGTTTTGCATTCTGTCCTAAAATTCCGTTATAACTCTGTTTTAACTGAACACTATAATTCCTAGCGCTGGTGAGAACCTGCCCTAAGAATCTTTGCAAAAATGGAAGTATTAGTATTTTACATTTATTCTGCAGCAGGGAAACATCCCCAAACATACAGTCAATGTCATTAAGAGCTATTTTCAGTGTAAAGAAAAACAAGGCGTTCTGGAAGTGATGATATGTATGTAGAAGAATGGAGGCTGTTTTAAGGCAAAGGTTGGTCACACCAAATATTGATTTAGATTGCCCTTGTTCATTCAATTGGCAGTTTCTTTATTGTTAGTAATAAACTATTAACATGTCTATTTTTGAAAGCATTCTTTCCACACCTGCCTAATAATCTATCTATCTATCTATCTATCTATCTATCTATCTATCTATCTAGTCTCTTACCTGTATAATCACGGTGAAAAATAGTGTGTTTTGTAAAAGATGTATTATTCTTTATTTTTTGATCTATTTTTGATATATGTTTTTTTATTTTCAGATATTTTTTAAGCTATGGATTGGATGTCTCCATTTGGGATCTGCGCAACATTTGACCGCCATGATATTGTTATAACACAAACATCGGTGCCGCAACTTGACTAGTTATTTGAAACTTAATTGTGAATGAGTGTGCTCCAATACAGTCTCTGATCGGCTGAATTATATGACCCCTTTTTAAAATAATCTTTTGTATGTAAGTGTACCTCGACCCCGTATTCGACGGTGGACCCTCCTTGGGATATCCACTTGAAATATTGTGGGATGAGGTGTATAGAATAAAGGGATGCCATTGGCACGAAACCGCATCAATGCTAGTGATTTGGCATTGGCGGTAAGTAAGGCCAGGCTAGGGGTGGCGCCTTTCACGAGAGCGTCTCCTGTTGCCAGGTAACCCAAAGCTAAGAGGTGTGTTTTTGGTTGAATGAGGTTATCACATGACCAATCGGATGTAGCTAAGAAGCAAGTGGCACGAAACTGCATGAATGCTGTGGTCCGGTGATTCTGAAGGCCGGAAGAGGGATGTGCCAGTGATCATGTGATTGAGCAGCGGTTCGAGAAGTAGTTGGAGCATGCGCGATAGTGAGTTGCTGGCTTTGTTCAGCCATGTTTAGTGTGGTACCGATCTAAGTGTGGGATGGACTATACACATTGCGAGTTCAGCGGCATATACGCATGCGCTGTGAACGATGTGGAACGCCATGCCGGACATGATGCGCGGACCCACATGTGAGATTTTTCCATTCCTCCCTTTTTTTAACCCAAACACGTGGTGTTACACAGATGAAATTATTTACACAATCATGCACCAATTATGTGATTTTTACCATGTAAATCATGTTGAAGATATATATTTATTGTTCACTGTTATGTAATGAATTGAAGCACTAGCACTTTGATATACAGTATTGTATGATTCACATTATGTGGCTTTTTATGAATTATTTTATAATATTTTGATTAATTGTCAATTAAGATGTGCACTGCCTTTATATACTGCAGAAGACATACGCTGACTTGAGCTTGACAAAGACTGTATTGAACAGTTGAAACGTTGCTTGTACTGCACTGGGCTAATAAACCACTTTGTTATTGGAGTGCTGCCTGCATTTTCCGAATTTGTATCTATCTATCTATCTATCTATCTATGTATCTATCTATCTGTCTGTCTAGTTTGGTAGAATATATCTCTATGTGTGTGTTTAGCAGTAAATTATGTATTATTTTATTTTGCAGCATTACTACTTCTTTCATTTTGATAATAGCTATTATAATGGTACATTGAAACATAAAAATGCATTTCAAACATGTGCCTGTACTGAAAAAAAAAAAATCTTTGCCATAAATGTCAAGAAAACATGTTGATCTCCGGAAGTCATGAATTCAGTTACATAGAAAGTGGTAAAATTGGACATTTATTGCCTTTGAAATAGTGAAAAACCGTTGGCACTTAATGGAAATGAAAAGTGACTCAATCTCAACTACATTAGAAAATAAACTTTTACAAACTAGTAATGGTTGCCAGCATGACTTTGTACAATTCACACTCTGTGGCGGCAGAACAGCTCATTTTTGACTGATTCTGTTTAGGAAGGGTGTAGCTTCATGTCTCAGTCATGTTTGTATAATCATTAGTAATTATTCTGCACCCAAGCTGTTTATTCTTTATATAATAGAGCTCTTCAGCTACCCCATTACCTCTGCCCAAGGAAATAAACTCAACCCTTCCTTCAGCATCATACTGAAAAAACAAAGTTACCAGTTTCTTAGTAATAGAAAGACTAACCTCCTGTGATATACACATTGTGTTTGGGATATGACAAGACATCAATCATCACCATAATTGTCAATGGTTTGGCAATGTCATGGAATTAAATTTATGGTTTGCTTATGGTTATGGCTCAGTGGTTCTGAGTACATATGTCATCGACTCATGCTTCTCCAAGGGCTCCTTCACTCACACTACTTTTTAGCATTTTTAAATCTTGAAACATTTTTGTCTTTTTTCAAGTCCAACATGAAGAAAAAAACATTATACCCAGAGCGTGCTACACTTTGTAAAAACACCACAAATACTGCGGCAGATTTACTAATCCTGTCTAACACATAGATAACATAAACAAATGGTGTATTTACATGCACTAACTGAGCAGGTAATGTTTCGGAAGGAACCGTTCCTTCCCAATAATTACCTGGATGTCAGAGAAGGTGAAAGCTACATTTATATGCTGTAGGAGAGTACCTGGGGTGGTGGTAGATGGGAGGTACGTGCCACCGGGGGTCCTGGCCCCAGTGGAGTAAGAGCCGGAAAAGTGCATTTTGCAGCGGTTATGCTGTTAACACAGCGGATCCGGGCCGGCTCTTCCTGGGAGCAGGCAGATATGCAGGTGGGTGCCTGTTTCCCCATGGTCCAGGCCAGGTTTTGCATGGAAGGTTTAAAACCTGACCAGCAACAAGGGTGTGGTGTGCAATATGGAGGCTTTTGTTCTCTTGCTGTGAGAGTGAGAGGTGGAGGTGAGCTGGGCTGTGTGCTGAGGCCTGTAAAGAACTGTGCAGGGAACTTAAGCTGAAGCCAGGAGGGATCCGTGTTCCGTGGCTAGAAGCCGGACCCAGGGACTTACTTCACCAAGGAGAAAAAGGTGACATTACTCATGGCTTTAAATAGACTTTGCTTTATGTGACGGAAACAGGCCTCAAAAAGACTGCAGCAGGTTTGGGGCCTATTCAGGGACTTGCTGTGAATAAACTATTATTTTTCTGTTGTGTATGACCACACTCCCTGTGAACTGCACTATCTTTCACTTGTATGCACCGTGTGAATAAAGAAAGCACTGTTTCTCACACCAAGACCTGTCTGTGTTGCCTCTATACTGCACTCGCTACCACTGCCTACAGGAGCGGATCCCCACAATGCAGAGATCACCTCCACTGTATGGAAAAAAATGATAGATACTGCAATCTCTTGTCCCCATACAAAATCATTGTTTCTGTGTACCAGATCAATTTTAGTCACCTCATCTCCAAATATTGCACCAATAAAGAAGCGGGTTATTGACGACACCTTTTTACAGACAATTATTGTGAATGAGGGTTTATACAAATGTTTATTCCATATATTCTGACCTGTAATAATGCCTGGTAAAGGGACCATGAGGCAGTCTAATAATGTGGCAAATTTATCATGGTGGCTCTGACTAGATGACACATTTTCTACATGGCTAGACAATTGCTTAACTTCTTACCATCTATTGGTTGGCCTCCCTGGTGAATCTTTTCGTTTCATGGTGGGAAGAATTTTTTGTTTTTTCAGAAAACAACCTATTTTCAACTTTAATTATTTGGTATAGGAGATTCATCAAAGACCTCCTTATTATATGTGGAGGTCGCCGGGATGATATCCTTCCTTTTGGAACATACCTAAATAACAATGAATGCAATTTGCAATTTACATTGAATTATGATGCAAATGTCAATTTATTAGATTTGCCATTTAGCATACAGAATGGAGAATTTGCCTTGTCAACTTATGTCAAGCACATTGTGGGCAATTCACTGCTACATGCTAAATCCTGTCATCCAATACACATCATTAAAAATATCCCTAAGGGAGAACTATTAGGTGTAGGAGAAACTTTCAATAGAGACTGTGAACAGGTCTCTATCTGCTTCAGGGCTATGCAGTATCCCAATTGGAGCCTGGAACGGGAAGTGAAATATGCCTCTGACAAAGAGAGAAATTAGCTATTAACCCCTAAGCCTGCTAAGTCAGGGTCAGACCAACACCAAAGAAATAATAAAAAAAACAAGAATATTACATTCTCCACACCATACAGCCTTGAATACAGACAGATAGCAGATAGCATCAATATAGTCCGATATTACATCAGGACGAAATTTTTACGAGAGTCTTGCAGTAAGGTTTTAAATGTGTTGCAAAGAGGGCAACTACTATTGGTTTGTTACTTTAGCCAAGTTTGTTTTTTTTCTGACAAACCTAGCTATACATGGCCATAACATATGCCGCTGCTGAGACTTTGCGAACATTTCAAAAATCTTTTCTTCTTTCAATACCAATAGCACTTATAAAATATCTTCATATATTAATTGTAATACCAAATCAGTGGTGCACCTTGTGAACTGCAGTTTGTGTAAACTGCAGTATGTAAGTTAGACCACAAACACCCTGAGGATACACAAGCATCTTTCTGATGTTAATAATGAGAAAGCGTTGAATATTTCTGCTGTGTCTACACACTTTACTGATATCCATAAGGGAAATGTATTCGTCTTTACTTTTATTGGTATTTAATGGGGTCTAGACCATTTAGAGGTGGAGACCATAGAAGAACGTTTTGGCCAGGGAAACATACTGTATTTTCATGTTAGAAACTAGAGTCCCAAATGGTCTAAATAAAAGACAGGATGTAATTTATTTTTAAATTAATTTATATTAGTATGATATTTTATCACAATATATTATGCAATTTATTGTAGGGTGAGCAGTGCTAGATGTCATTTTCGAAGTTATCATGTACATGAAGTAATATTATTTTTTTTTGTTATAGCCGTCTTCTGCTCCTCCCGCTCTCCTTGAATAATTAGTCATGAACATGTGGAGACCTAATGATATTCACCTGATCATGTATTTGTTGATTTACTATTGGTTAGCTGATTTTCCAAACATGTATTTTATCTGTTGCTTTGTGTGAGATTTATTATTTTTTTTACACAGGGCTAGTGTTGCCCAAAATGAGTCAAGAAAACTCAGTCTTTTTTAATTGCATGTGTACGCTTCAATAAAGTCTACTGTTCAGAGTAGGGCAGTGCTGGATCCTTGTTTTCCATTTTGGGAGTCTTCACTCACCGTGACACGCCGCGTCCACTGACATATAATTTAATCCTGGGTTGGAGCTGGTTAGGGAGTTTTTCTTCCGTACATCTATTTATTTAGTGATCTAGTTTTGGAACAAAATTCTGGTACAGTTTCCACAAATTGTCACATTGTAGGTCACAAATCTTTGGCTAAGGCTGAGTTCACACTTTGGTTATTTTGTTCAGTTATTTCCATCAGTTAGAATGTGACTAGGTGACTAGGAAAGGTTGCCCTGACTTCTACAGCAGCTGGGAGGTGGGGGGAGGCTTTGCTATTCTGCTCTCCAGCACCTGCGCTGAAGTCACTGCACAAAAATTAGATATGCTGTTAGGACTATAGACTTTCCAGCATATATCATGTATAATTGCTCCAGTCCTACCTACTGTGGAGAAGGACCTCTGCTCTACATAAGATGGTAATGATGCAACCGTCTGTCATGCCTCACTAGACTGACAGGTACAGGGATCATGACAACATCGCTTACTGGGGAGCAGTATAGCAAAGCCCTGCCCTTTAAGCCCTTATAGAACTGAAGTCAACCCGCGCTAGTCATATTCTAGGTTGGGTTGCCAGAGGCTCCATTTAAAATAGAAATAAAGATTACCACAGTTATGCAAGTTTTTTGTGTACAAATTTCACACAAAAAATTGCACAACAACACTTTATCCATCTGTCTCTTTGCTAGCATAGTACTTTCTTTAGGGTGGCATAGCCCCAAGAGCATAGAAGCTGCTAGGTCAGGGATCCACAACCTCTGGCACTCCAGCTGTTCAGAAACTACAACTCCCAGAATCCTCTTTTCACTTCTATGGGAGTTACAATAACAGCTGAGTAAATGTGCTTGCTGGGAGTTGTAGTTTCTGATCCCTGTGCTAGGTGGAAGAGTTATGTGGTGGGTGACAGCCAGACACCTCAGGTGGCAGATGATCTCCCATGAGAACAAAAGGATTTTAACATCCAGCAACCCAATCTTTCCCCTTCCCCACTACCACTGACATCTACCATCATGGGAGTTTGGTCACCACTATACGTATTAGATGGTCATCCGTTCTTGCTGAAACTGGTGGGTTTGGCGTACATTAATCTAATCTGTAGCTATAAATACAGTTAGTACTACGGTATTATTATGATTGAAAAGCTTACCTCACTATAATACTCAGCTCTAAACTCCAAGGAAATCAAAGTGTATCATGACTGGACTTCATGATTGGAGGAATATACTCTTACTCCTGCTATGCAGCCCTACAGTATGTTAATTAACCTTTCCTATAAAGTATTCCCAGGCAGATTTTCAAATACAGAAATTCTTCTAGCACTCAATTTTATATGTTTTAATTTAGTTTAAAAATAGGTATTGTGGTGGCAGTATTGACACAGTAAGCTTATAAACCAGCAGTTTAATTGATTGTATTCATTGAAGTTGACTGCTAAAACAATTTCCAATAATCATTGTTAAGCTTATTCAGGTGATAGTTTTATTAACCATAAGCCTCCAACCAAGTAAGGCGGAAAATGAGTCATTGTTGGGCACCAAGCCTTTTTCCTAGCAACAGTTGTATTGGCAGTAAATTAGTTTTTACTGAGGCACAGCAGTGCAAATAGGATGTAGACTAAAAAGTTAAGACATGGGGATTTATGACCAGGACTTCTCCAGGTTGTCTCATATGTGATAACTTATCTGGGTGTATTATCTTTTTCCTGACCTTGCATGGACACTACTTTATATTTACTCAGCATCAGCTGGTTAAGGGCTTTAATTGTACAATTATCCGAGATTGTTCGATCTAGGCAGATGTTGCCCTCAGGTTCAGAAGCTCTGGAAAAGACACTGATAAGAGCTTTTATCAAAACAGTTTATGGCAGCTTTGGACTGTAAATTAGTCACCACAGTTGTAGAAACCTGCCGAGTTGCACTACACTAAAATACAAAATGCACACGAAACCTGGAAGAAAAACAGCTGAGAGAAAACAAAAAAGGAAAAACTTACAATGTGTGTTGTTTATTGTAACAAAGCATAGATAACCAGTGTGTGTATATATATATATATATATATATATATATATATATATATATACCTATAGAATATATCTGAGTTGCTATTCTTGATTACATTTCTTATGCTTGTAGCTATTTGAACCTCATGCTCCAGGCTTGTACTTCTTCTGTAATGATCTAATGCATAATGCAGTAAAAAGAATTCTTGGTTCCTAAGCAGAGGAACAGAAGCTGCCTTTACGACTCATCTCTTATAGATCAAAGGGAGACAGACTTTATCTTGTAATGCTAGAGTCCCCAAGCCTTCTATTCAATTTACTCTTGATTATCTACATTTACTCTATATTTTATTCATGCATTTTTTACTATACAAGTGTGCATGATGAACTGGCAGGATCTCAATGAGGGAAATATTTTCTGTCTCTAAAAATTACCATCTAAACCTTTCAGAATATCCTCTAGATTATTGAAATATGTGCTGAAATACATACCTTGTGTGTTTTCCTCTGTATTTATTTGTATTATAGCTATTTAAATAAATGACATCTATACTGTCCTTTCCATCTGTTACTGCATAAGTATTATTGAATCTATTAACCAATCTGTAGGAAAAAAAAAAAAAAAACACAGATCGCACATCCAGATGCTGTGCATTAATTTACTGCATTTCAGCTTAAGGCCTCTTACACACGACCATATAAATTTTGCGGTCCGCAAAAAAATCTAAGGTACTCCGTGTGCATCCGTATTTTGCTGAACAGAACTGCTGTCCCTTAATAGAACAGTACTATCCTTGTCCATTATGCGGACAACAAAAGGACAAGTTCTATCTTTTAGCAGAACGGATATACGGAAATAAACAAAATAAAGAAATATAAATAAACAAATAAAGTTTCGAAAATAGTAGGTACATTTATTCCTTAGGTTAAAATTCAAGCAACATAATAATCGCCAGTTAATAAAGATAGTGTGCACACTATATTACAAAAGGAAACAAAAAAAATTAAAAATTAAAAAATAAAAAAAATAAAAAGATACAATTGAAAAATGAGCCCACGGTATTAGTGGTCAAAAAATCAGTCCAAAGAATGGGTGTTGCCAACCAATGTATCTGTTAACCAGAGATTTCCATGGAATTATATTAGAGTCTATACATCTGTCATTAATATTTTGGACTCAAAGTAACTGGATGCATGCATGTATATCCACACAGCTGTATAATAGAATCTTGATGATCAATATATATCAATATATTAAACAGAAACACAAGGGGGGGGGGGTGGTTCAGTCAGCACATCCCTGTATGCATGTTCACGCAGCTATGGCAAAATATACATACAAACACAGAAATGCCACAGCACTCTGCAACCAGCACTCTGCCCTGCCTCTATGCTAGAAGCTAACAGAGTCGTCAGTGTACATTTTGATCAAAAAGTAATAAGCCACTCGCCACGTCAAGGCCGCCTCTATGAGTGGTCCTAACGCTAACTCCTACCTGATATGGGTCACAACAGCCATATAGAATCCAGGGAGTGCGGGCCCAGCATGCATGCTGGGATCAACCATTCTTATTAACCCTTTCTCATTCTATAACAGCCTCCATTAGATCCAGGGATGCAGGTACCAACATGCATGCTGAGCCCACTATATACTCATCCTGGAGCCAGATGGTTACTAGCAGGCACAATGAATGCAAGTTCAGTTTATATACTTACTCTGATTAAAACCAGAAAAAAGAAGAAAATTGGAGCTCACACTGTACCTTTATGAACATATGTAAATCTTTATTTATATCATATTAAAAGCATATATATGCCATTAAAAGAGGAAAAAGGGAGTAACAGAAAAACGCCAGCCTGGGGTCACACACCAAACAGAGATAATAAAGTAAAAATAATACAGAGTAAACATGTATAAATAATAGGAAAGTCCAGATAAACCACCCACACTATGGTAAGTAATTGTACACATGCGCAGGGCTGGATGTACATATCCAGTGATACATAAGTATAAAAACCTAAGCAACCGAGGCAGGAGAAGGACTCACCTAAATGAAGTGGTGTGGGCAAACAACCAGGATGGCGTTACCCCGACGCGCGTTTCGGCATACCTTCGTCTGGGGGTAACGTCATCACTATGAACCAGAAGTTTTATACATCAAGGATCCAATGGAATACTGACACGTAAATCGCATCATCCGCATATGTAAAGGGCTCGTGAACGCACGAAAACAAACCGCGCCCTGCTAACCTCCCAGGTGGCGTCCTGCCATCACGCCCACACACACATGACAGAAGTCATGTGATGCGGCAAAGAGACAGCATATGGACGCACAAGTGGGAGGTGCCGAGTGCGGCATCGCGCGTAGCGCACACTACATCGCAGATGAGGCAAAATTAGTGGAGGTAGGATACCAAGACGTTGCTAAGAGTAACCAATCGTAAACAAAATAGATATAAAGTATATATAGCTTGTAAATTATATATAAAATGATCTAGGAACAATGAAAAGAAGGGGGAAAAGGAGTGAGGACCATGAGGGAGGGAAGTAAAGAAGTAGTGAAAAATGCATAATACATGAACAATAATATTGTAACAACCCAAATTATGTATTGAATTACATCTATAAATATATTATATATATATATATAAAATTCATAATAATATGACATCCTGATTGTTATATGTGAAAAAAGGACAAATATAATATAAAATGAGAAAACCATATAATAAAGAAAAAAAAAAAAAACAGCCTCTAGGGCAGACAAACTAGTCAGGTGTGCACGACTGAAAGGAGGCCGCCACACCTCCAGCAAATACTATACAGAAACACAAGGGGGGGGGGGGTCAGTCAGCATGCCCCTGTATGCAGGTGAACGTAGCTATGGCAAAATATACATACAAACACAGAAATGCAACAGCACTCTGCAACCAGCACTCTGCCCTGCCTCTATACTAGAAGTTATCATAGGAGTTAGTGTACATTTTGATCAAAAAGTTATAAGCCACACGCCACTTCAAGGCCTCCTCTATGAGTGGTCCTAACGCTAAATCCTACCTGATATGGGCCACAACAGCCACATAGAATCCAGGGAGTGCGGGCCCAGCATGCATGTTGGGATCAACCATGCTTATTAACCCTTTCTCGTATTATAACAGCCTCCATTAGATCCAGGGATGCAGGTACCAACATGCATACTGAGTCCACTATATACTCATCCTGGAGCCAGATGGTTGCTAACAGGTACAATGAATGCAAGTTCAGTTTATATACTTACTCTGATTAAAACTAGTCAGGTGTGCACGACTAAAAGGAGGCCGCCACACCTCCAGCAAATACTACACAGAAACACAAGGGGGGGGGGGTGTCAGTCCCTGTATACAGGTGAATTCAGCTATGGCAAAATATACATACAAACACAGAAATGCAACAGCATTCTGCTACCAGCACTCTGCCCTGGTTGCAGAGTGCTATTGCATTTCTGTGTTGGTATGTATATATCAATATCTGTCAGCTATACGTGTGTTATTATTCTTTCAGACAAGGGTAGCTGAATACATGGGTGTATATCCACACAGCTGCACAGTAAAAACTTAGTGATCGGTTTGAATATAACCTGATTCTGTTCCATGTTTGTATTCACGTAAATTGAGCAACGGTAGTCACATAAGTGTAACAATGGTTGTCATATTTCCATTAGTGGAAATATAATTAGTGGAAGTATAATGAAACAACTGGTGTCATTCATTTGAGACTCCATTTGTTGGCAACACCCCTTCTTTAAACTTATTTTTTGACTATTACCGTGGACTCATTTTTCAATTTCATTTTTAAATTTTTCAATTCTTTAAAAAAAAAAATGTTTTCTTTTGTAATATAGTGTGCACACTAACTTTATTAACTGTTGATTATTATGTTGCTTGGATCTTAACCCAAGAAATGAATGTACCTACCTACTATTTTACTAACTTTATTTGTGTCCATGTGTTGACAGGTAGTAGAGTGTCCCCAACTCCTTTTATATTACGGAAAGAAAATATGTTCGTGTGCAAAAGGCCTAATTTATAATTATCTCCATTGAGGCACTTAGTATACATTTTGATCAAAATGCATAGACCCACTCACCATGTCGAGGTGGCTTCTTATGAGTGGGTCCCTATGCTAATTTGAGGCAGCACCACATGGGGACCACTGCCGCAGCAACACAGCATCTACTGCAAGTGACGAGAGCCAGCACCCTAACAACACCCCTGCTACCAGGCTAACCCCACTAACTCTGCTGTGTGTTTTCCTCACCAAAAAACACAGTACAGCTGCTATGTGTGGCAGCACCTTCAGGCTGTCTCCTGATAATTAAAAACACCTGGGTCGAATGGTAGGAGTGCTGATACAATGAAATATATATATATATATATATATATATATATATATATATATAATGCAGAGAAGATGTCTCCAATGGCGGCACTCAGCCAGGTAGAATGGCGTGCCCGCAGTCAAAAGGCCTGGACTAGGCTACATACAAACGAAGGAAGGAGACTGCGGCACCGCTGAGTAGTGAAACAAGGTGGATCCTTTATTCACCCTAGTGCATGCGACGTTTCGATCCTCTCAATGGGATCCGTATCAAGCAATGAATTACATGTGATTCAACGTATAAATAGCCAGTCAAATAATTTGCATACATAATTGGAAAAAGTGATAAAATTCATAATAAAATACATCGTGACATGATTCAATACCTTAATAATAAGGTGGAGACAGTGATAAGATTAAAATATCTTTAAAGTGCTAAGTGTCCATTAAAAAAGTGAACGAAATTGGTAGTGATAATCAAATGACATCATGGCTGGAGGCGGGGATAAACATAAGCATAGTAAAGACCTCGAGGAATTCAAAGATGGCGAAGGCTATATCGGAGCGGCGTATCACAAGACAGAGTGCGCATGTCAGCCTACGGGCGGTCACGTGAATAATCACGTGACACGTCATGGCAACAGTAGTCAACCCAAACAAACATGTAGGTAGGTATGAAAGGTCCTTAAAGCCCTCGGATCTACGGAGTAGGGAATACGCCGCAGTGCGGCGACCTTGTCCCGTACCGTCTGCTGGGAAGGCGACGCCAATCCGAGAGGTAACCCGGTGAACGTCATCCATCCCGCAGCTGTCCTCAACGGGCACCGGACTGCAAAAGTAAATTGTTATAGTCGTATGCCTGCGCACAGATGAATATAATCGCCAACTCCTTGTCAGAAGAATCAAATCTAATAACCCGTCCAGCCATGTTATCTAAAAAGGAAAGAAAAAAAGTTAAAAATCTTAAGATTAAATGCGAACATATACTAGAGAGACAAGGCAGGTTGTGGCATCATGTGAAAGCCCAGGGTCTATAATCAACATTTAGGCCCTTGGGTTTTAATGACTGCAACCTGAAAATCCATTCCGATTCCCTTTTTTTAACATCTTTATACGATTGCCTCCCAATCGTGGAGCAGGAATTTGGTCTATGATCATAAACTTCAAATCCCTCTCGGAATGACCAGTTTCTGAGAAGTGACAAGATACAGGTAAGTCTTTTCTACGTTTACGAATGGAATACCGATGAAAATTCATTCGGGTTTTAAGATCACAAGTGGTCTCTCCTACATATAGGAGTTTGCATGGGCACCATAGGACGTATACCACGAAGGTCGAGTCACAAGTTAAAAAGTGCTTCAATTTATACACCATATTGTTGTTAGGGTTCACGAATTCACCGCCTTTCGACATAAACTGGCAATTGACGCAATGAAGGCAGGGAAAACTGCCCTTGCGTTTAGGGGCCAGAAAAGTTTGATGCAGAGATTTAGAAGGTCCTATGTCATTCTTGACCAATCTATCTTTCAAATTAGGCACGCGTCTATAGGACATTAGGGGTTCAGCTTAAAAGCCCCTATATCCTTATGTCCACTACTAAGTATAGACCAATGTTTCTGGATGATTGTACTGACATGTGAACTAATCCTACTGTAAGTAGAAATAAAGGGAATACGTTCCTGTGTGTTTTTGGACGTGGAGAAAATAGTGTTTGCCTATCTTTTTGTGCAACCCGTGATATTTGTCTTTGTAGAACACTTGATGGATATTTTCTTTGTTTAAACGAGTCTGTGATGTTCTGTAGTGTTTTGTCTAGTGTCACAGGATCGCTAACAATCCTCTTGGCCCTGGTGTACTGACTCAAAGGGAGAGATTGTATCATTTTGCGAGGGTGGGCACTGTCATATCGAAGTATGGTGTTCTTATCAGTAGGTTTCTTAAAGATCTCAGTAAGCAATGTAGAGCCCTGTTTAGTAATCAACACGTCCAAAAATGAATGGACGTGTCCGAAAATTCAAGGGTGAATTGAATGTCTGACACCATGGTATTGAGGAAGGAATGGAATTGCCGTAGCTCTTCCACAGTTCCCAACCATATAACAAAAATATCATCTATGTATCGCCACCACCTCAGCACATGGCTGAAGTGGTGGGACACATAGACGAAATGTTCCTCAAGGTGGGCGACGACCATGTTGGCATAAGTGGGGGCCACATTTGTCCCCATGGCCGTCCCTCTAATTTGCATATAATAACCATCTCCATAAAGAAAATAGTTATTACATAAAATCAGTTCCAGTAATGACAAAAGAAAAATTTGTGCCTCCGGAGTATATTGGGATGTTAGTAAAGTATCTCTCACCACGGCAAGACCCAGAGTATGTTGGATAGAAGTGTAGAGACTCACGATATCGAAGGAAGCCAAAATGGCTCCCTCAGGTATCGTGGCCTCCTGCAATTTAAGTAAAAAATCAGTGGTGTCCCTAACATAAGATTTAGTGGAAACCACAAAGGGTTGTAAAATTTTGTCCAAAAAAACTGAAGTGTTGCTAAGTATCGACCCCCTACTGGACACAATCGGGCGTCCGGGGGGTCAATTAAACGTTTGTGAATCTTTGGCAGCAGGTAAAACAGTGGAGTCACTGGATATTCCACTGCCAAAAATCCATGCAGTTGGTCATCAATCAGACCAGTACTCAAATGATCATTCAAAAGTGTTGTCAATTTTTTTGGATATGAAATTTGGGATCAGTGTGTAGTTGTTTATAAACCGCTTGGTCTGATAATTGCCGTTGGACCTCATTAGAATAGGTAGTGGTATCCATGACCACTACCGCACCCCTTGTCAGCGGGTTTTATGGTGAGGGAGTGGTCATGGATCAATTCATTCAAAGCTTGCATTTCAGATGTTGTCATATTAGGGGAACTAAGTCGTTCAAAATCCCCACTCGATTTTAATTCATCTAAGTCCCTAAAGATAGCCTCCGAAAAAGATCCAACGCCCGGGAAGAAACCTGGGGCGTAAAATCCTTTTTCAAATGCAAATCGAAATCTGTAAGACACAATTCATTGGTATGCGATTTCTGAGACAAATTCGCATTGTGAAAATGAATTTTCAATTTCAAAGATCGAAGAAAGTACATTAAGTCGGTGTCAAATTGGAACCAGTCTATATGACTACCCGGGCAAAAGCTCAGTCCTTTTTCAAGGACCTGTGTCTGTGCTGGAGTCAATATATGGGAAGAGATATTTACCACTGTTGTTGAAGGTTCTTGCCCCTCTTGGCGAACTTTTGGCTTCTGGCGTCTTGTGATACGCCGCTCCGATATAGCCTTCGCCATCTTTGAATTCCTCGAGGTCTTTACTATGCTTATGTTTATCCCCGCCTCCAGCCATGATGTCATTTGATTATCACTACCAATTTCGTTCACTTTTTTAATGGACACTTAGCACTTTAAAGATATTTTAATCTTATCACTGTCTCCACCTTATTATTAAGGTATTGAATCATGTCACGATGTATTTTATTATGAATTTTATCACTTTTTCCAATTATGTATGCAAATTATTTGACTGGCTATTTATACGTTGAATCACATGTAATTCATTGCTTGATACGGATCCCATTGAGAGGATCGAAACGTCGCATGCACTAGGGTGAATAAAGGATCCACCTTGTTTCACTACTCAGCGGTGCCGCAGTCTCCTTCCTTCGTATATATATATATATATATATATATAGGAGGACAAAATCTAATTTGAGGCACCCACCGAGGCCACAACACAGCTCCAGCAGGTGGTGAGACCCAGAATTTTATCAACACTTATCATCACCGTTTAACATTGTGCCGACTTAGAATAGGATACTGCTGCTAACATGAGAAGCCACCTTGACGTGGTGAGTGAACCTATACATTCTGATCAAAATGTATACTAAGAGCCTCAATTACAGATGTTTATAAATTATTCTGAAACACAGTACGTCAATGCATGGCGTGTGAATGTGCGACCCATGCCTTTTTTTTTTCTACAGATTGGTATTATTGAATTTATTGTTGAGATAGATTTCTGGGTATAAATTACAAACAACAAAAATGAAAAATATCTGTGTGGTTTCTGCATGTTCTCCCTGTATTTGGGTGGACTTCCCCTGGGGTTTCTGCTTTTCTCCCACACTCCAAAAGTATTTTAATAGGTTACTTCTCATTCTGTGAAATTGGTCTGAATATTTAATTACAATTAGGAAAAGTATGTCAAGTGACCGCTTTTTTACTTGTACCATGTGATAGCATCATTGCAGTTCTGTCTACAGTTCTATTCAAGTTAATTGAAGTGAGATGCAATACCAGGCACAACCACTATGAAGAGTATGGAGCTCTATTCGGAAAAATATGAAGGACATGTAGTGACTGCTTCAGTCAGCTGATTAACAAGGTTGCCTAGGGTATTAACCTTCACCAATCTGATAATTATTGCAAATTTTTGTAGCTAGAACTGACTGGGCCAGCAGATTTTTGTATGCCAGCCCCCCCCCCACCTAATGTACACACTCATACACGTACTCACCACATACATGGACAAACTCATACTCACACTCACCACATACATGGGTGCACTCATACACAGTCACCACTAGTGTTGAGCGCGAATATTCGAATAGCGAATTTTTTTAGCGAATATCGGCACTTCGCTAATTCGCGAATATTTTGAATATAGCGCTATAAATTCGCTATTTCGAATATTCGTTTTTTTTTTTTTTTTTTTTAGTTATATTTTTTTCTTTCCCACTTCCCAAAAGTAGTTCTTACCTGTCCTGAGGATCCCTGGCTTCCTGGCTGCTCTAGTCAGTGCCCGTTGCCGGTTCTGCCGACTTCCGTGCTCATGGAGCGTCCCCATCACCATGGGAACGTCCCCATATACTAAAATTTGAGGAATTACGTTGAAATCGCAATGCAATTAATTCAAGTTATATTAATCGCATTGTGATTACAACTTAGCACTGCTATCTTACATAGGCTAGAATTAACGAATATGGAATATAGCACTAGCAGTGCTAAGTTGAAATCGCAATGCGATTACTTCAAGTTAAATTAATCGCATTGCGATTTCAACTTAGCACTGCTGCTATATTCCATATTCGTTAACTTCGTTAATTCTAGCAAGCTGACCCATTATAAACCCAGCTCTAAGTTGAAATCGCAATGTGATTAATATAACTTGAATTAATCGCATTGCGATTTCTACTTAGACCTGGTTTACTATGGTTGGCTTGGTAGTATTAGTGAATATGACGAATGTATTCGTCATATTCCTCAAAACGGAGATAACAAAGTATTCTACATCTTCGTTTTAGCAACCTATTCGTCAACTTCGCTAATTCTAGCAATCAAATAGGAAGGTTGACTATAGAGACAGCAGTGTTAAATTCGATATGCGATTTATTTATTTTTTTATAGAATAATTATATTCTTTGTAATTATTATAATTATTCTATTTATTAAAAAAATATATATATAATCGCATTGCGAATTAAACACAGTTGTCTCTATAGTCAACCTTCCTATTTGATTGCTAGAATTAGCAAAGTTGCCGAATAGGTTGCTAAAACGAAGATGTAGAATACTTTGTTATCTTCGTTTTGAGGAATATGACGAATACATTCGTCATATTCGTCATCTTCGCTATAATTCTAGATATGAAACTAATAGGAAAGTAGCCTAAGTTAAAATCGCAATACGCGATTATTTAAATCGCATATTAATCGCGATAACTAGAATAATGACGAATATTCGATTTCGACGAATATGAAACGAATATTCTTTCGAATATTCGCGAATTTCGTCGAAATCGAATATGGCACCTGCCGCTCATCACTAGTCACCACATACATGGATGCACTCATACACGCGGTCACCACATACATGGACGCACTCATACACGCGGTCACCACATGCATTGACGCACTCATACATGCGGTCACCACATACATGGACGCACTCATACACAGTCACCACATACATAGATGCACTCCTGCACAGTCATCACATACATGGATGCATTCATACACAGTCACCACATACATGGATGCATTCATACACAGTCACAGCATACATGTACGCACTCATATACAGTCACCACATACATGGATGCATTCATACAAAGTCACCATATACATAGACGCATTCATGCACAGTCACCACATACATAGACGCATTCATGCACAGTCACCACATACATGGACACACTGATACAGAGTCACCAAAAAAATGGATGCATTTATACACAGTCACTGCATACATGGATGCATTCATACACAGTCACCGCATACATGGATGCACTCATACACAGTCACCGCATACATGGACACACTCATACACAGTCACCACATACATGGACGCATTTATGCACAGTCACCACATACATGGACACACTGATACAGAGTCACCACATCAACAGGGGGCTAAGTTTTTTCCACATGATGGACAGGCCGGCGCCGCACTGTATGTGAAGGGGCCCGGCCTGGCCTGAGACACTTTATTAGATAATTAATTAACTCCTGCTTGGACAGTCTCACGCTGCCAGGCGCCGGGTTCCTTGTCAGCCCGGGCCCCAAAGCACCCGCTTCCCCTGTAGTTACTCCACTGTATCCATCCATGTGCCCCGCATCAGTACAGAGTAGTATTCTGGTTGGCTGCGTGTGATGCCTTGGATGCAGCTTAGGCAAAGTACTGTCTCTTCTTAAGGCCCCATGCACACAACCGTTGTTTGTTTCCGCGTCCGTTCCGTTTTTTTCACGGATAGGATGCTTCCCCATTCATTTCAATGGGTCCATCAAAAAATGCGAATGGTCGTTTTTGTTCCGCATCCGTGATCCGTGTTTTCATTCCGTCAAAAAAATAGTGCATGTCCTATTTTTTTCACGTTTGCGGACAAGGATAGGCATTTTTACAATGGATCTGCCATAAAAATCGGATCCGTCAAAAAAAACGGTCCGTCATCCATTTTTTTGACGGACGCAAAATTTACAGGAGGAGCGGACGCGGAGGCAGGCAACGGTCGTGTGCATGTAGCCTAAAGAGAATAGCCCTGGGTGGAGAGCTCCATGGTATGGCATTACTCCTTAAAAATTTAGGCTTTTTGTGATTTTTTTTTTCTTAAAAATAAAAAGGGAAATTTAGGTGGGTAACCCAGGGAGGCTGGCATATGCTAATCGTACCATTGCCACCATTATAAACAAAATTTGTTGATACACGTAGAGATGAGTGAATCGAAGCTGATGAAGTGGAATTTGTTTAGAATTTCAGGACAAATTCGATTCGCAACAAATGTGAATTTCCTCACGCTTCGTGGTAACGAATTGAAAATTTCCAAAAATAGCGGCTACACATGTGAAGACTGAGGACATGGGCCAAGGAACTCTGGTAGGCGGGATCACCCAGATTGACATGCCTGCATGCAGCCAATCAGAAGCCAGCCAACCCTGTGATGTCATAGCCCTATAAATACGGCAGCCATCTTACAGTCAGACATTTTCTAGCATTCAGAGTGCAGGGACAGATGTGTGAAGGTGCTAGGGACAGCAAGTGGAAAAACGATTGTGGAAAAAAAAAGACAGATTTTTTAAGTGCAGGGAAAGGATAGGCAGGAATCATTTCACAGCATCTTAGTGCAGGGAGAGATGTCAGAAGGCGCTAGGGACATTTATAGGAAAGTGATTTACAAGTGCAGGAAAAGATTATTTGGGGCTCCAAATAGTCATTAGATAGCTCTGTCATTCCAGCTTTTTGTTATTGGGCAGCAAGTGTCATGTGGAAAAGCCTTTAGTGGCTTATTCAGTACTACAAGAAAAATATATTCTCAGTTCACTTCTGCAGTTATTTCTGGTGAAAGCGCATAGGGGTGTATTTCAGTGTAACAAGAAAAATATATACGCACTGCACTCTTTACTAGTTTTCTGTTGAAAGCGTATAGTGGCCTATTTCAGTCCAACAAGAAAAATATATTCTCAGGTCACTTCTGCAGTTATTTACTGGTTAAAGCGTATAGGGGAGTATTTCAGTCCAACAAGAAAATCATATTCTCTGGTCACTTCTGCATTTATTTCTGTTGAAAGTGTATAGGGGCGTATGTCAGTACAATAAGAAAAATATATTCACACTGCACTATTGCAGTTATTTCTGGTGAAAGCATATAGGGGCATATTTCAGTACTACAAGAATATATAAACACACCTTTTAATAGTTTTCTGTTGACAGCGTATAGTGGCCTATTTCAGTCCAACAAGAAAAATATATTCTCAGGTAACTTCTGTAGTCATTTCTGGTGAAAGCGTATAGGGGCGTATTTCAGTACTATAAGAAAAATATATACAGTACACACTGCACTGTTGCAGTTATTTATGGAGAAAGTGTATAGTGGCATATTTTAGTACTACAAGAAAAATATATACGCACTTCACTCTTTAATAGTTTTCTGTTGAAAGCGTATAGTGGTCTATTTTAGTCCAACAAGAAAAGTAAATTCTCAGTTCACTGCTGCAGTTATTTCTGTTGAAAGCATATAGGGGTGTGTTTCAGTACAACAGCAAAAATATATACGCACTGCACTGTTGCAGTTTTTTCTGGTGAAAGCGTATGGGGGCGTATTTCAGTACTACAAGAAAAATGTATTCTCAGTTCACTTCTGCAGTTATTTCTGTTAAATGCGTATAGTGGCCTATTTTAGTCCAACAAGAAAAATGTATTCTCGGGTCACTTCTGCAGTTATTTCTGGGAACGCGTACAAGGTAGGGGCGTATTTCAGTACTACAAAATATATTCTTAGTTCACTGTTGCAGTTATTTCTGGTAAAGCCTTTACTGGCGCATTGCAGTAGAAAAAGAAAGATACATTCGCTATTCGATGGTGCACTTATATGTAGAAAAACCTTTATTGACATATATCAGTAGAAAAAGAAATATACATTTGTCATTCGCTCCTGCACTTATTTCTTGAAAAACCTTTATTGATGTATATCAGTAGAAAAATAAAAATATATTCTGTGTTCACTGTTCAAGTTATATTTGGGAAAGTCTTTTATGCGGTATGGACTGAATTACGTTGTGGTGAAATTTTTCATTTACGTTTCACACACTGCGAGCTTACGTGATGACGTACATGAGAGCAGTGCACCAGTACAAGTGAATACACTATGCACTAACTGTGCACAAAAATGTGAACTAATTCACTCCAGCCCGAATCTATCTGTGGTATTGCTTACTGGACACTACTGGGACTTTTCTGCAGCACACAAACCGCACGAGGACCGCTTCTTGCTCTTCCAGCGCCGACCTACTTCCTCTGCTTCGTCCCATGCACTTCAGATCACCTTGTCTCAGGCACCTTTGTTTTTTGAAACTGACAGCCTATAACCCTCTGTTGAAAAGCCTTTTGTGACGTATATTTGTGGAAAAAAATATATATACTTGGCGGTCCCTGTTCCAGTTTTATGTGGTAAAGCCTTTAGTGGGGTATATCAGAAGAAAAAGATATTCGGCGTTCAGCACTGCAGTTATATGCGGTAAAATCTTTTGTGACTTATTTCAGTGGAAATATTTTTTTATTCTGAGTTGCAGTTATATGTGGTAAAAAAATTTGACACTTATTTTGTTGGAAAAAAAATTGTATTCAGAACTACAGTTATATGTGGTAAAATCTCTTGTGACTTATTTCAGTGGAAATATTTTTTTTATTCTGCGTTGCAGTTATATGTGGTAAAACTTTTTGACACTTATTTTGTTGGAAAAAAAATTGTATTCAGAACTACAGTTATATGTGGTAAAATCTCTTGTGACTTATTTCAGTGGAAAAAAATTGTATTCAGCACTGCAGTTAAATGTGGTAAAATCTTTGTGAATTATTTTGGTGGAAAAAAATTGTATTCTGCGCTGCAGTTATATGTGATAAAATCTTTTGAGACTTATTTCGGTGGAAATTTTTTTTATATTCAGCACTGCAGTTAAATGTGGTAAAATCTTTGATGTCTCTATGATAAATTTGCAGCGTGGGGGCCCCTGTGTTGCTTCTACACACTTTCAAAATAATCCTTCATCGGAGCAAATAGATGTGGGATTACAGTGACGCTCTATGACCTTCGCAGGAGTTGTATTCAGCTATGCTAAAATCTTTTGTGACTTATTTTGGTGGAAAGAAATCTTGTATTCAACACTAAGCGCTGCACTTATATGCGGTAAATTTTTTTTAAAATTATTTCTGTGAAAAAAAAATCTTGTATTCAGCATTAAGCACTGCACTTATATGCGGTAAAATCTTTTCTGAATTATTTTGGTGGAAAAAAAATCTTGTATTCAGCATTAAGCACTGCACTTATATGCGTTATAATCTTTTTTTAATTATTTCAGTGGGAAAAAATCTTGTATTTGGCATTAAGTGCTGCACTTACATGCTGTTAAATATTTTGTGAATTATTTTGGTGGAAATACAAATTTCCACCTCCTCCATTAACTCCCTCAACTCTTCATGCTCATCGGACACGCTAACTTTACACACCCACCCAAGCTATATATATAAGTGGTGCCATCACCACCTAGGGGCAAATGAAGGTAAATGACACTGCCAGCCTGTTTAAGGGAATTACAGCATGATATTACAATACATTTAATATGACATTTAGCAAGAGTTTAAAGTGCCCACATATAGCACATAGTGGGACACTGCATCAAGATGAATAAGCATGGAAAAGACAGGATCTCTACACACCAATGCCTGATGCATCAAATTAGATTTTCCATGGTGCCACACCAACAATTTGACAAAAGAGACCGGATTCTTCTGGCTACCTGCCTCAGCTACTATTCTGATGCTGTTACCTGCCTGATGCCACACATCTGATGACAAGTGCTCCTTCTTTCACCCACCATCTTCAGTGTGGACTGGTATTACCACCCACCTTCACAGTATGTCACCTTTCCACTCTGTGGCCTCCTGATTCTGCCACCACCTCCAGACTCTGTCATTGTGCCACTCTGTGGCCTCCTCCTGATGCTGAGCTGCTGCCACCATGTCCAGACTCTGTCATTGTGCCACTCTGTGGCCTCCACCTGATGCTGCTTATGCTGCCACCACCTCCAGAATCTGTTATTGTGCCACTCTGTGGCCTACTCATGCTGCCGCCACCTCCAGACGCTGTCATTGTGCCAATCTGTGATCTTCTCATGCTCCTGCCACCTCCAGACTCTGTCATTGTGCTGCTCTGTGGTCTCCTCATGCTGCTACCACCTCCAGACTCTATCATTGTGCCGATCTATGGCCTCCTGCTGATACTGCTGCCGTCACCTCCATACTCTGTCATTGTGCCACTCTGTGTCCTCGTGATGCTAAAGGTGCTGCCGCCACCTCCAGACTCTGTCATTTTTCCGCTCTGTGGCCTATTTATGCTACCGCCCCCTCCAGACTCTGTAATTGCGCCACTCTGTGGTCTACTCATGCTGCTGACACCTCCAGACTCTGTCATTGTGTCGCTCTGTTGTCTACTCATGCTGCTGACACCTCCCGACTTTGTCATTGTGTCGCTCTGTGGTCTCCTCATGCTGCTGCCACCTCCAGACTCTGTCATTGTGCCGCTCGGTGGTCTCCTCATGCTGCTGCCACCTCTAGTCTCTGTCATTGTGTTGCTCTGTGGCCTACTCATGCTCCTGATGCTGCTGCTGCTGCCATCTCCAGACTCTGTCATTGTGCTGCTCTGTGTTCTCCTCATGCTGCTGCCACCTCCAGACTCTGTCATTGTGCCGCTCTGTGGTCTACTCATGCTGCTGACACTTCCAGACTCTGTCATTGTGCCACTCTGTGGTTTAATAGAACAGGTTCTGTAGACATCTATGTTGAATCAGCTAACGAGGGTGTAAAGGGTGCTAACATCTTGATGCCAACAATCTTGATGCTAAAATCTTCCTGTAAGGCTGAGCTGATACTTGAGTTATTTGGTCAGTTTTAGCCCCGTGACCGCCCAAATAAGTGAAGTATGCAGTGTTTCTAAGAGCGACGCCAGTCATCTTCATGTCATACGGACACACAGTATTATTTCACCACCAAAGAAGACTCCCTATGCGTTTTACATAGTTCTACACCGCTATAAAAGCTCTCAGCAGCCAGGAAATAGCCGTTTTTTAACGTTATTTGCAGTGAATATATTCGGATCAAATCAAATTTTTCCAGAAAAATTTGGCAAACAATCGAATTGAATTTTTGAAAAATTCGATCATCTCTATATACAAGAGTAAGTGAGGCATGTCATAGTGCATATGCTATATATAGTATAGTATATAGTTTGCTGCAGATGCAAGGAAAGACACTGTGATTTTCAAAGCAATGGAAATTCTGTACTTCTTTTTATTTATTTATTTTATACATTTATATAGCGCTGACATATTCCGCAGCGCTTTACAGACATTAGCATCAAGCTATCCCCAATGGGGCTCACAATCTAAGTACCCTATAAGTATGTCTTTGGAGTGTGGGAGGAAACCGGATTACCCGTAATAGAGTAAACAATGCAGTCGGACATAATACTTTATGCAGCAATTAAGCATAAGATTAGAACATAAAATGTTTGCAATGCCCATCCATTCTGAACTATTTAAAAAAAAACAAAAACTGAGCACATGATAAACTTTCTGCTCACTGAAGCTTGTGAAATAGTTCGGGAGCCATACTTATAAGCACATGTCTAGGAACTGCCAATCCGGAGGCAGCGTTCACGGCTCCTATTTCATTATTCAGCAAAGAACAGCCTTTGAGTTTATATAGTGTCATTCTTTTCATGAGGTTAAGGGTCTATTCACAGCCTCTGAATGCCAGAAATAACAATCACTTTAAATTAGACCTCAGTGCAATGAAGTTGAATTTCATGCTGTCTTTTGAATTCTTGCTGAACAAAGTAATGATTATTTTTCTCCCTGTTCAATACTGACACTTGCCACATATTCTTGTCTTAATAGTCAACCCCTACATTTTATGGAATGTAAAATGTATGTTCAAAAATGTCCTCCACAGTTTTTCAACTGTGCGAATTTTGCGACTAAATAAATCCAAGGAACTACATTATAAATTAAAGGCAACTTTTTTCACACGATTCAGGGTCTTTCATTCTTAAACTGTTTAGAAAGGCTGATTTGCATAAGAATGCATCTTCTCTGCTGTTCTTGCATAATGTCACAATAACACTGCTAACGAAGAAACAGCCCATAAGAAAAACCTACAGCAAACAGTTACATTGCTGGGTGAACTCCGCTTTTACATTTTACTGAAGTAGGAACTGCTTACGATCGGTAAGCTTAAGCCAACCTGTAACACTATATACTGATGGAGAGGACGGTGGGTGAGAAAATGTTAGTGACTACAATTCAATTCCTCTTGATCTACACAAAATTTTACCTGAAGCACTGCCTCAGTTTATGTCCTTTGACATTTTGAATTCTGGAAAATGAAAAAATCAGCACCCCATAAAACTTTATGTGATTGAGCTAACATTGACAAAATATAAACTGCTAGTGGTTCTTAATAAATGATTACACAATCAAGGTGTTTCACTCTTTATTTTGGGTTCTGCAGCAGAGAATCATGTAAAGGCAGGGTCACAATAATACTAAGTAGCATCTCCCTTTGCTGCAATACAGGCTGCCACTCTGGCATGGTCATACAGATGCTGGATATCCCCCTGTGTATCTGTCATTCCATGCTCTTTCAGCTTGGGCCAAGGTGGTTGTTGGCTGCTTTGCATGTGCAGTAAGCCCTTAAGGAGAAGGTGCAGAGAATGGGAGTGGTAGTGGCCCTGATGAGATGTTGTGGCATGGTGTTTTCCCTCAGGCCATTGCTCCCTAGGGATTGCAGTGGAAAGGTGAATTAAAGAATCAGGCTACAAGTAAAATAATAAAAGTCTCTCTTTACTCAATGCAAAAGATAATTTGGAGAAGATACAGCAGTAGTTTGCACAATTTCTATCCCAAGGTGATGAGGTATGGTGGCTGGCAAGGCAATCAATGACACCACAGATGTGCCATCTTGCTGGTGGCTTTCCCTTGAACTTCTGGTAAACAGCTTTATGTTAGTACTTGAATATATGGGTGTCCACTGTGAAAATTCAGGCTTTGAGTTGGTCTGGCCTGAATATAATGTAGGTGATGGCATGGGTGCACCTAGCCTGTCTGCTGCCTGAGGCGAAAACTGAACGGCACCCCCCCTTCCCAATGCCAATTTCTCAACCTAACCCCTTCTCTTCAGCCCATGGCCTTTTGGCTGCCCCCCTCTTTCCCCTACCTGGTGCTTCCTGAGGCGATCGCCTTACCTGGCCTCATTGGTGGTGCATCCCTGGGTGATGGGTATTCTCACTTGCAGTAAGGTCTGTAAAGCTGTGGTTGCTGGTCACTCTGCTGACTGTAAACACTGTAACTTTTCTTATATCTGGAGTTTTAAGATTCTTGTAATCTCTCTGGAGTAGTGGTTTAACAAGATAATTGGTGTTCTGTGTCTCGTTGTGGCATCCCACACTGTCTTTGGCACAGAAATCACTTACCGGCCGGCGCTTCCTTCTCCAGTGTAGTTTGTTGATCGCGGTCTTCTGATCCTCGGCGTCCTCGTGGGTGCAGCTCCGATGTTCCTATGTGCGGAGTCTTGTCTTGCGGCTTGACCTCAGCGTCCTCGTGGATGCAGCTCCGATGTTCCTTTGTGCGGCGTCTTGTCTTGCGGCTTGACCTCGGCGTCCTCGTGGTTCCCTGGTGTATGCGTGCGCGCGCTTTCTGTTCAGGCGGGTTTTGCTTCTGTACGCCGTCTGGTTTTGGTGTTTTCTGGTCACATTCGATTTTGATTCTTGTGTATATTATGTTCTAAATCCTGCTTTGTAATCCTCCGCAGCTTAAACGCGTTTCGGGACTTTGCGGTTGTGGAAATGAAATGTTTGCGGTTGTTTGCGGTGAGTTAAACGGGGAGTTTGGTCTGTCAAAGTTTGGTCTGTCACTGTGAAGCGGGCATAAACCTTACACTACCTGATCGATACAACATCATACCTGATCGTATACACACACTGGATGTTTTAAACATTATTCCAAACAATTTAGGAATGTTAGGAGATTTATGCCCCCTCCGGCATGCCACAGTCCAGGTGTTAGTCCCCATGAAACAACTTTTCCATCACTATTGTGGCTAGAAAGAGTCCCTGTGGGTTTTAAAATTCGCCTGCCAATTGAAGTCTATAGCGGTTTGCCCGGTTCGCGAACATCTGCGGAAGTTCGTGTTCGCCGTCCGCGAACTGAAAATTTTATGTTCGCAACATCACTAGTAATAATATTCTAAACATTACATTCTTCAAAAAAGGGAATTACCAGGTTTTGGTAAAGTTAAGGTATATTTCTTAAAGGGGTTGTGTATTCTCAAGCATTGGTGGCATATTGCAAGAATATGTCGCCAATGTTGGATAGTTGCAGGTCCTACCTCTGGCACAAGCATCTATCTCTAGAATGGAGCTCACAAAGTGAAGGAGAGAGGACCATGCATGCACAGCTGCCCTTCATTCATTTGCATGGGCGTGCTGAAAATCCCAGATGTGGTACCCACACCTATCAGACATTGGTGCCATATTCTTTAAGGTATACTTCTGCAACTGAAAATCAGTTTCTTTGATCTGAATGGGGTTGCTTGTTTCTACAGCAGGCTCAATACATTTCTGTAACAATCTGTAGTGTGGAAATTCACCTTTACACATCTGCTATATTGCACATTTACTAAAGTGGGTGCTGTACATTTTTTCCTGATTTTAAGCTTTAGTAGACACTAGAAGTATGCTTTAATAACTACTACTATTCTGTTACTAATGCTACTACTACCAAATTTATTAATTCTGAATGACGACACATCAGATCGGGGGAAGCAAGGTAGGAGTCGGATTTATACCATATTCAGAGTGAAAATTACAGAGTCTTGTTCGTTCTTGAGAGCTGTTGGAAGGTTGCAGAATATCTAAAATAAAGTTCTGGCCACAAGAATATCAGCATTAGTAAATTTTATTCACAAGCTACACTTTACATTATTTTTTTTCTCTTTCAATGTTAATGTAGTACTGTCTGCAAAAGCTGAAAATTTTGCTTCTGCTGTAGTTGCACTACCATCAAAAAATGTGGTGATAAGAAAGCAGGATGCGCTCATACCCATATGCAGTTGTGCATTTCTGTAGGGGAGCACATCCTGCACTTGTAGTCCGTTGCTAATGGCAATCACCAGCAAAAAATGCATACAATGGATGATGCCAGCAACGGACTACAAGTACCACAATGGACATCCTACATAAGATGAAATTTATGTGGATGTGGCAAGAATTCAGTTGCACTACCCCTTGTTATACTTACCTAGTTGGCGGGAATGCTGAGATCTCTGACATCTTCTTGCAGGCCTTTGATTTCTGTTAGCTTCTAAGCAGCAGATCTTATAGACTACACAGGAACCTGCAAATAAAAGAACTATTATTTACATTTACATATAATATGCCAAGATATTCTAATTAAATGCTTTAGATAAATTTGAATATTGAAATAAACATGGCAAGGTATCTAAACAAATAGTAGAAACAATAATATTATTTAGCCCTTTGTGATAATGGGAGTACTGGTAAAATGGGAGGGAAGACTAAAATTAATAAATAACATAATTATTGATCTAAGACTTTTTGCCAGGTTTGGTACTTTAATAAATTTATCAAATTTAGTAAATAGCTTTCTGAAAATGATATACCATCTTTCTTTTGATACCATCAGGAAACTTGATAATAATTATTATCATGTTATTATGTTGAAATTGATGAAACATTTTTATGTAACATCAGGATACTGTATTGCATTAAACTGTACTTACCTTGACATGTTCACACATCCTACCAGCCACAATGAGTGCACAGCCACTTGGCAAATAAGAAGGAGAAGTGCAATATTTAAAACAACATTACATAGACCCAGGGGTGGACACAGTCAGCAGAATGCCTCTGTGCAAAGAATGTGCCTGGGCCCCTCTAAGCCAAATTCTCAACATACAAAACATACAGAGTAAGGCCACTTTCACACCTGTGGCACTACGATCTGTCCACCTGATCCGTCAAAAAATGCAAGGAATCGGCCAACATGTAGCGATTTGTGTCCCACCGATTCTCATAATTTTTGCCAGATTTTAGCTGGATTTCTGCCGGATCCATTATAGTTAATGGGGCCGGGGGGCATTTTGTCTGCATCCAGCAGTGCCAGAGCTGGTGAATTCTGGCAGGCTGTTCTCTGCTGGAACAGCCTGCCAGAATCACTAACTCAGATGTGGAAGTAGCCTAATACAGCACCACACACCTATTACATACAGTGATGTCTCCGTTGATGTAGATGTTCTCTGTCCTCATATCTTCTCCTTTCAGACCAGATCGTCATGATGATTATTTAAGCCATCTCTTCTCTCTGCAGAGTTTGACAGACAGACATCTCAGTTTCCTAGTTTTCCATTATCCTCCCACCTTCTGAACACCCCATCCTGCCACCCCCAATACTGTCCCTGCTGTGCTCCCCAATACTATACTGCAGAAACAGTGCCCCTGAAAATATTAGTTACACACAGATAGTACCGCCTTCAGTAATTATTGGCACACAGTGCCCCAAAAAATAACTGCCCTGCCCCCAGACACTAATAGTATAAACATAATGTTCCCCAAAAATAATTGTGCTAAGCTAATGCCAGGATGCACCCCCCCCCCCCAACAGTAATACTGCTCCCCAAAGTCTGACCAATAAAAATACTTTCTAGAACTAATAATGCTACCATAGTGCCCATACTAGTATTTATGTTCCTCATAGTCCCCCAATTGTAATAAAGCCCACCAAAATGCCCCCGGTAGTAATAATTCTCTTTATAAAGTATGACAGTAGAAAAATGCCCCCTTATAATGTGCGCCAGTACATAAAAATGCCCTGTTGTGTGGCAGTATAGAAAAAATACCTCCTCTTAGTACCCCCAGTAGAGCCAATGTCCCCATAGTGCCCTCATAATATTTGCCAATGACCCCAACTGTGTGCACAAAAAACCCTTAGTGCCCCCAGTTGAGGTAAGGTCCACATAGTGCCATATAATTTGTGCCAGTATAAAATACTCCTATATAGTGCCCTCATAGTGCTCCTCCCTTTATCCCCATGGTGCTTGACATAATGTGCCAGTATAAAATACCCCGATAATGCTCCTCCCCCTCTCCATAGTGCCTCCATAATGTGTGCCAGTACATAATGCCCCACAGTAGATGCCCCATAGTTCTCCTCTCCCCCCTTTTCCACATTGCTCCCATATTTCCCAGTATATAAGGCCCGATGGTTCTCCTTCTCCCATATCCCCATATCTGTATATTGACCCCAATGTGTGACAGTATATAATTCCCCCCAGTAGATGCCCCCATAATGCTCCTTCCCTTCTCCATAGTGCCCCTCATGTGTACCATTATATAAGATAGGGCCCCCAGTAGATGCCCTATAGTGCTTCTCCCCCCTTTCTCCATAGTGCACCCCATGTGTATCAGTATATGTGATAGGGCCCCATGTAGATGCCCCCATAGTGCTCCTCTCCCTCCTCCCTTCTACATTGGGCCCCCATTTGTTCCAGTATATAAGATTGGGCCCCATAGTGCTGCTCCATATTGCCCCCCTTGAGTGACAGTATATAAGATAGGGCACCAGCATAGCGTAAATGAAAAAAAAACAAAAAACTCATATACTTACATCTGCTTTTAACGATGCAATGCAGGCCTCTTCCAGCCTGTGACCCATAGTGTACGGCTCAGGCGGCATGATGAAGTCATCGTGCCACCTGCACCAGCCTCTGATAGGCTATAGGCACTAGGCCTGAAGCCTATCAGAGCAACAGGAAACAGACGCTTCTTCCCTGTCCTAATCATCTGTATTGCAGTCCTGAGGATGGCGATACAGATGAATATAGAGATGAGCGCTTCCACAATGGAAACGCTCATCTCTTGCTGCCCTGATGCCGAAGCTGCACAGGGGCCCTCCTCCCACACTGCCCCCCCCCCCTTGCAGCAGAACTGGCTGCACAGGCGATACATCCACCCCTGCATAGATCTCAGGACTTTTTATATGTCTCTTTCCTAGTTTGCTTCTTGGTATCCAGTTATTTTTTATGTGTGTTTTGAACTCCTGTTATTCCCATTATCCTCTGCATCACTTAACCTTTGGCACATCTGACTTTTCTTCTGCCCTGTCTAATGCAGTACTGCATTTCTACTGTGCTTGACTTTGCACCCCCTGGATTATCCAAATAACTTATAGAATTCATCCCTGGTTCTGTATCTGTTAGACTTATGATCTGCCTGACAATTAATCTATTTACAGCACATGTATTTACTTTCCATTACATGATAGTTACTTTCACATATTTTCATTGCCCATAGGAACTGTGGGGGATATTTATCAATCTGGTATAAAGTAGAACTGGCTTAGTTGCCCATAGAAACCAATCAGATTCTATTTTTTATTTTCCAAAGGAGCTGTGAAAAATAGAAGGTGGAATCGGAGTGGTTTCTATGGACAACTAAACCAGTTCTACTTTACACTGGTTTGATAAATCTCCCACAGTATCTTCTGTTACATCCCATCTGCTAAATGTTATCCATACACCTCAGTCCTGGGGCCAGCAAAGTACTGTACCTCAACATTAACTAAATTTATTGGGGGGGGGGGGGCAATATAGGTTAAATTCCGCTGTCTGACTTGTCCTTTCTTCTGAGCATTTCCTGGTGATCGAAATTGCCCCAATTACCTTGAAAAGTAGTTTACAATAATCTGAGTTCTCCCTAGGACTGTATCCAACACCTTTCAAGCTCATTAATGCCAAGACAGAATTAGTAATGTCAATGTGACAGTGATATACATGGCTATAGATAAACCCAAACTATCCCTCTTTGGTTGCTGATACATTTTTCTCTGTCTTCTGATCTGCAAAAATGTTGGCCACCATTTTGAGCAAATCACAAAAGTTTCAGATTCTCAGAAATTAAAATTTTGGGAGAAATTTGTAACTCAATTTGTAATTCATTATGTGTAGAATCTATTTGCTCATATCTAATCTTTATAGGTATTTCACCAAGATGGCTGAATATATTTTGTGATATATAGTGTGTTTTTTGCATAATGTATCACTTGTTGTCCAAGCATACATCATTTTTTCCAGGACTGGAGTAAAAAATGGAATAGATGTTCTGAAAATATTTCAACAGAGTTATGAAAAAAGTATCCATGTTATTAAGTAAACTCTAAAATCAACAACCAGTCTGCAATGTAGTTATTAAACTCCTATCATTATTTTCTGTAGGCGGCACAAATAGCAGAATGCATTTCTAGGCTAAGGTAAAATAAAGTACAATCTGAAAACAGGTTAATGAAACAGGACAGTTTTTCTTTATTATGTGTTGCTTGCCTTTTTAGGGCTGCACTGCTATTTTTACACTAGGATTGTTCTTTTTTATTAAATATATATATATATATATATATATATATTGATAATTCTATTTTATGTGTGTCATGATGCAACAAATTAGGGAATAAACAAATTAGGGAATAAAGCTAACAGCTATCATGTTGGCTTAGGAAAGAAAGGATTGAAAATTCACGCAGTGATTGTCACATAAAATGAATACATATATTTCTCTGTCACTCTTAAGACTTTTGAAAGTCGAAAAGGCAACCTGGTTCATTGCTTCTGCTTCTCATCATTTTAAGTGGTTTTGCTTTATTCACTGTAAAAATAAATGATAGTGGGGCAGAAAAAAATATGTATTTAACACTGATGGCTATAGTCCATTTTCAAAATAAGAAAATGAACAATATCAACTTCAAATGCTGAACTATTAATACAATTTTTTTTAGTACAGTTGGTACAAAGGACATTTTCAATGGAAGACAGTCTTAAGCAGTCCACATCATTAAATAAATGTTGTCTCAACCCATCAATTTTTGCAGTTTTGGAAAACAATCTAATGTGTACTGGGGCAGCCAATCCATCTCCCAGCAAGACAAAGATCTGGTATATTAGGAACTAAACATTACATATTATTGAAAATGTCTGGTCCTTAAGGACTAGAATTGTCTAGTCATTAAAGGGGTTGTCCTAAGATTTAAACTTATCATCTATTCACAATATAGGTCATATGACTGAATGGTATGGATCTGACTTTTGGGACCCTACTGATCTTTAGAACAGGGGGTCCTGTTTCCCCTTAGGAATGGAGTGATAGTCAAATATATGCACTGTTGCTTTATTTATTTATGTGGGACTGACAGTGCCCTTGTTAATGCTTACCTTGTGCTGATCCTCTGACCATACAGTAACTGCAGGTCCTGGAAGATTCATGCATGTGCCTTCTAGAGACTCAATTGCATCTTCCAAGTCCTGCAGTATTGAAATCAGAAATCAGTACTGCATATTTTTGTTCCATTGGGATGCAAACAGGCATACTGTGTCCTGCCATTCATGGATCTCACAGAGCTGACCGCTAGTTGTGTACCAATGGTTTAAAGGTGATGTCTGAAGAAATAAACATTTTTAGATAAGGGGCAGAATGCAGAGAAAATTTCTCACCTCACCAATCCAGCTGCTGTTCTAATAATTACTAAGTCCACAATGGTAACTGCTTCCCGGTCCAAGTCCAAAATGGCAGGAGATATCTGCTCAGCCGATCAATAGCTAATGTCAATGCCATACTTATTGTTGGTGCATTGACATGTAGATACTGGAAATTTAACTATGAATGTTCTGTTGGCAATGTTTTCTGGTGTGGCAGGAACATGAACAAGATAGATCTCTCAATAAAATGTGAGGATGCAGGAGCATAGCACGATAGAAGCTCCTAAGTTCAAAGGTATTGAGGCATCACTGTACACAAGCTATGCTTGAAAGATGTGGCCCCAAAGATGAGCTAAAACATACGTAAAACTTGGATAAATAAATCCACATTTGGTTTGCTTCATGGAGTGTTACATCTTCTATTCTGACTCCATACTAATAGTGGTGTATATAATTAGGTGAATTGGCACGCCATGTAGTTGGTGTAAAGAGCAGTGATAGGGAATGTAGCAAACCTGTCATTTCATCACAGTCCAGTAGAAGGTCTGTGGCCTAGTCTGGGGTGCTGACAGCTTACAATGCTAACAGAGGCAGCAGGGCCACCATCAGGGGGGTACAGCCAGTACCCCAGTAAGGGGCTCGGACCCCGTGAGGGGCCCAGCCTGTCCTGAACCTTTTTTTTTTTGTAGCCTTGCGCTAGCTCTGCTTAGAGGGGCCCTTCGATGATGGCAGGTCACAGGGAGATGAACGGTTCCATTGTGGAAGCGATCATCTCCATAGTCTGTATCGCTGTTCTCAGGACAGAGATACAGATGGCTGTGCTGCGGCAGGGCAAAGAAGGGAGAGGCGTCTCCCCTCCCTCTTCCTCTGATAGGCTGCCTTGTGCCGGCAGCCTATCAGAGGCCGGTGCAGGCTGCGTGATGATGTCATTGCGCCGCCTGAGCCGCAAAGCACAGGACACAGGCCAGAAGAGGCCTGCATCGCATCGCAGTCTGGAGTGGAGGTAAGTATGAGTGTTTTTTTTTTTTTTAATACAGTCGCACATGGGGGAATGGGGGGGAGAAGGACGCACTTTATACTGCTACTGTGTCCATGATCCAGTCCTGCTCCTGTGTCCATGTTCTTGTCTTGCTCCAATGGCATAGCTAAAGGCTATTGGCTCCTGGTTCAAATTACAGTTTGGGGGAAACATAGGGGGGGTGCATTGGCACTTGACACTGGCACATGGGGGGGTTGGCACTTGATACCGGCACGTGGGGGGAGGCACTTGATACTGGCACGTGGGGGGGAGGCACTTGATACTGGCACATGGGGGGAGGCTCTTGATACTGGCACATGGGGGGGTTGACACTTGATACTGGCATGTGGGGGAGGCACTTGATACTGGCACATGGGGGGTGCATTGGTACTTGATACTGGCACATGGGGGGAGGCACTTGATACTGGCACATGGGGGAAGCACTTGATACTGGCACATTGGGGCAGGCACTTGATACTGGCACATGGGGGTTGGCATTTGATACTGGCACATGGGGGAAAGAGAGGCACTTGTTACTGGCACATGGGGGTTGGCACTTGTTACTGGCACATGATTGGAGGCATCTTTGGGGGGCACTTGTTACTGGGACTTTATTATGGGGCACTATGGGGCCTTCTACTGAGGCTACAAAGAAGGGGTATTTTATATGGGGGGCTCTGTGTGGTACTAGTATTATCAGGGGTATTATCTGTAGTATAGTATTGGGGACCACAGGGGCACAGTAGGATGATTTGTCCAGAAGATAGGAGGATGATGGAAAAGTAGTAAACTAAGATTATTTTTAATTGTCAAACTGCAGAGACTAAAAATGGCGACAAAATGGTGGTCTGGTCTGAAGGTCTGAAAGGAGAACGCGGGGACAGAGAACTTCTACATCAAAGGAGACGTCACTGGATGTAAAAGGTATGTCGGGCTGTATTACTGTAGTGATGGGATCAGGGGCGTAACAATCGCAGTGTTACTGGGTGGATGGATGTGGGATATGGGTGGGGCCTGGAAGGGGGCCCTTGATTTATTTTGCCCGGGGGCCCTGAGGGTTCTCAGTCCGCTGCTGACTTGTGTCACTGGCTGAGCAGGCTGAGCGGGCATGAGTTCAGTCACTTCGGCGCACTATCCCGTGAGGCCTGTGACCTCTGGTGAGTCTTGCGGGATCGCGCGCCGCAGGACACAGGGGCCCCGTGATCTCCTATTGCCCTTCCCAAGACTAGGCTCTGGATCCGCCACTGGGGTGGGGGCAGGGGGGCCCAGGCCCTGAGCTGTGTAGGGGGCCCCAAAATTTCTGATGACAGCCCTGAGAGGCAGTTACCCACAGGCTCTTTAAGCAGTTATGGACTTCTTCCAGTGTTGTGCTCTGATCCTGTTACGTGGGTCTTCAAGGGAGATAGCGTGTTCCGTGATCCACAGAAGACCATGGATTCTTTTACAAGACTACACATTCCCTCATGCCCACCAACTGTTTTACAAGTAAGCAGCAGGTAGATAAGGGGGTTGCTGGAGCAGTTTTAAACATCTTCTGTATCCAGAGGACACAAACATATTTAAATGGCACCACTGCTAGGACACATGATACAGGGACATTGTTTGCCTTATGGTTGAAGATGCCAGGTTCAAGAGTTGCACATAGAACTGACCCTCTTACAAACTTGTACTACTTCTAAACAGAGGCAAAGTCTGGAGATTTATGCTTTGGACAATTGACAACTGGACAACTATTTGTTGCTGCCCTTGTACACCACCAACCTTATAATGGTGCCATCATGTGCAAGAAGCAGGAGTTCTTGAGTCACTCATGTAGATATCACATAAATCTTACAGTAACCACCTTTGTGACAGATTCTCCTTAAAGGGGCTGTCTCACTTTAAACATTGGTGGCATATCAAATGTAAAAATCCCTGAGGGGGATAGAGGGGGAATGATAGAACTAAAACGTAACTTTTAATGCTTTAGTATAAGATATGCGCCAAGTAGAAAGTAAAAAACTACACAAAAAGGTGAAAACACAGCTACTGGGCCCTTGGCCAAACACCAGGCTCAAAGAGCTCAAATAGCCAGCAAAACATCGAGACATATGAGTGACATATCAACGTAACCACTGTGATGTGACCAAGTCAAAAACATGGAACATGCTCACAGGATCCTCGATGTGGTCAATCAGAGAGGAGGTGGTGGACTGATGAGATGGCCACCGTCAGTGGATAAGGTCAAAGTCTCGGTTGGTTGGTGTCAATTCTGTACAAAAGGTGGACAGGAAGAAGGGACTCTGCATAGGAGGAGGTAGCAGGGAGCTGTGTGATGCCCTATGGATACCTTGTGAAGGGAAAGGGAGTTAACAGACACCCTACCTACCTATACAGAGCTACCCGCCCCGAAAGGGGCGACCCCGTCCGGTTGCCTGTCCCTAACAAGGCCGGGGTCCCTAGTTATGCCCTAGAAGAAAGAGCTCCCATACACATGAAAAAATCTCCCGACGTGCCACGTTTCAATCGTGCCTCAGAAATCATCATGGGAGTGATGGACAAAATGGGGCTAAAGAAACAAGGGCCTGTATAAATACACTGGGATCAATATTCAAATGCCATCAACCAGTGTATAACAGTATATGGCCCAAAAAGAAAAATGGATTACAGGGATGCCAATGGGCAACACAATATAATCGCTAAATACCCTAGTCCAGTGGGAAAGGGGGCAAGACAAAAGCGGGGAGGCCTCCAATGGTGAGTACCCCCCTCTGTACACAGGCCGGTTACGTTGATATGTCACTCATATGTCTCGATGTTTTGCTGGCTATTTGAGCTCTTTGAGCCTGGTGTTTGGCCAAGGGCCCAGTAGCTGTGTTTTCACCTTTTTGTGTAGTTTTTTACTTTCTACTTGGCGCATATCTTATACTAAAGCATTAAAAGTTACGTTTTAGTTCTATCATTTCCCCTCTATCCCCCTCAGGGATTTGTACATTTGTTTAGAATTCTGGGAGGAAACAGGCTGGGGATAGCACGTTAACCCCGCCATCCGTGTATTATATTGGTGGCATATCACTAGAATATGCCACCAATGTCAGATAAGCACAGGTCCCACCTCCCACACTTATCTCTAGTATGTAGAGCAAAAAAAATGCATTTGAAGTGGGCTTTATAATTCCTTATTGGCTAGCATGTAAATATACAAAAAATAAGATTAAAATAAAAACATAATTTTTCTTAAAAATCACTGTGTCTGTAAGAAAAGATGTAGTGTGAAACCACCACAAAAACTTATTTGCACCTAAAAGAAAAAAAAGAAAAAGCTACAGCTGGAATCACACATGCTATATTTGATGCCATTTTTTGTAGCTGAAAGGAACACTTATGTCAGAAAAGGGTAATTTTTAAACTTGATATTCATAGAAAACATTTTTTTTTAATTTTGGCTGTTTCTTTGTAATTTCAGCATTACTATATTATTGAAAATTATAATACAAAATAGTGTCCTTCTATAGCAGTCAGCACAGAGATAGAGCTCTTATATTTATAGATATCACAGCTCTTTTGTGCTCATAGGCCTATATAAAGATGGCTACAGAACAACATTTTACTTAGTGTAATTTGTGATGCTCTATTGCCTTCCCTCGCTGACTGCAGTGATTTGGTGTGACTGAAAATATCAAGCGAAGCTGTTTGCTGTGCTAAATGTCCAAACAAAAGAGGTGAGACTTAAAAAAATTCAATCCAGAAAACCATCCACCATTTTGTAATAAAATTTACATAGAGTGTTCACAAATAGACTGTTATACTCAAAAGGCGTGGCTTGAAAATGGCCCCATTGAGGAGCTAAAACATTGTGTTGTAATTTTGGGTGAGTAAATCCACATTTGGTTTACTTCTTGGGGTGCTGTATTCATGCTGGCTCTATGCTAAAGGTGGAGTATATAATTAGGTGGCTTGGCACCCCATGTAGTCAGTGTAGAGAGCAGTGATAGAGAATGCAGCAAACCTGTAATTTCATCAAAGTCCAGGAGGAGGTATGTGGCCTAGTCCAGGGCGTTGTGAGCTTAGGCCGAGTTCTTGTATTTTAAGCATCCGTTATGCACATTTTGCATGCCTTTTAGCTATTTCTGAGATCCATTATTTTAGACGGGAAAAAATACTTTGTGTAGAACTTTTTTTTCAATTTAAAATAACGGATTGCAGATGGACATGGCTAAAACGGATATAAAATGTGCATAACTGAGAATAACGGATGCTTTAAATACAGGATCAAATTTTTTTTTCTGTTTTCTATTCTTCTGAGGGTTCAGATGAACGGAAAATGAAATAGTGATGTGAACTCGGCCCTACAATGCTAACAGAGGCAGTTACGCACAAGTTCTGCAAGCAGTCATGGACTGCTTCCAGTGTGTTGTCCTGACCCTAACTAGATTACACTGTGTGAGTCTACCAGGGTGATAGAGTGTAGCCTTTCCTCTCTGACCGAAGTGATGGTCTGACTGATAATGCCAAGCTAGGATGTTTGCTGTTCTGAAAGTCTAAAAGAGAAACTTCAAAAAATCCAGAAAATCATCCATCCATTTTTGTAATAAAATTTACGTAGAATGTTTACAATAGACTGTTAATATATGTGAGGAGAAAAATGGTGATGTAGTATGCATATAAGCCAACTGTTGATTACAATATAAAGACTTCTCCATGACTCCATGCTTTGGGGAAAAAATCTATCTTCTTATAAAAAATTAGCCTTGACACAATAGACATTGACCGTCATGAAAATAGCTAAAAACAACACAAGTGCAATCAGCTCACCACCACGATATAAGCCTCCGTGCACGGATCCTGGTGAAGTACATCCAACTCAATTTGAAGAAAAAGAGAAGCTCCGGCCCTTGAAGACTTGAAATATAAAAATCATCTTTATAAAAAAAAATAAAAAAAATAAAAACAGTCCATATATAGCACAGATGAGTATATCCCCGTGAACAGTCAGTCTATGCATTTCGGACTATACTCAGTCCTTATTCAGGACAACTCGTAGACCGATTTTCCATGGGGATATATATACTCATCTGTGCTATATATATGGACTGTTTCAATTTTTTTTTTAAACAGAGATTTTTATTTTTCCAGTGCCAGAGCTACAAAGTTATTTGGGGCAAAACCATAGCTCCCATGATATCCGCTCATGATTCTTTATAAACATTATTCTATAGGGCTGGTCTCTGCATGTTTCTTGCCATAATCTCTGCAATGTTTCCATGAAATATACATTATGGGCTGTACTGTTATTTCCATTGTGACTAGCAAGTCATTTTCTAAACGATAAAATTTAATTCTCATTTAAAATTGAAAATATGCTCTTCATATACCTAAGTCTATGTATACTTCAAAGTAAATGTATCAACATGTTTTATTAAACACACAGAACTCAAATTTGAAAGCTTCACATTCAATAAGAATATGCACTTGTCAATAAAGAAGGAGAAGATCAGTTCTGGAATTGATGGGGAGTAACGGTGCCTGGGGAAACATCAAGTCTTCGTAATACACTTAAAAGCCCATTCATTTTGTTTGCTTCTCCTTTTTCCACATCACCTCACTATGTACAGCACCATGCTTTTTATCTAGAATATAGAAAATACATATAATAATAACATTCATCTGCTGCAGACATTCATGTATTCTTTTCTGGCAGAGGAACAGAATACTGGAATTGCCATAACCAGCATAGCTAGACATTATACACTATAACAAGGTCCTCTGGTTTTACAACATGATCACCGACATTCTGCAGGACAAAAAAAAAACATACTAAATTTGTGGCGCATTCATGAAGGCCCAATAAAGTCATGTATATGGCCCACTAGCATGGAAATGGTGCATAGCCATATTATAAAAGTTCATATATGGAATGAGAATAGACAACCTCAAAAGGCACCAACTGAAAGTTTTAACATGGCCCTCACAGTCCCCTGACTTGAACATCATTGAAACCTCAGACCTCAAAATAGCAGTGCATGCAAGACGGCCCAGGAATTTCACAGAACTGGAAGATGTTTGCAAGGAAGAATGGATGAAAAAACCCTCAAACAACAATTGAAAGAATCTTGACTGACTACAAGAGCATTTACAAGCTGTGATACTTGCCAAAGGGGTTCTTCTAGAAACTATCCATGCAGGGTACACAAATGTTTGCAAATAAAAAAATAATGTTTTTGCTTAAATCATAAAGGGAATGTGTCATCCTTAACTTTATGACTTTTAGAGATAATTTCATCTTCAACTTGCTTAACTGTTCACAGCAACAGTAAGTGTACAATACATTACAATAAGGCCTGCATTTGCCTTGTATGAAGTGAGCTCTGCTTCTGACACTACACGCCTCATGAACCTGGGACATACATGTCCAGAAAGGTGCACAAAAGGTTTAATAATGAGAGGGTAAGGCTAAATTTACACTCTGTTCATGCATTATGTTTATATACTACTGTTACTGAACTTATGCCTCAGATATATACAACTGAATTCCCCTATAGATTTCTGTTTTGTGTCCAAAATGGGATCCAAAAATAATCTTTTTTTTCCTGTTTTACAATGCAAGTCAATGAAAAGTCGATTCAACAGGAAAGTATTAAAGGGTTTGTCCACATCTTTACAAGTCATGACTCATGACCTATCTTCAGTATAAGCCATCACTACCTGCTCAGCATGGATACAACACTCCACAACTCTGTTCTGTAGTAGTTCTGGTGACCAAACTCAGCACCGAAACTTTACAGCATTGTGCAGTTGACAGTAATGGTTACTGCAGCTCTGATCTCCTTGAAATAAATGGGAGCAGTGCTGCACCTACTACCGCCATCCTCTGCTTAATGGACAGATCTGTTTAGTTCTTGTGTCAATTTCCAGTGCTGGAGCTACTGTACAACAGCTGATCAGCAAAATAGCAGCGTGTCGGCCTGTGACGATCAGATAGTGGCGGCCTTTCCTGAGAATAGGCCATCCCTTGTGAAGGAGTAGACAACACCTTTAAGTTTTATCTTTAAACTACCAAAATCACAGACACTTTAACACAGTGGACATAACATATTGTGGACACTGGACCAGAACTGCTTAACTACTAAAAAACTAATTTTTAAGGATTACCCTGAAGATGCAGTATTTAAGTGTGTCCGCAGTCTTTTTCCATCCATGTAGAAGTTGAAAAAAGAAAGACAATAAACTGCAGTGATTGACATAACAGTGTTTCCCATACTTGGAAAAAATGTATTTAATGTGGCTCCTTTCTGGTTTTATTCCATGTGTCTGTGCCTGTTTTTTGTTTGTAGCTGCCTCAGAAAGCCATGGATTCGTTGTCTTATTGTATTTAACGCACCCTGGCAATGCTATAATAGCATTGCAGTGGAAAATGGCACTTCATTTGAAAAAGCACACATGGTTCTCCATTTACACTGAAAGCCTTGAGAAAGGATGAACCTGTTGCTTTGAGTGTATTTATTAGCACATAGCAGAAGTTACCATCCAATGCCACTGTATCAACATTTTATGATATGCTGTCTCCTTGTAAAGTACCAATGTGTAAGTAATCCTACCAGGCAATAAAAGGGGTGTTTTTGACATAGCACTTGTGCATATGGTGATATGACGTTCCATGGTTTAAAATTTTCAGTCAGTCATATATGGTAACTGTATTAATAGGATCATGGACAGCAACTGTGCACTTGGAGATGAAATAATGTTAATTTAGAGTATTCTGTTTAAAATGACCAAATATAGATTGCATTGTACGAATGGTATTTATTGAACCTATCATTCACCCTATCAGGAGAAAGTCTCCCCAGCCCCCAATATGCTAAATGCTGTCAAATTTGAGTCTTTTAATGATAGTATAAAAGCTTGCATGAAACGAAATTGGATCAAGTTTAAAACCTTTTAAAATGTATGGTTATAAAAATAATAGATTATGGGGAATTGGTCTCTTACAATTAGAGCCTTTGTACAATGCCTCATCAAGGCTCAACTACTAATTGACAAAGTAACCAATACATATTCCTTAAAGTTCAGATGCCACTTGTAGGGGAGGCTACAATCTACTGTATATCAACACAAAAGATGTTACTTTACTATAAAGGTCTCCAAACACATTAAATGAATGTTGGCTGAATCTGCGAGGACTGACCAACCATCTAATATGCAGTGATGTTATCCTATGAAAAGTATAACAGTGTGAAGAATAGGGCATTTCAAATGAATCTATGCAGTATAATACAACAAAAAATATTATAAGGTTTTTTAGGTACATTTTTCTCTCTGACATCCTTCCCTTGCCTTTTAACCCGTGGCCAAAAATTTGTTCCACTTTCACCTGCATTGAGGCATGGACTAACATTCTCAGTAGCTCCATGGCTCCCTTTCCCTCCTTTCAGTACTGGTGTAGTGATCTCATAGTGAAGCAGGCGGAGCAACCTATGCACTTTTCATTCACTGATCCCTACTTCTAAATTCACTCTCTAAACTGTAGAGAATGAAATTGTGGGGGTAATACATAACATTTGTATCTCTAAGACTTTATCTGAGGGACGATTTACTATGCAGGGCTGATTGCAATGCATCCTGGTAGATGTACTGTAGGTGAATGATTGTTTCATGTGACAAGCTGCTGCCGCCCATGGAACTGGAAGACACAATTCCACCAGATAAAGTGAGTAAAAAGAGAAAAAACTGCACTGATATAGTTACAAAAACAGTGGATTACTACAGATATTTTTTTTTTATTAAATTCGTAGGATAACCCCTTTAAGAAAACATGTATGGTTAGCCAACTTTTTTGACAAGCACTCCAGCACAGGAAAAGTAGATTAAAGTCCAACTTTTATTCCAACTTCAAGGATATTCACAAAAAGACATCCCTTCACCACTTCACATACAGGTGTACATGTTTCAAACCACACTGGTTCTTAGCCAAGCCAAGTGTTCATGTGCATGGATAGTCTGGGGCAGTGCTGGCGAACCTATAGCCACGGGTGCCAGAGGCAGCACTAAGAGCCCTCTCTTTTGGCACCACACCCTGGAAAAAGTCTATGGTGCACCAATATACCTTAGACCTTTCCTGCCATTCATCAGCGCAGGGTGCACTATGAACAAACACAGGCAGTACATTGAATGTAGGCAGGCTATTATAGCTAAATTATAAAGTATATAGAAGATATACTATTGGACTGTAGTATTTAGGTTAAATTGCCGTGGGTTTTGGGTTGCAGTCTGGGCACTCGGTCTCTAAAAGGTTCGCCATCACTGGTCTAGGGCAGGAATGCTCAACCTGCGGCCCTCCAGCTGTTGTAAAACTACAACTCCCACCATGCCCTTCTGTAGGCTGATAGCTGTAGGCTGTCCGGGAATGATGGGAGTTGTAATTTTGCAACAGTTGGAGGGCCGCAGGTTGAGCATGCCTGGTCTAGGGGAACAGTTATCTAAAGGTCTTTTTCCATTGCATGGAACTGGCCTTAACTTTACCTGACTCGTTTTTTTTTTTTTTTTCCACTAGGCTGTAGTTGAAAATAGTACCTGGTACTTTTTGGCACCATGTGACCACACTGCTGCTAGTGACTGATCAGAGAGAACCATATCCACATTGGGACAAAATACCTGGTACAAAAACAGAGTACAAGTAAATACAGTAGGGCAGAGCCAGTACCATACCGTTCAACAGTGGTTTTAGATATATGTCCACCTTAAAAACCTTGGAACTACCTGTTAGAGGACATGTGATTGGTTAATTATTGAAAAATAATTATTTAAGTTAAGGGTATTATATTACTGAAGATGGGTCATTAATCCAGAGATGTATTCCAATTGTCTATTCTATTGTCTATTTATTCTCATGTATTCTATTTTTAATTATTAGAGTTGGGTCGGGAGGTTATTTTGCCTTTCTCTGGATCTGCAATCTAATACATTTGGTTGAAGAAAAAAGTATTTTGTCCTTTTTGAACTCCACTGTGTTATCTTGTATATTGTAAGCTATGTCTATGTAAAATATCATGTTTCTACATCTCTTACAAAAGGTACATATGTTCTTCTTGGCAAAAATAGGCTAAACCCATTCATTTTTCTTGATTTATAAAGATATAACCCATTATTCTGTAAACCAGATAGGGAAGCATATGGAACATACAATGAAAACAATAAAGGAGGATATAAAGGGACTGCTGAGGCGTTGGCTTGAAAAAATCTCCATAGGTTAAATTTTTACACAGACAACCTGCATTTAAAGAAGAGGTTATCACTGTACATACCTTTGTCTCCTTGCAAGGAAATTGTCAATTTTCATTACGGTCACTTTGTTGGGTGCACTAAGTACATATCTTATAGATATAAGAGACTGATAACAGTATAAATCTTGGATTGCCAATGTTTGTGTGAAAGTTCATGGGAACCACACATCTAGTACTGGATATACCATTAATAATAACACAAGGGCTGATCTTACTCAGGGCTTTGTTTCTGGTTCTAACCTTTCTGAGATATGGTCCCTAATTTATGACTTTCATTTCCGTACTAAATCAAGATACAAACTGAAACCATTGCCAGAATTTGCAATAATGTTTTTCTTTTCCCTTAGGATTTTATTAACTGTTTGCCCTATAGTAGGAATGTGTTTTATGAAAAAAAATATTTATAGTATCATATTTATGTTTGGACACGTTGCATTTGACTGTACTAATGATGTATAGTGTAAGTATTAGGTGGCAAAACAAACTATTATTGTAATAGAAAGGAAATAGTTTAAAGAATACAAATGGTCTTTCAGTTCTAATAGTTCATTGAAATATGCAATTAAAGGGTCTTAAAACTAAGCCATTAAGAAACAGTAGGAACGCTTTGATGGTTATAAGCCACTAAGTAGCATAATTAATATAAATATTTTACTTCTATGGATATATTAGTAAAACAGTATAAAAATGTTCTCTACAGCTTGAAAAACTGTAGTGTAAAGCTACAGTAAAAATAAGTTGAATTGTAAAGCTACAGTATACAAAGACAAGTAAATTATATTATATTATTATATATATTATTATATATTATTTGTAATCTGCCAAAAAGTATAATTTGCTTTGGAAGTGTCAACTCATCTGCAATTCAGGACCTTAACCACCACAGCTTCTCAAACCCGACAGCCGTGGATTCAGTCTTGTTGCAGGTTGGTACAATGGCCTGATTGGCAGTTATAGATGTGTGTACCTTACTTTGGGCTTGTGCTATTATACTAACTTGAACTGTTATGGCCCAATTTTCCTACCTACTATTTTGGATTCTTTACCTTTTTTCATCCTGGTTCTGCTTGACCTCTGTTAAGAAATACCTTTGTTTGTCTTGGTTGCATTTTCTCCAGGTTACTGCAATCTGGTTTTGCTTGATATACATTACCTGACCATTTAGCTTCTTTGAGTATGCCTGTGCCTACTATAATTCCAATTCTACCTGACTTTTCATATGTTACCAGATACGGGCAAGTTTGATCATTCTCCCCATTTCAAACTCTTACAATCCCCAGAAAATAAACCCCATCCCATTATGTCTGCATCAACCAGACATAATTTAGGAGATAAATCACCCACCTGCATAGGGTACCTAAGTCTAATTAAAGTTGTGGCAAAGGGAGTGCATAGGTAAACTATGCTATTGCAATCACTCGTCCTCATACAGCTGCATTGTTTTTGGGCAGCAGATCGCTGTTTAGGCAGCATGATCTGCTGCCTAGAAATGATAATGTAGGTGCTTGCTTGAACATCAGTTTAACCCATTGAATGAGTGTTTTGCTCGTTCATCAGGTGATCTGTGACACCTTTACATTGGCAGATTGTTGGGAACGAGCATTTGCAGGAACATTTGTTCCCAATAATCTGCCCAATTATCCAGGTGTCTAAATTTACCTTTATTTATTGTTTCATTTAAGACTATTAGGGCTCAAGTAAGCAGGGAATGTTTGTTGTTTCTTCTTTCTATAGGCTGATAACAGTGATTAGATCTGTATATACTGTATATTCAGTAGTGTGCAAACGTTTTAGCCAGGTGAGCAAAAAATACTGCAAAGTAAGAATGCTTTGAAAAAAAAGTGTTTAAAGTGTTTTTTTTTTAATCAATTAGTAGAAGAATAACCTGGCTTTCCATGGCTTTGCATGGGTGCTACTACGGGTTGTGTGATGATGCAATATTTGCGTTTCTTGTCAAGAACTATATGTTCTGGAGAGCTGAAAAAAGTAAATGAGCAAAAGAGAAATCTAAATGAAGTCAATATTTTATGTGACCACCCTTTGCCTTAAAAATATCAATTCTTCAAGGTACAGATTAGTGCTGATCATGAATATTCGAATTGCACATTTTTATCACGAATATTTGCACTTCAAAAATTCGCGAATATTTAGAATATAGTGATATATATTCATAATTTCGAATATTTGCGACAGTACACATGATACCTCCCTGCTTCTAGCTTGTGGGCCAATGAGAAGGCTACAATAGCTTTGATCTTAGGAGTAGTGTTGATTGCGAATTTTCGCAATGGAATTTTATTTTCGTAATGCGAATTTTCGAAATCAATAAAATAATGACTGGAGATCACGAATTCTCGAATATATGGCGAATATTAGCCCAAATATTTGCGAAATATAGCAAATTCAAATATTGCACATGCAGCTCATCACTAGTACACATGCACATAGATTTTGCAGGAAAACAGCAGGAAGATTGTTCCAGACATCTTAGAGAACTAATCACAGATCTTTTGTAGATGTAAGCTTGATCAAATAGTTCTATCTCTTTCTATCAGACACCTCCCTTATGACAAGTGCCCACAGTGCCCAGGCCCCTTAAAAGTGACCTCCACAGTGCCTACTTCCTTAACAGTGACCTCCATGCCACTTTGCCCCTTAACAATGTTTTCCACAGAGCCCCGCCCCCTTAACAGTGGGGGATGTAGGTGTGATCAAATACTTCTATCTCTTTATGTAATCCCAAACAAACTCAATGATGTTGAGATCAGTGCACTGTGGAGGCCATATCATCACTTCCAGGATTCCTTGTTCTTCTTTACAAAGAGTATAGTTCTTACTGACATTGGCTGTGTGTTTGTAGTCATTGTTGTGCTGCAAAATACATTTGGAGCCAATCAGACACCTCCCTTATGACAATAGTTGATAAATACAGTGGATATAAAAAGTCTACACACCGCTGCTAAAATGTCAGGTTTTTGTGCTGTAAAAAGATAAAATATTTCAGAACTTTTTCCACCTTTAATGTGACTCATAAACTTTGCCACTCAATTGAAAAACAAACGGAAATCTTTTAGGTGGAGGGAATAAAACAAAAAAATATATATATAATGTGGTTGCATAAGTGTGCACACCCTCTTAGCTGTGTTCAGAATTAAGCAATCACATTCAAAATCATGTTAAATAGGAGTCAGCATACACTTTCCATCATTTAAAGTGCCTCTGATTAACCCCAAATAAAGTTCAGCTGCTCTAGTTGGTCTTTCCTGAAATTTTCTTAGTCACATCCCACAGCAAAAGCCATGGTCCACAGAGAGCTTCCAAAGCATCAGAGGGATCTCATTGATAAAAGGTATCAGTCAGGAGAAGGGTGCAAAAGAATTTCCAACGCATTAGATATACCATGGAACACAGTGAAGACAGTCATCATCAAGTGGAGAAAATATGGCACAACAGCGACATTACCAATAACTAGACGTCCCTCCAAAATTGATGAAAAAACAAGAAGTAAACTGCTCTAGGAGGCTACCAAGAGGCCTACAGCAACATTAAAGATTCTGCATGAATATCTGGCAAGTACTGGCTGTGTGGTACATGTGACAACAATCTTCCGTATTCTTCATATGTCTGGGCTATGGGGTAGAGTGGCAAGACAAAAGCCTTTTCTTACGAAGAAAAACATCCAAGCCAGGCTACATTTTGTAAAAACACATCTGAAGTCTCCCAAAAGCATGTGGGAAAAGGTGTTCTGGTCTGATGAAACCAAGGTTGAACTTTTTGGCCATAATTCCAAAAGATATGTTTGGCGCAAAAACAACACTGCACATCACCAGAAGAACACCATACCCTTAGTCAAGTATGGTGGTGGCAGCATCATGCTTTAAGACTTTTTTTCTTCAGCTGGGACTGGGGCCTTAGTTAAGATATGGGGAAATATGAACAGTTCCAAATACCAGTCAATATTGGCACAAAACCACCAGGCTTCTGCTAGAAAGATGAACATGAAGAGGGACTTCATCTTTCAGCATGACAACGACCCAAAGCATGGTTGCACACTTATGCAACCATATTATTTTATTTTTATATTTTTCTTCCCTCTACCTAAAAGATTTCAGTTTGTTTTTCAATTGAGTGGTCTAGTTTATAGGTCACATTAATCTCTTAAAGAGACAGGGCGTACATGTACGCCCTGTGCCGGTGTGTAAAGATGGCGCCCGCTCCGGCTGGATGTAGGCAACGTAGCCGCGGGTGGCCGCCTGCTTCTTCAAGCATACACCTGCAGCTCATGCTCGCGATCAGCAGTAATGCCGATCGCGGACATTTAACCCCTCAGATGCCGTGGTCAATCCTGACCACTGCATCTAAGCATGCACAAACAAATGTTTCACTTTCGTTTGTGCTCCGGCTCCCCCGTGTGGCGATCGGAGGAGTCGGAGCCTGCCTGCAGCAGCCTGAGTCTCTATGAATAAAACCCAGGCTGCAGCATAGTATTTCCTATGGAGCAATAGCCTGTAATAGGCTCCATAGGAAATATGCGATTTTCTCATATATTCCTATGAGAATAGCAATCTAATGATTGCATGTTATAGTTCCCTATGGGGACTATAGGAAAGTGTTAAAAACAAAAAAGTAAAAAAAAATTAAAAATAACCTAAAAATTCTAATCACCCACTTTTGCCAAAATGAAAATAAAATAAAAAAATAAATAAAAAAATACACATCATGGGTGTTGCACTGTGTGAAAACACCCATACTATAAAAATATAAAATAAATTCCCAATACGGTAAACAGAAAAACGGAAAAAAAGCGTCCAAATGGCCGATTCGCAATTTTGACTCTTCATTTCCTCAAAAAAATAACTAACAGGTGATCAAAAATTCATACACACCCCAGAATGCTATCACACAGCTCCAAACACATAATTACAAAAAAGTTATAGGGGTCAAAATATGGCGACAAAAAAGTTAAACTGATTTTTTCCCACTTTTAAATGTTTTTTTTCACTATCAAAACACAAGAAAAACTATACATATTAGGTATCGCCAGATTCGTACTGAACTTTAAAATAAAACTAACTGGTCAGTTTTATCGCACATCGAACATTGTAATTTAAAAAACCAGTAAAACTGTGGTGGAATAGATTTTTTTTTTTGCAATTTCACCCCATTTGGAATTTTTTCCCCTCTTCCCACTACATCATATGAAATATTAAATGGTGGCATTGGAAATTACATCTTGTCCTGCAAAAAAACAAGCCCTCATATGGCTATGTGAACCGATAACTAAAAAAGTTATGGCTCAGGCAAAAAAAAAAAAAAAAAACTCCGGTCCTCAAGGGGCTAAAGGTGGAAAAAAGTTCTGAAATCATTTATCTTTGTCTCATTTATTTACAGCACAGAAACCTGACATTTTAGCAGGGGTGTGTAGACTTTTTATATCCACTGTAATTAACTGCCTATATTTCTCAACATTGAGTACAACATTAATCCTGACCAAACCCCCAAGTCAATTTACTGAAATGCAGCCCCAAACTTGCAAGAAACATTCACCAGGTTTCACTGTTGCCTACAGACATTCATTATTGTACTGATCTCCGACATTTCTTTGAATGAAATCGGCATTACTGCCTTCTGCTACAGCCAAATATTAAACATTTTCACTCATCACCATTTTTCTGCACCCCAGTTCCTATGTTTTTGTGCAAAGTTATTTCAGTTGGCTTTGTTTCCACATCAAAGATATAGCTTTTTGGTTGCAATTCTTCCACAAAAACATCTTCTGGCCATACTTCTTCAAACAGTAGTTTGATGTAACTGGATGCCACTGGTTTTTGCCAGTTCTGAGCCAATGACATTCCTGGACATCTTCTGATTTTGAAAGGAAGCATGATGTGTCTTTCATCTGCTACACTGTTTCCTTGGCCAACCACTGTTTCTTCAGTTCTCAACATTGCCTGTCTCTTTGTGCTTCTTCAAATGAGCTTGAACAGCACATCTTAAAATCCCAGTCTGCTTTGAAATCTTTGCCTAGGAGAAATCTTGCTGATGCAGTGTAACTATCTTATGTCTTGTTGCCGTCGTTAGTCTTGTCATGCTGTATGATCTGGGACATGAAACTGTCTTCCATAGAAGAATTTGGTTGTTCCTCACCCAGTCTTAAGCCTCCTACTCAGCTGTTTCTGTTTTAGTTAATTACTATGTTTTACCTACAGTGTAGATATTAAAATAAGGATCATTATCACTAGTTTGGTGCAACTGGTTATGTATTGAATCATTAATCATTAATCATACACCTAACAATAATCCTAAAAAATTCCTCATTTTGTGAAAGTTTACCTAGAATAACTGATGATGTTTTGAAGGCAAAGTGAAAAATAAAATAGAAAGAGAAATTTAAATTAAATCAATATTTGGTTTGACCACCCTTGTCTTCAAAACAGTATTAATTCCTCTAGGTACACTTGCTCACAGTCAGGGATTTTAAAGGATTATAATTAGATGTATGATTAACCAATTCACACCATACAAGCACACACAATACAGCTCTTATCTTCTGTGCATGCCTTGATCCCTCTCTGCACAGGTAATGCCTGTGACATCATTAACCCCTTCACCACATCGGTAAGTGACTTCTTGACAGCCGTCATACAGATAAGGCGCTCTGATTGGGCAGGTGCAGGAGCTGCGCCCGCCCAATCAGTCTCAGGGGTCTGGCTGTTCCTGATAGCCATGCCCCTACTGTATGTCCCAGCATGGGTGCATTCATTGATATCGACGCATTAACTCTTTTTTTTTCTTTTTATAAATAAAGGTAAAAAATATTAATTCAAATTCACTTTTAACATAAAGTGCATTGTGTGATGAGAAACAGTCTAAGAATTGCTTGTATAAGTAAAAGCTAGGGGCATAATTACCATAGCGGCAGACCATGTGACTGCTATGGAGCCTAGGGCAAGAGGGGTCCAGTCTTAGTTGGGATTATCTCCTCTTCTACTGCAGGTGAAAACTTGGTCAGGACTCTACCCTGTAAAGGAACCACTTTTAGCAAATTTGGCAGCGTAAAAATGGCCCAAGGGTCATTGAAAGGAGTTTAGGCAGAAACCCTTCTGTCCTGTGGGGGGGGGGGGGGCTGGTTTGATCCTTGCCATGGGGCCCTTACTTTTCTATGTACACCACTGGTAAAAGCATTCCAAATTTATTACCATATAAAGTGACATGTAAAATATGCTAACATAGGCTCTACCATAATGTTTTTTCAGTTTAAAAATCAAATTTAACTGACTTTGCCTCGTCGGAGGCCATACATTTTAATGCTGTACGGAGATAAATCTCTATACAGCATTAAACCGAAAGTTTTGAGCAAAGCAACTTTGGATCTGTGATCCAAAGCTGGCTTCGCTCATCACTAATTATAACATAATGGATTTGATCACATTAAGTTATTTGGAGTAGGTGGGAAGGGATCAAAGACTTTCTTACTAATTGCTACTCTTTAAAGTCCAAAATAGGAAATTGGCTGCAGTACCAATATTAAACTACTATTAAGAAACTTTGAACTTTCCCTCATCCAAGATTACCATTCTTACTTATAACAGTGAGCGTGGAATCACCGTGGCAACAGATTGATTTGCCTGACGGCTGCTGCTAAGGACATTAACCTGGTAGTCCCCTGTTCTCATCTTTTAACCCCTATACAGGGATGGACTTCGCTGCAGGAGAACCACCAGGCTGATACCACCAGAAGTAGACTCTATGTGATTGACAACTGACTCATGGGGGTCAGAGACACTGGTTCTGGTCACTGAGGAGTCAGGCAAAATTTTAGTCAGGGACAGCTGAAGTCACGGCAGGCAAACCTGCTTAACAAACACTCCGAGGTTGGAGCAGGCAATGGAGGGTCACTACGGTGGTCAGGCACAGGTCAGGTAAGGCAGAGGTGGGTCAGAAGAAACACAGAGCTTGGAAGGCCAGTCCACCAAAAAGAGGATAGTGGGAGGCCTGTCCGGGCCATCAAAAGAGGCTGGACACTGGCAGCTGCAGGCCACCACTATAACATTCTCAATTTAGGTCTAAAAACTCCACCAATAAACCATTATAAATCATTACTCCTTCCATGGGATAGGTCATCAATATTAAAATCCCAGAAAACCCTTTTAAGGGATAGTTCACATCAGTTATTTCTCCATTCTTCTGATCCATCAGAAGCAGAGGAAAAAAATAAGACAGTAAAAATAACATCAGTTATGCACATTTGGTATCTGTTTAAGCTACTTCCGTCTGTGATCTATGCTGTAATTATTTAGATGGGGAAAAAAGTCCAGCATGCAAGACAGATCTCAGACAGAAATGGCTCAAATGGATGCGAAATGCACATTACTGGTACTTTAGTTAAAATCATTGTTATTTTTAAACTCGTTATCCAGTTACATATTTTACAGGAACCATTCTTGCAGCCTGAAAGATAACTTTCACAACTCTCTCTGGTTTAATGCTATTAGTATATTTTGCTTTAGACCTGCTTTTCACTTTAGAGCAAAACATCCTAATGATATAGTGAAAACCAGGCGTTTTTATATTACATGGCAGTTAAACTGAAATTGTGGGCACCATTCATTGATCTCCACCTTAAAACACATACAAGATAAAAAATATCAACATACAATGATAATATAAGAAAAATATCAACTGGAGCCCTATAAGGAGAGTGTATATGGTTTCTCTACTGTCTTTCAATGTCAATTCACTGAAAAGAGTAGCATTTTGATGTTAGCTTCCTTTACTAAAGTATGCAAAATACACACTAACTGCATCTTAATAGTGGCACGTACAATCTTTTATGAACATACTGAACTTAATGTGGTTGTTATTTTCTATCCCTAGTGACGGGCTTGAATGACAAGAGTTTTAGCAGTGGATATTAAAATTACATAGTAACATTCTCTATACGTTATGGGATAATATAAACCTGCTTATTAGAGTTTAGGCATAGAATTATACACATTAAAATTGCTATCAAAGGTGTATTTTTCTAAATTGTTTGTCATAAACTGAATATGTTTCATTATATAAAATTATGTCTTTAGAAATATTTCCGCAGAGAATGACATACTGCAACTTAAAGGTTTGTTTCTAAAAAATATAAAGACATTAGTTTTGTCTATGTGTACCCTTTAGTTTAAAATTTTCAGAGTTTCTATTTGAATATCATGTTAGCGATATATGCTTTGCATGTTTGCTTTAAAAAGAACTTCCATAATGTTCGATTCACCTGAAAGAGACCAAACAATTCAATTACTTTGGCTTTTGTAGAGCCAGCCTATGTTGGTATACGGCACACAAAAATAGGCATTGAACAATTTAGTAGTAGACACCATTGCATAAAACAGTATACAGTAAAAAACAAACAAAAAAGTATACCACAATGTACACATATATACAATGGGGACCGATGAAAGACATACCCTGCTGTATGCCTATGCATAGAATATGACCCAAACTTCCACTGGAGATATACTGTATGCTAGGGGCTTTTTCCAATGTATATGTCAAACCAAAGCTGAAAACAGTATGTGAATGGGTCAAGAGTAATTGTGTAATAGTTTTTTGGTAAGTAGATCATACCACTGTATAGTTCGGGTTCGTACCGAATTTTAGGACATTCGGGACACGGACCCGAACCCGAACATTTTCATAAATTATTCGGCAATTCTTCCAGCATTTTGAAAGGCTGCACAGCAGCCTATCAGCAAGCGTTTTTTTACAGCTTTGCCCTAAGAAGCCATCACAGCCATGCCTACTAATGGCATGGCTGTGATTGGCTGAGTGCAGCATGTGACTCAGCCTCTTTATAAGCTGGAGGCTCTTAGTATAGGGAAGGGTTGCTGCCGGTGCTCTCAGGGAGAGATTAGGAAAGAAATATGTTAAACGTGGTGGTGTGAAATCTTCAAGCTACATCAATTATTGAGCTACTGCAATCCTGCATTCTTGTACCCAGCCCTGAGCCCAGTGATACTGAAAAGTGTTTTTTTTTTTTTAAACCATCTGTTATTGAGGTGGAGGTCCGCAGCCAGTTTAGCCACTGCAGTGTCCTTGGAACTGAATGTGACCTGCATGTCTGCCTGCTTGCCAGGGACATCAGTCTTATCTTTTTTGGTAGCTCAGTGAAGGAAAAAGTCCTTTTTTCTGGCAGGTCAAGTCCCCTACATTACCTTTTGTATAATGTAGGGGTGACAGTCCATTTCTGTAGTCTAGGGGAAAAATCTGTATTGTGGTGCTATAGAGCACTTTGTGCATACAACGCACCAAAACGTATTTTCAATTTCAGCAGTAAAATAGTGCATCAGTGTAATTTTTGGAAAAAAAGCGGTATTCCTGGTGCACAAAGCAGTTTTAAACACTCCGCTGAAAATATTTTTTTTTACATATCTGCAGTGAAATAGTGCATCAGTGTATTTTTGGGAAATAAGCGGTATTTTTGGGAAATAAGCGGTATTCCAAAGCAGTTTAAAATACACTGCCCAAATACCTATTTTACATTTCTGCAGTGAAATAGTGCATTTGTGAATTTTGGGGAAAAATGCCGTGTTCTTGGTTCACAAAGCAGTTGTGCATAGCACGTACAAATACCAATGTTTAATTTTAAGCTGTTGAATAGTGCATTTGTGAATTTTGGTGAAAAAAGCCATGTTCTTGGTCCATAAAGCAGTCGTGCATACATCATACAACTATCTATTTTAGATTTCAGCACTGAAATAATGCATTACTGTGTTTTAGGGTAAAAAGGTGGGTTCTTGGTCCAAAAAGCAGTTGTGCATACAGTGTACAACTATCTATTTTAAATTTCAGCACTGAAATAGTACATTAGTGTGTTTTAGGGGAAAAAAGCTGTGTTCGTGGTTCACAAAGCAGTTGTGCATAAAGCGTCCAAATAGCTACGATTAATTTTCAGCCTTTAAATAATGTATTTGTGAATTTTGGGGAAAAAAAGCCATGTTCTTGGTCCACAAAGCAGTTGTGCATAGAGTGTACAAATACATATTTTACATTTCTGCACTGAAATAGTGCATTATTGTGTTTTAGGGAAAAAAAGCTGTGTTCTTGGTTCACAAAGCAGTTGTGCATACAGGGTATAAATACCTAAGTTTAATTTTAAGCTGTTAAAAAGTGCATTTGTGAATTTTGGGGAAAAAGCCGTGTTCTTGGTCCACAAAGCAGTTCTGCATACAGCATACAAATACATATTTTACATTTCTGCAGTGAAATAGTGCATCAGTGTATTATTGTATTATTGTGTTTTAGGGAAAAAAAGCCGTATTCTTGGATAACAAAGCAGTTGCGCAAACAGCATACAAATACCTACGTTTAATTTTCAGCCGTTAAAAAGTGCATTTGTGAATTTTGGGGGAAAAAAACTGTGTTCTTGGTTCATAAAGCAGTTGTGCATACAGCGAACAAATACCTAAGTTTAATTTTCAGCCGTTAAATAGTGCATTTATGAATTTTGGGAAAGAAAACTGTGTTCTTGGTCCACAAATCAGTTGTGCATACAGCGTACAAATACATATTTTACATTTCTGCAGTGAAATAGTAAATCAGTGGATTTTTGGGGAAAAAACAGCATTCCTGGTTCACAAAGCAGTTGTTCATAAAGCGTACAAATACCTATTTTAAATTGCAGCACTGAAATAGTGCATTACAGTGTTTTAGGGAAAAAAAAAGCTGTGTTCTTGGTTCAAAAAGCAGTTGTGCATACAGCGTACAAATACCTGCGTTTAATTTTAAGCTGTTAAAAAGTGCATTTGTGAATTTTGGGGGAAAAGCCGTGTTCCTGGTCCACAAAGCAGTTGTGTGTACAGCATACAAATACATATTTTACATTTCTGCAGTGAAATAGTGCATCAGTGTATTTTTTGGAAAAAAGCGGTATTCTTGGTTCACAAAGCAGTTGCGCAAACAGCGTACAAATACCTACGTTTAATTTTCAGCCGTTAAAAAGTGCATTTGTGAATTTTGGGAAAAAACCCTGTGTTCTTGGTTCATAAAGCAGTTGTGCATACAGCGTACAAATACCTTAGTTTAATCTTCAGCCGATAAATAGTGCATTTATGAATTTTGGGGAAGAAAACTGTGTTCTTGGTCCACAAAGCAGTTGTGCATACAGCATATAAATACATATTGTACATTTCTGCAGGGAAATAGTGCATCAGTGTATTTTTGGGAAAAGAAGCGGTATTCATGGTTTACAAAGCAGTTGTGCAAACAGCGTACAAATACATACGTTTAATTTTCAGCCGTTAAAAAGTGCATTTGCAAATTTTGGGGAAAAAATGTGTTCTTGGTCCACAAAACAGTTGTGCATACAGCGTACAAATACATATTTTACATTTCTGCAGTGAAATAGTGCATTAGTGTATCTTTGGGGAAAAAAGCGGTATTCCTGGTTCAAAAAGCAGTTGTTCATACAGCGTACAAATACCTATTTTAAATTACAGCACTGAAATAGTGCATTACAGTGTTTTAGGGAAAAAAAAAACTGTGTTCTTGGTTCACAAAGCAGTTGTGCATACAGCGTACAAATACCTAAGTTTAATTTTAAGCTGTTAAATAGTGCATTTGTGAATTTTGCAGAAAAAAAACGTGTTCTTTGTCCACAAAACAGTTGTGCATACAGCGTACAAATACATATTTTACATTTCTGCAGTGAAATAGTGCATCAGTGTATTTTTGGGAAAAAAGCGGTATTCATGGTTCACAAAGCAGTTGTGCATACAGCGTACAAATACCTACGTTTAATTTTTGCTGTTAAAAAGTGCATTTGTGAATTTTGGGGGAAAAAAAACTGTTCTTGGTTCATAAAGCAGTTGTGCATACAGCGTACAAATACCTAAGTTTAATTTTCAGCCGTTAAATAGTGCATTTATGAATTTTGTGGAAGAAAACTGTGTTCTTGGTCCACAAAGCAGTTGTGCATACAGCATACAAATACATATTTTACATTTCTGAAGTGAAATAGTGCATCAGTGTGTTTTTGGGAAAAAAGCGGTATTCATGGTTCACAAAGCAGTTGTGCATACAGCGTACAAATACCTACGTTTAATTTTCAGCTGTTAAAAAGTGCATTTGTGAATTTTGGGGGGAAAAAAATGTGTTCTTGGTTCACAAAGCAGTTGTGCATACAGCATACAAATACCTAGGTTTAATTTTAAGCTGTTAAATATTGCATTTGTGAATTTTGTGGAAAAAAATGGTATTCCTGGTCCACAAAGCAGTTGTGCATACAGCGTACAAATACCTACGTTTAATTTCCAGCCGTTAAAAAGTGCATTTGTGAATTTTGGGGAAAGAAAACTGTGTGCTTGGTTCATAAAGCAGTTGTGCATACAGCGTACAAATACCTAAGTTTAATTTTCAGCCGTTAAATAGTGCATTTACGAATTTTGGGGAAAAAAAACTGTGTTCTTGGTTAATAAAGCAGTTGTGCATGCAGCGTACAAATACCTAAGTTTAATTTTCAGCCGTTAAAAAGTGCATTTGTGAATTTTGGGGAAGAAAACTGTGTTCTTGGTTCATAAAGCAGTTGTGCATACAGCGTACAAATACCTAAGTTTAATTTTCAGCCGTTAAATAGTGCATTTACGAATTTTGGGGAAGAAAACTGTGTTCTTGGTTCATAAAGCAGTTGTGCAAACAGCGTACAAATACCTACGTTTAATTTTCAGCCGTTAAAAAGTGCATTTGTGAATTTTGGGAAAAAAAACCCTGTGTTCTTGGTTCATAAAGCAGTTGTGCATACAGCGTACAAATACCTTAGTTTAATCTTCAGCCGATAAATAGTGCATTTATGAATTTTGGGGAAGAAAAATGTGTTCTTGGTCCACAAAGCAGTTGTGCATACAGCATATAAATACATATTGTACATTTCTGCAGGGAAATAGTGCATCAGTGTATTTTTGGGAAAAGAAGCGATATTCATGGTTTACAAAGCAGTTGTGCAAACAGCGTACAAATACATACGTTTAATTTTCAGCCGTTAAAAAGTGCATTTGCAAATTTTGGGGAAAAAATGTGTTCTTGGTCCACAAAGCAGTTGTGCATACAGCGTACAAATACATATTTTACATTTCTGCAGTGAAATAGTGCATTAGTGTATCTTTGGGGAAAAAAGCGGTATTCCTGGTTCAAAAAGCAGTTGTTCATACAGCGTACAAATACCTATTTTAAATTACAGCACTGAAATAGTGCATTACAGTGTTTTAGGGAAAAAAAAAACTGTGTTCTTGGTTCACAAAGCAGTTGTGCATACAGCGTACAAATACCTGCGTTTAATTTTAAGCTGTTAAAAAGTGCATTTGTGAATTTTGGGGGAAAAGCCGTGTTCCTGGTCCACAAAGCAGTTGTGTGTACAGCGTACAAATACATATTTTACATTTCTGCAGTGAAATAGTGCATCAGTGTATTTTTGGGAAAAAAGCGGTATTCATGGTTCACAAAGCAGTTGTGCATACAGCGTACAAATACCTACATTTAATTTTCAGCTGTTAAAAAGTGCATTTGTGAATTTTGGGGAAAAAAACTGTTCTTGGTTCATAAAGCAGTTGTGCATACAGCGTACAAATACCTAAGTTTAATTTTCAGCCGTTAAATAGTGCATTTATGAATTTTGTGGAAGAAAACTGTGTTCTTGGTCCACAAAGCAGTTGTGCATACAGCATACAAATACATATTTTACATTTCTGAAGTGAAATAGTGCATCAGTGTGTTTTTGGGAAAAAAGCGGTATTCATGGTTCACAAAGCAGTTGTGCATACAGCGTACAAATACCTACGTTTAATTTTCAGCTGTTAAAAAGTGCATTTGTGAATTTTGGGGGAAAAAAACTGTGTTCTTGGTTCACAAAGCAGTTGTGCATACAGCATACAAATACCTAGGTTTAATTTTAAGCTGTTAAATAGTGCATTTGTGAATTTTGTGGAAAAAAACTGTGTTCTTGGTTAATAAAGCAGTTGTGCATGCAGCGTACAAATACCTAAGTTAAATTTTCAGCCGTTAAATAGTGCATTTATGAATTTTGGGGAAGAAAACTGTGTTCTTGGTTCATAAAGCAGTTGTGCATACAGCTTACAAATACCTAAGTTTAATTTTCAGCCGTTAAATAGTGCATTTACGAATTTTGGGGAAGAAAACTGTGTTCTTGGTTCATAAAGCAGTTGTGCATACAGTGTACAAATACCTAAGTTTAATTTTCAGCCGTTAAAAAGTGCATTTGTGAATTTGGGGGGAAAAAATAGTGCATCAGAGTATTTTTGGGGAAAAAAGCGGTATTCCTGGTTCACAAAGCAGTTGTTCATACAGCGTACAAATACCTATTTTAAATTGCAGCACTGAAATAGTGCATTACAGTGTTTTAGGGGAAAAAAAAACTGTGTTCTTGGTTCACAAAGCAGTTGTGCATACAGCGTACAAATACCTAGGTTTAATTTCAAGCTGATAAATAGTGCATTTGTGAATTTTGCGGAAAAAAATGGTATTCCTGGTTTACAAAGCAGTTGTGCATACAGCGTACAAATACCTACGTTTAATTTCCAGTCGTTAAAAACTGCATTTGTGAATTTAGGGAAAAAAAACTGTGTTCTTGGTTAATAAAGCAGTTGTGCATACAGTGTACAAATAACTAAGTTTAATTTTCAGCAGTTAAATAGTGCATTTGTGAAATTTTGGTAAAAATGCTTATTCCTGGTCCACAAAGCAGTTTAAAATACACTGCCCAAATACATATTTTAGATTTCTGCTGTGAAATAGTGCATTAGTGTGTTTTTGTGAAAAAAAAAACAGTATTCTTGCTTGCGGGCACTGCCCTAGTGTTAGTCAACTTAATTGTTGACTATTGGCAGTTAAATTGACACTAGAGATAAACCATCTGTCAGCTTGGTGGGTGAACGCAAATAATGAGGAGAACATCAAAAAGGTAAGTGGACATGGTCGTGGTGGTGTTGGCGGAGCTCCTGTTGCTGGGAGAGGATGTGGCCATTCAGCGCCAACTACAGGTTCAAGTGAAACACCTTCCTCGGGTGTGAGTAGGCGACAGAACCTGCAGCGTTATTTGATAGGCCCAAATGCCTCTCTACGGATGGTGAAGCCAGAACATGTACAGGCGATAGTAGATTGGGTGGCTGACAGTGGCTCCAGTTCCTTCACAGTATCTAACACCCTGTCCTCTGAAGAAAGCTCAGAGTTGGCACCTGCAACCCATGCCCATCAGTCTTTCACCTCACCCCCTTGCAAATCAGCCAAGAAGTCTCAGCTCCAAGTCATGCAGCAAACTCTTATGCTTTTTGATGACTCTGCTGGCAGGGTTTCCCTGGCCCATCCACCTAGCCCTGCCCAGAAATGGAAGACATTGAATGCAATAATGCCCAGGATGTTGCAGGATGAGGACATGGGAAGACCTCTGCAGCATGTCTCTGATGATGAGGAAACACAGGTGCCATCTGCTGTGGCTTTCTGCAATGTGCAGACCGACGAGGAGGGCAGGGGTCAAGAATGGGTGGAAGATGATGTGGAGGATGATGAGGTCCTAGACCCAAACTGGACTCAAGGTCATCCTAGTAACTAGAGATGTCCCGAACTATTCGCCGCGGCGGGTAAACATATGCGATATTCGGTCCGCACCCTATTCATCATCATTGAGCAAACTTTGACCCTGTACCTCACAGTCAGAATTCCGGCCCCTCATAGGTGACAAAACAGAGATTAAACTGGTAAGAACAGATTTTTTTAATTTAAAAAAACAGACGACAGCCCCTGCGGAGCTGTGTATTTTTTGGCCGCGTTACTGAACGCTCATGCACAATGGCTGTAGGCTAATGCGTCCTTTTGCGGAGGTGACAAACCTGGTCAGTCAAACCCAAGGCAACATCATCGACCTCATCACATATGCGTTTTTTCTGGAGGGTGCCCTGCGAAGAGTGATCAGGTCGTAGATGAGCATGAAGAGGAAAAGTTGTGGTCACCATCACCACCCGAAGCAGCCTTGTCGTCGTTGATTGCTGGACCTGCGGCAACACAGAGAGAGGAGTTTGAAGAAGAGGAGATAGAGGAGGAAGGTGGCTTTGACGAGGTGAAAGACCAACCACAGCAGGTGTCCCAGGGGGCTTGTTGTCAGCTTTCGGGGACCCTTGGTGTTGTACATGGCTGGGTGGAGGAAGAGACCTTCAATGATGTCAGTGAGGACAAGGAACGGGACATGGCTAGCTTGGTATCCAACCTTGTGCAAATGGGGAGTTTGCGGTTGTGCAAATGGACTGTTTGAGGATGTTTGCGGTGCGTTAAACGGTGAGTTTGGTCTCTCAGCGTTTGGTCTGTCACTGTGAAGTGGGCATACCTGATCGATACAACATCCTGATCGTATACACACAATGGATGTTTTAAAGCACATTATTCCAAACAATTTAGCAATGTTAGGTGATTTATGCCCTTTATGGATTAAAACCAGACTCTGCTTCAACTACGTAATTTTCCATGGGAGTTTTGCCATGGATCCCCCTCCGGCATGCCACGGTCCAGGTGTTAGTCCCCTTGAAACAACTTTTCCATCACTATTGTGGCCAGAAAGAGTCCCTGTGGGTTTTAAAATTCAAGATTATTGAAGTCTATGGCGGTTCGCCCATTCGCGAACATCCGTGGAAAATTTTATGTTCGCGACATCTCTACTAGTTACATGTGCAGTTTTGAAGAAGAGGCGGTGGTCGCACAGAGGCAACAGCACAGCAAAAGAGGGAGCAGGGTGCAAAAGTGGAGCGGCCGTTCCAGAGACAGTACGCATGCTACTGCCCACCACACCCAGGGACCGAGCATACCAAGGCCAGCTCCAAGGAGTTCATTGGCATGGCAGTTCTTCACACAATGTCCTGATGACAAGATACAAGTGGTTTGCACATTGTACCATCAGAGCCTGAAGCGAGGCATAAACATTCTAAACCTGAGAAACCTGCATGACCAGGAATCCACATGCAAAGCATGAACTGCAGTGGAGTAAACACCTTTAAAACAAAGAAAGGTCTCAAGCTCCTCCTGCTTCCTCTTCCTTCACCTCTGGCATCAGCATGGCACCTGCAAACCAGCAAACAGAGGATGTGCCACTAACACCACCACCACCTCTGTCACCATCACCAAGCATCTCCACCATGTCACACGTGAGCGTTCAGCTCTCCATCTCCCAACCACTAGAGATAAGGATGAAATACCCACCTACCCACCCTCGATCCCTGGCCCTGAATGCCAGCATTTCAAAATTACTGGCCTTTGAAATGCTGTCATTCCGTCTAGTGGAGACAGACTGTTTCAAACAGCTGATGGCGGTGGCTGTCCTACAGTACGTAATTCCCAGCCGCCACTACTTTTCCAGGTGAGCTGTCCCTTCCCTGCACAACCAAGTGGAGGATAAAATCAAGTGTGTGCTGCACAACGCCATCTGTGGCAAGGTCCACATAACCATAGATAAATGGACCAGTAAGCACGGCCAGGGCCGCTATATCTCCCAAACTGCTCACTGGGTAAACGTAGTGGTGGTTGGGCCCGAGGCAGATAGTGGTTTGGCGCATGTCTTTCCACCACCGAGGATCGCAGGGCATTAATCTTTGCCTCCTGTTGTCTCCTCCTCCTACTCCGCATCCTGATCCTTCTCTTCTACTGCCTTCACATCCGGTCAGCGAAAGAACTTCAGCACAGCCAGGGGAAAACATCAGCAGGTAGTTTTAGAACTTATGTGTTTGGGGAACAAACCACACACCGTACAGGAGCTTTGGAGGGACATAGAACAACGGACCGATAAGTGGTTGCTGCCAGTGAGCCTCAAGCCCGGCCTGGTGGTCTGCGATAATGGGCGAAATCTCGTTGCAGCTCTGGTACTAGCCGATTTGATGCACATCCCTTGCCTGGCGCATGTGCTGAATCTGGTGGGGAAGAAGTTTCTTAAAAACTACCCAGACATGTCAGAGCTGCTGCAGAAAGTGCGGTCCGTCTGTGCGCTCTTTCGGCGTTCTCAACCTGCTGCTGCTCGCCTGTCTGCGCTGCAGCATAACTTTGGTCTTCCCGCTCACCGCCTCATATGCGACGTGCCCACCAGATGGAACTCCACCTTGCATATGCTGAAGAGACTGTTCGAGCAGCAGCAGGCGATAGTGGAGTTTCAGCTGCAGCCCGCACGGGTCAGTCGCTCTGCGGAACAGCACCACTTCACCACCTGTGACTGGGCCTTCATGCGAGACCTGTATACCTTGTTGATGTCTTTTGAGTACTCAACCAACATGGCCAGTGCTGATGACACCGTTGTTAGAATTACAATACCACTTCTATGTCTCCTTAAAAAAACAATTACCGCAATGATGGAAGAGGATGAGGCACAGGAGAAGGAGGAAGAGGGGGGATTTCACAGGGTTTCAGGCCGGTCATTCAGAAGTGGCTCAGAGGGTGGGTTCCTGCACCAGGAGAGGCCAGGTACACATGTGGCCAGCCAGGGCACAGTTCTGGAGGAGGAGGAGGATGAGGTAAAGGAGGAGGAGGAACCGGGCTCACTGCAGGGTGGCTTGGGGGATACAGAGGACACTGACGATGCACCTCCTACAGAGGACAGCTCATCCTTACCTCTGGGCAGCCTGGCACACATGAGCGACTACATGCTGCAATGCCTGCGCAATGACAGCAGAGATGCCCACATTGTAACTTGTGCTGACTACTGGGTTGCCAACCTGCTGGATCCCCGCTAAAAAGACAACATGCCCCCCTTAATTCCTGCAGTGGAGCATGATAGGAAGATGTGTGACTACAAGCGCACGCTGGTAGACGCGTTCCTGAGGGCATTCCCAACTGACACTGGGGGACAAGTGGAAGCACAAGGCGAAGGCAGAGGAGGAGGAAGAGGTCGCCAACACAGCTGTGTCACAGGCAGCACCTCAGAAGGCAGGGTTAGCATGGCTGACATGTAGATAAGCTTTGTTACCGCGCCACAGCAACCTTCACCACCAGATGATGTGGAATGTCTTAGCAGGAGACAGCATTTGAACAACATGGTAGAACAGTACTTGTGCACATGCCTACACGTACTGACTGATGGTTCTGCCCCATTCAACTTCCGGGTCTCCAAATTGTCAACATAGCGTGAGCTTGCCCTTTATGCCTTGGAGGTGCTGTCCTGCCCTGCAGCTAGTGTACTGTCTGAACGTATATTTAGCACGGCAGGGGGCGTCATTACAGACAAACGCAGCCGCCTGTCCACAGCCAACGTGAACAAGCTCACGTTCATTAAAACGAACCAGGCATGGATCCCATAGGACTTGTCTGTACCTTGTGCAGAATAGACATTTATAACCGCCTCAACCATATATTCTTGTACTCTAGTGCACTTATTCATGGAATCCTTTTTTTTTTATTTCTACCCTTATTTTGGGGGCTACCCTAATTTAAAAAACCCAAAAAATAAATTAAAATAAATAAATAAATAAAACCTTTTAAGATATCCCCTCCTCCTCCTTCTTTGCCGCTTCCAACAACCACACAACATTTGCCGCCTCCTCAACCTCCAAACCTCCTCCGAGTTGCTGGTTAATAATGTTTATTTTATTTGTTTTCTTAAGTTATTTCCCTATCCAAATTTGTTTGTAGGGCACTTAACTACCTTTTGCTGCGTTTTGCAGCCCTATAGTCCTTACCAGGACTTTGTTACAGCCATATTTGTGCCCAAAAGTTCGGGTACACATTTACTTAATTGGTGGGTGATATGAAGCCTGTGTTGCCGTGAATAAACCCCTCCTCTGTCTGGGTGCCAGGGGCCTACATTAGTGAAAATTGCCTGTTCCATTGGTGGGTGACATGAAGCTTGTTTTGCCGTTAATGAACCTCTCCTCTGTCTGGGTGCCAGGGGCCTACATTTCTGAAAATCACCTGCTGCATTGGTCGATGACATGAAGCCTGTTTTGCTGTAAATGAACCTCTCCTCTGTCTGGGTGTGTGATATGGTTAGTAGATATTATTATTATGTTGTAACCCCATAATATATAGTGGAGAGGTGTCCTCATTGTCTCACTGGTCCATTTACGCAAAAGACCCAGTGGGCATGACAACTCACTATCCCTCTATACAAATAGAGTGAGATTATGAATGTAGGTGTTATTACTATTAATAGGGGTAATAGGGGATTATACAAATATCCCACTGGACGCCACGCCTAGGCACAGAGCACCGTCTCCTTTCCTTTTTTTCCCACAGCACTGTGGAGCATTCCAAACAATTGGGAGCCTCAGACAGCTAATGATATTATACATCATTCATATACATATGTTCTGAAACCCCAGATGAAGGAGGATCCTTCTTTTTTAGACTGTCCTGTCAAATATAAGATTTGCTATTGGCAACAACTATATACACAGCCACTGCATATCTTTTCTGTGGACGACTGTTCCACACAACCCACGTCTTTCCACAAAGTCTCATCATATGCAAATTAAGTCCCACAATACGGTGGGACCCTATTCACTGACTGTATTTTTAACTTAGGACTATCATTTTTTACCTTAAGTGGCAATTTTACTTTAAGTGACATTTTTTAACACTAGAACATTGACTCTTATTATTATGGACTATTGACCACACCCACCTCTCCACTTTATTTTTACAAGTATATTCCAATCAGCACTATATTATCTACATCCATGCACTAAATTCTGAGTATACTACTATTATTCTAATTAAACTAGATCATATTTTACCCAAATAAGAGTGTGCCTGCTTATCTTTTTACTACAAATTTTCCACTATTCTGACTGGGTGAGTCAGATCGAGCAGAATTTGCACCTCTACCATTTGTTTGAACAGTAGAGCCGTCTATCCCATCTACCTTTTTATTTCTGAAAATCGCCTGTTCCATTGGTGAGTGACATTAACCTCTTTTTGCAATAAATGAACCTCTCCTCTGTCTGGGTGCCAGCGGCCTACATTTATAAAAATGGCCTGTTGCATTGGTGGATGACATGAAGCCTGTTTTGCCATGAATTAACCTATCCTCTGTCTGGGTGTCAGGGGCCTACATTTCTTAAAATAGCCTGTTCCATTGGTGGGTGATATTAACCTCTTTTTGCCGTGAATGAGCCTTTCCTCTCTCTGGGTGCCAGTAGCCTAACTTACTGAAAATCGCCTGTTGCATTGGTGGATGACATGAAGCCTATTTTGCCGTGAATAAACATGTCCTCTCTCAGGGGCCTACATTAGGAACAATTGCCTGTTCCATTGTTGGATGACATGAAGCCTGTTTTGCCGTGAATGAACCTCTCGTCTGACTGGGTGCCAGGGGCCTACATTTCTGAAAATCGCATGTTGCATTGGTGGCTCACATTAAGCCTGTTTTGCCATGAGTGAACCTCTCCTCTGTCTGGTTGCCAGGGGCCTACATTTCTGAATATCACCTGTTCCATTGGTGGGTGACATTAACCCAGTTTTGCTAGTGATAAGCCCCTGCTGTGCATTGCTGGCAGGAAACCAAATTTAGTAAAAACGTCTGTTACTGATCAAAAGATGCATGACTACAAATGCATGCTTTTAGGCGCGCTGCTGATGGCATTCCCACCTGACGTCTCCTCAACCTTCTACTCCACATCCACCTCCTCCACCGAGTTGCCAGTTAATAATGTTTATTTTATTTTAAGTCATTTCCCTATCCACATTAGTTTGTAGGGCATTTAACTACATTTTGCTGTCTTTTGCTGCCCTCGAGCCCTTTCCAGGGCTATTTTACAGCTATTTTAGTGCCCAAAAGTCCGGGTCCCCATTAACTTCAATTTTGTGAAGTTCGGCCGAACTCGTCGAACCCGAACATCCAGGTGTCGACTCAACTCTTGTGCATTTTTAAGCTTCTCTGCACTGGATTTGCTACAGCTTTTTCCAGAAAGTGGAGTAATTTAAAGCTGAAGCCTCTGCCAGCCTGTAGCTGGCAAAGACGTCAATATACCAATGATATAACTAGGGACGAACAAAACGACTTTGGATGAAACATCCGAAGTCGATTCGCATAAAACTTTGTTCTAATACTGTACGGAGCAGGAGCTCTATATAGTATTAGAATGTATTGGCTCCGATGAGCCAAAGTTATTGCTTCACAAAGTCTCGAAAGACTTTGCGCAATAGCTTCATAAATTAATTTGCACTGTAAAAAAAAACATTTCCCGAACTTGGGTTAGGTTCCAAGTGGTACCTTGGAAGTGAACCCGTGTTCCGGAAATGTTTTTTTACAATACAAATTAATTTATGAAGTTATTGCGCAAAGTCTCTGCTCCGTACAGTATTAGAAGTTTTATGCGAATCGACTTCAGATGTTTTATCTGAAGTCAATTGGCTCATCCCTAGATATAACCACACAGTATCTCAATATAATAAATATCAAACTTTGTTTAATATGTTAAAAAATAGTAATATTAAAAAGCAGTGGTTCACACATGATTCGAAGATGCCATTTTATATTCAGAAATAATCAATCAAATCAATATGATATAATAGTAATATAAAAACTTATCTCAAAGGGAACCATATTATAAAGAGTATAACAAAATGAAGATCACCTAGCCATACAGACCTAAATAATAGGACCTCACACCCTTGACACATGTTTCGACCATGGTTAAAGCGTAGACTTCAATATCTGGTGCACAGCAGGGCAGAGATACATCTAACTTATTAAGTGACATCTTCCTCTTAATGAATTAGACACATCTCGCACCAGTTCAGGGAAATCAAGACTGGCATATGGGTACGCCAGTTTTGATAAATGTCCCTCAATTTCTGTGTTTATTGCTTAAGACTCAAACACACAGAAATATTCAAAAGAGAGCAACCATTATTCCATCATCCAGCAACAGGCATAGAAGAGAGGGATCAACATAGTAATGATTAAAAATGGCATTTCAATCTTTCCTTGATTATCAGCTCCTTTTTTTTTTATCACCAACTAAAGCTTTACCCCTCTTCTACAATGGCACCATAGCAGAAACATATTCTTCCCCATGGTACCTCTTGTAAGTTTCACCGAAGCAAGAGCTGACCTGTAATTTGAGTGAAAGCCTAGCCTAAGAGTAGCCCTGGTAATGGATGTGTTTATTATTTCCATGTGGTTAATGAATATGTTCTGATCTCGACATCCCTATCTGCACACTCATTCTTTATGTGAATCTCTGCCCAGCTTTCCTATTATTCCATCATAAAAATTAATGAAAAAAATCTCCATCTTGATCATAATGGAGGACACAACAAACATTTGCACATATTGCATCTGATGTAGCCTGTTCCTACAAGTACTGTAAATGTGTTTTCCTGTCAGCAGTTGTATTCTAAGTTGCTTTTAGGTTTTATTGTCAGTTAACTGAGTTACAGATGTTTACTAAGTGGTATACATTTTGGATTTAATAGGTAATTAATTCCGTAAGCATTGCATTTTACATTTACAGTATTTGACCACTTTCCAACTCATCGACTACAGTTTAGTTATTTACCATGCTTTGAAAATTGATGTACATTTTTAACTATAGCAAATAAATCTCATAAAAAAGAGGGGGAAGATTTGTATTTCTAAAACAAAAATCTTTGCTAGTGCCAACCTAGAGGATTAAAGACTGCAGGCATAAAATCTAGCACAACATGAAACAGTCAACTGCAAACCAGAAAAATGAATTTTTGATATACATCAACAGAGTAAAGAAAGAGTATTAAAAAAATCTACAAGCTGGGGAATATACCATGACTTGAAAGTTCATATTATCTCTCCATGACACAAGAAAGGTCTTTAAAGGTACTCAAGGGACATAATCCATTTGCAAACGCTTTTTTAAACCTTATATAGACATAGTTATTAGCTATAGAAAGATTCCTGGGTAAAACTCTGAGGTATATCTGTGTATGTAACATTGTTATGGTAAAGGCATACAGTATATATTATGTATTCAATAGTCTCTATTCCCATGTGCATTGTGAGCTTCCATTGGGGATAGCAATGAGGATTCCTTTAGGGTGGGGCCCAACGGTGCAGCTGGCTGTACGCTGCATTACAATGCCCATCCAGGGTAACAAAAGGCTGTATGTTTTTACTGTAAAATCAAGCAACTGATGGTTGCTGCAGGTGGCTGTGACTAGGCTGTAACCTTATTTTTAATGATGATAATATTGAAGACCTTATGAAAAAATTGTTGCTGCCTTGGTGCTGTGCTTAAGGGTTGGTGTGGCCTAGTACAAGCTAGGTCTCACTGTTTGAAGGTACTGTGCTGTGGTAGCGGTAGTTACAATGTGGTGCTGTGCCACTATGCTAATTATTTACACCAAGACCAATGGTTGAAATATTCTTTGCAATTTCTGTATCCTCATTGTAATAATTACATGTTAACTATATAATGTTACCACTACATTGGAGCAGAAAAAACATGAATACGTTATTGATGAATCACTTCAGATTTATTGTACCAACAATTATTCCAACATAAATCTATGTCTATTTATGTTAATACTAACTGATAAAATCCAATAAAAATCAATATTGAACAAATTATAGTAGGAAGCAACAGTGACATGGTAAGTGGGCCTATGTATTTTATTTAAAAGTATACAAGCCATGGCACCAGTGTGACTACAGTGTTATTAAGTTCTTAAACTTTAATTTACTATATTTGAAGTTAACAACCCATACAGTAAGGCTGCACGGTCAGGCTTCTGCCAAAACCAGGAAAGGTCATATCTGTCCTTTACTCTCTCTTTTTATGATCCATTCCTGATTTTGGCTTTGAAAACTTCATGCAGAAACCTGACCTTGTGGTCATACCCTAATAGTTTGACTGTTGTTTGCACTGAACTTCTAACGGGGTACATAAATATGCACGTTTAAGCTTGCCATAGTCAGAACCTGCCAATTTCAACAAGACTGGCCCCCTGGCTCCAACAGCAGATGTCAAGGAAGATAAGCATTAGGCAGTTGGATTTAAACTGCCCTATCCTCTTGTTCTTGGAGATAGAAGCTGCTGTTAGAGGTGTCTGGCAGCAGTCTTCTTCCCTCTACACATTTTAGACACATGTATGCTCAGGCCAAGCCTAGTGGGCATGTGCATGGGAGTTTTGATAGATATCTGTTAGGTGAGCGAGCATTTGGCCGATAGCTATCTAATGTGTGTGGCTATACTTGGGGCTGTATTACACAGATTGTCTGACCAATTTCTGTCCAATCAGACCAATAGTTGGTGTGTGTAACAAAAGAACTGTGCGTGTAAACAGCCATTTGAGCAATCTGTCAGAAAATCTATTGGTATAATACAGCCCCTAGTATTCTCATCTTGAGCTTTTAAAACAATACTTATAAGAAAGTTTATTTATTGTTGGTTTTAAACAACTGCACAACACTGCACAAAAATTTGCACAAGGAATCATTTTGAAAAATGTTTTGTACGTTATATTATTTTAAGCCAAAATGAGCTAGAAAGAGAACACTTTCTTACTCCATTGAGTCAGGCCAGGTGCTACATGGTCAATGTGAGAGGGTCTGGCCCCCAAAGGTGAAAAACCCCTTTAAATTGTACAGAGTTTTAATACGGCACTTATATACACGCAGGGGACCATAATATTCTTCTGTTTGCATCCTATTTCATATTGTGGTTTGAGGGAATCATGGCATGTTCCATTGGATGTCACTTTTGGTGGAGCACCGTATATCTCTATTATACTGTATTGTAAGGCAATAAAGGAACTTTATGGTGCATCACACAGACTCTGCACATTTGCGACCGTGGAGTAGAAGAAATGAGCACAGATCCTTAAGCCACAGCCTCAATTAAATATTAAAGAAATATTAATTACAAATAAACACTGCACAACTACTCCCCAATATAGAAAGGACGTTTTTTTATAACACTCATGTGTCTTTCTGCAGTCTGCCCGCCCACATCCCCACCTCACCCCCACCCCCCAGACAGCTGTGTGCAATGCTCCCAAACAGAGGTTTTAAATGTAAGACAGCACAAAACAAGTTTTTATGTTTGTCCTGATGAAGGGTGGTGTTCGCCCCTGAAACGCGTTGACATGGAATAAAGCTCATTTATCTGCACCACCATAACTTTGGTTTGAGTCCAACTGCTTCAGCGCCGAGAAAGGTCCATTTCTTCTACTCCACGGACGCATCTTCTTATCCCAGCAACCGCAGCACACGGTGAAGGGCAGGGACCTGGCCGCAGCAGTCTTCTTTCTCTCCTGCAAGTTGGACTGGAATTCTCCAGCAAAGCGAAAGATAGGTGTTGTGACTGTACACAACACCAAAGGGTAAGCGAATTTAACTTAAAATTATCAGCAATTTATCACACACAGGGCGCTGCCTCTGCTCTCTTCTTCTTTCTACAGACTCTGCACATATGACACAAAGTCCAAATGTACATTCTGAAATCTATAATAATGCGTGAAGTTTTTGGAATCAGCAAGAAATTAAATCTTACTTCCAACTACAACTTTCTTCTCACTTGAACTCACTTCTTAGAGACCCAATCTAAAGGTACATTTGTGGACATTTGTTGACATGAATGATTATATATTTATGAATTCATTTGTGTTATTTTCAATACCAATAAGCTGGCTATAATTAAGTAAAAGCTAAGTAGCTTGTGGTCCATCCCTAAGTGCCTAGAATACATAATATGTGCATGAGTAGATGGAATCCAAGCATGGCTGTGCTTTATTGTCCTTAAGTTAACCATTAATTAAACATTAAACACACTTTGGTGTTAATCAAGCTTTAATGATTTATGTCAAATTAAGTAACTTATGAGAAAGTTTCTGCCATTTGGTGCACATACCAGTAAATCACTCAGACTGACAGATCATTAAAGTTTTAAAGGACCTAATCAGCTTCCTTCTCCTAGTAATTGAGTGCTGAAAGCAAAGACTGATAGTGGAGAGATGTCAGCATGAAGATCTCAATGAAACAGAATATGTTTTTATTTGCTCCTGAATATCACGCAATAATTTTATTATCCTTAACAATAGAATTTTGTTGCTTGAGCTATTTTATGGGGGATTAGTTCTTTTGAAGCATGTAAAGCCTGTTCACATGTAGAGGATTTGTTATGGAATATTGCTGAAAAATACAGTAACATTCATATGGCTTAGAAATCCTATTTACTTTGTATTGGAAAAAATATAAAAATCTGTGTGCATCTGAGATGAGCAACCTCTAATCTGCTGTGGATTTATCTGGATTTTACTGTATTGTGAGAGATGAAATCTGTGGCAAACTTGAGGTAAATTCTTCATGTAAGTATATATCAATGATTTTACCACAAATTGTTATGCCATATTATTAAACATAGTCCTAATGTAGCTACCATAAGGACTCAGCTGTACCTCCATTTGCCTCCAATTTTACAAGCATGGGTACAGAGGTTTTTTTTTCCTGTAAGGGCTCATGCCCACGGCCATGTGCCGGCCGGGCCTGTGCTGCTGACCGCAAATTGCGGTCCGCAATGCACGGGCACGACCATGGGCCAGCTGCATGCGGATCACAGACCCATTGACTTGAATGGGGTCCGCGATCTGCATCAATGGCCCACAACGCAAAAAAATAGTGCATGCGCTACTTTTTTGCGGAACGGAAGCACGGAACACCACAGAAGCACTCCGTAGTGCTTCCGTTCCGTGGTTACGTTCCGTTCCGCACCGCATCTCCGGATTTGCGGACACATTCAAGTGAATGGGTCCGCATCCGTGATGTGGAATGCACACAGCCAGTATCCCGTGTATTGCTGACCCGCCGTATGCGGGACTCAATACGGCCACGGCAGGGCAATAGCCGTGTGCATGAGCCCTAAGAGTGAGATGTTCTTACATAAAAGCATTGCATCCACATGCATGCACACCTGACATTGTACCGCATTGCTAAGGAGACACACAGCCTCCATGCACTACCACTCAGGCTCTTTGCACAAAACTCTGCTGTGTAAAGAGCCTGACACACAAATTTGGTCTGGAGGATTTTTCACTACTAAAAGACACTATAGAAACACCTATACTGTTTTTAGTGACTTTATTTTCAATAATTTTATTTCTCATAGAGAAGAGGATAAAAAAATTGTTGAAAAAACACAATTGTTTCAACGTGCTGTGGTTTTAAAACAATATCTGGAACTTAGACTTCTGCAAATAAAAATGCATCAAAAAATTTAAATGCAAAAAAAGCCCCACTAAAACTGAAAAAGTAATGAAAAATACCAAAATATTCTTTGTGAATCCATCCTCATGTAGTTTACTTAGGTAGCAGAGATCCATAACACTTCCACAACATGTTTTTTTCTTAAGGGGTTTTTCAACTTTTTAAATACTTTTTTATACTGGCACCCTAGCTGATCAGCTGTTTGAGGAGACTGCAGTGTTCTGGTGAACGTGACATTACTGGTCTAGGGTAATCTGTGATAAGGAGGGACGCAGTCTTCTAAAACAGCTGATCGGTGGGTTGCTGCACGTCGGACCCTCACCTATCCAGAGTATAGGAAATCAGTGTAAAAAAGGTCAGAAAACCCATTTAATAGGATCTTCATTCAGCAGGACCTGCGCTGACATTACCATAATGGCGTCAGTGCATGTCCTTTTGCAGGTCCTGAAAGAAGAAGAAAGAAGACGATGACGGCTGCGCGATCAAGTGGGATGCGGTGAGTAATTTTTTTATTATTTTTTAACTTCAAGGAACATTTTACTTAGCATTCTGTATTAAAGAATGCTATTATTTTCCATTATAACCATGTTATAATGGAAAATAATAAAGTGAATGGACCTCATCCCTATTTAATAACATCATCTCCTTAGCAACCATCCGTGAAAATTGCATTCCATCCGCACTTACTTGAGGATATTATGCGATTTTCACGCAGCCCTATTCACTTCTTTGGGGCCTGTGTTGTGTGAAAAACGCAGAATATAGAACATCCTGCGATTTTCACTCAACGCACAAGTGATGCATGAAAAACATTGCTCATGTAAACAGCCCCATTGAAATGAATGGGTCCTGATTCAGTGCTGGTGCAATGCGTACACGTCAAGCATTGCACCCACACGGAAAACTCTCCCATGTGAAAGGGGCCTAAGTCATTTTTAGATGAAACATTCCCATTAAGGGCTCATTCATTCCGCATCCGAGACACATTTTTGGTGTCACTTCAATGGGGACGCAAAAGATGCGGACAGCACTCCGTGTGCTGTCTGCATCCGTTGCTTGGTTCCGTGGCCCTGAAAAAATTATGTCTTGTCCTATTCTTGTCCATTTTGCAGACAAGAATAGGCATTTCTATAAACGGACGTCCATTCTGTGTTTTGTGGATCCGGAATTTGCAGACCGCAAAATGTGGCACGTTCATGTGAACAAGCACTAAAGCAGTGGTCCCCAACCTTTTTTGCACCAATGACCAGTTTGATTCAGGACAATTTTACCAGGGACTGGGGGAGGAAGGAGGGATTGGAGCGGTTGGAGGGGGGTCTATGGTGGGCGCTGACTGAATCACACTCATAACAAGGAGCATATTAAAATATTTAAACCTATATAACGATTACATTTATAATTTAAAAGTGACTCAACTCATCATAATGCAGAATTAGTGGGAGCACTGGGCTTGTTTCCATGCAATCAGTTCCATCTAGGGGTGATGGGCAACAATGACACCCGAAATGTGTTCCTTATGTCCAGTGAACTCCGTAATCTCATTTTAGTTGCTGTCACTGCAAAAAACCCTGCTTCACAAAGATAGGATGTTGGAAAAGGAAGCAGAGTTTTCAGCGCTTTTGTAGCGATCTCAGGATGTTCTGCCTTGACTTTAATCCAGAACATTGCAAGATTTGACGTCTCAAATGTACTTTTAAGGCCTCCATCATTTGCAATCTCAAGTAGTTGGTCTTCTTCCAGCACAGAGAAGGTTGATTAATCAGGCTTGCTCACGAAGGGGTCATGGATCCATTCCTTCCTAGTTTGTGGGTCTTGTGTGGTTGGAAAATAATGCTCAAACTCTTTTAAAAGATGACATAGGTGAGCATGCAGCAGCTGGAGGTACTAATGTAGGAACACTATGTGCCTCACATTAATAATAGGCGACCAAATCAAATAATGGCTACTGGCAAATTGCCAACATTGCGGTTAATGAGTCACAGTAACCTCAAATGTTGCTTTGTATTAAGCTTATTTCACACTGGCATAGTTCCAGCAGGCTGTTCTGGAAGAGAACAGCCTGCCAAAGCTATCTTTATCCAACATTGGATGTTACAGAAATGCCCACTGACTCCATTGACTACACAGTGGTATTTCTCCAGATGAAACCTGGAATCTCTTGCACTGGGTTCTGCTGCACTGTGCTCTGTCACACTGGGCTGTGTCGCACTGGAATCTGTCACACTGGGCTCTGCTGCAACTGGCTGTGTCACACTGGAATCTGTCACACTAGTCTCTGCTGCACTGGGATATGTTGCACTGGGCTGTGTCACACTGGGCTGTGTCGCACTGGGCTCTGCTACACTTGGATGTCACATTGAGCTCTGGCACACTGGGCTCTGTCAAACTGGACTCTGTTGTATTGTATCTGCCGCATTGGGATGTTCTTCACTAGGCTCTGTTGCACAGGGTTCTGCTGATGTCTGTATCTTTGATATTGTCAATGCGGTGCACATGACAGGAAGAGGAACTGCACTCCCTGGTCATCCCCCCCCCTCCATTCCTTGCTCCCATACTAATTGAAACAACTCTGCCCACCCAAATGACTTCTCAAATCTTGTAATAATGTACTAACACAGTCACATTTTGTCGATTCTGGCCCTCCCTCAAAGATTTACACCCCATAAAGCTCCACACACAGATCTGCACCCTTATGGCTACCAAAATATGCCTCATGCCCCCTCCCCTCACAGGAATGAGTTCCCGTCCCTCACAAAAAGCTATAGCAATGGAGCCGCTCATCATACACCATGTACTCCAGTACTGCAGAGCACTAGACCCTCCCTCACTTAGCCATCTTCAGGCATACACAACCCCTCTCTCCCAAAGTACCTGCACAAGCTCCAGTATCAGTGTAGAAAGAAAGCTCTGTCCTATACAAATTTGGTCATGTGACCAAGTAACCCCTTTCCGGCATCCGCCATAAATGTATGGCATATGTCGGGTCTTTAAAGATGGTGTCCGCTCTGCAACTAGACACCCAATACCAATGTCCACAATCTGCGGTAATGCTGACCTGGACATTTAACCATCCAGATGCCATGGTCAAATGTCCCCACTGCATCTGAGAGTGTTAAAAAACGGAATTGCGTGCTTCCTGCTCAGATGCGCCTTCCCCCAGCGGAGATCGTGGAAAGCACTCTGTTCTAAAAATTAGCCGCAGTCTGTACTAGGCTTCCAGGCTCATTATTAGTATATCCCAGTTCAGGCCACTAGATGGCAGCACTGTGATATAGTGATATAGCAGGGGGGGGCGGTGGGAGAAGGTGAGGGAGGCGATTGCGATCCCCCGCCCGCCTCCTCTGTAATATTCCCTGGTGTCTAGTGGATCTATCAGAGTGTCAGCACATAGCTGACACTCTGATAGAAACAGCTGGCATCTGTGCTTGATCAGATGCCAGCCGTTTAACCCGTTCCTTCCGTATGGAAGGGTTAACTGGGAGGGAGCCCCTCCCTCTCCCATCGGGGGGCTGCTGTGCCTTTGCAGCCCCCCGACTGGATTGGATCGCAAAAGGAGGGAGCCCCCCTCTTATGGCAGCGGGTGATGGTTGCCATGGAAGCAGTACGCTTTCAGAAGCGTCCTGCTCTCCATGATACTGAAAGTCTGAATAGACCTGCTAAAGGTCTATTCAGACTTTGTAAAGTAAAAAATACAGCACAGTGCACTATATAGTGTACTGTACTGTATTATACAGACACCAGATCCACTGGATCTACAAGAACCAAGTGGGTCTGGGTCAAAAAAAAAAATGTAAAAAAGTGAAAAAAACACATATCACTGAATAAAAAAATAAAAAAATAAAATACACATATTAGGTATTGCCACGTCTATAAAAATATCAAATGACTGAACTCCTCAGGTGAACGACATAAAAAAAAATGGTGTAAATAAGCCATTTTTTGGTACCTTATATCACTAAAAGTGTAATACAAAGCGATCAAAAAGGCGTTTGCCTCCCAAAATAGTAGCAATAAAACCGCCATCTCATCCCGCAAAAAATTAGCCCCTACATAAACCAATTGGCCAAAAAATAAAAAACTATGCCTCTCAGACTAAAACATGATTTTTTTTGTTTTAAAAATACTTTTTAGTGTTAAATGTAAAAAAAAAAACTAACAAGTAGACATATTGGGTATCTCCACGTCCATAAGAATCTGCTCTATAAAAATATCACATGACCTAACCCCTCAAGTTAACACTGTAAAAAAATTAAATAAAAACTTTGTCAAAAAGCCATTTTTTTGTCACCTTACATCACAAAAAGTGTAATAGCAAGCGACCAAAATGTCATATGCACCCCAAGATAGTGCCAATCAAACCACCATCTTATCCCTCAAAAAATGAGCCCCTACATAAGACAGTCACCCAAAAAATAAAAATAAACTATGGCTTTCAGAATGTGGAGACACTAAAAAATATTTTTTTTCAAAAATGCTTTATTATGTTACGTCCGTAACAACCTGCTCTAAAGAAATAGCACACAATCTAACCTGTCAGTTCAACGATGTAAATAACAAAAAATACAAAACAGCTATTTTTTTGCAAATTTTCCATTTGCATCGGGGGGCTTCAAATGGGACATGGTGTCAAAAAACCAGTCCAGCAAAATCTGCCTTCCAAAAACCATATGGCGTTCCTTTCCTTGTGCACCCTGCCGGGGGAATAAATATTAAGTTTTGTTTGGCTGTTAACCTTTGCTTTGTTACTGGAAAAAATGGATTAAAATTAAAAATTTTCCCCCAAAAAAAATCGAAATTCTGAAATTTTATCTCCATTTGCCATTAACTCTTGTGGAAAACCTAAAAGATTAATGACGTTTGTAAAATCAGTTTTGAATACCCTGAGGGCAGTGGCGTAGGGATCGCCATAGCAATGGCTATGGGGCCCTACGCCACTGGGGGCCCGGGCCGCCTGCTGAGTATTTTTTTTTTATTCTTGTGGCGACGGAGTACAGTGTTCCCTTCCCTCTAAAATGTGCGGGTGTGCGGCCGCGCAGTATTTATTGTGCTCAGTTCCTATGTTTGCTCAGCGAACGCTCACCAGCTCATCCTGCCTCCAGACTGTCTGTCAGAGAATGAGGGAGCTGTTTCTTCTGATCGCCATTGCTGACTGGGAAGGAGGGGGAGGAGCAGCGATAAGGTTGTGAGGGTGAGGCACAGCCTGCAGCCTCGCAGCCCTCCCCAGCTCAGCAATATGGCTGCTGCTGTTGCTTGGTGCAGGCAGAGGGACAGAGGGTGCATGAGGGCAGGATTGTGCTCAGCTCCTATGCAGGCTGCAAGCTGGAGCTTCCTGCTGGGCCTATAACACCTGGTGGAGTCTGTCAGTGATGGAACGTCCTGCAGGAGCCTGGCACCCTCACCCTCAGGGACAGGCAGGAGCTGGACACTAGTTGTGCCACTCACCAGGATAAAGTGGACCTCCTACTCAATATGCTACTTGTCAAGGAGAAGGACCACTTCCAAGATCTGAGGGTATCCCTGGAGAACACTGAGCCCCATCTACTACCCATCCTCCCCATCCTCTGCTTGAACGGCTTGGCCTTTTTTTTTGCTATGGGGCCCAGTCATTTCTAGCTACGCCCCTGCTTGAGGGGTGTAGTTTCTAGAATGGGGTCATTTTTGGGTGGTTTATATTATGTAAGCCTCACAAAGTGACTTCAGACCTAAACTGGTCCCTAAAAAGTGGGTTTTTGAAAATTTCAGAAAAATTTCAAGATTTGCTTCTAAACTTCTAAGCCTTGTAACATCCCCAAAAAATGAAATAGCATTCCCAAAATGATCGATACATGAAGGTGACATATGGGGAATGTAAATCAATAACTTTTTTTGGCAGTATTACTATGTATTATAGAAGTAGAGAAATTGAAACTTGGAAAATTGCAAATTTCGACTTCATTTTACCACTGTCATGAAGTACAATATGTGACAAAAAAACAATCTCAGAATGGCCTGGATAAGAAAAAGCGTTTTAAAGTTATCACCACATAAAGTGACACTGGTCAGATTTTGAAAAAATGGCCTGGTCCTTAAGGTGAAATTGGGCTGTGTCCTTAAGGGGTTAATAAATATTTCTATTAATAAAAAATATTTATCTTAATAAAAATTCTTAATGAATGTAAAAAATAAAAATGCAGAGGTCCTGGTATGTTGAGGTAGTCTCACTTATCAATAGTGCAAAGAAAATTTTCCAGTATAATGCAAGATGGCAAGTCAGGACAGTCTTAATATCAGTAGATCAGTTCAATATACCAGACTGGCGCTTCCTAGTGTCTTCACTGTGTCCTCCCAGAGGAGGACAGGCGCAGCCTAGGCTTACCTTATCCGGTGTCTTCACACACTAGTAAGTAGATAGGTGCCCGTGTGGTAGATCGATGCTCCTGAAGTGTGCAGCGGTTAGCCCGGCGTCTCTGCTGGGCAGGAGTGTTGAAGGAGCACGTGTTCTGGAGGCGTGGCTAATGTGTAGGCTCAGCGTCCCACGTGGTATCGGGATTTCAGCTGGCCGCGCGATTCCGTACTGATGATGTGGCTTATCAGGTGGAAAGTCTTTCACAGAGCAAGTCCGTAAATCTGTGGGCAATGAATCATATGGTGGAGGCGCTTCCAAAAATTATTGTTTGGCGTGCAAGTTATTCACCAGAGGTGTTTCAGGGTTAAATACCACCCCTTCCTCAGTGGTTGTTAGACTGTATAGAATTCTGTTGTAGCTTGTAATGAATCATTTTTTTAGGAAATATATACAGAAAACAGGTGAAATAAAGCTCCTTAGGGCTGTTAAATACAGTAATCTTTCATTGTGTGTCTGACAGATGTTCCATATGTATATATAGTAACTATAAATGCAGTACTTTGCCGACCTATTGTATAACACAATACATGGAAGAAACTCTAAACAAAATGAAGTCATCAGACAAAGAGACACTAACAAGTTACATACGTTTCTATCTTTACCATAATAGTGTTGCATTTATAACATGCTTTCTTTTTTGTAGTCTGAGTGTGCCCGAGGGTCAGTATTGTACATTTCTTCCTACAAACACTCATAATTACATCATGTAATTGTATCCAAATCCCAAACATTCTCTATAAACGTACGCATGCCCATGACCAGCATTAAAGAGCAGTTCTGTTATAAATTACATTAATTTGGGCAAAACTGTTTTTTTTTCTTAGAAATACTGATTGGCATTCATGGATATGTAGTTTTTAAACAAATTGCTTCTCCCAGAGACAAATCCAGGAAAAAAAAAAAATATATAGGGGTCATTTAGCACACATGTAAGGAAAAGAGTGAATAAACAATATTTTTTGTAGGTGATATGAAAGCTGATGCTGGTAAAATCTGTTCTGTCTACTCTGAGAGAGTTTAACAGGGTTGTCCAGGATTTTGTTTAATTGTTTAATAACACCCAGCAAACAGGACTTGTGGATAAATCCATACTTACCCTGCTCCCTACAGCTACTTTCAGTATCCCTGGCTCCCAAGCCCTTTTCATTGGACAAAGTCACATGTGCTACAGCAGCCAATGACTGGTCTCAGCACTGACGTGTCCCCAAAAGGCTTGTCATTGCTGTGTCATGTGGCAGGTTGGGAACACGTCACCACTGAGCCCAGTTATTGACTGCAGCCATGCATGTTGCTAGGACTGAAAGTCCAGTGAAAAGAACCTAGGAGCCACAGAACCAGAATGAAGTTGTGGGGAAAAGGTAAGTATTGCTTTATCCACAGCTCCTGTTTGATTGGGGTGGGGGACAAAAAACTGGACAACGCCTTTATGCTGTAACTAATAATTACATTTTCAGGTTACTATGACTGGTTTCCCACATGTTTTTGAGCATTTTTTCTTTATTTTTTTTCTTTTTGCTACCAGATGTTACTTTGAAGTTTATTGTGTAAAATAAAATTTTTTCCTTGTGTGATTTTGTGTTTTTTAATTCAGCATGCTCTACATCAGGCATGCTCAACCTGCGACCCTCCAGCTGTTGCAAAACTACAATTCCCAGCATGCCCGAACAGCCTACAGCTATCAGCCTACAGCAGGGCATTGTAGGAGTTATAGCTTTACAACAGCTGGAGGGCCGCAGGTTGAGCATGCCTGCTCTACATGAAGCATTTTCTTTCATGGCAAGTGGATGTGTGAGCCATACGTTTTTCTCTATGATTTAGTGTTATCTTTCTGGAGTTTTTCAGATTTCTCTGTGTCTATATAGGATGTGAAAAAATCCCAAAAAATACATGTTTAAAAAAAATAACTTCTAAAATTGTTTAAAAATGCAGAAGTAATATGTATGTGTTTGTTTGCTTGTATGTGAAGAAGGCATAGAGGTATTGTAGTTCTCTGCAGAATAGATTTGATCCCCTCCACACTTCATCTATCGATTAAGGTTACACAATATATACTATGACACCGCGCTATTAAGGTCCCTAGCTCAAATGGTTAATGATATTAACCCTTATACTAGCATATACTATATACTATATACTATGTTCTTGTACTGCGAATCTTAGCATTAATAGGCACCTTCTATTTGTGATTTTCTCAGTGCCGCTTATGCTATTGTAGTACCTGTAGTCCTCCGTTCACGTGGGAGCTCTGTCGCTGAGTTGATGCTTTACACCGGCTGCGAGGCAATACTTTCCAGCGTCTTCGTGAGACGCGCTCCGGCCGGAAGCGCGCCTCTTGTTCGTGGTTGTCTCGCTCACTTCGGAGCGAAGGTGACGTCACCGCCGCGTTCTACGGGTAGTCGCGGTTACCACTTTTTCTTCAACGCGTTTCGGGTATACCGTTACCCTTCGTCAGGAAGATAGACTTGGTATGCCTTCCGCGTGTGCTCCTATTTAACTCAACCGGCGTTGCTTTAACTCCCTCGTTGCTGGTGGCTACATTTAAGCGTTAATCAAACGCAAATACTTCGATTTCCATATTCAGCCCTACTGGAGCTAGTGTATCCATATTAAAAATCATTCTGGTCTCAGCCCTCGACATTTCTTTAATGTAATCCCTCCTCTTTTGTTCCTTTTTATTATATCTAATCCACAAAACGTCGATCCTTTAAAGCTTCCTGCGTGTTTCTCTGTGTAATGTCTTGACAGTGGGTGCCCTTCAAATTTTCTTTCTATATTGTAGATATGCTCTGTTATTCTATTTTTCAAATATCTCTTGGTTCTACCTATGTATATTTTTTGGCAGGGGCATATAATTGCATATATTACTCCCTGATTGTTGCAGGATATGTGCTTGTCAATGTTATGGGTATATGTACCTCCCGTATTCTGTAATGCCATCAATCTTTTATTTTGTGTTTTTTTACATCCTTGACATTTTTTACATGGGAAGAATCCTGTCACTCCCTCTATTTTATTTTTATTTTTATTTCTGGTATTATCTCTGCTAATTTTACTTATGCATGTATTCGTAGGGGCTAGTTTATTTCCCAAATTTTTTGCTTTTTTAAAAACAAATTTTGGTACATTTGGGAGTAACTCCCCCAATATTTTATCCTCCTTCAGGAATCCCCAATATTTTCCTACAACCTTTTTGAATTTATTTACTTGACTATTATAGGGAATTATTATTGGGGGGATTAGTTGCATATTTTCTTCATGATCTTTTTTTATTGTTTTTTTATCATTTTTAAGGAGTACTTCCCTATCAATCAACCCTATTTCTTTCTTGCACTTATCTAGTTTTTCTGAGCAATATCCTTTATTTTCAAACTTTTTCTTCATATTCTCTGCCTCAAGTTCATACTGTTGTTTCTTAGTGCAATTTCTCCTTAATCTGAGAAATTGACTTTTCGGCACATTTTCCAACCATCTCGGTAGGTGGCAGCTGTCCATTGCTATGAAGCTATTTGCATCAGTCGGTTTGTTATACGTTTTTGTGTGGATTTTTCCGTTTTCAATAAAAATAGTCAGATCCAAAAAAAATTTTTCAAAAAATTTATTTCCGTCGTGCTGTACGATGGTGAGAAATCTAGATAAAATTCATTTTTATTTAGTTCTTTAACAAACTTTTTTAAATTTTCCTCACCCCCTTCCCAAATAAAAATTATATCATCAATAAAACGGTACCATAGGACGAGGTTCGCCCGGAGCTTGCCCTCGGGGAATACGTATTGGTGCTCCCAACGTCCCACATAGAGATTTGCAAACCCCGGTGCGAACCTCGTCCCCATCGCGGTCCCCCATTGCTGCAGATAGAATGTATCATTATACATAAAATAGTTTTTTTCCAAAATAAAACGTATACACTCTTCTAAAAAATCTATCTGCTCTTCTGTCATCTCTCCCTTCTGACTTAAAAAGAATTTTGTTGCCTCGCACCCTTTTTTGTTTTCAATTATAGTATAAAGGGATTTTACATCTAATGTGCCTAATATATATGAGTCCTTCCAATTGACATCCTTCATTATCTCCAAAATGTGCTTGGTATCTTTTATATAGGCTGGAAGAGCCTGTGCATATGGTTGAAGGAATTGGTCCACATATTTGGACAGAGCGCTGGTTAAACATTCAATGCCTGATATTATAGGCCTCCCGGGTGGGTTAGAGGGGTCTTTGTGTATTTTAGGGTTATAATAAAACCCTGCTATCTTGGGATATTGAATATTTACGTATGCTGCTTCATTTTTTTGTAAGATGCCCTGCCTTTTCCCTTTTAGGACAAGTTCTTTTAGTTCTCTTTTATATTTCTCAGTTGGATCACTTTTCAATCGGAGGTATGTTTTTTTATCATTTAATATATTCATGGCCTCCTTATGGTAATTTTCTCTATCTAAAATCAATATTCCCCCCCCCTTATCTGCTGGTCTTATAATGATGTTATTATTCTCCTGCATCGTTGTAATTGCTTTTCTTTCTTCTACTGACATGTTGTTTAAATATTTTGCTCTTTTTGGGCATTTAAATTTCCTGATTTCCTTTGTTACTGTGTTCATAAATGTATTTAGTGCTGCAGAATACTCTTGTACGGGATGGAATTTGGATTTTGGTTTTAAATCTGTGTGTTTATATTGGTCCTTATTATCCCCTATGCCCTCCTGTTTTATTTCCTTGCTTTTTTTCTGTTTTAAAAAATGTCTTTTTAGTGCTAATTTGCGCATAAATTTTCGAAGCCCTATAAATGCTTCGAATTTATTAAAGTGTACTGTAGGGGCAAATTTTAAACCCTTTTGTAGTATTTTTTCCTCATTAGCTGTTAGTACATAATGAGGAAAAAATACTACAAAAGGGTTTAAAATTTGCCCCTACAGTACACTTTAATAAATTCGAAGCAAATTTTTATTTGGGAAGGGGGTGAGGAAAATTTAAAAAAGTTTGTTAAAGAACTAAATAAAAATGAATTTTATCTAGATTTCTCACCATCGTACAGCACGACGGAAATAAATTTTTTGGATCTGACTATTTTTATTGAAAACGGAAAAATCCACACAAAAACGTATAACAAACCGACTGATGCAAATAGCTTCATAGCAATGGACAGCTGCCACCTACCGAGATGGTTGGAAAATGTGCCGAAAAGTCAATTTCTCAGATTAAGGAGAAATTGCACTAAGAAACAACAGTATGAACTTGAGGCAGAGAATATGAAGAAAAAGTTTGAAAATAAAGGATATTGCTCAGAAAAACTAGATAAGTGCAAGAAAGAAATAGGGTTGATTGATAGGGAAGTACTCCTTAAAAATGATAAAAAAACAATAAAAAAGATCATGAAGAAAATATGCAACTAATCCCCCAATAATAATTCCCTATAATAGTCAAGTAAATAAATTCAAAAAGGTTGTAGGAAAATATTGGGGATTCCTGAAGGAGGATAAAATATTGGGGAGTTACTCCCAAATGTACCAAAATTTGTTTTTAAAAAAGCAAAAATTTGGGAAATAAACTAGCCCCTACGAATATATGCATAAGTAAAATTAGCAGAGATAATACCAGAAATAAAAATAAAAATAAAATAGAGGGAGCGACAGGATTCTTCCCATGTAAAAATGTCAAGGATGTAAAAAACACAAAATAAAAGATTGATGGCATTACAGAATACGGGAGGTACATATACCCATAACATTGACAAGCACATATCCTGCAACAATCAGGGAGTAATATATGCAATTATATGCCCCTGCCAAAAATATACATAGGTAGAACCAAGAGATATTTGAAAAATAGAATAACAGAGCATATCTACAATATAGAAAGAAAATTTGAAGGGCACCCACTGTCAAGACATTACATAGAGAAACACGCAGGAAGCTTTAAAGGATCGACGTTTTGTGGATTAGATATAATAAAAGGAACAAAAGAGGAGGGATTACATTAAAGAAATGTCGAGGGCTGAGACCAGAATGATTTTTAATATGGATACACTAGCTCCAGTAGGGCTGAATATGGAAATCGAAGTATTTGCGTTTGATTAACGCTAAATGTAGCCACCAGCAACGAGGGAGTTAAAGCAACGCCGGTTGAGTTAAATAGGAGCACACGCGCAAGGCATACCAAGTCTATCTTCCTGACGAAGGGTAACGGTATACCCGAAACGCGTTGAAGAAAAAGTGGTAACCGCGACTACCCGTAGAACGCGGCGGTGACGTCACCTTCGCTCCGAAGTGAGCGAGACAACCACGAACAAGAGGCGCGCTTCCGGCCGGAGCGCGTCTCAAGAAGACGCTGGAAAGTATTGCCTCGCAGCCGGTGTAAAGCATCAACTCAGCGACAGAGCTCCCACGTGAACGGAGGACTACAGGTACTACAATAGCATAAGCGGCACTGAGAAAATCACAAATAGAAGGTGCCTATTAATGCTAAGATTCGCAGTACAAGAACATAGTATATAGTATATAGTATATGCTAGTATAAGGGTTAATATCATTAACCATTTGAGCTAGGGACCTTAATAGCGCGGTGTCATAGTATATATTGTGTAACCTTTTTGGCATTCAGAGGGGGAGTTGCAACCCCACTAGACACTGCAGCTGAGAGAGAATCAAGTGGGGTGCAGCGCTATTGATTTAAGGACTGAAGGATCTATCGATTAAGCTTGACCCATCCTCTACAGTCTGACACACATATGCTGGACACGCTGTTCTCTATAGATATGTTGCTAGTATTGTTTTACATCGGTCCACTGCTGTTCACCATTTGTAATATAACCTATATGTTCTGGATTCTGAATATCCATAAGACATATATATTGGCTATTATATAGGTTTGTAACCTCTATTGCAGGCATATTCAGCACAGCAGATCTGGCCTGCCAGGGCAGGAGTAGGGGGTTGAGTAGAACGCTGCCCTTGCCTGCCTGGGAAAGTGAAGCAGCTGAGGGCCAATAATACAGGTGTTTACTACATGAATATTGCTGTCATGGCTTGCTACAGCATGTTGTCAGAATATGTTTTTGTTGTTGTTTTTGTCTTTTTTTGTAGGTCTTACATTTGAGTAATAGTCTAGGTTATTCTTCACATATTTTATCTTTTTTTTTAAAGCCTGATTAAGGGCACTTAGTCAATTGTGCACTAATAGTAAATATTCCAAATTTACTTTCAAGTCTGGATTAGGACACCAACTACTAGTAAATTACATTACTTTGCATCAATAGTAGGATGCACAATTTGAACACATGAAAACTATATCAATTTGTTCAGCTTCACAATTTCTTTCCTACTGACTGGACTGCATTTTCTTTGTGACAGGCTCGTTTTATTATTTATTTATTATACTCACTTATATAGTGCTGACATATTCCACAGCACTTTAAAGACATTAGCATCAAGCTGTCCCCAATGGGACTCACAATTGAAGTTCCCTATCAGTATGTCCTTGGAGTGTTGGAGGAAACCAGAGTACCTGGAGAAAACCCATTCAAACACGGGAATACATATACAAACTCCATGCAGATGTTGTTTTTGGTCAGATTTGAACCTAGGACACAAGCACTGCAATGCACAAGTTCACTTCTAACCACTGAGCTACTGTGCTGCCACATGTTTTATGCACTATGCTGTACACATCCTTTTTTTTGCAGAGGTCTTCTTAACCTATTTACACATTTCTAAGACGTCAATGTACCATAAAGTTAATCAATAAATAATGACTTATGGCACCTATACATTCTGTGCATCCACCAGTTACTTCTCTAGTTGCTATCACAGTCTATAGCGCTGAACTCTCTCTTAGTTTTTGGTTTGTGAATAATATATTAAATATATTTACATTTCCCATATTGAGTTATTACTTAATAATGATCGACCGCAGTTTAATTTTGAATATACAATAGAGGAACTTTGTATGAACATAGTTCCTTCTAGAATTTCAAATTTGTACATCCTTACTGTGCCAATTAAACATGAAGAAAGACATTGATATTTAATACATTGTTTTGGCAGAATTCTGGCATCCTATTTTATTAAATTGCTTGTGGTGACATTGAATGTAATCACAGTTTCAAATGTCTTATTTTGTTCTCCGCTCCTTTCATAGTCAGCAGTATATGAAGACAGGAAAATATGATATTATATGTCGCCTTTCACTTTACTTTAAATTTTAGGGAGATTCACGGTGAAATGAATTTGGCGCAATCTCTGCATAATATACTTCGCATGATTAATTTTTATTTTGAGCAAATCAAGTTTATTACATCTTTGAAATGTTACAGAAATGTATAAATGAACCTTTGTACGTAAACTTACAGAAAAATTCCAAAATGTGCTCAACATAAAACTCTTTATTAGCTTTAGACATAAATGGCTTTGGGAAAAAGAATTTAATTGCAACAAGAGTCTTGTACTTTTCTACTTATTCATTTTAATGTATGCAATAAACAATTGTCAACTAATGGTTGTTTAGCTTTTTATAAAACTCTAGCATTTTCCAAGAGGTTTGTATTTAGAGTTGAAGCTTATGCACAAGGCTATGTTATGGCCTACATTTTGCATGGAGGTGTAACAAGGATGCTTTAGGTGTGTGTGAGGCTTCTACCTTCATATGGGATATCATATGGGAAATACTGAAATCTTTTCAATCAGATTCATTGGATGCTGCATTTACAGAGATATTGTCATTTAGGAGAAGAATATCTTCGTACTTACTGAGTATGTACAGCTGTGCACAGGGGTCTGTATTGCTCTGTGCAAAAATAGCCATACAGGCCGGACTTTGTGCCAGTGTGCATAAGCCTTTAAACAGATTGGTCATGTTCTGGTTACTGTTGATCAATGTTGATCAATGTGTTTGTAAGATAAATATAGCCACCACTATAACACCTTTAAAGAGAATAACATGTATTTAACCTTTTCGCTACATGTACGGCACTGGTGAGATCTTTAAACATGGCGCCTGCTCGCTCGTGCACAAGGTGCCATAGCCGAAGGTTCTCTGCTGTTTCCACAACCAGTAATAATGCCAATTGCGGACATTACAGCTAGAGATGAGCGAATTTCATATTTTGAAATTTGTTCATGCTTTGTTTGGTAGTAAAAGCAGAATTGCGTTACCACGGACCATAACGTGATTCTATAATGTAATGCATTACAGAATGCTTTAGAGGCATTCCGTTATTCATTCCGTCCTAATAGAAGTCTATGGGCTGCAAAATGGATTCGTCCCGTTTCCGTTATGCAGGGGTGTCCTCTCCTGCATAACGGAAACGGAGCGGATCAGTTATGTAGGTCATAGACTAACGAAAAAGAAAGTATCAAAATGGCCAATTTGCCATTTTTTTATCACTTCTCTTACCCCCAAAAATTGAATAAGATGTGATCAAAAAGACACAAGTATTCCAAAACAGCATCAATAAAAACTACAGATCTTCCCACAAAACATGAGCCCCCACACAGCTCACTAGACATAGTTATAAAAGGTTATGGGGGTCAAAATGTGGTGATGTAAAAAAAAAAAATTTCATTTATTAAATTAATTTTTTTCAGTAATTAAACATATAAAACCTATACATATGTGGTATTGTTGTAATCATACTGACCCAGAGAATAAAGGACTCAAGGTCAGTTTTGCCACATAGGGAAAGCTTAGGGACAAAACCTGTAAAACTGTGGTGGCATTAGAAAGTGCAACTTGTCCTGCAAAAAACAAGCCCTCATATGGATATGTGAACGGAAAAATAAAAAAGTTATGGCTACAGGAAGACAGGGAAGAAAAATAAAAACGTATAAACCAAAAAACCTCTGGTATCCTAAGGGTTAATTTTAGTCCCATTTATCAGATGCTAATATTTAGAATAGGAAATGCTTTTTCATGCAGTTATTTTATTTTAAAAATTACAAAAAAGAGAAGCTTAAGTCATATTTCCACATGCTATGTATTGATCTATTGATCAGCGCAATTCATATTGTGCAATTAATAGTATGCAGTGCTATAATCTACATAATGTACATAAGGCATTAGTATATATTTTTTTGTTCCAATCGTTTTTCTTGAAATTTTTACAATCATCAGCAATTATCCATTACATCACAATTCGCAGTGAATAATCCAATGACAAAAAGTCAGAAGAACAACAAAATAAACTTCTGCCAGGCCAGCAAAGGCCCAGTTTATAGGTGCCAAGAAATGTACAGAAAAAAGGGCCTGATAGCCTACATGTACCAATGTACCGCTAAAACAGCTGTTAGATATATGAAATAAAGGGGTTAGTTCCACCTCTTTTATTAAAATCTACACAGGTTCTGACTGGTTCTAAATAGTCCAAAGTAAGTGTATGGCAGTAGAGAACCGTGTACAATTTACAAAACAATCATGTGAAATTATGTGAGATTACAGAACAGAACAATATTTAGAGTTTGACCAGGCTTGCCATTGCCTAAAGAATCTTGATTAAGAACCATTCCCTAACGCTAAAATCTTTTCATAGGCAAACGTGGTATTCATGGCAGCAATTAGATCGTTCAAATCCGGAGTTCCGGAGATTTCCAGTTTCTCAAAAGCATCAGCTTGGCCAAACACAAAATATACATGTAAATTTCCTAAGGTCAGTAGGAAAACTATCAATGCCAATGAGGAGTAGGGAGAGCTGCGGGGATCATGTATGCTGGTGTGAGATCAGTTGGCTCAACATATTCCCACATGCTTTCCAATAGACCTCAATTTTGGGGCATTGCCAAAGAATATGGAAGAGCGACCTATTAGTGGTTCCAGGATACATGTGTGTTAATCTATATGGTGTATAATACCAGTGCAGCACTGTCTTCAGTGCTGATTCTACATGGGTAGAGCAATGTAAATAAGTATGGATTGCCTTAAGGACTCTAATCCAATCTGTGTCTGTCAAGTGCACACTCAAAGTCCGTTCCCATGTGCGCATAGGGTGTGATCTCACAAATTGGACAGGGTGAAGTACGGCATTATATAGAGGTTTGAGCCCTTTGGTCTTCCCCGAAACATAGGCCATAGCTACTTTATCCAAGCCCAATCCTGTTGGACAGAATGAGAACAACAGATGCCTGATTTGAAGGTATTTATAGAATTCAGACTCTGGAAGTGCCATGGAGTCCCACAATGACTGGAAAGACCTCATCGCCCCGTCTTCATACAGCTCCTCCACCCGCCGCGTAGCTACCATAGACCACAAAGATAAGTCGGTATGTGGGAGCAAGGCTCGGAGAGTGGAAAGAGGTAAAGAGGTAATCTTGGGCAGAGTGTCTGAGGTAGCCATCCTATGATACTGGGACCAAGCCTGAATAGATGAAGTGAGAATCGGATTCATTTGTTTTGGAAGAGTAAGCTCCCAAAAAGGTAGATGTCACAGATCTGGCAACAGAAAAGGTTAAGTCTGAGTCTGTTCCATGTGAACCCATGGGATCTCCACATCCACCTGCACCCAACCTTTAAGCATGGAAACCAAAGTAGTAATATAGTACAATTTTAAGTCAGGAACTGCCAAGCCTCCTGTATTACGGCTCCTCTTAATGATTTCTCTGGCCACTCGTGGCTTCTTTTTTTTCCATATGTACTGATACAGTTGGGAGTGAGCTCGGCTGAAAAATTTATCTGGCAACGAGATGGGGAGGGTGCGGTACATATAGAGAAACCTGGGGAGGGCAAACATCTTGAAGGCCTAAATTCTGCCCAGCCAAGACGTTTCATGTTTGTGAAAGCATTCTTAATCTTTAGCAACCGAGGATAACAGGGAATCATAATTAAGAGTATAGAGTTTTGATGAAGAGGGAGTCATGTTAGTGCCTAAATATTTAATACTGTCATTCTGCCAGTCAAAATTCAATTTGCTTCGGAAAGCTGTTACCAGGGTGTCTGGAATATTGACTGACAGTGCCTGAGTCTTGGACGCATTGAGATGATAATACGAAAGGGTACCATATTCGCTTATTTGATCCATTACCGCCTCTAGCGACACTGTCGGGTTAGTGAGTGACAGTAACACATTCTCAGCGTAAAGTGATATTACATCCTCCTTTTCTCCTATTCGTACTCCAGATATGCGCGGGTCTTGTCTGATTGCCTGGGTCAATGGTTCCATTGCTATTATAAAAATTAAGGGCGAGAGGAGGCAACCCTGCCTGGTACCATTTGTTAAGTCGAATGCTCCGTTAACATGAACATTAGCCGTGGGACTACTATACTACTATATAGTGCCCCTATTGCAGACAGAATGGGACCCTGAAAAGCCATGTGAGAAAGCACCGAGAAGGCAAATGACCATCTAAGCCTGTTAAAGGACTTCTCGGCATCCAAACCCAAGGCCAACATAGGACTACCCTCTGTGTTAACCTGGTGGAAAATGCCCAACATTCTCATATTGTAATAGGATTGCCAAAAAGGAACAAAGCCAGTCTTATCTATATTGATTATAGACAGTAGGATTTTTGCCAACCTAAGGGCTAACAATTTGGCATATATCTTGATATCTTGATTTAAAAGCGAGATAGGTCTGAAATTTGGGGGTCTATCTGGAGATGTACCTGGCTTGGGAAGGGTAATGATAATTGCTTGTAAATTTTCTTTAGACAAGTTCCCTGCTTCAAGTGCCGACTGGCAGAATTCTTGTAAGTATGGGCTTAGGAGTAGCTTGAAATGTTTATAGTCATGGCAGGCAAAGCCATCAGGGCCCGGCGCCTTGTCACGAGGTAGGGAGTCTATTACTGTTATCACTTCATCTGTGGAAATTGAAGCGTTGAGGGCTTGGAGTTGGGACGCTGTCAAATTAGGCATTTTTTATGAACTTAAATAAGATGCTATGCTATTTCGCAAGTCAAGGGGGGTCTGGATTGGAGTCTTTCAAGTTGTAAAGGTCTGCATAGTAGATATGAAAGCCATCTGCTTTATCATTTGGGGAGTACATTTTATTCTGTGTCTTAGGGTGAATAAGATGGGGGATCCTACTTTTTGTCTGCCTTGCTCTGAGGCCTGCTGCCAGTAGTTTTCCAGCTTTGTTCCCTTGGGAATAGTAACGGGACATTGTTTTTCTAAACATCTTTTCATAAGACTCTAACATGTGGTTCCTCAATGCATGTCTAGTCTGTTTTAGATCTTCCGCTAAAGAGGGATTCAGATCTAATTTATTTCTGGATTCCAATTACTGAAGATCAGAAAGCAATTAAGAAGTGATCTCCTCCAGCTTTCTCTTACGCACCGCACCCTGTTGAAGGAATGACCCTCGAATGTATGCTTTATGGGCATTCCACAAGATTATAGGGTCAGTGTCATCTCTCACATTGTTTTCAAAGAATTCCTTTAGATCCGATTAAATGCATCGACCATGCTGCGGACTAGATAGTAGAATAGGGTTGCTCCTCCACAAGTAACTAGGAGGGGAGCTGTCCCCCTCTAAAATTTTCAAAGTTATTGCAGCATGATCAGACCATTTAAAAAACTCCAAAGTGGAATCTACAACTTTAGACAGTGTCTGTCTGTCCATCAGAAACATATCAATACGAGAGTAAACATTATGAACCCCTGAGTGGAAAGTGTAATCTCTGGCGGACAGATTGCGAATGCGCCAAACATCATATATATCCTCTTTCCATAAAGTGTTTACTAGGGAAGGGGTGTTTCTGTTAGAAATAGATGACGTATCCAGCAGTGGATCCGTAGTGGCATTGAAGTCTCCAAACAAAACTAAATGGCCTTGTCTATTCTTATTGACCAGTTTCATTAATTTGGTGAAAAATATAAGGAAACTAGTGTGAAAAGTACGTTGTTTAAGGTACATATTAAGATCACAAAGCGGCCCGCAGGGTCACAGATGTCATGAATATGTGTAAATGCTACAGTATTTTTGATATATATTGTCACCCCTCGTGTTTTGGAGTATAAGTGGGAATGGAACAGATGGGGAAATTGAGCATGGTTTAATCTATGTGCATCTTTTTAAGTAAGTGTGTCTCTTGAGCCCCCAGAACATCGCATTCAAGGTTTTTGGCCTCTCCCCATAAATGGAATCTGCGCATTGGACTATTAAGCCCACATTCAAACTAGCGAATGATATTACTATAATACAGCAGTCGAAACCTGAAAGCATGGAGGTCGCATATCAAGATGTATAGAAGGTGCAGAGTGCCTCCCAGCCAGGGCGTCGGCACCCATATGACAGAAGTGGTAATGTATAGTACACGTTTGGTCACCCAAGAAAGAGAAAAAGTAACAATAATAAACCATAAATGCAATAATACACTGCATATCAACCATGAGAGCCATATCGGTTCTTCAACTGAAGGGCTATAGTCCCGTCTGAAACCTAGGGTAGGTAAATTTGGAGATAAGCACTCAAATAAGTAAGGCCGCGCAACAGTTCAGCTAAATCTCACTGTGAACCATGTTAATGGATCTCGTCCCACTCTTTATGGATCCTTCTCGGAGAAGCGCGTTTGGTTTTCCCCGGTGACGAGGCGGGAATGTTCCAGCTCTGTAGAAGCTTAGATCCTTCCTCTATTGACCTAATCACATGCAGGTCTCCCTTGTGATGAACCAATAAGCGCACTGGGAAACCCCATCTGTATTGAATCCGCGCTCTCTGGAAGGCTGAGGTGATAGGAAGCAGGTTTCTCCGTAGACGCAGTGTGGTAGCAGACAGATCTGCAAAGGGTGACACCTTGTGGTAAGGAGCGGGAAGGCCTCCATTTTTCCTTGCAAAGGACATCAGTTGTTCTTTAACTGTATAAAAGTGCACTCTAGCAAGGACATCTCTTGGGACATTTTCCACTAGGTGTATCGGACGTGGAACCCTGTGTGCCCGATCTATTTCTAAATCCTTGTCAGAGCAATGCAGCAGTGCAGCTTTGATAAGAGACTTCACATAACTAGGGATATCTTTAGCCGCAACAGTCTGGAATGCCCCGCAGCTTTATGTTATTACATCGGCTTCTGTCTTCCAGATCAGCCATCTTACTTTTTATAGCTGCAACTTCAGCTTCCAAAGCACAGTGAGCATCAATTAGATCAGGGATGCTCAACCTGCGGCCCTCCAGCTGTTGTAAAACTACAACTCCCACAATGCCCTTCTGTAGGATGATAGCTGTGGGCTGTCAGGGAATGATGGGAGTTGTAGTTTTGCAACAGCTGGAGGGGCGCAGGTTGAGCATGCCTGTATAAGATCATTGTGAGACCCCGCAAATTCCCCAAATTTGCATTCCAGATGATCTGTTCTGGCCCCAATATCTGCCAAATCTGAGCGCAAAGAGGTGACTAGTGAGCGCATATCATGCAAGAGGGAGTGCCTCTGGATCAATAGCATGTCCCCCATGGCGGTGTCTGTGAGGGCTATGTTGCATACAGGCAGAGCTAATATTGCTGCCTCCTCTTCGTCCAGGGATCTTACTTGTTGCCCCACAGTACCTGAGAGAGGGGAGTCTACCTCATTTGGGTCGTCATATGCCACAGCGCTGTTTGTCAAGGTACTCCAACAGAAAAAGAAGTAGTGTCTTCGGCGCCATCTTGGGCCTTGTCCGCCTCCCTGGTGAAGTAAAACTTGGTGAGTAGCGGCTGCTGCTGGATGGGTGAGTATTTCTTCCAGTTTTAGTGGTTCACCTCTGAGTTTGTAGCTTCAAAGTCACTTTATATCGGTGCTATCTCAGGAGCTCAAGCTCACTGCATCCGCATGCCTCGGTGGCCAGACCGCACCCATGCATTTGTATGTGTTTTGATCAAAATGCATAAGCCCACTCACCACATTATGATTGCCTCTACATTTGGGTACCTAATCAAATTTGTTGCTGGGCTGCTGGATTGCGCTGCTTGCAGGTGTGGTGTTCCTGTGGCAAAGATTATTATGAGGCGCTGCACCAATTTGAGTAGGAACCTGCTTAAAAGGTCACCTTGATGTGGTGAGTGGTCATTTTGCATTTTATGCATGATCAAAAATTATACAAAGTTCTTCATGTATATTTTATAAATTATTCTGTGAAGTAATATATCAATAAATGCATAGACGTGCAATCAATGCTTTTTTTCTTTATTTCAGGTTATTTCATTTTTTTCTGCCAATTTTTGTTGGTGTCATTCATATTGGAGACACAAACTTCCTTCTGGATTTGTGTGTATATAGAATGTGACAGGTTATGAGTGCTTTTTAGCAGCTAAAATTAATAGGAGAATAGTCACATATGACTACAGTCTCCAGGAAAATATGACAAACATAACATGAAGCAATCAGTACACCCAGATCTGGGGAAAATCCTCTTATACTCAGATAACTGGAGATATGGCCCTTAATGTCAAGAAGAAAGAAAATGCAGCACTTAAGTAAAAGCCGGATTTAAAAAAATCCCTGCTTTATTTTGTCAACAAATAAATAAAATTAGAACAGTGTCAGTGGGTAAACAACACTTTTCAGATAGATTTCTTAATATTGACTCCAGGAAGAAATAGGGTACATGTCCCTCTCCAGAGTCCAAGTAGAGGCAGGGGATGCTGCATATACATTCGAGTCACATTATTATGACCACTAGCTAATATCCAGATTAACCGCCATGTGCTGCATGGACACCAGCTAGATGGACTGGGAGTGACTCAGAAAGATCCTCGTAGGTTGTCACAGGTATCTGGACGCACGCTGTGTATCCTATAGCTGCTGGAGGTTGCGTGGGGGAGGATCCTTAGAGCAAATTCGACGATCGAGGTGGTCCCACGGATGCTCAGTTGGGTTCAAGTTAAGAATTAGGGGGCCAGGGTAGTACTGGGAATTTTTAGTCAAGCTCTTCCAATGAATGTTGGACATTTCTAGATGTGTAACATGGCGCATTGTCTTGCTGAAAGATCCAATCTGTCCCAGGGAAGACAATCAGCATGTATGAGTGCACACAAGGATTTATACCCTAATTGGATGAGAGTGCTTTGCACATGGATGAGTGTGCCCAGAGAATGCCACAAAAACATTCCCCAGACCACAACACTGTATACCACAAGCTTATGTTGTTCCAGCAATAGTAGCAGGGCGTTTGTTCTCTTATGTTTCTTGCTTGACATGCCAACATCCACCCATATTCTGAAGCAGAAAATGTAAAACATCAGAGAAGGCAACCCTTTGACAATCAGCGGAGTTTCAATTCCAATACTGCTGCAAAAATAGAAGCCTTTTCTGCCAATGCAACTTTGTTAGCAGAGGTGCAGTGACCATCTGTTTGCTTCAGAGCCTCATACACAGAAGAGTTTGCTGAAATGTTGTTTAAACACACGTCTGGTAGTACCCTGGTTTATTTTGGAGCTGAGCTGCTCCACAGTAGCCTGTCAGTCTACCCTTGAGCAGCATAGTTTCCATGTTGCCTATTCAAAATTGTGCCTTTTATCCCCTCACACTTTCACCACAGTTCACAAAGTACACAGTTTCAAAAATACAATATATTATTATTGACAATATACAGTATATTGTCAATAATCATCCTTTTTTCAACTCTGATAAATAATCCATTTTGTCCTTGACAGCAATAAGTGACTTCCTTCATCAGCTACATGTTGCCGATGTCAAAGTAGCTACTCTTATTACAAGTTAATTTTACTCGATTGTGCCATTGTGCATGTAGTGCTACCAGTAGAGATGAGCAAATCAAAGATGACAAAGTGGAATTTGTTTAGAATTTCAGGAAAAATTTTATTTGCATCAAATGCGAATTTCCTCACGCTTTGTGCTAAGGAATCACATTTTTTCTTAAAATGGCGGCTACACGTGTGAGGACTGAGGACATGGGGCAAGGAACTCTGGGAAGACGGGATCACCCTGATTGACATGCATGCATGCAGCCAATCAGCAGCCAGCCCTGTGATATTACAGCGGCCATCTTACAGTCAGACATTTTCCTGCATTCAGACTGCAGGGACAGACGTGTGAAAGCACAAGGGACAGCAAGTGGAAAAACTATTGTGAAAAAAATGGACAGAAGACACAATTTATAAGTTCCGGTAAAGGATAGGGAGGAATAATTTCACAGCATGTTAGTGTAGGGAGAGACATCAGAAAGCGCTAGGGACATTGATAGGAAAGTGATTTACAAGTGCAGGGAAAGATTATTTGGGGATCCAAATAGTCATTAGACAGCTCTGTCATTCCAGCTTTTTGTTATTGGGCAGCAAGTGTTATGTTGAAAAGCCTATAGTGGCTTAAATCTTAGTATCTTATTCAGTACTATAACAAAAATATATTCTCAGGTCACTTCTGCAGTTATTTCTGTTGAAAGCGTATAGGGGCGTGTTTCAGTACAACATAAAAAATACATATGCACTGCACTGTTGCAGTTATTTCTGGTGACAGCGTATAGGGGCGCATTTCAGTACAACAAGAAAAATATATATGCACTGCTGCAGTTATTTCTTGTGAAAGCGTGTAGGGGCGTATTACAGTAAAAAAAAGGAAAAATATATACGCACTGCACTTTTGCAGTTATTTCCGTTGAAAGTGTATAGGGGCATAATACAATAAAATCAGAAATTTATATGCGCACTGTACTATTGCAGTTATTTCTGCTGTCACTTCTGCTGTTATTTCTGGTGAAAGCATATAGGGGCTTATTACAGTAAAAAAAATATATATATATATACTCACTGCACTGTTGCAGTTATTTGTGTTGAAAGCTTATAGGGGCGTATTACAGTAAAAAAAGAAAAAATATATATACGCACTGCACTATTGCAGTTATTACTGCTGAAAGCGTATAGGGGCATATTACAGTAAATGAAGAAATATTTATTCACTGGTCACTTCTGCTGTTATTTCTGCTGAAAGTGTTCAGGGGCTTAGTACAGTAAAAAAAGAAAAATATATATGCACTGCCCTGTTGCAGTTATTTCTGTTGAAAGCGTACAGGGGCTTTTTACAGTAAAAAAAAGATAAATATATATACGCACTGCATTGTTGCAGTTATTTCTGGTGAAAGCGTATAAAATCTCCATGATGTCTCTATGATAAATCTGCAGCATGGTTTCTACACACTTTCAAAATAATCCTTCAGCGGAGCGAATAGATGCCGGATGACCAGGATGCTCCATGACCTTCCCAGGAGTTTGTATTCGTCAATGCATATGTAATAAAATCTTTTGTGACTTATTTCGGTAGAAAAAACTTGCATTCTGCGTTAAGCGCTGCACTTATATGCGGTAAAATCTTTTTCTAATTATTTTGGTGGAAAAATATCTTGTATTGCGCATTAAGAGCTGCAATTATATGCAGTAAAATATTTTTTTAATTATTTCGGTGGAGAAAAAACTTGTATTCAGTATTAAGCGCTGCACTTATGCGGTAAAATATTTTTTGAATTATTTTGTTGGAAAAAAATATAGAATTCTGTTTTAAGCTGTGCACTTATATGCGAGAAAATTTTTTTGAAAAATTTCGGTGGAAAATAATCTTGTATTTAGCATTAAGCGCTGTGCTTATATGAAGTAAAATCTTTCTTTAATTGTTTAGGTGGAAAAAAAATCTTGTTTTCTGCGTTAAGCGCTGCATTATATGCGGTAAAATCTTTTTTGAATTATTTGGGTGGGAAAAAAATCTTGTATTGAGTATTAAGCGCTGCACTAATATGTGGTAGAATCTTTTTTTAACTATTTCTGTGGAGAAAAAACTTGTATTGAGCATTAAGTGCTGCACTTATATTCGGTAAAATCTTTTTAAAATTATTTCTTTGGAAAAAAATCTTGTATTCTGCGTTAAGCGCTGCACTTATATGCAGGAAAATCTTTTGTGAATTATTTCGGTGGAAATACAAATTTCCACCTCCTTCATTAACTTCCTCAACTCTTCATTATCATCGGACACACTAACTTTACCCCCCCCCCAGCTATATATAAATGTGGTGCCAGCACCACCTAGGAGCGAATAAAGGTAAATAGCACTGACAGCCTGTTAAAGAGAATTACAGTATGATACCACAATACATTTGATATGACATTTCGCAAGAATTTAAAGTGCCCACATATAGCACATAGTGGGACTGATTTAGGATGAATCAGGCATGGATCAGCCAGGTTTTCCACAAACCAATGCCTGATACATCAGACTAGATCATCTATGGTGCCACACCAACAATTTGACAAAAGAGTCCGGTTTCTTCTGGCTACCTGCCTCAGCTCCTATTCTGATGCTGTTACCTGCCTGATTCCACACATCTGATGCCAAGTGCTCCTTCGTTCACCGACTATCTTCAGTGTGGACTGGTATTGCCACCCACCTCCACAGAATGTCACCTTGCCACTCTGTGGCCTCCAGATGCTGCCGCCACCTCCAGACTCTGTCATTGTGCCACTCGGTGGCCTCATTCTGCTGCCAACTCCAGACCCTGTCATTGGGCCACTCTCTGGTCTCTTCTTGCTGTTTCCACCTCACCTCTATGTCATAGGGCCACTCTGTGGACTTCTCATGCTGTTCCCACCCTCCCCACGTCACGACTGGTCCACTATTTTGGCTTTTGGCCTCGCTGACATTATCATTTATTTGACTCTTCTTCTGATCTGTCAGAAGGAAGGAAAAATGAGACGCAAAGTGGATCATATCTGCGTAGCAGCTTTAAGGCCTGTATGGTCCCATCAGAATTGTCTTATGATTTGGTAAAACAAATCACAGAAAAAAACTATATATAAACTATCCTGCACAATATGCTATTAAATGTGCAGATGTATATGGCTACATTTACAAAATCACAGAAAAGAATGCACTATAATAGTAGATGCAAGCATAAAATATGGACTAAGCCCTCACTCTGTTGATAAAATCTGAGACATTTGGTCAATGCATTTGGATCAAAATACATCGCACCTACCAGGCTGCAAGGTTGTCTCAGTTCAAGCGGGTTCTGATGCACATGGAGGTAACAAGGGCCAGCACACCATACAGCATGAATAGGTTAGCATAGGAACCCGCCTGAACTGAGACCACCTTGTCACCTGGTAGGTGGGTTTAGATGTGTTTTGATCAAAATGTATTGACCCAAGTGTCTCAGATTTTATCAATAGAGTGAGGGCTTAGTCCATATGTTATGCTTGCATCTACTATTATAGTGCATTCTTTTCTGTGATTTCATGATTTGGTAGCCAAAAGCAGAAGTGGGTAGAAAACACAGAAAAAATTCTAATATTCCATTTATATTACATCTCTGTTTACGATCCACTCTGCTTTTGTTGCCTTTAGCAATACTGATGGATCATTGGGCAAATGCTGACCGAGTGAAGGTGTATGCTCAGCGTATGCTCAACAGACAGGATCAGCTTTTTTTGGGTAATTGTTCTGACGGATCAGAGAATGGGGAAAATTAATCAGTGACATCAATACAAAATTACTGCTGAAACCCTCTCCACTCTGTCAGGGGGGCTCTACTTGTATAAGCGTTTAATAGAACAGGTTCTGTAGACATCTATGTGGAATCAGCTGACGAGGGTGTAAAAGGAGTGCACTTTTTCTTGACGCTAACATCTACTTGTAAGGCTGAGTTAATACTTGAGTTATTTGGTCAGTTTTGGCCCAGTGACCGCCCAAATAAGTGAAGTATGCAGTGATTCTAAGAGCGACGCCTGTCATCTGCATGTCATATGGACTCACAGTATTATTTCACTACCAAAGCAGACTCCCTAAGCGTGTTACTGCAAGGCACAGTGTTCTACACCACTATAAAGGCTCTCAGCAGCCAGGAAATAGCAGTTTTTTAAAGTAATTTGCAGCGAATATATTCGGATCGATTCAAATTTTTCCCGAAAAATTTGATTAACCGGCGTCTGATCTTCCACTAGTTAACAGTGGAAGACACCCATGGTGGCAGCTTATCTGCCTTCAGAACAAAAGGATTAGGCACATTTCAATTTAATATATCCAACCCTTAGACCCTCTTTCTTTTCAGAGGAGAGTTAGGACATCCCTATACATATTACTTGGCCATCCTGTCCCACTGAAATTGGCAGATTTAGCTGACATTCATCTAATATGTATGGACATCTTTATTATTATGCCTTACCTAAATCCCCAGAAGCACAAGAGCTATTATTAAAACCTCTACTTTTTTGAAGGAATTTGTCACCAGTTTAATGCTGCTCTCACTCCTTGTCCTAACAGCTGCAGCATGTACCAATGAGTCCTCATATTTATGAGCTCCATGCTTCCCCATGCTCCCTTCATCATCAGTAGGGAGGGCGAGCCATATAATCATGAATAACAGCACTTATTGGCACATGCTGTGTATTGAACAGCTCTAGTGCTGGAGCTCTTTAGTACAAGATTTTAGCAAAACAACTAGGGAAATTAAAGAATGTCGCCCCTTGTTTTGCTAAGGTTATCTGTCACTAGGTTATGTTGACTAAAGTTATAAAACTGGTGACATATTCTTTTTAATTATAATGGCAGTCTACTGAAAACTGGAAGCATGAGCCTATTGTGACTGCTTTAGTGACCAATGTGACAACTGAAAAAATTTGTTTTTTGGATAATCATATAAAAAACTAGGTATGAGCGAATCGACTTTGGATGAAACATCCGAAATATATCCGCATAAAACTTCATTCCAATACTGTACGGAGTGAGCGTTCCATACAGTATTAGAATGTATTGGCTCCGATGACTTTGTGCAATAACTTCATAAATTAATTTGTACTGTAACAAAACATTTCCCGAACTCGGGTTCGGTTCCAAGGTACCACTTACTCCGTACAGTATTGGAACAAAGTGTTTTGCGAATTGACTTTTGATGTTTCATCCGAAGTCGATTCGCTCATCCCTAATAAAAATCATGCTTAAAATAGAAACACAACTAAAATAATATACTTTTCTAATAATACATTGCCTTTAAGATTATTGTAAGTTAAAGAGGGATCCATATCGTGTAGAAGCAGCTTTTAGGTAATAGGCACTGTACAAGAAACAGAAGAAGAACCATGACATCAGGCTCATGCATAATATAGATTAGTTAGCAGAAATGACAAAAGCAATGTACTATATTGGAGATCAACACCATTTGCAATGTTAGACTGCTACGGCGGTGCTGCAATGCAAAAGGGAGTTTTCTGAACATTTCCTACATTTAGGCTGCTAAAAACCCATACTATAATTTACTATGTATCTGTATAGGGTGGTGATTTGAGATAACAGGCTGCATCCACCAATTATTAGTTGGATCCCTCCATTAGAGAGGAGGAGGTAGAACATTTTAGAGACAGGTTATTGAGCTTGTATGTGCCTACACAATGTCGTGAGAAGAGCTTATGCAGAGATCTGACACATTAACCACCCCTGGATTAGGTACCAGCCATTCATAGGCCTAAAAAAGCAAAAGAACTTCTAAAGCAGGTCAAATGTAAGAGAGGTGTAGTGAAAGCGCAGTAGAGCTAAGCTGTCCACATGGGCATATTGACTCTACAGTATTGTTCAGGAGTTGCCTTCATTGCCAGTAAAGTAAAGCAATCTGTTCAAAACAGGTGCAGAGAGTTTGTCTGCCATCAAGGAGAACTGCCCTATGGTTACACTGCATTGCCTAAAATAAAGTATACACCCCATGCCTTGATGTTTATATGTACAAATCAGCTAGAAAAGTACAGCGTAAAGAAAAGTGCTTCCAAAAAACAACTGTGCCTGTTAAATCAGTCATGTACCCTGTAAAATCTGTGGAAATTATGCCTATGAAAACATCTGCTCGTCCATGCATGCTTAACCTATGATTAATACACTTGAACTTGATTCTTCAGTAAAAAATAGTCTGCTGTTAACTTGGTCTAATTATTTCCTGTGCTGCTATACTGCACCATCTGAAGATGCATCAAGAGACCATGCCTTGCACCTCAAAACCTTCACCATCAAGGGCACCTCAACTGGAGGACCCCTGAACTGGAGTGTTCCATGAGGGAAAGAAAAGTTATGGCGCTCTCGTCACTGCAGTCAACCCAGGGAACTTTAGAACCATCACTAGCATGAACTACTACTAGATCCATATGGCCACATCCATACTCACGCACACCCCTGCAGCCCAGTCGCTGCACATCTTTAGAAATGATGTTATATGGCACTAGTTTAAACAGTCTTCGTATATATATATATATATATATATATATATATATGTCCTCCATTCCCTCACATTAAAGAAAAGCAAGCAAACGTGTTCAAAGGACTCTAGATAGGTGAAGTGGACACAGTAGAGTTTTCATTAACAAGTTTGCTCAAAATAGAATATGAACCTAGTCTCCAAGTTATTTGCATGGTTAAATACATTTTTTTAATTCTTCTCTAGTAGTTGGTAGTAAATTAAGATGCAGGTAAAGTCAATAGATTTCTTTAAGGGGTTCTCTAGACTGTCTTTAAAATCTTGCTGTGTTCTTGCCTGTAGAGGGAATACAATCTGCTCACTACTTACTGGGACTGGTTTCAAGCTCTTCCACTCAAGTCCTTACTGGATGTGTTCCTAAGTCTTCTTGTTTAGCTGCATTTACAGTATACAGCTGAACAGGAAGACTAACCCTCAGTTCACACTTTCGCGTAAAACGCCGCTTTTGAACGCACATAAAAACGCACAACAGTAAAGGAACCATGCATTCCAATGAGGGTGGTTCACACTTGCGCGTTTTTATGCGCGTTCATAGGCGCCTATAAACGTCCGACGCATAGGCAATTATGTTCGCGTTAATTCGGGCTTTTTTCGAGCGTTTGGTGCTAATAGAATTCAATGGGAAACGCGATAGACGTGTTGTTCGGGCGTTTGTGCTGCGTAAAACGCGCCTATGGACGCGCGTTTTTCAAAATTCACACCTCAGATTGGCCAAACTATATAGGGAGGGCTGTTTGGTCATTGGCCAACTATGCAGTCAATCACATAAACGCGCGTCAAACGCGCCTACACTATTTACCAAAACGCTTGAAAAAAACGCGCCTACACGCCAGTCTTGAACGCACCAAAAACGCTAGGCTTCAAAACGCTCAGGTCTGAACCCAGTGTAAGAGTTTTGTGTGTTAAAGACCTAAGGGAAAAAACCCACATTTAGTCCTGGCAGTTACATGAACGCAGTGGAGATGGCAGAATCATTGGCTTGACCTAAGAATAAGTGCTGAGCAGACTATCTTCCCTCCACAGGTCAGCACACAGTGAGATTTTCACCAAAGCTCAGAAAAGTCCTTCAATTAAAAACATTAAAGGCTATGAACACCTTTTGGGGCATTTTTTAAATTATTGCATTTTACTCATTTTGAGGCAATTTTTTTTTATTGGTCTTTATTAAAAATATAAAGTCCCTTTTTTCTGTACAGAGCTGACATGCTCTAGTAGCACCCTTTGTATTTCCTGTCTTTTCCGTCAGACCAGGAGCAGACCAACTTTTTCTCTGCTCTCTGACTTTATAAACACTTATTGTAGCTCAGTTCTTATCTTACTGATAAGAACTAGTGATGAGCGGCAGGGGCAATATTCAAATTTGCAATAATTTTGCGAATATTTGGGGGAATATTCGTCATAAATTTACAAATTCGAGAATTCGCAATTATTTTCTTGATTGCGAAAATCAGCAGTGTAATATGCGCGTATTGCTCGCGCAATACAGGCGTGGGTCACTATTGCTACATTTTTCAAGCTACTAGAAGTTTCCTGAGACTGGAGAAAATGGTTGGCACGGCAGAACATTACAATAGCTTTATATGCAGATAGACTGCTCCGATGTATTGTGCAAATCGGCAATTAATGATGTGCATATTTTTGCGCAATACGTGCAACTTCACATTTTAGCAGGTCTGACTACATTTTAGTCATTGGTGCACTAAGTATTGTTGTGAACTTGTGACATCACAGCACTGTAGCATTTATCTATGGACAGCAGAACCTTTCACACTACCTAACAGCCTGCACTGGAAACTATCAGCTACACAATATCACTATCTAACTTACACTGACTATCTCCCACTAACTATCTGTATTATATATATATATATAAGCTAACTAACTAAGGCCTAATACACACGACCATTCCATTTTTTGTGGTCCACAAATTGCGGATCCGCAAAACACGGAAGCTGCCCGTGTGTGTTACGCAATTTGCGGAACGGACCGGGTGGCCCATTATATAGATGCCTATTCTTGTCCACAAAACGGACAAGAATAGGACATGTTATATTTTTTTTTGTGGGGCTATGGAACGGAGCAACGGATGCAGAGAGCACACGGAGTGCTGTCCACATCTTTTGCGGCCCTGTTGAAGTTAATGGGTCCGCACCCAAGCTGCAAAAACTGTGGCTCGGATGCGGACCAGAACAACGGTCGTGTGCATCAGCCCCTACTGTCTAATGGAATGTGACAGCAAAGCACAGAGCACAGCAGTGACACTGCAAAAAATGAGCAGAAAATGCCTTCTGGGGAAATTCTTATATAGTAAGGGGGTAGGCAACTTTCCTATTGGTTGCTAGGGATGTTGTTAAACCCAGACAAAGACATTGCAGCCTTCTCATTGGCCCACAAGCAAGAAGCAGGGACGGATCTTGTGTACTGGTAAACAAAAACTATTGAAATTCGCGATTATGAATATAAAGCACTATATGATAAATCTTCGCAAATTCTCAAAGTGGCGATATTTGCAGTTAAAATTTGCGATTCGAATATTCGCGCCAAACACTAATAAGAATGTGGCTTTTAAATAAGTGTTTATGACCTCTCAGTAATTTAGAGATCATTGTGGCTTAAATAAGTGACCTCTTAGTAGTTTAGAGATAAGGTTTATTAGATGACCAGCACAAAGTGAAAGTGAAAGTACCAGCCACAAAGCTAGACAAACAGTTAATCCTTTGTGACAGAACATCTCAATATTTTTAATAAAGGCCAATTAAATAGCCTTTAAGCTTAGCTATTAGACATACTGTACATGTGAAATAATGTTTCTGAAGATGGATGCACATGAGTTAAAATGGCCCATAATGCTGCGAAGGGTACATTCACATGACTGTATAATTTTATGCTCCTCCGATCCGCATCTGTTCCGCATTTTGCGGACTAGGTGCGGATTCATTCATTCCTATGAGTGAATAAAATATGCGGACAACATTCAGTATGTCGTCTGCATCCATGTTTCTGCATTTCGAGTCCTCAAAAATATGAAGCTTGTACTACTATTGTCCACACAGATCGGTCCACAGCCCCATTCAAGTGAATGGATCCGCAAATTGGTTTCTATATGTCATCAATTTTTTGTGGATCCGTCGCTGTATTTCCTTGTCCTCGTCATTCGTCCGCAAAATGCGGACACAAGGTTCCGTTATTTGTGGATCGCAAAATGGAAAGGATTACACACAGGCATGTGAATGCAACCTAATCCTGTTTATATTTCACTTTGAAAACTGAATGTGAGGCAATTATTTGAAACAACAGTTTAAGAAGTTATAGTTTGCTTTGCAGTTTATTACTGTGAGCATATTTTTAATGATCTTGATATAAAATGTTTGCTTTTGCATTTTAAATGACTGTATTATGTGGATTACAAAAGCAAAGCAGCCAGATTAATTTTTGTTTAAATAACGTAAGTGCCTCATGAGTGCAATATTTTTCTTAGCCTATTTAAAAAGTAGAGCAAATCCTACTGTGATATCGCTACTCTGACATATTTTATATGCGTTTTTAATGAAACCTGCACTTCTTTCATTTCGCTGTTTGGTCTCTGAAACACACATTTTGTTTTAAAAAAGGTAGAAGGATTTGCTTGAAATACTGTTTAGAAACAGATGAGTCAGCTGTGACTGATTTCTGGTGCTGTGATTTCCAATTAAGAGGAGAAAAAACAACATTCTGTAATTAAAAAGAAACAATGAAATGCTTAGTCATGTCCTCACCTTATGGCTTCACAAGTGTCTAATGCAATATTTTGGTTTTAGTCCCAAATGAGAAAGCCGGTGTGGTCTTTTTGGAAAAACAAATACTTTATATAATAAAGAGTAATTAACAAGTCTTATTTATGATCACACCCACACCTTGAAATCAATTTCCCATTACTTCAGCCCTTTTCTGGTTATAAACTTGCAGTGAACAATGCTAGCATTTCTAAACCTGGCAATATACGCAGTTATATTACTCCGTGTGGAGTCTTGTAACTTGATCAATGTGTTTGATATAAGATCAGAAGGTCCAATTAAATGACATCTAAGCAAGTCTGTGAGGTTAACCCTACACATTCAGGTTTTGATCCAGTTTTGTTCAGGTTTTCTGATGCACTTTTAAAGATGTGTGGACAAAGTATTAGGGACAGATACTGCTTCTCTTTTTTTTTTAATCACCACTTGGTTTTAGCTTTAAAAATGTATCAGAACTCCTGATCAAAACCTGAATGTGTACATACAATATAAGTTTAATTATATAATTATTTTCTACCTATTGTAATTTCCAGTGTTCAGCACTAGTGTTCACTGAATTGAAGTCCACGAAGTGAGGGTGAGTATGATTTTATTTATTTATTTTTATATTTTACACTGTAATATTAATGTCAGATACTGTGATCAGCTATCAACATGGCATCTGAGGGTTACAATGATGGAGGGCGGCGCAATTACCATTCCCTGTTATTGCACACACTACTTACAAAGAAATGCGCTTCATGACGTAATTCCCCACAAAGCAACTTTTTTTGTAATATTCGGCGAGGCAGCCAAATCAAATTTTCTAATACTTCTTTTCAGTATTAATCCAGCTCTTTGAGCAGTGAAAGACTGGCCTTGCTGCCCAAGAGACTCCCCACTCCCCTTTGATTGACAGGACATCTCACTTGGTCTTGTCAATCTTCCACCTGCGCCATTGTTCAGAGAACCAGCACAAGCACCAAGGCTCTACTGCTGTTACCTGAGCAGAACACATACCGAGTGTGAATTAACCTCTTATATCAGGGTGGTGCATACACAGTCAGCATCTGTGCTACTCAGGTAGCAGCAGTAGAACCTCTGCACGTGCACTGTTACTCTAGGCAATTTCTCAGGCGCAAGATTGAGCGGGCTAGGCCAGATGTCTCTCCCTGTCAATCAAGTGGAAGGGGAAAGTCTCTCGATCAGTGGGGCCAGCCCCTCAATGCTCAAGGAGGCTGATTTAAGAACAAGTTTAAATCCTACAAATCAATTTACTAATCTCTATCCAGCACCAATGTATTCTTGTGAAATTAAATGCTATTTTGTTGTCCAAGTATGGGTAGATTTCTTTTAAGTCATATGGACAATATACAGTTGTCTTCAAAATTATTCAACCCCCACTGAAATTGAGTGTTTTAGCCAGTTTGACATTGATTTTGATCATTTCAGTCATCTTGTTTACAATTAAATCAAAGAGGCACTTGTAAGCCAGACAAATATAACATAACATTTATAATGAAATAACCACAAATGTCTTTTCTGTGCTCACATCATTATCAGTTTTATTCAACCCCCAAGTGACATTCAATCTTGGTATTTAGTACAACAAGTTATAACAGCTTTTAAACGTGAAGCATAGCTTGACACAAGTGTCTTGCAGCGATCTACGGGTATCTTCGCCCATTTTTCATGGGAGAAAGCATCCAGTTCAGTCACATTCTTAGGCTTGCGCGCTGCAACTGCTTTCTTTAAGTCCCACCAGAGGTTCTCAATCGTATTTAAGTCTGGTGACTGCGATGGCCACTTCAAAATGTTCCAGCCTTTAATCTGCAACCATGGTCTAGTGGACTTGGAGGTATGCTTGGGATCATTGTCCTGTTGAAAGGTCCAACGTCTCCCAAGCCTCAGGTTTGTGACGGACTGCATCACATTTTCATCCAATATCTCCTGGTACTGAAGAGAATTCATGGTACCTTGAACACGCTGAAGCTTCCCTGTACCTGTAGAAGCAAAACAGCCCCAAAGCATGATTGACCCCCCGCCATGCTTTACAGTAGGCAAGGTGTTCTTTTCTTTATAGGCCTTGTTCTTCCTCCTCCAAACATAGCATTGATCCATGGGCCCAAACAGTTCTAATTTTGTTTAATCAGTCCACAGAACACTATCCCAAAACTTTTGTGGTTTGTCGACATGACTTTTGGCATACTGCAGTCGACTTTTCTTATTCTTTGGAGACAGCAAGGGGGTGCACCTGGGAGTTCTGGCATGGAGGCCTTCATTACGCAGTGTGCGCTTTATTGTCTGAGCTGAAACTTCAGTACCCGCATCTGAAAAATCTTTTTTCAGTTCCTCAGCAGTCACACGGGAACTTTTTTCCACTTTGCGCTTCAGGTAGCGCACAGCAGTCAAAGTCAGCATCTTCTTTCTGCCACGACCAGGTAGCGTTTCAACAGTGCCCTTTGCCTTGAATTTGCGAATGATGCTTCCTATGGTGTCTCTTGGTATGTTTAACATCTTTGCAATCTTCTTTTAGCCATTGCCCTTCCTGTGAAGAGAAATCACCTCTTCTCTTGTCTTCCTGGACCATTCTCCTGACTTCACCATGTTTGTAAACACACCAGTAAATGTCTAGAAGGAGCTGAGTATCACAGTCATTTTACATCTGCCTAATTGGTGCTTATTATGCTTGATTGCTGCTCCTTGACATCCACAGGTGTTTTCAATACCTGATTGAAAACACTTGAATGAACCTCTGTTCTTAAGAGTGGTAGTCTTTAAGGGGTTGAATAATTGTGTCAATGAAGAAATCACAAAAAAAACATTTAATACTGTATTACAAAAACAATTGATGTCATTTTAGTTGCATTTGGTTCTTTAAGAAGTCCTTGTAAGATTTCATTCTGAACACAATTACAAATGTACACTAAATTCCCTAAAACCCTTTACAGCATTGAGGGTTGAATAATTTTGAACACAACTATATATGTGAAGCTGGATCTTTAACTTGATCCGATCACCAGAAAAGGCTTCTTTACTGAGACCAAAGTATGGTTATATTTAACTTCTGCAAAAATGGTCCACATGTCAGTCAGGGTTGAAAAGACATAAGGCTATCTCACACTACTATAGATTTTTACTGGAAAATTCAAGTCAAAAAGTAAAATTAGGTCCTATCTTTGAATGTAGATATATATACTGAAAAGTCACACCAATGTAGGGTGGCATTTACAAGAATATCAGAGTCATATAGATGAAGTTCTCTTGAGATGATATTATATGTCAATCAAGTGGCATATTAACCCCTTCAAGACCCTGCCATTTTTCACCTTAAGGACCAGGCCATTTTTTAGCAAATCTGACATGTGTCACTTTATGTGGTGATAACTTTTAAAACTTTAAAACTTTAACTTTTTTGACTCAAAATTTGAGTCAAAACTGTTAATTTTTATTTAGAAAAAAAATCTAATTTACAAAAAATTTGGAAAAATTAGCAAATATCTTTTTCTCTACTTTTATAACAGATAGTAATACCTCCAAAAATAGTTATTACTTTACATTCCCATATGTCTACTTCATGGTTGAATCATTTTGAAAATTACATTTTATTTTTTGTGGACGTTAGAAGCCTTTGAAGTTTAGAAGCAAATTTTAATTTTTTTAAGAAAATTTCTAAAACCCAATTTTTAAAGGACTAGTTCAATTATGAAGTGACTTTGTGGGGCTTACATATTAGAAATCATCCATAAATCACCCCATTTTAGAAACTACACCCCTCCAGCTGATGAAAACTCTTTACAAACTCTGTTATCCCCTTTAGGTGCCCCGAAATTTAAAGGAAAAAGGGAATGACATTTCAAAATTTTACTTTTTTTAGCAGATTTTACATTTACATTTTTTTTCTGCAACACATCAAGAGTTAACAGCCAACAAAAACTCAAAATCTATTACCCTGAATCTAGAGTTTACTGAAACACCCATATGTGCTCAGAAACTGATATATGAGCACACAGCAGGCTTCAGAGTGGAAGGAGCACCATATGGCTTTAGGATAGCGGATTTAGCTGGAATGGTAATTAGGAGCTATGTCGCATATGAAGACACCCTGAGGTGCCCCCCCAAAAACTGACACCATTTTGGATACTACGCCCCTCAAGGAATCTTTCAAAGTGTGTAGTGAGCACTTTGACCTCAAAGGTCAACACTTGGCAGTGAAAATGAAAAATTTAATTTTTTTCACAAAAAAAGTTGCTTTACACCCACATTTTCCACTTTCCCAAAGGGTAACAGGATGAAATGCACTCCACATTTTGTTCTCCATTTCCCCCCGAATACCGCTACACCCCATATGTGCTAAAAAAAAGGATGTATGGGCACACAGCAGGCTTCAGAGTGGAAGGAGCACCATATGGCTTTAGTAGAGTGGATTTAGCTGGAAAGGTAATTAGGAGCAATGTCGCATATGAAGACACTACAGTGGCACTACAGTGGAAAACCCAAAAAAGTGTCCCCATTTTGGAAACTACACCCCTCAAGGTATATTATAAAATGTGTAGTGAGCACTTTGACCTCAAAGGTGTTTCCTAGAATTAGAGAACACTTGGCAGTGAAAATGAAAAATTGCATTTATTTCACAAAAAAAGTTGCTTTACACCCACATTTTCCACTTTCCCAAAGGGTAACAGGACAAATTGCACTCCAAATTTTGTTCTCCATTTCCCCCCGAATACCGCTACACCCCATATGTGCTCAAAAACTGATATATGGGCGCACAGCAGGCTTCAGAGTGGAAGGAGCACCATATGGCTTTAGGAGAGCAGATTTAGCTGGAATGGTAATTAGGAGATATGTCTCATATGAAGACACCCTGAGGTGGCCCTCCCAAAAGTGACCCTATTTTGGATGCAACACCACTCAAGGAATCCTTCAAGGTGTGTAGTGAGCACTTTGATCTCAAAAGTGTTTCCTAGAATTAGAAAACAGTTGGCAGTGAAAATGAAAAATTTCATTTTTTTCATTAAAAAGTTGCTTTACACCCACATTTTTCACTTTCCCAAAGGGTAACAGGACGAAATGCACACCACATTTTGTTCTCCATTTCCCCCCGAATACTGCTACACCCCATATGTGCTCATAAAATGATGTATGGGCGCGCAGCAGGCTTCTGAGTGGAAGGAGCACCATATGGCTTTAGGAGAGCGGATTTAGCTGGAAAGGTAATTGGGAGTAATGTCACATAGGAAGATACCCTGAGATGGCCCTACAGTGGAAAACCCTAAAAAGTGTCCCCATTTTGGAAACTACACCCCTCAAGGTATATTTTAAGATGTGTAGTGAAGGTGTTTCCTAGAATTAATAAACACTTGGCAATGAAAATGCAAGATTGCATTTTTTTCACAAAAGTTGCTTTACACCCACATTTTTCACTTTCCCAAGGAGTAACAAGGCAAAATGCACCCCACATTTTGTTCTGCATTTCCCCCTAATACCGCTGCACCCCATATGTGCTCAAAAAATGATGTATGGGCACACAGCAGGTTTCAGAGTAGAAGGAGCACCATATGGCTTTTGGAGAGCGGATTTAGCTGTCTGGAATGGTAATTGGGAGCTATGTTGCATATGAAGACACCCTGAGGTTGCCCCACAGTGAAATCCCTAAAAAGTGACCCTATTTTGGATACTACACCCCTCAAGGAATCCTTCAAGGTGTGTAGTGAGCACTTTGACCTCAAAGGTGTTTCCTAGAATTAGGAAACACTTGGCAGTGAAAATGAAAAATTTCATTTTTTTTTTATAAAAAAGTTGCTTTACACCCACATTTTTCACTTTCCCAAAGGGTAACAGGACGAAATTCTCTCCACATTTTGTTCTCCATTTCCCCCTGAATACCTCTACACCCCATATGTGCTCAAAAAATTATGTATGGGCGCACAGCAGGCTTCTGAGTGGAAGGAGCACCATATGGCTTTTGGAGAGCAGATTTAGCTGGAATGGTAATTGGGAGCTATGTCGCATACGAATACGCGCTGAGGTGGCCCTACAGTGGAAACCGTCAAAAAGTGACTGCATTTTGGAAACTACACCCCTCAAAGAATCTTTTAAGGTTTGTAGTGAGCACTTTGACCTCAAAGGTGTTTCCTAGCATTAGGAAACACTTGGCAGTGAAAATGAAAAATTGCTTTTTTTTTTTATATAAAGTTGCTTTACACCCACATTTTTCACTTTCCCAAAGGGTAACAAACAAAATGCACCCCACATTTTGTTCTGCATTTCCCCTTGAACATAGAAACAGCCCATATGTGCTAAAAAAAATAATGTATGGATGCACAGAAGGGCTCTAGAGTCAAACAAATATGGATTTTGCTGACCTAAATTGGCAAACATTGATTTTAGGTGCCATATGGCATTTAAAAGATTCCTGAGGTTCCCAGAAATTAAAAACCCCAAGAAGGGACCCCATTTGTGGAGGTAGACCCCGTATGATCATTTTAAGGGTTGAAAAGGGCACTTTTGACCTGACAGGTGTTTCACAGAAATAAATATATAGTGGTTGGTGAAAAGTGGATCTGTAAGCTATTCGGACTAAATCAGATATATAAGGTGGTAAAGCTACAAGGTACATCATCTATGAAATTAAATTAATACTGCATGGATGAGTTGTAGATTTTAAAACAATCCTGCTTGCACAGGCCAGGTTTTCAGGGCAGGTTAATATATATATGGGGAAGGCTATCTAGATAGCCTGTATTTGTGGGAGGGGCTTAGGCCCTTTATAGCCTGCAGTGTCAGGCACCCCTCTGACGTGCGGCTGGATAACGATACCTTTCCTGTTCCGGAGAGGTCGCGCCCTGCACGTCGAGTGAGTACTTCGTCTGGCCTAGGTAAGTGCCGTGCACTCCTGCGCCCAGGCCACGCTGCTGTTCCGGCTCGTCTACCGGCCTCTTCAGGTAAACCTGGGGGGGGGGGGGTTCCAGCCGCACTCCGTCGGTGCGCTCTCCGGGGGGTTGACACGCACCTCGGGTCGGTTGGCCGGTCCGCCGACCCCGCGGTGCCTAAACAAACACTTCCACACACAGCCCCGCCCACCCGCCCGCACGCACGCTCGCCCGCCCGTTTGCCCGCTTACCCGCTCTGCCGCGTCCTCCCTCCGCCTCCACACTCCGAGCCATGCCCTGCGCCGTGGCCCCTCCCCCTCGGGAGGCCGGGCAGCTCCGGCGGTGTGTACCCGGCCGACTGTCCGCGGCTTCGGTCATTCGGAGGCGACGGGGGGAAGGGGTGTCAGTGTTGTATGTAAGGATTAGGGGTAGGGGCCTAAGAATGGGGATGGTCATTGAGGGTGGCCTCCCCTAGGCATAAGTTGGTTGGGGGGGGCCCCCCCGTTCTTCAGGGCTTGCCGCCGGTCCGTGTCCCCTGTTGTCGGCATCGCAATGGGGCGCTGGATCGGGCAGACCGTGTGGTCGGGGCAGGCTTTGCCGGTTGCCCCTAGCAATGGCGCGGCCGGTGGCAGGTGCGGCAGTGGTATTAGGGTTTAGGAGGAAAAAAAAAAAAAAAAGAAAAAGAAAAAAAAAAGGGGGTGGAGGGATTTTTATTTAAAAAAAAACAAAAAATCTTGTCTTTTTGTTAGTTCCCAGGTCTCATAAAAAAAAAAAACACTCCTCCGCAGCAAGCTCGGATAGATTGTCGTCCGTCAACTACAAACCATCCTCCTCCGCGGGTAGGTCAGTTCGCTTCAGGGACCGGGGGGGGGGGGCTCAGGTACGGCGCCCCGGCCCTCGCACACCTCCCTCCTTTAAGCCTGCCTGGTACGTCCAGGCCACGGCTTGCACCCTGTGTTTACTTTCAGCCCGTCTGAAGCGTTCAGGCCACGGCTCGCACCCTATGTTTACTTTCAGCCTGCCTGGTACGTCCAGGCCACGGCTTGCACCCTGTGTTTACTTTCAGCCCGTCTGAAGCGTTCAGGCCACGGCTCGCACCCTATGTTTACTTTCAGCCTGCCTGGTACGTCCAGGCCACGGCTTGCACCCTGTGTTTACTTTCAGCCCATCTGAAGCGTTCAGGCCACGGCTCGCACCCTATGTTTACTTTCAGCCTGCCTGGTACGTCCAGGCCACGGCTTGCACCCTGTGTTACTTTCAGCCCGTCTGAAGGGTTCAGGCCACGGCTCGCACCCTATGTTTACTTTCAGCCTGCCTGGTACGTCCAGGCCACGGCTCGCACCCTATGTTTACTTTCAACCTGCCTGGTACGTCCAGGCCACGGCTTGCACCCCAGGTTTCCCCTCGCATGCGGGTGGTGGTTGAACTGTCGCGATCCATATATTTAGTCTGCTGCTCCTGTCTTAGATCGGGAGCCAGCCTGTCATTTTGCAGCGCAGGCTCAATCCGAGTGTCCAGCTCCATTGGGCCCGTGTGGTCGTCGAATCGAGACAGGTAAGTTCCCTCTTCGTTAAGGTGGCTTCCTGCCCCCCCTCCTGCACCGGGTGGCGGGCCCTCCCTTCCCTCTCCCCTGCGCCCAGCTCGGGGTTGCCCTTCCCCTCCCCAGGGTGGTCTGGCGTGCAGTTCCCGGTTCACTTGTACTCGTTCCGTCAACAGGGTCCTCCAAGTGGCTGCCCTCGTCCGCTTTTCGCCACGATGTCTCACGTCTCGGATATTGAGGAATCCATGTCCATCCCGGAAACGCCCGTGTCCGGTCAGACCAGTGTCGGTTCACTCAGAGGCTGGACGATTCCGAAGTTGATGGCGGAGTTAAATCGCAGGGGAATTAGTCACCCAGCCACAGCTCGAAAGGCTGAGTTATACAGACTGCTGATGTCGGGTCCAGGACCTTCCGGTGCGCAGGTCGAGTCAGCGTCGCTTCAGACCTCGCTGGCACAGTTGCACGCCACTATGGAAACCCTGGTGTCCTCGGTAGCCGGTATCCAGGCCAGGATGCTGGACCTTGAGTCTAGGGCAATCCCTACCCCTCCCGCGGTGATCCCGGTGGCTCCGGCCCCCTCATGTCACGCTGAGTCCCCAGGTATGTCTCTGCCGGCCCCTGTTATCGCCCCTGCTCATTTCATCCCGGAGAATATCCGGAAGGATATTCTGGCAGGGAAGGAGGTGAATTTGGCGTCCATCCTCATCGCTTCTCACGACGTGAATGATGTCAAGACCATTGATTGCGGTGAGGTGTCCGTGGTCCTCAGAGCGAAGGATGCTCGACTCAACCGGAAGCTGTCAATCCCGGAATTTGTCCTGGCGTTCAGCCTCTATAGGGACGTAGTGTGTTCCGCGCAGCCAGAAAGGAGGGAGGAACTGGACACTTACCTCTTCAGGATCACTGATCTTGGTCACAAATATGGGGGCAGTGCGTTCTACGATTATCATCGTTCATTCGCGGCCAAGACAGCGGCCGCCCTGTCACAATTTCAGGTTACAATTTCAGTTGGGCCAGTTTAGACATGGAGCTGTTTTGCAGACACTTCGCGGGGCTCAGAGCTCCCGTCTGCAATTCATGCCAATCCATTTTTCATGCCACAGAGTGGTGCCCCAATTCAGCAGGTCCATCTCCAGTTGGGGCCCTTTCTGGCACATCCGGGGTTCCCAGGGGCACCGCCTCCGTTGATAAGTTCGGCAGACCGATAGTGTTCCTAGGGAGAAGCCAAATATGCAATAACTTCAACTATGGTCATTGCATGTTCAGCGATTGCAGGGCACTACATATTTGCTTCGTGTGTTTCAGAGCTAACCCCAAATCTTCCTGCTCGAAGAAGTCTAGTCCACAGGCATGACTAGCCGACATTAACGTCGAGTTGCTCAGCACACTCCTGGCGGAGCATCATGACAGGCGGTTTGTGCACGAATTGGTGGCGGGGTTCACGTATGGTTTCCACACGGGGTTGGTGGCTCTCCCCCAATCCAACTGGGAGCGTGATAATCTGCTTTCTGCAAAGAAAGATCCGGCAGTGGTCCAGGAGTTGATCGATGTGGAGCTGGAGAAGGGTTTCATGATCGGGCCTTTTTCTTCAATTCCCTTTGTTCACTGGAGGATCAGTCCCATTGGCTTAGTCGTCAAAAAGGATTCCATTAAAAAAAGATTAGTTTGCGATCTGTCCGCTCCTCATGATTCGGTTATCCCTAGCGTCAACTCCCTTATTCCTTCGGAGGAATTCGGGATGAAGTATTCCTCTGTCGATGATGCCATCCGGTTTATATTGAAGGCCGGCAGGGGCGTGGCTGTCAAAGACTGACATCGCGGACGCGTTCAAACTCCTTCCCATCCTCCCGCAGCTTTGGCAATACTATGGTATTAAGTGGGCCGGCAAGTTCTACTTTGCCAATCGCCTTACGTTTGGGTCCAAGAGCAGCCCTTTATTGTTCGACAGGTTTGCGCAGGCTCTGCATTGGATCCTGATCAAACACGGGGGGTCCCCTATGAGTGTGCACTATCTGGACGATTTCCTCCTCGTGGAGCACCCCTCTGGCTGGCCATCTGGGTTGGCCACTCTGCTTAGTATTTTTTCAGCCCTTCAGGTTCCTGTGGCCCAGGCCAAAACGGTAGGTCCAGCCAAATGCATCACGTTCCTGGGCATTATTCTCGACAGATTGGAGGCCAGGCTTCCTGCAGATAAACTTGAGCGAATCCGCTTCGAGCTAGCAAGGGCTTTGTCGTCGGGCTGTCTGTCCAAGTTGGATCTCCAGTCGCTGTTAGGCAGACTCAATTTTGCCGTGAGGGTCATGCCCCAGGGGAGAGCTTTCGTGTCACGTTTGCTTCTCCTCCTTCCGCCGGCCCCGGAGCAGGACAGCATCATCCGCTTGGACAGTCAGGCCATGGCAGATTTATCCATGTGGTACGCGTTCCTGTCTGCATGGAACAGCGTCAGCCTTTTTGTGTCTCCCTGGGGTCCGGCTTCCGCCACAGTTTATTCGGATGCGGCTGCGTCAGGTGGCTTTGCAGCAATTTTTGGGAACCATTGGCTGGCAGGTTCGTGGCCGCCTCAGGTGGCGTTAGACTCTGAAACGCTGAGGTCTTCTCCCCTGTTAGAGTTGTACCCGTTGGTGGCAGCGGCTCTGGTGTGGGGCAGGCAGTGGTCGAACTCCAGGGTCATGTTTGTCACGGACAGTAAGGACCTGGTGGATATCATTCACAAGGGCTGCGCAGGTTGGTTTTGGCTCTCTATGGTCCACAACTTCCGCATTGAGTGCTCCCACATCCAGGGTTCTAGGAATGTCGCTGCAGACGCCCTTTCCCGCTTTAATTTCCGGCTCTTTTTTCAGGTCTCGCCAGGGGCAGACCCATCCGGGGCTCCCGTCCCAGCCTTCAGCAGCCTGACCCTGGACTGACATCCCTGGTTGGGTCGGGTTGGAGGTTGTACCGGAAATTCACAGTATCACACCCGCAGGGGGGAATGGACGACATTTCCTACATTACAGCCTTCATGGCACACTGCCACGCCAATCTGGGCCTGTCCGCTAATACCATCCGCCTGTACTTAGCCGGGGTGCAACACTTTCTTACGGTCAACGACCTAGCACGTGGGTCCGTGTTCAAGGCCCAGGCAGTCAAGGCTAGTGATGAGCGGGAGGTGCCATATTCGAATTCGCGATATATCGCGAATATTCGAATGTATATTCGTAATATATTCGCCAAAATCGAATATTCGCAATTATTAACCTAATCGCGATAATATGCGAATATTTTATTCGCATACACGCGAATTGAACTTCATATCTCCCGATGGCCTGCAAACATGAACGAATACTCTAAGTTATATGCGCATTGCGAAAAAAAATTACCATTTTTTTTTTTTCAACAATCACAATACTTACTTAGAAGTGTTCAATTTCATATTCTGTTCATTGGTAAAAAAAATTTTTCGCATTGCGAATCCAACTTGGAGCTGAGTGTCAATATAGGCAAGTCCTATTGCAAATGCATTTTTGAATTCGCGTATAGAATATAGTGATATATTCGCATTCACCATATTCGTTAATTCGAACAAGCCAATAATGTATTCGTATTTCTGTAGCTGTACAACACGACTTTAATGCGAATAATTTTCATATAAACATTCGTGTGCGTACAGATGTTATTGTTCAAGTTAGGTGGCAATAACAACTTATTCGTATGTGCTCATGCGCGTTTTTGTGCGCGTGCTGTGCGCATGCGCACGCGCACATACAGGCGTGGCTTCTTCCTGGGAGCAGTTCCAACACGTTTTCTTGTTGTGCATGCGATCCATGCGAATCAAGATGGTGGGCAGCAATTTTACAAGAGAGGAGGAGGATATCCTGATTACAGTAAGTGATTGAACATTACATTACAGCTATAAGTACATGATGTCACACGCTTGTAACATTCAAATGTATGTTTATGGAGATAAAACATTCACACATTTTTGCAATACATATAAAATCTCATCTCACATAGTTTGCTTACTGCAGTGCTTACATAGAGATGATTTGTGGAAACAAGTATTGTTGGCATTCAAAAACAATACTTATTGCCCCAAATCATTAATATCTACTGATCTCTTATATATCTAAAAATGAGTTTCTGTCTGTTATTTATGGCCGACGAAACGACTGGACCGATCTTCACTAAGTTTGGCAGACGGGTACATCAGGTGTCTGGGAAGGTTTTAGACCGGGCTCAGCTCTATAGGAAATATTATTTCTGAGATATTCCCCAAAAATGACCTGCATTAGCAAAAACAAGCCCCCAACTGCCATCCACACGTCACATGTCCCTTATCAGCCAATAGAAGCTCGCTTGTCCCCAGGTTGCCATAACAAGTGATCACAGGTTTCAATAGTTTTCAGGTCCTTAAATGTTCATTTATATCATGTATGACGATAAAACTACACTGCTACATGCATGGGGGCAGGGGCCACTATTAAAGGGGCGGGCATTGTGGAGTTTACTGTCATTAACCCCTTAACGCAAAACGCTGTGCATGCACGGCTAGATGATCGGGCGGGTGCAGGAGCTGCGCCTGACCAATCACTGCAGGGGTACGGCAGTCCCTGATAGCCAGGCCCCTGCTGTATCCGCCGGCATCGCTGTTTACAGCGATGCTGGCGGATTAAACCCTTCTATGTCGCGGTCAGCGCTGACTGCAACATAGAAGTGTTTTGCGGTTAGTGAACGAGCGCATCGGGTCCCCGTGCTGCTGTGACGGGGACGCGATGTGTGAGAAGGCAGACTGATGCCGTGCAGAGGCTGCCCAATGCCTTGCATGGCATCGGGACCTGCCTTCTACGGGTGCCCAGTGGATCCTGATGCCGGAAATCCGTTGCTGATGGCAAGCAACAGACAAAAAATACATACAGTGGAAGATGCCAGCCAGTCTTTGCTATGGTTATGTTTTTGATTGTTCTCCACATTATCGTTATCGTATGTAGGATGGTCATTGTGGTACTTGTAGTCCATTGCTGGCATCTTCCATTGTATGCATTTTTTGCTGTTGATCGCCATCAGCAACGGACTACAAGTGCAGGATGTGCTCCCCTATATATATATGCACGACCGCATGTGGGTTCGAGCATATCCTGCTTGTTAAACACCACACCACGTTTTCTAATGGTTAAAAAAAAAAGGATAGCATATAAATCTAGATATGATTCACATTGCACATCTAATCTTCCGCCTCACACAATATACCCACCACTACATACCACCAGACCCCCCTCAAACCCACACCACCTCTGACCACCCCCCACCCCAACACACACACACACACACACACATACACAGTCTATAGCAGGCATTCTCAAACTGCGGCCCTCCAGCTGTTGTAAAACTACAACTCCCATGATGCCCCACTATAGGATGATAGCTGTAGGATGTCATGGAATGTTGTGATTTTTAGTTTGGAAAAAGCAGGAGGGCCGCAGTTTGCAGGAGGGCCGCAGTTTGCAGGAGGGCCGCAGTTTGCTGGAGGGCCGCAGTTTCCTGGAGGGCCGCAGTTTGAGGATGCCTAGTATATAGATTCTAATAAGTGTCCCGTTGGCCAGGAGAAGTAATGTTTGACATTCAGTATTTGCTGGTTCATTTAGCGTTACCCAGGGTGCACCACGGGAGGCGAACCAGCCTTACACCCCGTACCGTCACTTCACTAGACGGGTACATCTCTCCTCAGATGGCCAATATCCAATATCTCATACTACACACACAAACAATTTCAATACAATCCCAAATTTTAAAAAATACGATTAGGCGACTTTCACATTAGCGGCAGGGGAGTACGTCTGACTATTCCAGGGGAATGAACAGCCTGTCGGATGTGTACTGCCGCTACTTCTCCCACGCTTCGTCCCTATTGACTATAATGGTGGCGGGGCGGCGGTACAGCATCAGCAATGCAGCGCACGGCGAGAGACAGTCTAACTGAAAGATCTGCATGTCATAGTTTAAGCCCGTGGAAACTCTCGCCGTGCGCTGCCTTAGCCATAGTCACCAACATTTATTCATCATCTCAACCACCAAACCAAAAATGATTAGTGTTTGAAAGTGAAATATTAGATTTAAAGTTACCGTTATAAAATCTGATTATATGCTTTTTTTATACTGCAGCGCATGTTGGAGAAGGGGTATGACCTCACCCGCTCCCATGAGGAGAAGGCGGCCATTGTGCGCAGGGTCGCCTATGAACTCTGGACAGAGTTTGGAAAGAAGCACCTGCGTCTGGCCATTTTAAAAAAATGGTCAGATTTGAAACGGAGGCACGCGGAAAGAATCCGCGAAATACGGGACGAGACATGCCCAGGTATAATGATTACATTACTTTTGTATCTTTATTCCAACACTCAGTAAAGCATCTGTACATTTTTGTTTTTGGATTTTTTTTCTAAAAGTAGTAAAATTTGTTATTATAGGTGTTCCTTTGCCTGCAGTCAGGCGCAGGCCTCGCAGACAGCAGCAGGTGTGGGAGGTGTCTGCGTCAGAGGAGGAGGAGGAGGAGGCCTGCCCCTAGCCCCCCAGAGGAGTCAGAGGCAGGAGCGGAGGGTGGACCCTCACCCCAACCCACCTCACCCCCTCAAGTGGCTGATAACGGGGACGAGGAGGAGGAGGAGCTTATCACCACCCCCCACAAGGAGAGTAAGTATGTGCTGTGGCTGTTTTCACTCATTCACTGTTCACACACACACGTGTCAGTTTAGTCTTCACCATAGACACACTTTTTTGGAGCAAACAATAGGCTTGTTAAAGCTTTACTAATAATCTTTCTTGAGCTCACACATATCGGAGAACCTATAGTCCCACACTTAAAGTTCGGTACAAGTGGGATAACAAAGAAGTACTATCTCAACCCTCTTTACAGTCTTCCAGAGGTCTGGTTCCCCTCTAGGATTGTTCTGCGTTCCAATCGCCTAGCCAAACTGTACTTTACGAGCCTTTTTAACCACAATGTTATGAAAACCCCAAGATGTAGTACGGGTGTGACCTGTCCCACTCAATGTCTCTGACTATTAAAACCCAGGCCCAAAATAATTTCTAAAGAAAACCTCCCTGAAACCGATAGTTACAGGTGTACTGATTCACCGAGGTATACATTCCCACATTCCCATTGAGACATACCGAGCAGCCATGATTATTCCCCAAACTCAGACCAGATATTGTTGTTGTCAACCCAAATAAACGGGTATATTTGGGGGCGGAGATACCATTGGCCAATGAAATTTTAGCTATTTTCTATACGCTACTCCTCCCACAGTTGTAGGAGTACAATTAACAAACTTTGCTTGTGCTTTGTTAACCGATCTCCCGTCCGGGCCCCTGGAGCGGCCCCCGGAGACCCCATTTTGTCCAATCGACTTTCATAGGAAAACTATTAGGTTTTGTCACTCCTTCAGCTTTCAAGTTAAAGTCACCAAACTTGTGTCACTTATTCATGGGGTCACCCTGAAAATCTGTGTCAAATTTGGGGGACATTAAAAAGTGGGCAGAGCCACAAACAACCAAACAAATTTTCACTGATGACTTCAGTGTGAAAACGTTAAAAGCTGTCATTCCCACGATATTTAAGCCAGGGTCCCCAAACTTGGCACTGTGGGTTACTAGGTGACTGGGATTAAAATTTATAAAAAGTGGGTGGAGTCTACACTGCCCAATCAAATTACAGGCATTTGTTTAAAGGTGGGAAATCAAACTGCCGCTGCTCTTAGACTTTGATTGTCACAGTCTTCAAACTTTGCAAAGTTGGTCACTGGAGGACTGGGATTAAAATTCAAAAAAGTGGGTGGAGCCACCAACAGCCAATCAGATTTTTAAGCCAACATCATGTGGTTTCTTCAGAAACGACACCGTCTATTTTATTTATTGTTTTTATTTTTTTACAGTATTAAAACAAATGGATTTAAAAATCCGCAAACTCAAAATGGAGCAACAGGCCGAAATGAAGGCCTTCCGGGAGCATCAACTCCGGAAGATGCGGGAGATGAAGCTCCAGTTCTTAAATGGCCTCCGAAAAATGGAGGAAAAGAACGCCAAGGACGTGGTGGATTTGCAGAAGATGGTTCAAGATATGAGGGCATTGCCCTAATTACATCTTCTGAAATACTTTTATTTTATTTTTTTGTAATTATATAGTTTATTTTATTTTATTTTTTATTAAAAACTTTAAAGTTTTTATTACAATGGTTCAACATTTATTTTTTAATGAAGGCCCCTAGAGTACATTGCCAAACTAATCAGTATCCTGACATACAGCATCCGTAGGTATATAGAAATAGGGTAGTATGAGGCCTACACATAACTCAAATGGATCACGATAGTAGTAGTCATTGGTAATGGTTGTGTATTAAATATTAAGTACAAAGCAAAGCATTCTAATAGTCCAGAGTTACATTCAAAATAAATTTTTGGTTAATTTCCTAGTAACTAAATTATTTTATGTAGTAAGATAAATTTCAAATTATCGTGAATAATAAATGTATTTTTTCATCAAACAATTAACTACTAAAATACAAAACTTGAACAGAGTAATAATACCTACAAAAACCTTGTTTGATTGATAAAATTAGCAAAATTATAAACTTTTACTTATTCTAAAAATTTCTTTACAATCTTATTATCAGAAATATAAAACAAAAAAAAAAGGAACAATGTTGGAACAATAAAATGGTGGGGGTAAGAACTAACCAGCATGGATCTTCGATAGCGTCCAATTTTATAATAATTTGCATGTTGTAGCATTGCTTCCGCTCGTACACATAGAAACATATGATTGATTACATGACTATGATTATATGAATTCTCTAACCGGTGACATGTCTCCAAGAACATCATATAGTGCACATTTTATACCTAAAATCTTAAAGCAGTGGTTATATATAATTAGCATGTGCAAATCCTTATTACATAATTGCCAATAAGTGACATAAACAAGCAAAGTAACTATACATATTTACATGTTGCTACATGGCTCCATTCACAAAACCGGATTTCCACACGGATGAGTATAACGCCAGTCACACCCAACCATGTAGAGAGGTCAACACGGAAGTCAGCCATCCCTCCCAGAACGACAGACAACACCGTGTTGGATCCTAAATCCGTGTGACAACAAAAAAATAAAATAAAAATAAAATATATAAATTTGCGTAGGTTCATCAATCAGTCCTGTACAATGCCAACTGCACAAGACCTTTTGACAAGGGAAGGCCACATGCGGTCCACACCGTGCTACAGCGTGAACCACAACATAGCCGCCCCAAACCACACTTAATTTAAAATAAAAAATAACAAAATAAAGTAAAAACATTTCATTTTGTGAATGAAGCTGAACAACGCTAGATAAAATGTCTTTTTAAAAAGATTATTTAATTTAATATTTTTATGTCGAAATATTGACAATACATAAAGAAGCTGAGCACATGCGAGAATACGAAACATGCAAACCAGGTTAAGAGAATTCATAATTCTATACTTGTTAAAGTGCAAAAGATAAAATCAGGTCCATGATGGTTGTCTACACACTATCAGGACATACAGCATCTAGAGTTAACACAGTACTAGAATGCTGACTCATAAGTTTCCATTTGTAACTAGGCGGAATAACGCCAGGCACTGGCAGGTAAGCACACTTCCAGTTTATAATACAAAATTAAATAACTCAATATAAATTTTACTTAAAAAAAGTGTGAAGGTCTGGACTCTATGATTATTCCCTGTGCGATCAAATGTCACTAAAAATTTTCATGAATTGCAGCAGCGGCATCAACGGCAGGATTTAGGGAGTGTTGTATTATCAGGCCAACATGTAGCTAGGCCCGATTCGACTTCAGAGGCAGCAGCAGACGTTATGTTAAATGGATCAAATGTAAGTCAAATTTTTCATGACATGCAGCAGCATCAACGGCAGGATTTAGGGAGTGTTGTATTATCAGGCCAACATGTAGCTAGGCCCGATTCGACTTCAGAGGCAGCAGCAGACGTTATGTTAAATGGATCAAATGTAAGTCAAATTTTTCATGACATGCAGCAGCATCAACGGCAGGATTTAGGGAGTGTTGTATTATCAGGCCAACATGTAGCTAGGCCCGATTCGACTTCAGAGGCAGCAGCAGACGTTATGTTAAATGGATCAAATGTAAGTCAAATTTTTCATGACATGCAGCAGCATCAACGGCAGGATTTAGGAGTGTTGTATTATCAGGCCAACATGTAGCTAGGCCCGATTCGACTTCAGAGGCAGCAGCAGACGTTATGTTAAATGGATCAAATGTAAGTCAAATTTTTCATGACATGCAGCAGCATCAACGGCAGTGGGATCAACGGCAGTGTGGTGGAACCAACTAGGCCAATGGGTGCTTGAGAAGCCTTGTTGCCAGCTTCTTGATCTTGACCCAGGATTATGGCCCCTCTCATCAGCCCATGCTAAAATTAAACCCCATGGTGATTTGACTGTGTTTGTGGCATCTGAGCGCTGTTTGGATATATTGAGCGCTCAGATCCAAGCCACCTGGGGATATGTTAAATGTCTGTGTGTACTGTAAAGCGTGGGACATTGTATATTGAATAGTGATGTCTGTCCTATTGTCCCCACATGTGTATTGGCGATTTCCCTTTGTCCTGAGAGATAATTGAATGACTCCTCTGTTGTCTCCAGGACAGAAGACATTGTTTAAAACTATGTATTCTCCTGCCTGTGATTGATAATTACATCAACCCATTGTGTAAAGTAATTTTATCACAGGCAGAGGGGAGAATTTCGTAGGGGAGTGTTTAAACTGTAAAGCTGTAAAGGATTGGCTGCTAGGTCATGTTCTCAGTTCCCAACCAGGATTTCAGAAGTGGTCTATTATCATGGCCACATGTAGCTTGGCCAAATTCAGCAGCACAGCCAACAGCAGACATTATGTTTAAAGGCCCAAATGTAACTCAACATGTTCAAAACAAATTCATAATTAAAAATTAAATTAATATATACATTATACAAACTAGACAATAAATATCGATCAAATAAATATCAATAAATAACTAAAAAAGTAATTCATATAAAGTTAAAAACAGAGGGAACAATTAAAAACAACGGAATTTGGGAGGGAGAGCAAAGGAGAGGGATGGACAAGGGACCCTTCAGCGCCCTGAACCGACAGCGGGGGCCATGAAGTCACTGCCGATCCAGGACTCATTCATCTTAATGAATGTGAGTCTGTCCACGGAGTCTGTGGACAGACGGGTCCGCTTGTCCGTGACCACCCCACCTGCCGCGCTGAATGCCCGCTCAGACAGTACGCTGGAGGGAGGGCAAGATAGTAACTCCAGCGCATACTGAGCGAGCTCACGGCAGGTGTCCAGCCTGGCAACCCAGTACTCCATGGGGTCGTCGGTGGTCATGCTGTCAGAAGCACCGACCGACCCCATGTAGTCTGCCACCATGCGGGCCAGCCGCTGGTGGTGACTGATGCTGCTGCTGCTGGTACTGGGTCGCGCAGACTGGTAGAAGAGCCTCATCTCACCCAGAAGGTCACCTGCTCGGCTGGTGCTGGTGGTGCTGCTAGTGCCAGCCGCCTGCTGGGTGAGATGGGCGGGGAGAACTGGAGCTTCAGGCCGAGGGTTTGCCTCTTCCAGCCGGTGGATAAGACAGGCCCGCAATTTTTCGAGACGGGCCTGCCTCCGGCTGGCTGGGATGAACTGCTCCAGTTTCCCTTGCAGCGAGGGTCTAAAAGGGTGGCCAACCAAATGTCTTCCCTCTCCTTAAAATTTTTGATCCGGGGTCCCTCCGGAGGCATCGCAGCATATGGGCAGCCATGGGGAAGAGCACAGCCCGCTGTGACTCTTCACGACTGCCCGGGACCATGACCTCTTGGTCCTCCTGCTGCTCATGCTGCTGCTCCCGGTCGGAGATGCCCCACCCCGGACTAACGGTGCCCCCAGCACCGGCTCTCCCTCCTGACCAGGCCCAGACTCCTGGACGTACACTGATTCCTCCTCCTCCTCATCCTCCTCGTCCTGGGCCTGGTCCTGGTGGAGCAAGGCCGCCTCATCTTGCTCCACCAAGGCACTCTCCCCAGCTTCGAGCAGGCGATCTAGTGTCCTGTCCAGCAGGAACACTAGGGGAGCACGTCATTCAGACCGACATGCTCCGCGCTGACCATCTTTGTCGCCTGCTCGAATGGGGCCAGCACGTGGCAGACCTGCTGTATCTGCCCCCACTCCGCATTGGTGATGTAGGGGAGTGGGTGTGATGGCCCTGAAGTGCCTAGGTCCAGCAGGTATTCCCTCACCGCCCGTCGCTGCTCCCACAACCTCTCCAGCATGTGGAGGGTGGAGTTCCACCGCGTCACACTGTCCACAATCAGCCTGTGGTGGGGCAGGCTGTTGTCCCTCTGTAGTTTGGACAGGGACGCGGCGGCAGTTGGGGAGCGTCTGAAGTGGCTGGCAATCCTACGTACCCTCAGCACAATGTCACTCAACCCTGGGTACGTACGAAGGAACTTCTGTACCACTAGGTTGAGGACATGTGCCATGCAGGGCACGTGGGTCAGACTGCCAGCATGAAGGGCGGCGAGTAGGTTGCTGCCGTTGTCACAGACAACCATACCTGCTTGGAGCCTTCGGGTGTCAGCCACTTCTGAACCTGAGCCTGTAGTGCGGACAGAACATCAGGTCCAGTGTGTCTCCGGTCCCCTAAGCTCACAAGCTGGAGCACGGCCTGGCAGCGGACGTGCCCCACACTTGCGTAGCAACGGGGACGCTTGCTGGGGGCTCAGCAGCTGTGGAGACAGTGGCTTGCGGGAGAGCAGCAGTTCTCCCTGGACACCCCGGGCGGCACCACAAAATCAGATGCCGCCAATCCCTCCCCGGCGCCTCGGAGGGACACCCAATGGGCTGTGAAGCTTATATAGCGTCCCTGCCCATGCCTGCTGGTCCAGGCATCCATTGTGAGATGCACCCTGTCGCTGACAGCATGATCCAGCGACAGGGATACATTCCGCACAATGTGCTGGTGAAGGGCAGGGACGCCGGTCCTGGCAAAATAATGGCGGCTGGGGACACGCCATCTGGGTTGGGCCTGCTCCAACATCTGCCTAAATGGATTGCTATCCACCAGATTGTAAGGCAGCAGATGTTGGGCGATAACCCTTGCCAGGAGCCCATTGAGTGAACGCACGCGACGGTCCCCGGGGCGAGGGCGCGGTGCGCTCAAAAGCATCTGGAATAGATGGCTGGCGCCGGACGGCAGAGGAGGGTGCAGTGGAGGCAGAGGTATGGCTGCCGGTACCAGTACCTCTATTAGAGGGAGCGGGGAGTGGGAATGAGTTGCTGGAACGGGTTGGGGTGGCTGCAGTACAGTGGCAGGAGCTGCTGTCTCCCGCACACTGCTGGTGGCGCTGCTGCTTTGACCACCCCGCATCTGTTCCCACTCCCGCCAGTGGTTGACTCGGATGTGCTGGTTGAGGGCCGTGGTACCCAGCCGAGCCAAAGATCTCCCTCTCCTCACCCTGGCATTGCACAGCTTACAAATGCCAACTGTGACATCATCTGCTGCCAGGGTGAAGTAAGCCCAAACAGGCGACTTCCGCACCGACCTCCTGTCAGATGGAGTGGTGCTGGCTTGCGCCTGTTCGGGCTCGGTGCGCACAGGTGGAGCTGGCTGCTGCTGCCTACTCCTGCTGCCATTACCAGTGGAGCCCCTGACACTGGGCTCCCTGGTGACCTGGCGCACCATTTGCCTCGGGTGCCTACCTTCATCGGTGCTGCCGTCACCTGACAAAGGAGGTGGCACCCATTCGGGGTCACCCTCCTCTTCACCCCCTGATATGTCAGACCCAAGGCCAACCTGTGGTGGACTGACGGGAACAGCTGACATGGAGCCCCTGACCGGGCTCCGCTGTCCCTTGCTGGCGCCTGGGTCTGAATAGGTGCAGGGGTTGTGTGCCTAACACCACCTGCACCAGTTGGAAGGGATCTCATAGGGAGATTTATAGGCCCCTCCTCCTCCTCATCCCCAATCCCTTCCAACAGGTCCTGCCCATCCGCAGGGCTGAACAGTATTTCCGCCTCCTGCATTGCCTCCCCTAAGATGTCCCTCTCAGTCTCAAAGTCTTCAAACATGAGAGGGGACAATTCTTGGGAGCTGGGGGTTGGTTCTACAGGAGGCGGTGTGCTGCAGTTGCTGGCAGCCAGGGCAGAGGACTCCGTGGCACTCGAATCGGCCACGAGAGCCAAGACAGCCTCTGTATCCTGGGAAGTTATGGGCCGGCTGCCACTTGCGAAAAAGTCACGGATCAGGCGGACACCCCTGCCACCTGCGCCTGCCTGTCCGTGGCTTGATGAGCGGCCCCGTGCTGGGAGTGGTCCAGCGGGAACCAACTCCCCTGTTACCCCGACCACGCCCACGACTGCCTGCACTCATACTGGGGATGAGGGGAAAACTTTATTGGGGTGGGGACGATGGGTGAAAAAAAGAAAGGACAAAAACTGTAACACACGACACTAAACACGTAAAACTATCAAAACTAAGACTAAACTAACAGACACAATTTTTTTTTTTTTTTTTAACGGAGGACTGACAAAACTACACTAAACACAAAAAACGTAAAACTTTAAAACTTTTTTTTTTTTTTTTACCTAAGACAGACACTAACTGACACAGAGACTAAAAACGTTTTTTTATTAACGGATGACTAACAAAACTACACTAAATGCAAAACACTTAAAACGTACACTCAATATTTAACCTGACACAAACAGTAACTGACACACAGAGACTACAAGACGGGGTTTTTTAACGTAAGACAGAAAAAACTACACTAAACACGTAAACCTATAACCTTTTTTTTTGAAGTTTTTTGTTTTTAAACCTAAGACAGACACTAACTGACACACAGACAAAAAAAAGTTTTTTTCTTTAACGGAGGACAGACAGAACTAGACTAAACAAAGAACATATAAAACTTAATTTTTTTTTTTCTTAAACTAAACACAGACACTAACTTAGACTAAAACACTTTTTAAAATTAACAAACAATGGAAAAAAAAAAAAAAACACTAACTGGACGGACACTAACTGACAGACAAAACAGACAGATAGACCCTACACTATACTATATAAGTAACTAACCTGAACTACACCCTGCCCTGAAAAATCTAAACTTTAGTATTCCCTAACTGTAGCCCTAATACCTAACCTAAACTATCAAGCACTATCTATCTATCTATCTATCTATCTATCTATCTATCTATCTATCTATCTATCAGCTACCTTCCTAACTCGATGCCCTATACTTAACCCTGCACTGAACCCTATCTGCTACACTAGGCCCTAACACTATGTTTTTCTCCTAACTCTACTAAACTACCTCAAATTATTTCGACCCTATCAGCTATAAAACTAAACTACACTGTTCCCTAATCACTACTTGAAACTAACTAACTAGAATATTCTAAATTAAATCAAGATTATATAAAACGCACAGCAGACAAAATAACACAGCTCCAAGCTCCAACAAATCCAACACCACAAAATGGCTGCTGGGTGATGTCAGTCACTTATATAGTGAAGGGGTAGTCTAGTTTCCTATTGGTTGCTAGGGATGTTGCTAAGTTGTGATAAAGCCTTCTCATTGGCTATTCAAGCTAGGAGAAGGGAGGGAAAATGATAATGATGAGTCACCACATACATTGTAGAGAAAAAAAAAAAATCGCATGGAGAGAATATATCACTATATTCTACATATTCGAAAATTCAAACAAACAAAACCTGTACGAAAATAGCTTGATGCACCTAAGCAGTTACAAAAATGCAAATATTGCATTCTAAATGACTCTAATTACTGAATACTGATGTATAATTTCCTCTTTACTGTATTTTATGTCATGCGAAAATTCGGCAATTACATATGCGCGTGAATCGGATCGCATAATACAGTATACTATTAGGTTGGCTGGCTTGTTGGGGCGAATATAGAGAAGATAGCGTAATATGCTACTATATTCGCAATATTCGCTCTATTCAAGTAGACCAACCAACCCATTGAATGAACACAATATCATACTGCCCTTAGCGGTGCGATTCACGCGCATATGTAATTGCCGACTTTTCGCATGATGTAAATACAGTTTCCTACATAAGATAGAGGCAAATTATACATCACAGTCTGTGATGTATAATTTGCCTCTTTATGTAGGAAACTGTATTTTACGGCATGCGAAAAATTGGCAATTACATATGCGCATGAATCGGATCGCACAATGCCAGTATACTATTAGGTTGGTCTGCTGGGTCGAATAGACGAAGATAAAGAAAATAGCGAATGTAGTGCTATATTCGCAATGTTCGTCTATTCGAGTAGACCAACCAAGACAACCCATGAAATGAACCTAATAGTATATTTCCCTCATGCGGTGCGATTCACGCGCATAGGTGATTGCCGATTTTCTCGCATGATGTAAAATGACAGTTTACTACAAGAAGAGGCAGATTATAGATCACAGTAACAATTCTCATAACTGATTTCTAATTGTCCTCTGTATGTAAGATAGTTTGTGTAGTGCGAAAAATCGACAATTACATATGCGCGTGAATCGCACAGCATAAGGGCAGTATACTATTAGGTTGGCTTGTTGGGTCGAATATAGAGAAGATAGCGAATGTAGTGCTATATTCGCAATATTCGTCTATTCGAGTAGACCAAGATAACCCATTGAATGAACACAATATCATACTCTAATGCTGTGCGATTCACGCGCATATGTAATTGCCGTTTTTTTCGCACTACACAAACTATCTTACATACAGAGGACAATTAGTAAATCAGTTATGAGAATTGTTACTGTGATCTATAATCTGCCTCTTCTTGTAGTAAACTGTATTTTACATCATGCGAAAATCGGCAATCACCTATGCGCGTGAATCGCACCGCATGAGGGAAATATACTATTAGGTTCATTTCATGGGCTGTCTTGGTCGCTCTCTAGGTCATAAGATCTAAGTAGAATTCGCATTGCGATTAATATAACCTGTAATGCTCGCGATAGCGAATTCAACTTAGAGCTGGGTTCCTAAATGGTTGGCAATGGCTTACTAGAATATTACGATTATAACGAATTCACGAATATAGCACTATATTCACAATCTTCGTTATATCCCAGCAAGTAGCAAGTTCAACCAACCATTTGGAGCTCAGCTCAAAGTTTAATTCGCGATGCGAGAGAGTGTTCGCATCGCGAATTAAACTTTGAGTTGAGCTCTTAACGGTTGCATTGTTATAACTGACGAAGATTGAGGATATAGCGCTATATTCTCAATCATCTTCTAGCAACAACCATGAGGATTGGAACTCAGATCCAAGTTTAATTCGCGATGCGAACATATGCGCGCATTGAGAATTAACGCCAGAGTTGGGTTGATGGATTCCCATTTACAATGAACACATAATTCCTTCCTGCTTAATCTTGCTTGTGGGCCAATGACTCATTGGCCCACAAGAAAGAAGCAGGACAAGTCCTGTTTTCGCTTTTCAGATATTGGAAAATGACGAATATCTCGAATTAGCGAATATATAGCATCATATTCTAAATATTCGCGAATTCTCGAAGTTGCGATATTCGCGATAAAAATTCGCAATCCGAATATTCGCGCCAACACTAGTCAAGGCTACTTTTAGAGGCATTGAAAAATCCAGCATGGTAGCCCCCGGCTAGGCAGCCGCTTTCAGGGGAGCTCTTTAGGAAACTGTCTTTAGCCCTGGACGGTGATCCTTTTGGGCCCTTGGTCAGCACGGTGGTCAAGGCGGCGACACTTGGGTTTTCTTTACTGGGTTCCTCAGGCCCGTGGAGTTGTAATGTGGCCTCCCGGGTAGCCGGCACTCTCCAGAAACAGCAATTGGTATGGCACCTCGACTCATTTCCATCCTCTCCATACCGGCCTACCAAAACCACCTTCTATGACGAGGTCAACACGGGAGATACGGTTTTATTTCCATCACACAACGAGTGGTGTCCGTGCTCCGGCCCTCAGGCAGCTGGGCTTTGTGCCTCCACAGACTCTCACCGCCTACCAGTCCGCTGCTTCCCTCAGGGGAAAGCCGCTGTCCACTTCCCAGTTCATTTCCTATATCCGTTCTCTGGCGTCAGGGTAGGTTACGATCCAAGGTCAATATCCGCCACTCCTTCCGACATTGGTGCCGCCTGCCTGCTCTACTCACCAGGTTCCCCTCATGTCATTAGCATATGGGTCGATGAGATCCTCGTGTTTTTCCAGATATATACCGAATCCTCAGTCGGAAGTCCGCGGGCCTTCCGCTCACTAGCCCTGTGATGTTTAACAAATGTTTTGCAACATGTCTTGGTCTTCTTTTGCCCTCTTTAGTGCCTACCCTACACTGGCTACAGGCACTCTCCAGCCAGCCAGCCAAAGTAATGCATGACCCAGTCACGCCCCCGCTCTCCTTCGCTGGCCGCCGCGTGACCACAATGGGGAAGGCTATCTAGATAGCCTGTGGCTTTGTGGGAGGGGCTTAGGGCCCTTTTCTTTATAGCCTGCAGTGCTTCAGGCACCCTCTGACGGCGGCTAGATAACCCCACCCACCCTTCCCTTTTTGTCTTCTCCCTCCTAGGGTATGCCCTCTCTTAGGCCTACCTCCGCGTACCTGGCTACAGGCACCTCTGGCCAGCGTCAAAGTCATGCAGATGACCTGCAGCCACGTCACGCCCCGGCGTGGCTCGGCCGCTGCGCCAGGACCACACAATATATATATAGCAGCATATATATATATATATATGTTATATTAAGAAAAAATCTGTGATACCACCATCCAAAAATAACCATAAGATCTAAGTAGAATTCGCATTGCGATTAATATAACCTGTAATGCTTCGCATAGCGAATTCAACTTAGAGCTGGGTTCCTAAATGGTTGGCAATGGCTTACTAGAATATTACGATTATAACGAATTCACGAATATAGCACTATATTCACAATCTTCGATTATATCCCAGCAAGTAACAAGTTCAACCAACCATTTGGAGCTCAGCTCAAAGGTTTAAGTCGCGATGCGAGTATGTTTCGCATCGCGAATTAAACTTTGAGTTGAGCTCTTAACGGTTCGCATTACTATAATTGACGAAGATTGAGGATATAGCGCTATATTCTCAATCATCTTCTAGCAGCAACCATGAGGATTGGAACTCAGATCCAAGTTTAATTCGCGATCTTCGAACATATGCGCGCATTGAGAATTAACGTCAGAGTTGGGTTGATGGATTCCCATTTACAATGAACACATAATTTCTTCCTGCTTAACTTGCTTGTGGGCCAATGACTCATTGGCCCACAAGAAAGAAGCAGGGACAAGTCCTGTTTTCACTTTTCAGATATTGGAAAATGACGAATATTCGGATTAGCGAATATATAGCATCATATTCTAAATATTCGCGAATTCTCGAAGTTGCGATATTCGCGATAAAAATTCGCAATTCGAATATTCGCGCTCAACACTAGTCAAGGCTACTTTTAGAGGCATTGAAAAATCCAGCAAGGGTAGCCCCCCGGCTAGGCAGCCGTTTTCAGGGGAGCTCTTTAGGAAACTGTCTTTAGCCCTTGACGGTGATCCTTTTGGGCCCTTGGTCAGCACGGTGGTCAAGGCGGCGATGTACTGGGCTTTTACGGGTTCCTCAGGCCCGGGGAGTTTACTGTGGCCTCCTCGGGTAGCCGGCACCTCCAGAAACAGCAATTGGTATGGCACCTCGACCATTTCATCCTCTCCATACCGGCCACCAAAACCACCCAGACAGGGCCGCCGACGGAGATACGGTTTTATCCATCACACAACGAGTGGTGTCCGGTGTTCGTCCTCAGGCAGCTGGCTTTGTGCCTCCAGACCTCACCGCCTACCAGTCCGCTGCTTCCCCTCAGGGGAAAGCCGCTGTCCACTTCCCAGTTCATTTCCTATATCCGTTCTCTGGCGTCAGGGGTAGGTTACGATCCAAGGTCAATATCCGGCCACTCCTTCCGCATTGGTGCCGCCTCGGCCGCCTCTACTCACCAGGTTCCCCCTCATGTCATTAGGCATATGGGTCGATGGAGATCCTCGTGTTTTTCCAGATATATACCGAATCCTCAGTCGGAAGTCCGTGTGGCCTTCCGTTCACTAGCCCTGTGATGTTTAATAAATGTTTTGCAACATGTCTTGGTCTTCTTTTTGCCCTCTTTTAGGCCTACCCGCGTACCTGGCTATAGGCACTCTCCAGCCAGCGTCAAAGTAATGCATGACCCAGTCACGCCCCCGCCTCTCTCGCGGGCCGTCGCCGTGACCACAAATGGGGAAGGCTATCTAGATAGCCTGTATTTGTGGGAGGGGCTTAGGCCCTTTATAGCCTGCAGTGTCAGGCACCCCTCTGACGTGCGGCTAGATAACCCCACCCACCCTTCCCTTGTCTTCTGCTCCTCCTAGGGTATGCCCTCTTTTAGGCCTACCCGCGTACCTGGCTACAGGCACCCCCCAGCCAGCGTCAAAGTCATGCATGACCCAGTCACGCCCCCGCCTCTCTCGCGGGCCGTCGCCGTGACCACAAATATATATATATATATATATATATATATTAAGAAAAATCTGTGATACCACCATCCAAAAATAACAGTAAAGCTGGGTGCAAGGTCCACAACAGGGAATATGCACTTACCCTACATATAACTAGAAAAAATGGACTGCACTCCAAAAAATATCCAGTAAAAAAAGTGCAGTTTTTATTTACCGATAGTGGCGCAGAGCGACGTTTCGGCTCAACATGAGCCTTTCTCAAGGACTCCTTGAGAAAGGCTCATGTCGAGCTGAAACGTCGCTCTGCGCCACTATGGGTGAAGAAAAACCGCACTTTTTTTACTGGATATCTTTTGGAGTGCAGTCCATTTTTTCTAGATATATATATATATATATATATATATATATTGTGGGGAGTCGCTCTGGTAGACAGCGGTGCGGGTGCAGTTTAGAGGCAAAACAAGGAGTCCAGATGGTGCATCAAACAGTGTTTTATTCACACTTGCACGCCATAAATGAAAAGCAGTCTCTTGGTGACAGTTCACACACAACGGAAATACTGTGGCAAAACAAAAACAGGCCAACACAGGGTCCAGTCACCTTGGGTGGTTTAGGTGCGGGTTCACACCTAGCAGTCGGCTCAGCCGCAGGCGATTCCACCTTCAGGTCGCAGGGAAACACCACCTTGCTGAGCTCCTTCCTCCAGGACAGAGAATTCCTCAGCCCTGTTTGCAGGCTCCAGGATAATCACACCCTCAGACACAGCTGCTGGCTGCGTTTTATACCCAGCCCAAAAACATGGACTGGACCGTGGGGAGCAGCCACCCACCCTACTCTTTAGCTGCTCCCAGTAAGAGCCGGCCCGGATCGGCTTTGCAGCCATGCTATTTAACAGAGCAGCACTAGCTGCTGCAGACAAAAACCCGGCTCTCACCTCACCGAGGCCAGCAACCTCGGTGACACGTACCTGCTATCAAATACAACACCTTGCACCCTCTTACACACCCCCTTTGTTCAACCCTGAGGGGGTGAACACACGTGAGGCAGTGGACGCGGGACAGGGCATCTGCGTTGCCCTGCAAGCGGCCTGCCCTGTGTTCCACGGAGAATTTGAAATTCTGAAGAGATAGGAACCACCTGGTGACCCGAGCATTCCTCTCCTTGGCCTGACTCATCCATTTGAGGGGGAATGGTCGGTCACCAGACGGAACCTCCTCCCTAACAAGTAGTAGCGGAGAGATTCGAGTGCCCACTTGATAGCCAGGCACTCCCTCTCCACTATACTATATCTGGACTCGGCGGGATTGAGCTTACGGCTCAGGAAGACAACGGGATGTTCTTCCCCGTTGACCTCCTGAGACAGTACCGCACCGAGGCCTACCTCCGAGGCGTCGGTCTGTACGACAAACTCCTTGTTGAAGTCGGGTGTCACCAAAACCGGGGACCCACACAGGGCCGACTTCAACGCGGCGAAAGCCTCCTCCGCCTTCTCACTCCAGCTAACCCTCCCAGACTTTCGCCCCTTCAACAGGTCTGTCAACGGCGCTGCTATTGTGGCAAAGTGGGGCACAAACCTCATGTAGTAACCTACAATCCCCAGGAACGACTTTACCTGCCTGGTGGTGACCGGTCGGGGCCAGTTACGAATGGCCTCTACCTTGGTTACCTGAGGTTTGATGACTCCCGCCCAATTACATATCCCAGATATTTTGTCTCCTCTAACCCTATGGAGCACTTCTTTGGGTTAGCGGTCAGTCCGGCTTTCCTCAGGGCATCCACTACCGCCTGCACCTTGGGTAAATGGCTTTCCCAGTCGGTGCTGTGGATGACTACATCATCTAAGTAGGCCGAGGCGCACCGACGATGTGGTCGCAGCACTATGTCCATTAACCTTTGGAAAGTGGCGGGGCGCCATGCAGGCCAAAGGGTAACACCTTGTAGTGATACAGGCCCTGCGGGGTAACAAATGCGGTTTTTCCTTAGCCGACTCGCTAAGGGTACCTGCCAGTACCCTTTGGTGAGGTCTAGCACAGAAAAATAACGGGCTTGCCCTAAACTCTCAACAAGCTCGTCTACCCGGGGCATGGGATACGCATCAAACTTGGACACTTCATTTAACTTGCGAAAATCGTTGCAGAACCGCAACGTCCCATCCGGCTTGGGTATTAGGACTATGGGACTGGCCCACTCACTCTTCGACTCCTCAATGACATCGAGCTTCAACATTAACTGTACTTCCTCCGCGATGGCCCGTCGCCGAGCCTCGGGTACCCGGTATGGTTTTAACCGGATCTTGGCCTGAGGCTCAGTGACGATGTCATGTTGGATGAGAGACGTGCGGCCAGGGAGGTCCGAGAACACATCCGTGTTCCGACTGATGAACTCCCTGACTTCCTGAACTTGTTTGGAAGACAGGCTGTCTGCAATTTTTACCGTGGTTACTGCTTCACAGGCCTCGAACTGTGGGGCTGGACCCTTTTCACCTAGAAGCCCTGGCCGGGGGCTGTGGTCGTCGGCCGTGTCCCTATCTTTCCAAGGCTTAAGTAAATTCACGTGGTACACCTGCTCGGCTTGCGCCGCCCTGGCTGGTGTACTTTGTAATTTACTTCCCTACCTTCTCGATCACCTCATAGGGGCCCTGCCACCTAGCTAGGAATTTGCTGTCAAGGGTGGGTACCAGAACCAACACTCGATCTCCCGGATTGAAGCCCCGCACTCCGAGCCTGACGATTATACACCCTACTCTGGGCTTGTTGTGCTGCCTCCATATGCTCCCGGACCAGCGGCAACACCCTTTCTATCCGTTCCTGCATCTGGGTGACATACTCAATGACACTTTTGTGGGGACAGGCTGTTGTTCCCATGCTTCCTTGGCGATATCCAACAGGCCCCGAGGGTGTCTGCCATAAAGCAGTTCGAAGGGCGAGAACCCAGTAGAGGCCTGGGGTACCTCTCGCACTGCGAACATGAGATAGGGCAGAAGCAGGTCCCAGTCCTTCCCATCTCTAGACACCACCCTCTTTAACATATTTTTTAGAGTTTGGTTAAACTCTCTCAACAAGACCGTCTGTTTGCGGATGGTAAACGGACGTCCGTAACTGCTTTATACGCAACAATTTACACAGTTCCCTCATTACTTTGGACATAAAAGGGGTCCCTTGGTCTGTCAGAACCTCTTTTGGCAGGCCCACACGGGAAAACATCTCCATTAACTCTTTGGCAATGAGCTTAGCTGAGGTATGTCGCAGAGGCACCGCCTCCGGATACCGAGTGGCATAGTCGAGAACTACCAGAATGTGTTGGTGGCCCCTGGCAGACTTTGGTACAGGCCCAATTAAATCCATAGCGATTCGCTCGAACGGTACTTCAATAATTGGCAGAGGTACCAGAGGACTACGGAAATGTGGCTGGGGGCTAGTTATCTGACAGGTCGGACAGGACTTACAATAATTTTCTACCTCCTTGAACACACTGGGCCAATAAAACCGCTGCAGTATGCGGTCCTGGGTTTTCTGCCACCCCAGGTGTCCCCAAGAACATGTTGGTGGGCAAGCTCCATGACAAGCTTGCGATACGCTGTGGGCACCACCAACTGTTCAACAGGTTCACCTCGGATTTGGTTCACCCGATACAACATATCCTGCAGAACAATAAATCGTGGGAACATTAATTCAGCCCCTGGTTTCTGGGGTTTACCATCAATTTCCAGCACATTCTCCCAGGCCCTGGTTAGGGTTTGGTCCCGGTGTTGTGCGGTCCCAAAATTTTCCCCGGAGACATTGAGGTCTGCCAACTCAGGCCCCGGTGGCAAGTCCTCCGTGTCTCCCACCATTACACTCAGTGGGGTTGTCTCCCCACTACCGCTGCAGCAGTGGTCACCCCTACCGCTGGCCCTTCAGACTCGGGCTCCCAGGGTTCTGGCCTTCCAGGGGTATCAGGCCACTCTGCTAGGGTTACCCCTGTCTCAGGGCTATTAGTCACTTTCATCTCAGGCCACAGTGACGGAAAACCAGGGAAGTCTCTCCCAATTATTAGTTCATAGGGCAGCTTTGTGGAGATCGCCACTTCACAAGTCCAGGTGCCGGCCGCCGTGGACAGAGACATTACAGCCGTGGGATAGTCCTTTAAGTCTCCGTGTATACACACCACACCAACTTTCCGGCCCGTATACTGGGTGGGCTGTACCAGGGCAGCACTTACCAGGGTTACCAGGCTCCCTGAGTCCAACAGCGCCACTGCCAGGTTATCCCCGATTTGCACCTGGCACAGATGTCGATTGTCTATTGTCTCGGGGTGCCGGTCGCACACAGTCTCCGGGCATACAGGGAAGCCCGGTACCCATAATTAGTCTCCATGGGTTCCCCCACTGTGGACAGTCGGCCCTTACGTGGCCAGGCTCGTGACACCGCCAGCAGACTACTGGGGAGGGATCTGCAAGGGGTACATCCCGGGCGGGTTTGGCCGGCCGCCGGGACTGGGGTGGAGGTTTCCGGGTTTGACTGGCCTCCTCCCAAAAGAACCCCCTGCAGGTTTCTGGTGGCCTCATATCGCTCCACCAGGTCGACCATCTCAAGGGCATTGGTGGGGGATACCTGGCCGATCCAGTGCTGGAGAGGGTATGGCAAAGACCTCCAGAATACATCTGCTAACAGACGGTCGAGCATAGCAGTGGGAGTCAGTATGTCTGGCTGCAGCCATTTTTGCAACCGATGTAGCAGGTCATAGTATTGTGGTCTGGCGGGTTCAGCCGGGTTAAATTCCCACTGATGCACCCGCTGGGCCCGGACCAAAACATTCACCCCCAGTCTTGCTAGAATCTCACCTTTCACGGTCGGGTAGTCAGCTGCCTGGACATCTGCCAAATCGAAAAAACTTGCTGGGGTCCGGCTGCCAGGAACGGAGCAACCACCTCGGCCCACTGGTCACGGGTAACTTTTCCCTCACGGCGACCTTCTCAAAGACGGCTAGGTATGTCTCCACGCCGCCTGCGGGGGTCATCTTTGGGATCGCCGCACGGACCGCTTCCGGGCATCATGGACGTGGTGGGACGCTCCTGCCGCCTGTAATGCCATCACATGTTGCAGCAATAACTGGTTGGTCTCCCGCTGCTGCACGTTAGCCTCTATGAGGGCTTTCACAGCAGCCTCCATGTTGCCAGAAATCACAGGCTGCAACTTTGCCGGCCTAATATAGGACATACACTTTTGCTCAGCAAACAAAGTTCGGCGTTCACGCCAGCCTCACTGCGCATGCCCGCATCCGACACCAAATGTGGGAGTCGCTCTGGTAGACAGCGGTGCGGGTGCAGTTTAGAGGCAAAACAAGGAGTCCAGATGGTGCATCAAACAGTGTTTTATTCACACTTGCACGCCATAAATGAAAAGCAGTCTCTTGGTGACAGTTCACACACAACGGAAATACTGTGGCAAAACAAAAACAGGCCAACACAGGGTCCAGTCACCTTGGGTGGTTTAGGTGCGGGTTCACACCTAGCAGTCGGCTCAGCCGCAGGCGATTCCACCTTCAGGTCGCAGGAAACACCACCTTGCTGAGCTCCTTCCTCCAGGACAGAGAATTCCTCAGCCCTGTTTGCAGGCTCCAGGATAATCACACCCTCAGACACAGCTGCTGGCTGCGTTTTATACCCAGCCCAAAACATGGACTGGACCGTGGGGAGCAGCCACCCACCCTACTCTTTAGCTGCTCCCAGTAAGAGCCGGCCCGGATCGGCTTTGCAGCCATGCTATTTAACAGAGCAGCACTAGCTGCTGCAGACAAAAACCCGGCTCTCACCTCACCGAGGCCAGCAACCTCGGTGACACGTACCTGCTATCAAATACAACACCTTGCACCTCTTACAATTATATATATCTATATTCATAGAGAAGAACGCAGCACTCTTCCAAGCGTAAAGCGGCGATTATTCAGCACATGTGTCAGCAGCGTTTCAGCTCTCTCACAGAGCCATTATCAAGCCAAGTTGGCTTGATAATGGCTCTGTGAGAGAGCTGAAACGTTGCTGACACATGTGCTGAATAAATCACCGCTTTTTTTACGTTTGGAAGAGTGCTGCGTTCTTTTCTATGAATATATGCAGCTCTTGGACACGAGCGGACGCGTGCACCCTGTGTTGAAGTGGAGTGCTGCCTGATCTTATTGGAATATATATATCTATAGATAGATAGATAGATAGATGATAGATAGATAGATATAGATATAGATATAAGTAGGGGTATTTTCACACTAGCGTTAGAGGAATTCGGCAGGCAGTTCCGTTGCCGTAACTGCTTGCCAGATCCGGAAATCTGTGTGCAAACGGATACCATTTGTTTCCGGATTCGGATGTGGATCCATTTGACAAATGCATTGAAAAACCAGATCCGTCTCTCCGGTATTTTCTCTGGCCAAATACCGTAACAGTGACTGAACTGAAGACATCCTTAAGCATACTAAACGGAATGCTTTCCATTCAGAATGCATTAGGACAAAACTGAAACATATTTTTCCAGTTTTGAGCCCCTATGACGGAACTCAATACTGGAAAACTTTAGTGACATAAACAAAGAGGGTTTTAGCTAAACAGCGTGCTTTAATCAATCATTACACATACTTAAAATGGTGCATTAAAAACTTGTCCTGCAAAACATAAAACCTCATACAAGTACATTGATGAAAAAACTAAAACGTTATAGCTCTTGGAATGGGGGGGGGGGGGGTAAGGGACAGGGACAAGGATGGAGGGTGGGTCAGGGATCTGGAACTGCTGCAAATGAACAAAAAAATTTAAATCAGTGCAGCAATTCCAGATGTTCTTCTTCTCTTCATCTTTCAGCAGGAAAAGCTCAAATCGCAGTGGTGGTGCACCACAAGTCCCAGTAAGCCAACAAGTAGAACAGAAAGGCACAAAACCTCTCTGCATGCAGTCACCAGCTAGAATGGCTGCATGCAGGGAGGTTCAGCCCTTTCCTATGCAGCTATAGCGCTGCCATTGGCTGGAGCATTGTTCTAGCCAATCGCAGCCCAGGCAGGCGATGCGAAACACTGGAGTCCCCTGCCTGATCTTGGCGGAGACCGGTGGTGACTAGTTCAGCACCAGTCACCTCCTCATTCCCCCCAACCCGTAGCTTCCTTCTGCTTCAGGTGTTGCGATGTGCCGGTCTTCATTGACCGGCCAATCGCAGCGCTTGGGGCTGCAGAGGGGAGGAAAGACACCATGCTGCCCTTACCCAGCATGGATGCCTGCCAGTAAGAGCAGCCATGGTGCCCCGATTCCCTTGTGATCCTGCCCCAGCACCCGGCGGACCTTGCGCCGTACACGTATGGCGCTGGTCCTTAAGTCACGTCCAGCTGTGCCGTTCATGTCCTTAAGAGGTTAAAGGTGTTGGACAATTTCTGGTTATTGTTTACCAATGTGTTTGTGAAATGATTATTTGGCACTTACTAATATAGTCTTTGTTCTACACCATTTTCTATGTTTTATAAGGTATGTCCCCTTTTTCATAAAGTCTTTTTTGCTGTCCACACAGAGGTCCAGTCCATATAATGGCTGCTGATGGAGGGTCATGTGACCAGACAACTCACCTTCATGTGAATTATCCTTCTCTCAAATATACTTTACCTGCTATCTGGATTTGTTCTATTGGGAATATAGTGTAGGTGCAGTGTGTTTGAATAGATGAAACATCACATGGTGGTGATTTGCCAGGTCATATGACCAGGGCTGGCTAGGTCTTTTACCACTTAAGGACCAGGCCATTTTTTGCAAATCTGACCAGTGTCACTTTATGTGGTGATAACTTTAAAACGCTTTTACTTATCCAGGCCATTCTGAGATTCATTTATTTATAAAAAAGACCAAATTTACAAAACAAAATTTCACATTTCCAAGTTTCAATAGCTCTACTTCTATGATACATAGTAATACCGCCCAAAAGTTATTAATTTACATTCGCCATATGTCTACTTCATGCATGGATCATTTTGGGAATGCCTTTATTTTTTTTTGGGGGGGGGTGGGTGGGGGGGAAATTATAAGGCTTTAGAAGCAAATCTTTTTCAAAAACCCACTTTTTAGAGACCAGTTCAGGTTTGAAGTCACTTTGTGAGGATTACATAATAGAAACCACCCAAAAATGACCCCATTCTAGAAACTACACCCCTCAAGGTATTCAAAACTGAGTTTACACACGTTGTTAACGCTTTAGGTGTTCCACAAGAGTTAATGGCAAATGGAGATTTTACATTTTAATCAATTTTTTCAAACAACCAGGCAAGGGTTAACAGACAAACAAAACTCAACATTTATTACCCTGATCCTGTAGTTTATAGAAACACCCCATATGTGGTTGTAAACTGCTGTATGGCCAAACGGCAGGGCTCAGAATAAAGGAGCGCCATGTGGTTTTTGGAAGGCAGATTTTGCTGGACTGGTTTTTAGACACTATGTCCCCAATGTACCCCTAGAGTAGAAAATCCCCAAAACTGACTCCATCTAAGAAAGTACACCCCTCACGGTATTCAAAACTGATTTTACAGCCCCCGATGGGACCGCGGGGATCAGAAATGTCAGAAAGCGCTGCAAACTGCAAGTCTGAATTGCTGGGGGGGGGGGGGGGTCACAGGACCCCCTGCACATTTGGCCAAGGTACCTGCTGAGTGATTTAAGCAGGTACCTTGTTCCGATCACTGCCGGCTGAGCAGAGGTGTTCAGAAGTAGTCAGGACGTACCGGTACGTCCTGTGTCCTTAAGAGGTTAAAGATGGCGCTCATAGCCGCAGAGTGCCTGCTGTTTCATACAGCAGACACTCACGGCTCATGTCTGCGACCAGCGATAATGCCGTTTGCGGACATTTAATACTGACAATCCTGACTTGGCATCTGAGCATGTGCAAACCTGAAAGCGCACGCTTCCGGGTATGTTCCAGCGCCTACATGCAGCAATCTTTGGAGTCGGAGCTTGTATGTAGAGATGGTCCGAACTATCCTCTGGCGAACAGTTCCCGACGAACATAGCTTGTTCGCGTTCGCCGCGGCGGTTGAACACATGCGATGTTCGGTCTGCCCCCTATACATCATCATTGAGCAAACTTTGACCCTGTACCTCACAGTCAGCAGACACATTCCAGCCAATCAGCAGCATACCCTCCCTCCCAGACCCTCCCATCTCCTGAACAGTATCCATTTTAGATTAATTCGGAAGCTGCAGTCTTAGTGAGAGGAGGGACAGTGTAGCTGCTGCTGATTTAATTGGGAAATCAATAGCTAGGCTAGTGTATTCAGTCTCCACTCCAGTCCTGAAAGACTCATCTGATCTCTGCTGTAAGGACAGCGTCCTGACAGCACCCCAAAATGCCCTTTTTAGGGTTGCCACATTAGTCTGCTTTTTTTTTTTCTCCATATATATATTGCAGTTGCCTGGCCTGCCCTTGTGTGAGGATCTGCAGGCCCACAGACTGTAGTGTGCCCACTGCCAGTGCCCACCACTTTCATCCTGTGTGGCACAGGAGTTTGCATCAAAAAAAGGCATTTAATTTTTATACTTTAGTGTAATTTCAGTTGCTTGCCTGCTAGTGTGTGTCAGGCCGACTTCCACTGACTGTAGTGTGCCCACTGCCAGTGCCCACCACTGATACCTGGTAGCACAGTAGCTTGCCGATAAATAAGGCATTATCGACTGTAGTGTGCCCACTGCCAGTGCCCACCACTGATACCGGGTGGCACAGTAGCTTGCCGATAAATAAGGCATTTAATTTTTACACATTAGTCTAATTTCCGTTGCTTGCCTGCTGCCAGTGTGTGTCAGGCCCACTTCCACTGACTGTAGTGTGCCCACTGCCAGTGCCAATCACTGATACCGGGTGGCACAGTAGCTTGCCGATAAATAAGGCATTTCATTTTTACACATTAGTCTAATTTCAGTTGCTTGCCTGCTGCCAGTGTGTCAGTGTGACATCACCGGGACATGGCTAGCTTGGTATCCAACCTTGTGCAAATGGGGAGTTTGCGGTTGTGCAAATGGACTGTTTGCGGTGCATTAAAAGGGGAGTTTGGTCTGTCAATGTCTGTGAAGCTGGTGTAACCCTTACTCTACCTGATCAATACATCATACCTGATCGTATACACACACTGGATGTTTTAAAGCATGTTATTCCAAACAATTTAGGAATGTTAGTTGATTTATGCCCTTTATGGATTAAAACCCGACTCTGCGTCCACTATGTAATTTTCCATGGGAGTTTTGCCATGGATCCCCCTCTGGCATGCCACAGTCCAGGTGTTAGTCCCCTTGAAAAAACTTTTCCATCACTATTGTGGCCAGAAAGAGTCCCTGTGGGTTTTAAAATTCGCCTGCCTATTGAAGTCTATGGTGGTTCGCCCGGTTCGCCCGTTCGCGAACATTTGCGGAAGTTCGCGTTAGCGAATGGAAAATTTTATTTTCGCGACATCACTACTTGTATGCAGCAGTCCCTATCATAGGCAATGACAGGATGTTGCTGCATAGAGTTTCCTCTGGAGCCCTTGTCTGTAGCAGGACTCCATAGGAAACTAGTATATTTCTTATAGACTTCAATTATAATGCATTGGAGTCTATGACAATTGAAATCTAATGGCTCTCTAACGCTGGGTTCAGACCTGAGCGTTTCTGAGATGTGCGCTTTCTGTGCATTTTTGTCACGCGTTTTATGCGCTTTTTGTGAGCGTTTTTGGCAATAGTAAACGCGCGTTTTACGCGCGTTTGTGTGATTGACTGCAGTGTTGTCCAATGACCAAATATCACTGTCTATATGAAGTTTGGCCTTTCCAGCATGTTTCGAATTCATAAACAGGGCGTTCGAACGCGCTGTAAAACGCGAAAATGTGAACCAGTCCCATAGGGAAGCATTGGTTTACATCGGTTATGCATTTTACAGCGTGTTCGAACGCGCTGTAAAACGCGCAAGTGTGAACTGAAGGTTAGTGTTACTCCCCCTAGGACCATGATGGCTAACCTCCAGCACTCCAGCTGTGGTAAACCTACGACTCCCATCATGCACTCTTGCTTGGCTGTTTTTAAAACTCCATAGAAATGAATGGAGCAAACTGGGAGTTTTAGTTTCACCACAGCTGAAGTGCCGGAGGTTAGCCATCACTGCCCTATGACATATGATGCACATAGTTTATTACTATCCAGATGCATACCTTCTTATTTACCCACATTGAACCTCATTTGCCAAGTGGAGACCCAAACTCTTACTTAATTGTGGAGACAATAGAACATGTTGCCACATACAGTATTCTGGGAATTTTAGTTATTTTCAGTACTCTTCAAGAATAACTTTAACACCTTCGGGACTTTGCAAGTCCCAGTTTTTGTTTCCTACTTCCCCCCTTCCCGGAGCCATAACTTTTTATTTTTCTGTTCACATAGCCGTTTGAGGTCTTGTTTTTCGTGGGACAAGATGTACTTTCTAATGGCACCATTTACTATTGAATCCAATGTAGTTGGAAGCTGGAATAAATTCCAATTAGTGCTTGGTAAAAAAAAACGCAATTCTTCCATAGTTTTTATGGGCTTTGTTTTACATTCCCTATGCAGTAAAACTGATCATTGACCTTCATTCTCTGGGTCAGTATGATAACAATGCAACCACATTTATGTAGTTTTTCTTCTGTTTTAATACTGAAAAAAAGAAAACCTTATTTATTTATTTTTTTGCTACACCGTTCACCGTCATAGATCAATATTTTTAGATTCTAATAGTGCAAGTGTACTGATGCCTATGATATTTATTGATTTATTTTATTATAGGGAAAGGAGGGTGATTGAAATTTTTTATTTTTTATTTCTTCATATTTGTAAAAAACTTATTATTACTTTTTTCTCCTTTTTTAGGCCCACAAAGACCCTACAACATGCAATCATCAGATTGCCACTTTTATTACTATAACTAAATCAATTGATAACTAGAAGGTTCAGTATATTCCAATGTAGTGCTGCCATCTGCAGGCCTACATTGGAATATACCTATGAAAAGCATTGCAGCCTCCAGCAGGCTTTGGCCTTTTACAACAAATGAATGGCTCCTCCAATCTCCATGTGGGGAGCTGTTTCAGGCCCAGAAGAGCAGCGCTTGTGGTTTTGTGCTCTCAGATGCCATGGTCACAGTTGATCATGACATCTGACTGAGGGGTTAAATGCCTGTAGTTTGCATCACCAAAACAGCAAAACCCATGGGATATGTACAGCAGTGGTCTGGAAAGGGTTAAATAAATACTAGCATCACCTTTGCTCTCTCTAGGTCTGAGTACACATCTGTTTGGCAATACAATTAAAGGTGCTTTCCAGTATACAAAGCTTAACTCCTATAAAAAATAGCTAGTATAAAGTAAAAATCCCGAATATATAGTAAATACACCTTTTCAGCAGCTACCATATACTAACCTCCAAAAATGTAATGTTTATAACCGCTGCCTAGGGTTATTGGCCATTGTTGTGCTTTAGCCTACTGGTCGAGCATGTTCAGTTCCAGTATTAGAATTTATAGAATACTGTAACTGGGAACTAATTTGAGAGGTTCAACAGTGGAGGAGCACAATTTTAAATTCATAAGAAGAGATACAGGGGGGTGGAGAACAGCCTGGAATAAATGTCAGTAATCCAAGATAGAATCTGTAGCCTGCAACCCCCTTGAGCTTCTGCTGAAGTCAGGCCTACTTTTGCTGAGAAGCATACAGTATATGGAGCAACAATGTGACAAAAAGTTAATTATAAATGATTAGGATGTAATATCAGTTTTGCACTGTTGATCTGTATGTAACGGCCCTGCCGCTTCACTTCAAATCACTTCATTTAAAAAACATGCCTGCATCTGCCTGAAAAAAGGCTGAAATGTTATGCGTAGGGTTGAGCGAATTGAATTATTCGAAGTAGACTTTGATCCATATTTCAGGAAAAATTATTTCTGAGAAGCCAAATTTCCCTGTGCTTTCTTGTCACAGATCAATTTTCCCTGAAATGTAGTAAAAAAAGTACACCTCATCCATTTGAGCGCGAAGAGTTCACTGGGGTCTTCCTGATTGAAGGTCCTGAGCTGTGACGTATGATGTCACCACGCTGGCCAGCGCAATCTTACGCACTGTGTGAGATTTTGCACAGAACATTCAATCAAGATGGCCGCAGCGGACTCTTTGCTCTCAAATGAAAGAGCTGAGTATTTTTTTACTCCCTAAAAGGGCTCAATTTTTATATCAGATGCCGCGATTAGCAATGAACAAGGCCTCTGAGGGGTTTAATGACGGGAATCTGTGCAATCGCCATTCTCCATCATTGCACCCGCAACTTACAAAGAAATTCGCTTTGTGACAAAGTAATTCATCACAAAGTGAATTTCTTTGTGAAATTTGGCGAAGCAGCCAAATCAAAGTTTTCCTAACTTCCCTCATCACTAGTTATAGCCAGTAGGGGTCTCACTTCCATCTAAGTTGAAGTCCACTGCCTGTTGTCAGGCAAGATCCGTCCTTGGTAACAGAGGCTTGGAAGAAAGCTGTGAGGAAGTAGGGTGTGTCAGAGGTAGCTGAGATTGTGACCCTGATAAAACAACAGTTTCTACATGCTTCTAAACATCATAGGGGCAGCCTGCCTTTCTGTCCATGGGATGTCATGGTATTAAAGGGCTGGCAGAAGGGATACGCCCCCCTGCTTCTGAGTGAAATGCATCTATGTGTGCAGTTAAACAGGGAATAATATGGCTGGAAAAAAAAAACATTAGGGAAGCACAAACATAACTGTTCCTTCATGCTTTTAATAAATACTTTTCACCAGTTTTTTAATCCTTGTATCTTGGTCCAACTTTTTTGACCTTCTACTAGACATAAAATAGGAATATGATAAAAATATATTATTTTCTACTTTTCCAGGAGAAGTTTTTATACTATCTCGAAAAGAATTACATCTCTTCTGTTTCATATTTAGCAAGATACTGTAGGAAAAAATCGTTAAAAGCTAAAACACTGATAACAGTGTTCAGCATACTTTTAGGTGGGAAACAGAGGACTGTATGCTGTAGCATGCTGGTATAAATATCCTTCGCTGTTTAAATAACAGACATGATTTTAATTTACATTGTAGACTAAAATAGAAATTAAGAGAAAATATCTCGGAGCAAAATAACCCACAAATAGGATAACCTAATTTTAGATCCGAACAAAGGATCTACATGGGAAGCACATATTGTCTTCAAGGGTTATTTTGTGATATAAACTCACTGAATGCTGAGAAGAATGGGATATTTTAGATATTTATTTTATCAGTTTTACAAGCTATGATTGTGGAAAGTTATCAACAATATTTATTTGTTTGAATAATCTTATAATTTCAATGTTCAAAGTAAATATCTGCAATTGGGATCACTTTTAAGGTTAAAATAGAGAATTTAAAAAACACTAAAAGTAGAAAATACACAAAAAGCAGCAATTGGATATAAATAATTCTTCTTTCTATGACCGAGGAAGCTTAAGTCATGTCCCCCTGCTCTTCCACGCTGTTCTTTGTCTGGCTATAAGACAACCAGTTGAAGTAGGAGCCTTCTCCCTCTGCAATGTCTGAAGTAGGACAAAAATATTTAGGCCACGTAATAAAGTCCCAAGATAAGTGCCCAACCATTTTCCAGCTGAAAAAGGAAGAAATTGGCAAGCGATTAACCCATGTATTCTTTACATTATTTCTAGAAGTTCAATTTAAGAAACATGCAGAAATATTTGCAGAAGGACAAAGATTGGGGGCAAAATTTTCTCATGTTTACCAAGTTTAGTGTTCCTTTAATCATAATGTATGTGCACCCATAGATACCTTAAAGGGACACTGTCACCTGGATTTCACTTACTGAGCTATTAACATCACCACATCAGTCTCCACGAATCCACGATTTATATTAAAATATACTAGTATTACTGCCCTATGCCTTTTCATTTGTCTAGAAAATAGCTTTTACTCATATGCTAATTACCTCGATAAGGAGCCCAAGGGGCTGTCCCTCTGGCCGTTTGAGCCCAGCCACGCTGCAAATTTATTCACTGCTCATCGCCGACGTAATGTGTTTGTTGCACCCGAAATCTTGCGTATTTCTGGGTCGAGCGAAGCTGGCGCATGCGCACTTCGTTCTGTGAGGCCAATGCCAGGACACTGCACAGGTGCTGACATGAGATCCATGGCGCATGCGCGAGATTTCGGGCGCAACAAACACATTACGCCGGCAATGAGCAGTGAATAAATTTGAAGCGTGCTGGGCTCCGAGAGAATGGGCACGGCTGGGCTCCAACGGCCAGGTGGACAGCCCCTTCGGCTTCTTATCGAGGTAATTAGCATATAATTTAAAAGCTATTTTCGAGACTAATGAAAAGACAAAGGGCAGTAATACTAGTATATTTTAATATAAATCATGGAGACTGATGTGGTGATGTTAATAGCTCAGTAAGTGAAATCCAGGTGACAGTGTCCCTGCTGTTATAGTCACAGGTTTCTTCCAAACAATAAAATAGTTACAGCAGCATTAGAGGGGAACATTTCTCCATACTAGAATACTAAACTTAGTTTATATGCACATAGAAATATTATAGGTATTTACTTTACCAAAGAAGAGGCTGCAACATGTCTTTGCTTGATTTTTCATAGCCCCATCCTAATCTTGTGTGTCTTTCAATATTCTGTACACAAGACTATTGTACCGGATATTGTACGGAAATAATAGATATGTACAAATAATATGACAGAAGAAATGATATAGCTGCACTTTCAATTCTCCAGAAATGAGAAAAAGAGTTTGCATGAAAAATGTTTTCTTAAAAAGATAGATAAGACCCACATAGCATATTTGCATAAGTGTAATCAATCTTCAAGTAGGCTACAGAAGCACAATGCGCTCTTTGGATGTTGAAGGAGGCAAGAATATGGCTTCCATCTACTTTTCCTGCAACATGTCTAAATATGCCTTGTAAAATGTGAGTGTTGGTATTGTGCATAGGATCCAGGAAGTACAGATGCTAAAACTAACATTGCATATTCATTGTATATAGTGCTTCTGTTCACATCATTTCAATCATGTGTTATATTTCAAGAAAATTGACAAAACAAAGCCAATTAATGATTTGCAGGAAACGTCAGTTTGCTTACTCCCTGATAACAGAAACCTGCTGGCATCATCACCTCATGCTAAAAATCAAACACTAGGCTTTTACAAATGCCTTCCATTAAAGCTGCAGAAGAAATATTGCATGCAAAAGAAGGAAATAGCCGACGTCTTAAAGGGAAACTCAGAATTGTACAATATATATAACATCAATGAGACTACTAAACAATAATTTCTTAATCTTGCTATTTGAAATTGTGCTTATCAATACCAGCTGCAGACAGTAGGAGACATAGATTCCCAAATGATGTTAATCTGTCTAAATCAGACCCAGAGGCATTATGCTTTTCACCTACCCCTGCTTTCTGTGTCCCGTAGACGCAGACTCTCATACTCTAATCTGCTTACCGGTGGGTCCAGCTACTGGGGTGGCACTCTCCCTCCACACAGGTTGCAACATGCTTTCTGGTTTAGCCTGTTTTTCTGTGCTCATAGGGCACACATACACATTCCCCCTGCTATTAGAGTGCCAGCGTGCGAACCATATAGCTTCAGCAGCCAATGGTTGGCCACCTTGGGGCACTTTTCTTGTGGGAAGATGGCTGTCAGTGCACAATGCTAAAGCTTCATGCTAAATGTATATTTGTCAACATTGCACATTTAGAGAGGAAGAAATTAATTTATATGTATAGGAATGAAGCAAACCTCAGTCTCCATCCCTGTACAGTGCTTGAGCCAAAAATTATCTTTCGAGACTTCAGGGCCAAGCGTGAATATATCCATCTTGTGTGGCATAGTATCCTGGGGTTTACCTATGGTTTTATTGAGTACTATTTAATTTTCAAGAGTATATGAATTGGTCAGGGTGTATAACATGGGCAGGCGATCGCTAATGAGCATTCGTATGAATGCTCATTAGTGATCATCTTGCAGTATAATACTGCCACCAGGGGCAGATTGGCCATAGACCTTACAGGGAAATTTCCCAGTGGGCCGATGCCCAAGGGGGCCGCCTGAGCCCTCCTCATGGCCGGCCAGTGGAAGTTTTTGGGGATGTGCTTTGCGCTGTTGGCGGCAGTATTTTGTGATGGACTGTAGTATTTTGCTCTGTTGGGGTGGTATAATGAGCACAATATGGTATTGTTGGCCCTGCCTTCTATCAAGTTGGACCTGACTACAAAACGGGGACACTTTTAGTATTTTTTCCAGGAACACTTTAAGTTCCAGGTCCACCCCTGGCAATTACTTTGAAAACCTGACATATAATACCACATTTCTCATGCAGAGGCCTTGTGTGCAAGTCTATAGAACATTGTTTGAAACTGACATAAAGTGTCAGCATCAGAGATGAGTGAATTTCCTAAAATTTGTTTAGGTCCAATAATATTAAATAGAACATGTCACCATGAAAATACATTGGGATCTGCAGGCAGTCTGTTATAGAGCAGAAGGAGGTGAGCAGACTTTTATACACTGTAAAATTTTGAGGAAAAAGAGTCAGCAAAACTTGCAATTCATACATTTAAATATCTGCTCTTTCTATGCTCAGTAGCCACAAGGATGGTCTTATCAGTGACTATGGCTTTTCATACAGAGATAGCTATTAAGCACTGATAATATGGCCCCATGTACAGCCTAAGTCAGTAAGAGCTGAGATTTTAATAAATAAATTGCAAGCCATTCTGAATATTTTCATGATCTTGTCGCTCCTGTGCACCTTTGTTTTGGAATAAAGGCAATATGTATTTTGCTGATGAATAGACTGCAATCTATACATAGCATTATTATTTAAAACAATATATGGTGCCAGTAAACAAGAGTCCCAGAATGTCTTGGAATTAGTTGGGTTTTTAACTGTATACATGGCTTCCTGCCTCCGAACTAACAAATGTAGGAGAAAAAATAAACATTTTAAACTCTTTTCTAAAAGATAAAAATTGAAATTAGGAAATTAAATCATTAAGAAGAATACATAAATATCCACACAGATTTAAATGGGGTCCCCCAATTCAATATTCAATTTCTCTTATAGCTCAGACAAAGCATAACAATTCTATAATTCTAATTACTTAAACTAAATGTTCCTATCTGTTACATGCCTCTTACCAGGTTTCCCCCTGGTCTTAGATTTCTTCTCAGAACAACCACCTTATGTGTTCAGTCCAGTGGTCACACATGCCCAGAAGCCCAACCCCACCCCCTGTATCATGCTGTACATGGAGTGATTCTGAAGGTAAGCAAACAAGCAGCCTTTTCTCACTAGAACTGAATCTATTAGGTTGACTTTTGAGAGGGAATCAAAAGAACATTATGTTATAATAGTACAGTATGTTAGACACTAGTGATAAGCGGTAGGGGCAATATTCGTATTCACAACATTTCGCAAATATTTGGTCAAAAATTCATCAATCATCTTTTGATTGCAAAAATCTGTGTTGCAATATTCGCCTAATGTGCGCACAATACAGGAGTGGGTCACTTTTGCTACATTTTTTAAGCTGCTCAAAGTTTCCTGAAACTGGAGAAAATGGTTGGCACGGCAGAACATCACAATAGCTTTATATGCAGATAGAGTGCTCCAATATATTAGTGATTGCGCAAATCAGCCCTAATGATGCGAATATTTTGCCTCAATACGTGCAACTTCACATTTTAGCAGGTCTGACTACATCTTAGTGATTGATGCACTAAGTATTTTTGTGACATCACAGCCCTATGTATGTAGCATGTAAGTATGGACAGCAGAACCTACACCCTGCATCAGCTACATTATATCACAATCTAACCTACACTGACTATCTCCCACTAACTATCTGTAATATATGTTGGTAAGGCTGATTAGTCAGCCTGAATTTGTGGGAGGGGCATAGGCTCTTCATATGCGAGCAACAGCCTCACTCACGGGTGTTTCTTCTCAGGTGCACAGCTGCTGCTGGGTGTCATTAGCAAACTAGCTTTCCTGGTTGTAGGATCCTTTCTTTGCAGCATGGAGCCAGAATGGAGCTTGTTATTTTGCTACTGTAGCATGCGTTTGGCGATTTCTTCCCGCTTTCTGAAGGGCTGCACAGCAGCCAATCAGCTAGCGTTTTACTTCTTGCCCTGAGAAGCCATCACAGCCATGCCTACTAATGTCATGGCTGTGATTGGCCAAGTGCAGAATGTGACCCAGCCTCTATTTAAGCTGGAGTCACGTAGTGCCACACATCGCTCTGCTGTGATTAGTGTAGTGATAGGATACAGCTGCTGTGAGGGCGAGATTAGGCAGGGAAAACTCAGCAAAAACACCTAATGAAGTGATCAATCTACAGCTGTGAATCATTCAACTTCAGCTGGTAAATTGCTCACTGGTTTTTAAGCTGCACAGAGCGTTTTTCTGTCACTTTTTTCTGGGGTGATCGGCGGCCATTTTGTGTCTTGTGGTGCACCAGCACATGCTGCCACCAAGTCCATCAATCCATCAATACTAGTTTTTTTTTTTTTTTGCTATATCCTACATCAGGGGCTTGGCTGTGCTTATTGTCACCCCTAGAAACTCAGGATAGAAATTTCTATATTTTATTAAGGGGTTAAATTCAATTGCCAAAATAGCAATCCCCTAAATCTGGTATTCCAGCTGTGGCTAGCCAAGTGTAATACTGTCTGCTGTCTGGCAAAGGATAGATTTTTTTCTGGGGTGAAACTCAATTGCCAAAATAGCAATCCCCTAAATCTGGTGTCCCAGCAGTGGCGCGCCAAGTTTAATAGTGTCCGGCAAAGGATATATTTTGTTCTGGGGTGAAATTCAATTGCCAAAACAGCAATACCGTAAATCAGTGGTTTCAGCTGTGACTGGCCAAGTTTAATAGTGTCCGGCAAAGGATAGATAATTTTCTGGGGTGAAATTCAATTGCTAAAATAGCAATACCGTAAATCAGTGGTTTTAGCTGTGGCTGGCCAAGTTTAATAGTGTTCGGCAAAGGATATATTTTGTTCTGGGGTGAAATTCAATTGCCAAAATAACAATACCGTAAATCTGGTGTCCCAGCAGTTGATGGCCAAGTTTATTAGTATCCGTCAAAGGATATATCATTTTCTGGGGTGAAATTCAGTTGCAAAAATAAAAATATCGTAAATTTGGTATTCCAGCTGTGACTGGACAAGTTTCATAGTGTCCGTCAAAGGATATATTATTTTCTGGGGTGAAATTCAATTGCCAAAATAGAATTACCGTACATCAGTGGTTTCAGCTGTGGCTGGCCAAGTTTAATAGTGTCTGGCAAAGGGTAGATTTTGTTCTGGGGTGAAATTATATTGCCAAAATAGCAATCCCCTAAATCTGGTGTGCCAGCTGTGGCTGGCCAAGTTTAATAGTGTCCGGCAAAGGATAGATAATTTTCTGGAGTGAAATTCAATTGCCAAAATAGCAATACCGTTAATCAGTGGTTCCAGCTGTGGCTGGGCAAGTTTAATACTGTCTGGCAAAGGATAGATTTTAAATTGTTGGGTGAAATATTACCATTTTTGCAAGGTACAAACCCCTGCACTGCATAACTGACAGGGAACTTACAATTGGCGGTTACATTCTTGCATGAAATCAAGAATCTTTGGGCTGTGAAGCCAAAGGTAGTTGCCAATAACTGTTTTTTCATTTTTTATTTTTTTAAATAAATTAGTGTAGACCTCAAAACATTGGGAAAATATAAAAAATAAAAGTGTAAGTGCATGGTAGTATAACAATGGTTGGGTGAGGCCTGTATACATGTCTATTCTCCATAAGGTACAAACAAGTCCTGTGGGATCCATGCCTGGTTCTTTTTAATAAACTAAAGCTTGCCCACATTGTCTGCGGACAGGCAGCTGCACTTGTCTGTGATAATGCCACCAGCCATGCTAAATAGAAGTTCAGACAATACAGTGGCTGCAGGATAGGCCAGCACCTCGTAAGGCGTAAAGGGCAACCTCAGGACATTTGCCCAATTTGATGACCCAGAAGTTGAATGGAGCAGACCCAGTGGCGTAGCTAGAAATGATTGGGCACCACAGCAAATTTTTGAATGGGGCCCCCCTCCCCCCTTCCTTTCATGCCGCCATGCCTGTGGATACTAAAGATCGATCTCTCAGACCAGGCCCAGCAGCTGTTCCATTCACTTTCTACACTGTCTATACTGCCACTGTATATAATTTCATTGTATAATACTGTTAGTCCTCCTCCTCCTCCTGGATGGGCCCTTTATAGGTCACGGCCCCAAAGCAGTTGCTTCCCCTGCTTCCCCTGTAGCCATTAGCCTAGGCAGACCCATCAGTCTGTACGTGTACTGTTCCACCATATTGCTGAAATGCTGCATCCTGCTAAGATGTTCCAGATCTGCTGGTGGTGCAGGTTGTTGTGGCATGATGACACAGCTTTTCCACATTTTGCCCATGCTAACCCTGCCTTCTGAGGTGTTGGTGGTGACCCAGCTGCATTGGCAAATTCTTCCTCCTCCTCCTCTGCCTTCACCTTGTGCTTCCACTGAGTCCCCGGTGTCAGGTGTGAATGCCATCAGCAGCTTGTCTACTAGCGGGCTCATCTTCCTATTACACTCCAGTGAGGGAATTAGGGACGGCACATTGTCCTTGTAACAGGGATGCAGCAGAGTGGCCACCTAGTAATCAGCAAAAGTTAGAATGTGTCAGTAACTGGGCGGTCATTGCGCAGGCACTGCAGCATGTAGTCGCTCATGTCTGCCAGGCTGCCCAGAGACAAGGACAAGCTATCCTCTTTGAGGGAGGTATATCGTCTGTGTCCTCTGTATCCCCCAGCATTCCTCCTGTTCCTCTTCCTCACCCTCCAGAACTGTGCCCTGGCTGGACAATTGTGTTCCAGGCCAGGGCTTATGTTGGTGCAGAAACGCACCCTCTGAGCCACTTATATTTGGTTGACCATAAGTTAAGGATAAGGTGTGTATATAGTTTTGTTTCTTTATATGGTTAGTTTAGCTGCCTTATAGTATTTTAATATGTTTTTAAGTAAATTTGTAAATAGTTTGTTAATGGTTTGAGTGAAGGGGGGGGGGGGCTGTTGAGTGTGTAGGGTGTGAGGCTGTTTGGGTTTATTTTCCATCCGCTTTCTACACTGTCTATACTGCCACTGTATCTCATTTCATTGTATAATACTGTTAAGGTTGGCCCTGACAACGTCTTTTCGTCCTCCTCCTCCTCCTGGATGGGCCCCTTCTAGGTCAGGGACCCAAAACAGTGTGCTTCCCATGCTTTCCTGTAGCTACGCCCCTGGGCAAACCCATCAGTCAGTACGTGTACTCTTCCACCATGTTGCTGAAATGCTGCCTCCTGCTAAGACGTTACAGATCTTCTGGTGGTGCAGGTTGTTGTGGCGTGATGACAAAGCTTTCCCACATTTTGCCAATGCAAACCCAGCCTTCTGAGGTGCTGATGGTGACCCAGCTGCCGGTGAGCTGGCTTGGGTGCCACCCTGCTGAGAACACGGTTCTTCCTCATACTCCTCATCCTCCAGAACTGTGCCCTGGCTGGACAATTGTGTTCCAGGCCAAGGACTATGTTGGTGCAGGAACCCACCCTTCGAGCCACTTGGATGTCACTGGCCTTAAGTTAGGATAAGGCGTGTACATAGTTTTTTGTTTTGTTAATATAGTAAGTTTAGCTGCATTATAGTTATTTTAATATGTTTTTAAGAAAATTTGTAAATAGTTTGTTAATGGTTAGAGTGAAAGGGAGGGTGGGGTTGTTGTGTGTGTTCGATTAACTGAATTGATTTTCACCTAAATTCAGCACATGTGGCAGGCAGAGGATGTGTGTCAAACCGGCTAGGCCCAGACCTGCTAGTATATTTCGCCCATTAGCGCACAACACCAGGCCTGGCTGGAGGCTCAGTAGCACCAACCAATGGTCGGTTTGTTGTTCCATACCTGTCCACAGCTCCAGCGCAGTGCGGGGTTTGTCCCACAAACACACAAGTTTTAAAACAACCTGCTGTCGTTTCCCCCTGGCTGTGCTGCTGTGGGTGGTGAAGGTGTTACGCTAAGTGGATAGGGAGGTAGAGGAGGAGGAAGCCGAGTAGGAGGAGGAGGTAACAAGATACAAAGAGAAATGCCCAGCAATCCTCGGGGGCGGAAGGATATTCGCAAAAATGCTATCCCCCTTTTGACGAGCCGCTATATTTACCCACTGTGTTGTTGGTTATGTGGACGTTGCCACAGATAGCGTTGCGCAGTGCACACTTGATTTTGTCCGCCACTTGCTTGTGCAGGGAAGGGATGGCTCGCCTGCAAAAGTAGCAGGGGTTGGGATACACGTACTGTGGGATAGCCACTGCCATAAGGTTTTTAAAACTGTCCACCAGACAGAATGACAGCATTTCAAAGGACCAGGAAGTTTGAAATAAGGCATTCAGAGCCATGGGTAGGGGGGGGGACAGCTGATAGCTCAACACTTCCATGGGATTTGGCGGAGATGCTTGGTGACAATGACAGATGTAGTGGCGTTGCTGCCACATCCTCTGTTTGCTGGGTGACAGGTGCCACTGTCACTCACTTGGGCTCAAGGTTAGAATGTTTATTTATAATTTTTCTGTATTTTAAGTCATTTCTCTATTCACATATGTTTGCAGGGCATTTACCTGCATTTTGCTGGCTTTTGCAGCCCTCTAGCCCTTTCCAGGGCTATTTTACAGCCATTTAAGTGCCCAAAAGTTTGGGTCCTCATTGACTTCATTTTAGTGAAGTTCGGCCGAACTTCTCGAACCCGAACATCCAGGTGTTCGCTCAACTCTAGCCATAATACATAAGTAAGTTGGGCCGGGGCCATCTCTCCTGGCCGGTCGGAACCGACTTTGCTAGCGAATGGGAGGCTTCGTCTCAGTATCTGCTACCTCAGGTTTGTTCGTTGGGGCTAAATATTTCAACTTCTTTTTAACTTTGTTTGTTTGGTAATAAGAGTTAGTTCCTATAAATCTTACAAGTTTTACTTCGCTTTGTTCGTCTCGTATGAAAAGGTACTTCAGCCGATCTGCGTAAAGGAAGAGTTACCCGGGCTGCATCTGACGTTATGTTTGGAGATCGGACGCAACTGTTATTGTTTAGGCCTCTTGCTGTAGCTGTTCCTTGCCATGTGTCTCCCCCCTCCCCCCGCTACCACCATCTTTAGACATTACCTATCTCACTGCTTACATTACATTCCATACCCAGCCGACATCCGGATCCGTATTACACGCCTGTTACTCCATTTTTATTTTCTGGACGCACCACACTAGAGTTCACAATTGCTCCACTCACAACCAGAGCTGCGTTCATGTGTCGACTGGTATACCATGTTTGCTCTGCTCACAGTGAGAGCTGTTTTTACACATCCGCTGTCACAACATGTTCATACTAGGCTTGTTTCAGAGCTTCATTCACGTTCACTGTTACATCATGTTTATGCTCCACTCACATTTAGAGCTGCTATTCTTCCAATTTCATTCTCGCCAGAGGTGCATACACACTTACACTGTCAAATCATTTTTTGCCCTCCACCCATGACCAGAGTTGCATTCATGCGTCTATCGGTATATCATTTTTGCTCTACTCGCAACCTGAGCTGCGTTCACACGTTCTATGCTGCTACAGGTTCTTTCCAGGCCCATTTCAAAAACCGCATTCACGTCGCTGTTACATCTATATTATGCTCTGTTCACAACCAGAGCTGCTCTCATACCAAACTTCATGCTCTGCTTATACCCAGAGTTGTGTTCACACTTCTACTGCTACACCAGGTTGTATACCCCACTCATGAAACCAGCTTTCCATGTCTGCTGTCACATCAAGTTAATATTCTGTTCACATCACTTTTACATCTTGTCCTATACTCCATTCACTACTAGAGCTGCGTTCACGTGTCTGCTTTTGCATCACGTCAATACTCTGCTCACTTTCAGATTGCATTTATATGTCTGCTTTATACCATGCTTTTCATGCTCTACCCATACCATATTTTTTAGGTACCAGTCACATCCAAAGCTGCGTTCACCCATTTGTTGTTACATCATGTGTTGTACTCTGCTCCCACTCAAAGCTGCATTCTCCTGTTCATTGCTACGTCATGGTTTTACTCAATAATCTCACCGGGGCAGTCTGCACCCACTGCTCTAGTACCTCTCTCCCGACAAACATAACTGCGTTCTTTTCAGGCATACGTTCCTTTACTCGGTGGTCTGTTACATTCCATAGGTCTACTTTTCTGTTCACTTCAGAAAAAAAATATATATATATCCTTCTTTAATCCTGGTTCATATTCACTCAGACTGGTCTCCTTTTACTTTTGGTTCGTATTCCCTCAGATTGGTCTCCTGCCCCAGTTCACCAAACAGCTCCTCAGCGGAGGTCAGTGGGCCAATAGGAGTAACTTTCCTGCTATGTTTTCACAAGCTGTTCATTTGTTTGTCACAATAAGAGTCTTCTCTTAGCAAACTTGCAATGCCTCAGGCTCTTGTTTTTCTCCCATCTCTGTTTCAATTTCATATATACGTTTTATGGTTCGCAGTGGTTAGTGTTTTATGTATGCACGTGTTCGGATTACTAATGTCTATATTTTCAAGTTATGTTTTTTAGGCCACCTTCTAGCCAATCCAATCATTCAAGTCGCTGCGTATCCCATCAGGTCCGGCCTACGTTTTAATTACTTATCGTCACCGCAACGTCATCCGCATCAGTCTCTTGGCTTCGGGGACCCTATGACTGCTTCGGCTTCTGGCTTCGGGGGCCCTATGACTCATCCGGCCTTATGGCTCCGGGGGCCCCATGACCGTTTTTCATGTTTTGTTTGTTAGGGGTACGACATGGTTGTAGGCTGGTTAGTGTCCCAGGTTTGCTGTTGGAGGGGGTCATGGTTATGCGAGTACCCAAGGCATTCTGGTGCTGCATAACTGGTTTATTAAAAAAAAAAAATCATAAGAGGCTCGCACGAGTGGCTCTTCGCTTATAGGACCTCACGATTGGCACCGGCACTTGAAGTTCGCCATCTGATATTTTTTCCGCCATAAAAGGCTTGCATGCATGGCTCCTGCCATAAGAGACTTGCACGCTTGGCTCCTGCCATAAGAGACTCACACACTTGGCTTCTGTCATAAGAGACTCACACGCATGGCTCCTGCCATAAGAGGCTTGCACGAGTGGCTTTTCGCTTATAGGACTTCACGACTGACATCGTCATTTATAGTTCGCATAGTCATCTGATACTTGTTCCACCATAAGAGGCTCGCACGCATGGCTCCTGCCATAAGAGACTCGCACGCATGGCTCCTGCCATAAGAAACTCGCACGCATGGCTCCTGCCATAAGAGACTCGCACGCATGGCTCCTTCCATAAGGAACTCGCATGCATGGCTCCTGCCATAAGGGACTCGCACGCATGGCTCCTGCCATAAGGGACTCGCATGCATGGCTCCTGCCATAGGGGACTTGCAGACATGGCTCCTGCCATGGTGGACTCGCGCTCATGGCTCCTGCCACAGGGGACTCGCACGCATGGCTCCTGCCATTGGTGACTCGCATGCATGGCTCTGGCAATAGGGGACTCGCACGCATGGCTCCTGCCATAAGGGACTCTCAGGCATGGCTCTTGGCTTAGAGGTTTTCACAATTGAAATCGACTTTGGTAGTTCATATGGCCATCTGATACTATTTTCCATGGCACACCTTTCACAAGTTTTCTTTTGTTCATTTGTTCATTTATATTTTACAGATTAGTATTTGCGGTTCATCTCAGCCTCATGTCATTTAAGAAGCTGTACCCCATGTCTTTGTCTTTTTAGGTTATCAAGGTTACCCATGGCTATAGGGGTCCAACCAATGGTTGTCTGTCCACCTGTGCAGCTATGCTCTTGGTTTTGAATGACTCACATCTTTACCTGCTTGCCAGCTTATGTTATTTAGGTTTAATTTTAGTTAATGTCCGTTATTATCTCCATTTTCTGTCACGATTCCCTTCGTCTTTTCAGGTCACGCTGTTGAAGTCATGTTGGGGGTCACCATCCACGTCGGTCAGGTCTCGTTCCTAACGATATTTCGCCTGGCAGGTTATTCAGGCCACGTAGTTTATCTTAGGTATCGCCTGCCACATCGGTAAGGCTCATGGTTTAATTTCACCTGCACCTTATTCAGGTCACTTATTATAGTTATAATTTCTTTAAAAAAAAAAAAAAAAACTCAGCCTGTTTTCAGTCCTGTTGGGCTGATTGCCTGGTTGGTTGTCCATCTGTGCATCTAGGCTGATTTGGCCCGTATGTATCACATACATACCTGCTTCCCTAATCTCCTAATTAGAGTTGAGCGAACTTCTATTTTTAGTTCGGCGTCCAAAGTTCGGGTTCGGGTTATCGTAGCATCTCGTTATGGATTCCGCTACCGTGGATCGTAACGTCATTTGGAATCCATAAGGGGCTGCTTCATTGAACCCGAACCTTGCATGGCTCAGTACTGGATCACCTCTTATCCAATCCAGTGCTTAGCCACGCCCCTTGAACTGATCACATGATGGTGACATCACCCCAGGTCCTTAGGGTTGTCCAAGGTTCGGGTTCAATGAAGCAGCCCCTTATGGATTCCAAATGCTGTTATGGTCCGCGGTAGCGGAATCCATAACGGGATGCTACGATAACCCGAACCCGAATTTTGGAGGCTGAACTAAAAATAGAAGTTCGCTCAACTCTACTCCTAATTATCCATGTTGTTCCGGTTCGCCCTACAGCATCATTGTCAAGTCTTACTCAGATATTTTGTCTTGCTTTAATTGTTCATGCTTTCGTTCAGGTCCTGCGAGAGGAGGAGCAAGTAGGATAATTCCCTCTAGCATTTCAGTCTCTGATCGTAGTCGATCAGATCTTGTCAACCAGGTCCCCGCACAAAGTCTTTGCCTTTTTACTTCGACCAGGAATTCATTTTCGCCGGTAGCTTCATTTCAATTGCATTCCCTCACTCATGGGACGGTATAGACAGAATCTTGTATATTATGGCTTTGTAGCTTCTTGCCGCACTAACTTCAGACTCCCTACAATCACATTGAATCGGGTTTTGGACAAGGTCCAGCATTCCCTTACGGTAGAAGATTCAGATAGTAGGTCGGTCTTCACATCTCAGGTGTTAAAACAATTCTCATGCGTACACCGAAGAACAACGTGAGGACCACGGCTAGCAGATAGCTGTTGTCTGGGGAACTATTCAAGGATTCTCTTCCCATCTACATGGTTCTTTTTGGCCCTCATTTCTGCATAGTCTACGCAGTCAGGTTTCGGTTTCACGATCTCCTGAGGCTAGGGTATTGCCAGTATTCGAATTAGAACCAAAACTTTACAAGGTTCAGTTGGTTTTTCATGATCCATTTCACAACGTATTCCTGGTCCTCCATTTCACTTTGGGGCAGTATCCGCCATATTGAGCATCATGTCTCCGGCCTTGTCATCCACAAGATGGGTTGTAGGTCTCCTTCTGGTCTTGCCTCATACACCCCGAATTTTCGCTTAAGACCCCTGACGCCTTGCAGTTGGCTTGGGGTACATGCCATTCAAGTACCTTTTCTACCCTACTTGGCTTGATTTTTGCCCACTTATAGGCCTACCCACGATCATGGCTTAGGGCACATAACAAGACATTTAGTCAGGTTAGCTAAGACACGCCTAACTGGGTTAGGTTGCTCCTGTTGTTTCTCTCCCTAGGGTTCTTCGGATATCTCTTGGCCGTAGCCATGACCACAAGTTGGTAAGGCTGATTAGTCAGCCTGCATTTGTGGGAGGGGCGAAGGCTCTTCATATGCGAGCCACCGCCTCACTCCCAGGCATGTGTTCTCAGGTGTCCCACCCTCCTAACTAACTAACTATCTAATGTAATGACACAGTAAAGCACAGAGCACAGCAATAACACTGCTGTCTCTTTCAGAACTGTAATAAACTGTTGAAAATTGCTGCTGGGGAGGTTCTTATATAGTAAGGGGTAGGCAACTTTCATATTGGTTGCTAGGGATGTTGCTAGGCTCAGACAAAGTTAGTTTATGATTTATTGTGCAGCCATCTTTTAACCAGTTGATTTACTCTATTTGCCTTATGGTTATGCACTTCTGAGTGTAGAAACATATCTGCTTAGTCTGAATTCTGTCTTATAGTATATATTGAGGGTGGCGCCTCTTTTGGACTGAGCAACGCCCAAGTACCTGGGACTTCTCAGCACAAAAGCAATTTAGCTGGTTCCTGCAATGCCCTGAAATAAGGAGACTGGTAAGTCCATATGAGGCAGTATCTGTAGCGTTAGGGACCCTTGTGCAGAAGCCGCCGTGAAGTGGTACTTGGGCCCAACATACTTTTGATCAAAAATGTGCGCTAAGAGCTTCCTTCATTCCAACTTTTGGAATGACCACCTTTTTTTATTTTCCTGTTAGTTTATGATTTATTGTGCAGCCATCTTTTAACCAGTTGATTTACTCTATTTGCCTTATGGTTACGCACTTCTGAGTGTAGAAACATATCTGCTTAGTCTGAACTCTGTCTTATAGTATATATTGAGGGTGGCGCCTCTTTTGGACTGAGCAACGCCCAAGTACCTGGGACTTCTCAGCACAAAAGCAATTTAGCTGGTTCCTGCAATGCCCTGAAATAAGGAGACTGGTAAGTCCATATGAGGCAGTATCTGTAGCGTTAGGGACCCTTGTGTGGAAGCCGCCGTGAAGTGGTACTTGGGCCCGACATACTTTTGATCAAAAATGTGCGCTAAGAGCTTCCTTCATTCCAACTTTTGGAATGACCACCTTTTTTTATTTTCCTGTTAGTTTATGATTTATTGTGCAGCCATCTTTTAACCAGTTGATAGGCTCAGACAAAGACATTGCAGCCTTCTCATTGGCCCACAAGCAAGAAGCAGGGAGGGATAGTGGGTTCAGAGGGAAAAAAAATCTAGAATATTCGAAAATATGAATATATATCACTATATTCTAAATATCAGCGAATTCTCGAAGTCGTGATGTTCGCGATAAAAATTCGCAATTCGAATATTCGTGCCCAACGCTATTAGACACACTTCTCAGATTCAAGGCATGCAACTTTGTACCTAAAGCATACATGATAGTCATTGATAGCTAGAGGGTAAATATCAAAATACCAGTGCTTCCTCCTTTGGTAAGAACCATGTTTTCATGGTTTACAGTCCCAATTTTTGTGAACAGGTAATTATGACAACTGAGAGCTGTTTGTTACCAGCAGTATATTCAGTAAATTCAAATTACTTCACAATTGCTTCAAATGTTAAAAGGATTGGACACTTTCTGGCTACTATTAACCAATGAACCGTATATGTAAGATGACCATATGGCACTTACTAACATATATCCTTTGCTGATATCATGTTCTGTTTGCTATATATTATAAGTCATCTCCCCTTGTTAGAAAAATGTCTACATAGAGGCCCTGTCCATAATATGGCCGCTTATGGAAGGTCATGTGACCAGAGACATCAGTCAGCCTCCTTCATTCTAACACACTGCACCTCCACTAAATTCTCAATAGTGCAAGTGCAACTGGCAAGTGTAATGTATTTGTATGGATGAGATAAGTGATTTGCTTTATCACATGGCCCTCCATTTGGAGCCATTTTATGGACAGGGCCTCCAGGAGGACAACAAAACAAATTTGCTCAAAAAGAGGACATACATTATGAAATATAAAAAATGGCAAAGAATATCAACAAAGTCTATATTATTAAGTGTCATATAGTCATCTTACATACACAATAATCAACAGTAGCCTGAAACTGACCAACCCCTTTAAGTTCTGCTTATCTACAGAAGTGTTGTTAAAATGGTACAATACTTCAAGCAAACAAACATTGTTTAAATGGAATATCAATATCCTGTTGCCATAACCAATGACAGCATAAACTAGAGACAGATGTCACCTTATTTAACTTTGTGTTGGGGTCCTTACATGGGATAAATAATTGGGAATGAAACATTGTATTAATTTATTACTAATCTTTGCCCACTCATTAGTTGCAGCAATAATCACTTTTGTATGTTGATGTATGATCGATATTACTATTGGTTGCCTAACCAAACTACAAAAACCACACATGTAATACAAAATAATTCTTTATTATGTCATATCCAGAAGGCATACAATACATAAGTACACAGAATAATACATAAATTGGTCACACCTGGAAATGTATATAATCAATAGTACTAATAAAGTAATAATTGGTCCATAGGTGTGAACTATGCCACTCACTACCACCAATGCTATACCCACTATAAATACTATCAAGATCCAATCCCCAACATATTGTGATATTGTCGTAGACATAAATTTATCAATGGAGATATAATCCAACAGAAATGCAGATATTATCATCCAGATATATGGATAGCCCTCCTATTACCAATAATAAAGAAGGGAAAAAAAGAAACAATAAAGAAAGCAGTGAATAGATGAAAAATACAGACCAGGAGCCAGGAGGGGCAAAAACTCCGACATCCGTTTTGCCTCGATTCCTCTTGGGGGCGTGTTTCTCTGAGTCATACCTTTGCTATATATACCCTCTGGAGTATAAACTACACCCACTTCCAAATTGTCAAACAGTAATCACCTCTGGACTGTCTGGAGCAGTGACCAGCCTCGTGCAGTTTGGGATTGGGGTCCAGCAAAATGGCGGTGAAATCCTGGCTCCTGGTCTGGACCATGCTCCACATCCCGAATATGTGGTCCGATCATGTGATAGTATTTCAGGGCCTGTATATCCACCCTATACATAAGCTACACCCACGTAACAAGGGAGAGGGGACAGACGCCACAGAACACCATGTGGCCGTCGATCTAGCGCCCCTCCACCCCCGGCCATGCGGGCGTCATCTTTAACCCCTTAAGGACACTGCCATTTTTCACCTTAAGGACCTGGCCATTTTTTGCAAATCGGACATATGTCACTTTATATGGTAATAGCTTTGGAACGCTTTTACTTATCCAAGCCATTCTAAGATTGTTTTCATCGTCACATATTGTACTTCATGACAGTAGTAAATATCAGTCAAAATATAAATTTACCAAAAATTTTGAAACATTCGTAATTTTCTAAATTTCTATTTCTCTGCTTTTAATACAGATAGCAATACCTCCTAAAATAGTTTACTTTACATTTCCCATATGTCTACTTCATGTTTTGATCATTTTGTAAATGACATTCAATGGTCATACAGCTCCCCAAACATAGCACTAAGGAAGGGCTATGGATATGTGAGGAGTACTGAAGGGGTTAACTGTGCAGCTGGGAGGAAGGGCAGGCTAACCCACATCTTTGATCTCCTCAGCACTAGAGAAGGAGAATTACAAGTAGCTCAGTTCTTATCAGCAGTGTTTGCTCACAGTGACAGTTTACCCGCAGGACAAGATTGTTGTCCTAGTGCATGAAGTACCTGTAAGTTAGGACGAGCTATCTCATCCAAGGTCCTGAAGCTGTTAAAAAGGGCAAACTGCCCATATCTCAGCACAATACAGCCGCATCGATACTCCATCATTACAAAATAACCGCCCGCATATAGAGGAAGAAATAATAAAACATTTCAAAAGTTTCCATTTTAAAAGTTAATTAATAAGGACATATATGTTCTACCATACTATCCTAGGGGAAACATGATGTTTCCATTGACCTTCATCAATTACAAACATAGATGCATCTCATGCCAGAGTATATATTATAAAATATATTATTTGTACAGTTGAAACCAGAAGTTTACATACACTATATAAAAAGACACATATGCATGTTTTTCTCAATATCTGACATGAAATCAGAATAAACCTTTCCAGTTTTTGGTTAAATAGGATTACCATAATTATTAACTTCAACTGTAAAACACGGGGGTGGTGGCATCATGTTGTGGGGTTGTTTTGCTGCAGGAGTGACTGGTGCACTTCAAAAAATAGATTGTGTAATCATGTGGCACTCCTGTATAGTCCGGGTGCTTGTTAGAGAGGCGTTATCATGAAGTAAAGTTATCCACGGCACTCCGATAATTTCCATATCAATCATCATTCCATACAGTGTTATATAAATCCTGGCGAAGAGAAAAAGAAATAGCCACAAGATTTTCCAGATGTTTCGGTTGCTAGACCTTCATCAGCGGAATCTGCAATTAATATATTAAATTACAAGGTCATCTTGGGAAGACACTGTTATAGAAGATGGGATATAAAGTGTGAGAAATAGTGTGAGGAAAGGGTTAATGGATAAAGTCCAGAAAAAGACAGTATAAAAGCATAGAGTTCCCATGTTAAGGAGGGGTCCCAAAGTAAAAGAGAGGCTGGAATTAAAGTACCTATTGCAAGGATAAATACTATATGGTATATAGGACTAAGTGGAACAAGGGAGCAATTCAGACTAAATATAAAATTACCTGTAAGGTGGCAATATGTGAAGGGATGTCCTGGATGTAACCGCTGCCATGAATTGCGTGAACTTATCCACTGCGCTAAGCGGCGTCGGCTGGTGATGTCATGGACAGTGACTTCATCATGTAGGGGCGGGGAAAGCTGGCGCAGTCGCACTGGTGCAGAATGTGTTCCTGGCTACCAGTGCAGTGGTGAGGGGCATCACCGCTGTGGGAAAAAAGAATGAGAGAATGACTGCGTTTATTGTACTATCCAATCCAAATAAGTGGCAGTCTATGGGCAGATATATGAAGCAGATAATGTATGTGTTGATGAGGTGGGACCAAGGGAAAAAAGTGGAATATATAAGATAGATATAGAGGAATAAAGGGGAAGTGGGGAGTAGAGAGGAATATAATATCAGAGAATGTAAGTATTTAGGAATACATTTAACCTTGTAAAGGATAAAAGATTACATATCAATATAACATATGGTAAGAAAGGTTTAGAATAAACATACAATATTTATATAAAATTTATATGAAGTGTATGCAAAAATGATATAGAGATCTATTAGTTCATGTTGTATTGGATCAAGGTTATAACCAGTAATCATGTAAAACGGACCCATATTCAAGTGGGGGAAGGAGGGGGGGGGTGCCCAAATTCCGACCAACTATTGTCAGAAGCTTGTGGAAGGATATCCAAAATGTTTGACCCAAGTCATACAGTTTAAGGGCAATGGTACCACATATTAACGAAATGTATGTAAACTTTTCACTTTGCAGAAAGTAATAAAAATGCTTTAAAACATTCTCTCTCTCTCATTATTCTGGCATTTGGCAAATAATAATTATGGTAATCCTAATTGACCAAAAAACAGGAAAGGTTTATTCTGATTTTGAGAAAAACATGCCATTGTGTCTTTTTATATGGTGTATGCAAACTTCTGGTTTCAACTGTATATCCATCAGTTATAAATGCATATAGTTGGATAAAAAAACTGAAAACACTAAAAATCACACATAAGTTATATAAATACAACAGTAAATTCATACAGTATTGATGCACCAATGACTGATGGAGGTCACCTTATATTATTAATAAAACCATGATTATAATTTTATAACAATACATCTGTGATAATAAGAGATCTAACAATAATCAATAAGACCATAATTGTTATAATGAACACACATGGAGAAATAAATACTCAATTCATATATATCAGTGAAACATCTAATGAGATAAAATGATATCTAACTGAATATAAAATTCTACCTCCCATATTCAATAAATATATATTATACCGTGAAACGTCAGAAGAGGGGAAGAAAAGCAAAGGAGAGGGAAGGGAAAAAAAAGTGAAGTGGTAGTGCTCATACAGTGCAAGTGTTAAAACCAAAAAAGCTCAGTGAAGAAACCTCACAATACAGACACAGTGGACAGACCACTGTGTCACAAAAACCCTAATCAATATAACCCCAATGGGCTTGTGATGTCCTTATCATGGTAAACCCCCAAAAGCAAGAGTCTCCTAGCCCACAACATTCGCAGAATTATAATCCCAATTGTCACATGTATTCCCTTGATATGTCTTCCACCTTTATGCAATATGTCAGCATCCAATGGATTAGAGGGACAACAAATTCTGAAAAATAGCAATATAGGTAAGTCGGAGAGATATGACTAACCAAACAGTTAAAAACATGATATTATTCAACAAAAAGTAAGAATAAAAATTAGAATAAACTGTTAAAACATATATGTGGTACTCCCTTGTGGTAGCGATCTGAAGCAGAAAAACACCGATCCCAAAGGGAGCTACAAGAATGGGGCAAAGCTGTTGCCTTCAATCAGTACTAGTGGTGTGATGGTGTTCGATAAAAATATCCATCTTGTTTCTTTCTGGCAGAGTCATTTTTTTCTAATTTCCCCCTCTGGGGGGAATAATCACATGGTCAATACCTCTGAAACAAAAGAGAGAGCCATCTGAGTTGTGTTTTTCTTTAAAATGTCTTAGGATGGTTTGTAGGTTTTCTGTGTTTTCCGTCTCTTTGGCAGATTGTATTGCCAATACATGTTCTGTAATACGCCTTTTAAATTGGCGCTATGTCATTCTTACATAAATCATATTACATAGGCATATAGCCCAATAGATCACCCCAATGGTTGTACAGGTTATTGTGTATGCTAACAATATATACAGAAACTTCTTCACTGGCGCTAAAACTTGGTTATGAGCTGCGATATCTTGAGGCGGCCATGCCCGCATCAGGTGAAGCGAATCAAGATATATAAAATGATCGATATCGCGCTATTTAGTAACTATTCAGACTGTGAGTTCACACTTAATGCTACAAATCTAGTACTAGTGTTTTTACTCAGACGGTAGTATTGCCTACCTTCTCTGTCTTCCCAGTCTTTATGTTACTTGCAGTACCAGCGGTTCTGTGGTTTCCTAGATGTGCGGGGGTTCCTAATTATACTTTGGAGTGTGCCCGGCCGGTGGCACGAGCTCCGATCCCCTGTGCTCACGCTCTGGCTAGGAGCGAGTGACGTCACTGCCGAGGAGCTACGGGGTTAGAGGAGAGGCAAAACACCTGTAGCTTCAATCCAACGCGTTTCGAACGATTAGCGTCGTTCTTCGTCAGGGATTACACGCCCGTGATGCCTCACTTTACTTTATAGGTTGCCCTGGTGTCTAGGTTTAACCCCTGGTCTGCCTGTTTGCCTATCTTCTCTGCATCGCTCTTCATTCAAACCCAAATAGCTCAATCTCTGTGTTTAGTCCTCTAGGATATAATGTATCCATATTGAAAATCCATTTTGTTTCATTCTTGGACATTTTTTTGATATAATCACCACCTCTTTTATCTCTATATATAATTTCTAGGCCAAAGAACAATGAATTTTTAAAACACCCTCCATGTTTCTCTTGATAGTGTTTGGATAACGGATGTCCTTTTTCTTTCTTTTTGATATTATTTATATGTTCGTACATTCTCTCCTTCAGCGTTCTTTTTGTACGGCCGATGTAATATTTTCTACAGGGGCACTTTATAGCATATATGATACCTTTGATATTGCATGTTATATGCTGCTTTATTTTATATTCATATGTGTTATTTGTGTTATATATCACCGTTTGTTTGAAATTGTTTGTTTTTTTACAAGCTATGCAGGTTTTACAAGGGAAGAAACCAGCTGGAATGTTCAAACTCCCCTCCTTTTCTTTTATTTCCTTGCTACCATTATATATTCCTGCGCATCTATTGGTCGATGCTAATAAATTACCTACATTCGCGGCTTTTTTATATACGAATTTAGGTCTCGGTGGTATTTTTTCCCCTATAACTTTGTCCTCCTTCAGAATTTCCCAATATTTCTTAATTATTTTTCTAAATTTATTTGTTTGTCCATTATATGGGATAATAAATGGTGGGATATCGTTTTCTGTATTTTCTGTTTTTTTATTATTATTCACTGGATCATTTTTCTTTTTCTTTTTATTTGGATTTAACAATATTTTTTCCCTTTCTATTTCTGCTATTTCCCTTCTTTCATGTGCAATCTTTTCCTGATTATATCCTTTAGACACAAATTTTTTCTCCATTTTTTCTGCTTCTATCTTATAGTCATTCAGTTTTGTGCAGTTTCTCCTGATTCTCATTAGTTGGCTCTTGGGTATATTGTCTAGCCAAACTGGGAGATGACAGCTTGTTCTAGAGATGAAGCTGTTGGAATCTGTGGGTTTCATATATGTTTTGGTATGAATATTGTTTCCAGCTGGGTACATAGTTAAGTCTAAAAAGTTTATTTCCTTTTTACTATATGTTGCTGTAAATTCCAAATAAAATTGGCAGTGACGTCACTCGCTCCTAGCCGGAGCGTGAGCACAGGGGATCGGAGCTCGTGCCACCGGCCGGGGCACACTCCAAAGTATAATTAGGAACCCCCGCACATCTAGGAAACCACAGAACCGCTGGTACTGCAAATAACATAATGACTGGGAAGACAGAGAAGGTAGGCAATACTACCGTCTGAGTAGAAACACTAGTACTAGATTTGTAGCATTAAGTGTGAACTCACAGTCTGAATAGTTACTAAATAGCGCGATATCGATCATTTTATATATTATTGGTGTATGCTATTCTGTATTGTTTACTATGTGAGGAATCCCAGAAGGTCTCTGCCCTATCCATGTTGGCACATGCAACGCATTTGCCACAGTCTTTGCTTTCCCAGGGGGAGCCTTTTGTGTCAAACAGGCCAGGTTTCTTAGAAACATAATGGCTTTTAACAGGTGAACCCTCAGTTTTTTTTGCTCTTCGATATATAATCAATGGATAAAATTGTATATTTTTTTTCAATTGTGGATCAGTTCTCTGTTTTTCACAGTTTTTACCTAATGCTCCACAAACTTCCCTTCATCATGTATTTTATGCGGTACTAAATTGTATCTCTTCCACCTCATTCTTCTTCTTTTTGTGGAGTAGAGCCGGTCTTTTTGATTTACAAGCCCTCTGATATCCTGCCTCTATAGATCGTACACTGTACCCTCTCTCTTGAAATCTCTGATGGAGCTCCTTAGCCTGAAATTCAAGAGCCTGCTCAGTTGAGCAAATTCCCCTAAGTTGTAGGAATTGTCCAACTGGTATGCTATTAATAAGATTACCTGGGTGTGACGATTTTGCGAGTAATAAGGCATTCACTGAAGTGTGTTTTCTTTATAAATCTGTCATAATCCAACCGTCTCTATCCACCCAAAAGCATACATCAAGAAAGTCCACACTGGTCCGGCTTGTCTTAAAGGTAAGTTTAATATTCATGTCATTTCTTTTGAGTTGTTGTATGAATGACCCAAATTCCTCCTCTGTCCCCTGCCAAATGATGAAAACATCATCAATGTAGCATCCCCAGTACTAGGACAAACCCTCATCAACTCCTTGATGGAGGATAGTACTTCACCTTTTTTTTTTCCCCTTTTCTCCTTCCCTCCACTTTGCTTTTCTTCCCCTTTTCACATGTTTCACGGTATATGTATTTATTGAATATGGCAGGTAGAATTTAATATTCAATTAGATTTAATTTGATCACATTAGATGTTTTACAGATGGTTATATATGAAGTGAGTATTTATTTGTCTATATGTGTTGATTATCGCAATCATGGTCTTATTGATTATTGTTAGATCTCTTTTTATCACAAATGTATTGTTATAAAATTATAATCATGGTTTTATTGATAATATATGATGACCCTCATTGGTCATAGATGCATCAATACTGTATGAATTTACTGTTGTATTTATTTAACTTATGTGTGATTTTTATTGTTTATAGTTTATGAATTTATAACTGATAGTAATGAGCGAGCACCAAAGTATTCGGGTGTTCGGATGTTCAGGCCGAACACATTGCTATGATTGTGTCCTCGGCCGAGCACCCGACTGTAATGAAAATCATTGGGAGATAACCAGATACCACCTGCTCTGAAGAGGTGAGGGTGCCTGGTCCATTGGAAAAGGTCAGAAAGTGACAGAAAGACCACCGAAATGGACCAGGAACAGCATGGGGACAATGTCTGGATGTATCTTGACTCCCAAGTCGCTGTTGGGAACCATGTTGTCCCAGTTGTACACCACTTTTACTTACTAACAAATACACGCCTAAAACCCTGCAAAAAATATATTTTATAGGATAAAATTTTCGGAAACATTCTTTCCTATATATTCAATTGTATGTAAAGTGCAAGTGCTGCCAACAATTTAGCAACAATTTTTTCCAGAATTAGAGCCATGATTAAGATGGACGGCTAGAGGTATCTGTATTGCCCTGCTATTTGACTGGTGTCAGAAGAAGCACACTGAAGGCATTTGCCAAGAATGTTTTCATTAATCTAAGATGAAATTTGTAGCCTGGTTTGAAAACGATCCGACAAACGATCCGGCAGCCTTATTCCCATTACGCACCAAGCATTTTCCTGGAAACCAAAGTCTTTGGGTTCGGAAGGGAGTATGGTTGCAAAGCTGAAACTTAAACTAATTGATGGAAGGGCACCACCAGGAGTGGAGCCTCTGGCTTAATTTGATTCTAAATGGGAAACCTCACCCGGCCCGGACACTGAAAGGATTGACAGATTGATACTTCTTGCTCAATTCTGTGGGTGTTGTAGCATGGCCGTTGTGAGTGGGTGGATTGAGACGATTTGTATGGTTCATTCCGATAACCACCTTTCCGGCTGCCAGTGCAAGGACATTATAGAGATATTATCAAAAATACTGGCCATGATAAAATATTATAGAAATGTTAACAATATTTTTTGATTGCAGTAATGTTACATTGCAGAGTTAGAGCAGGGAATGGCAGTGAGCACCGGCTACAAAAATATTTATAAAATTTTTTGAATATTTTTGGATTGCGGTAATGTTACATCGCAGAGTTAGCGTATGGAATGGCGGCCAGCACCGGCTACGAAAAAATGTTATTGAAATTTTAACAATATTTTTTCGTTACCCTGAAAAAGATTGTAGGTTAGGGCCTGCAGGTGAGTTGACCCTCCCTGAAAAGGGACATGAGGAGATCTTGTGTAATGATCCCCAAACTCTTTAGCATCCACAGTCGGAAGAAGATGACGGTGGGGAATGGCAATTAGTGTTTCACGAGGTGGATGATGCGAATGAGACACGGTTGTCAATGAGTAAGGGTCTTGTTAGGTCAACACAAGTCAGGAGGATGACCAGAGTGAGGAAATGGAAGAGGAGATGGGGGACAATGGCATCACTGACCCAACCTGTAAAGGTGGCAAGCCAACGAGGACAGCAGGACAGAGGGGGAGGGATCCATAGCACTGCAACAGGCTGGAAGAGGCTATGGGGTGGCAAAAGGGAGAAGGCAGGCCACTTCAAATAGGCCCGCAACTGATTCCCTCTTGCAGAAATCTCCCTTGCCAAGGGGTAGGGGTTCCGCAGTCTGGTGGGGATGATAAAATAATTGTAATTTGCTAACTGTAACTGTGCTATACCAAAATAAGAACTCATAAATTAACAAATAACCATAACATATCTTATATCCTATTCAATAATTCTAACTCAAACCATAACAATAAAAACTCAAACCCAGGCACATAATCGGGGAAGGCAGTACACTGGAGGCAAAATGAGTAGCTTACCACCACCGGCATGATCCACCACATGGCATCAAAGCACTCTAACAGGTGGCCCGAACCCCTGAGTCCACAATCAGTGTCTGTGGGTCACACCACTGCCTTCTTTTCCTCCCCTATGTTACGTGCTGGCCAATCCTCTGTCCTAGACACAGGCCTGGATGACTCCTGCCCTGCAGCTGGGCCTTTGCAAGCACCATCAGCTAGCACACTCACTTCCAAGCACAGCGTACAGATGTCCTTACCCCAGGCCTTTGAACGTAAGCGCAAATACTCATACCCACCCACAGGCCATAGGACTAAATTCGCACTTTTAAAAATTTCTGGCCTTGGAAATGTTGCCATTTAGGCCTGTGGACACTGAGACTTTCCTCAGCCTCATGGTGGTGGCCGTCCTTCGTTACTCAATCCCGAGCAGCCACTATTTTTCTCTGTGTGCCGTCCCCGCATTACAATGGCAATTGTGTCACCTAACATCACCCATGCCCCTCCTTAATGTCCGGGATCCGGCCATACCATGCCTAGCCCACGTGTTCTCAACTTTCTCCAAACCTAATCCAATTTGCCTGAGCTACTAGTGAAGGTGCGCCGTGTGTACCCATTTCATAAAGACATCTACAGCTACTGAGGGTCTGTCAACGCTGCTGCAGCGCTTGTATTTGCCAGCTAACCGACTGTTGTGCGACGTGAGCACGGGCTGGAATTCCACATTACACATGTTGGCCATGCTTTGTGGGCAACAGAAGGTAGTAGTGGAATACCAGCTGCAACATGGTTTAGTATATCTGATCTCTGTGAGGTTTTATGCAACTTTGAAGGATAAACACAGATGGTGAGTGGCGCTATTATCAGCCTAACCATCCCACTTCTGTGTCTACTGAAACGCTGGCTGCTAATGAATGCAGAGTTGCAGACGCTTTACATGTGGAAGAGGTGGAACTAGGGGAAAGACATCACACAGGGTGATAGCCAAATCACCCTCAGTTCGTCTTGTCAGGGTGAATTGGATGATGATGAGGAGGAGGAGGAGCAAGAGACCGTTGCCTCTGCTACAGAGGGTAGTAACCATAGCAGGTTTATTCCATCTATTCAGCATAGATGGGCAGGGGAGGAGGAAGAGGATAAGGAGATTGAGAGTCATCCTCCTGATGAGGACAGCAAAGTCCTGTCTGTTGGGACTCTGACACACATGACTGACTTTATGTTATGCTGCCTTTCCTATGACCCTTGCATTCTACGCATTTTGGACAACAGCGATTACTGGTTGTACAGTTTACCCTTCTTGACCCCCGCTACAAAGAGAACTTCTCCTCTCTAATTCCTGTAGTGGAGAGGACTAGCAAAATAGTGCAACACCAGAAGGTCTTTCTTTAAAAATTTATCAGTAAATTTCCATCTGACAAGGCTGGTGGCCGAGTACGTAGTTCCTTGGGCAACCCAGGAAGGAAGATGAGGGGAACACACACCAGTTCCAACAGAGGCAGGACAACACTCTACAAGGCCTGGGACAGTTTCATGACACCCGCCAGCACCGTCACGATGGTGTGCAGTCTATTGTTACAAGGATGGAAAAAAATGTGGAAGATGGTGAAGGAGTACTTAGCAGACTGTGTCAGCGTCCTCAGAGATTCCTCTGTGCTTTGCAACTACTGGGTGTCCAAACAGGACACGTGGCACAAACTGGCACTCTACAGCTATAGATAAATAATAAGGAACTTGGAAAATATACTATATTAGACTGTAGTATTCATGGTAAATGACCATGTGGGCACTTTGCTATAAATAAGTGGGTTTTGGGTTGTAGTTTTGGCACAGTCTCTAAAAGGTTCGCCATCGACATCACTGTTTTTGAGGGTTAGCGCACCTGTAGGCCCTCAGCTACATTCTTTTACTCAATTTTATTTCTCCCAGGGCCACGGCCTCTGCGTGCACCATCAGCAAGCTCATTAACCGTATGGGTACACCCTGATGTCTGAGTACTTAAGGACACAGGACGTACCGGTACGTCCTGAGTACTTCCGATCACCACTGCTCAGCTGGCAGTGATCGGAACAAGGTACCTGCTGAAATCACTCAGCAGATACCTTGGCCCAATACCCAGGGGAGTCCTGTGACCCTTCCCCCCGTATCAGCGATCGCTGCAAACCTCAGGTCAATTCAGACCTGCGGTTTGCAGCGCTTTCTGCGGTGTCTGATCAGAGAGTTAAAAAATGCCCAAAATGTTAAATATTACCGCCCTCCTGCAGCCCTGTCACGTCTGTGGGTGGGCTGTGCATGGGGGGTCACGGGCGGTCCCTTACTGGCCGCATTCTTAATATTAAATGTTATATATGCTTAAAAGTATGTCACACGTACAGTAGCATAGAATTTATAAGGGTATGTGCCAATAAATTAAAACAGGTATTTGGGATGTGCACACTTTACACAGGAGATGTAGCCCTGATAATGTCACATAGTAGCATACACCATCTTCAGCTGCTCACATTGTTTGATAAAGGCACTTCTCCTATGAGTGGCGAATAAACCTGATATAATTGCAGTACAAGGGAGTGCGGGCTCCTTCCTTCACTCAAGCATCTGGAGTGACGTCCGCTAACCGTGTACCCACACCTTCACGCAGTGCCGCCCGACCATCCGTAACCAAAGTACAGTATATGTCAGTGATATGCATGAAATGCACACACACTAGATGTTGCACAAATAATGTACATTTCACCAAAATACACTGTTTTCAACTGTGGTACAGTATTTAACACAGAGAGGCAGACGCTGTGGACACTAAATATTGCACAAATAATGTAACGTATTTTTCGCCCCATAAGACGTTCTGGCCCATAAGACACACCTAGGATTTAGAGGGGGACAATAAGAAAAAAAAAATTTTCATGACACCTCAGGTCAATCCACCAATCAGACCCTTAGGCCCCTTTCACACGGGCGAGTTTTCCGCGCGGGTGAAATGTGTGAGGAGGACGCATTGCACCCGCACTGAATCCGGACCCATTCACTTCTATGGGGCTGTGCACATGACAGTTGATTTTCACGCATCACTTTTGCGATGCGTGAAAATCGCAGCATGCTCTATCTTCTGCGTTTTTAACGGAACGCAGGCCCCATAGAAGTGAATGGGGATGCGGGAAAATCGCAATCATCCGCAATCATGTGCGGATGCGTTGCGATTTTCCCGCATGGTTGCTATGCAACCATCGGGATGTGTAACCGGTTCAGTATTATTTCACATTATAACATAGTTATAATGTAAAATAATACCCTTGGCCATCTTCCTAATGTTGAACCCGGTGCAGAATGGGTTAAAAATAATAAACTAATCATAACTTACCTGGTCCATTTGATCCCGAAGCCCGGCATCCTCTCCGTTAGCTTGCTACTAGGAAAAGGACCTGTGATGATGTCACATGGTCACATGGCCCAATCACATGCTCCATCACTACTGAAATACGATCCTTTTCGTTTTCACCAGAAATAACTGCAGAAGTGACCAGAGAATATATATTTCTTGTTGGACTGAAATAGGCCACTATACGCTTTAACCAGAAAACAATTAAAGAGTGAAGTGCGTATGTATTTTTATTGTAGTACTGAAATATGCCCCTATATGCCTTCACCAGAAATAACCGCAAGAGTGCAGTGCGTATATATTTTTTATTTTTTTACTGAAATGCGCCACTATATGCTTTCACCAGAAATAACTGCAACAGTGCAGTGCGTATATATTTTTCTTTTTTTACTGAAATACGCTCCTATTCGCTTTCACCAGAAATACCCACAGAAGTGACCAGAGAATATGTATTTCTTGTTGGACTGAAATAGGCAACTATACGCTTTAACCAGAAAACAATTAAAGAGTGAAGTGCGTATATATTTTTCTTTTAGTACTGAAATATATCCCTATACACTTTCACCAGAAATAACTGCAACAGTGTATAGCATATATATTTTTATTTTTTTTCTAAAATAGGCCCCTGTCGCTTTCACCAGAAATAACTGCAACAGTGTAGTGGGTATATATTTTTCTTTCTTTACTGTAATTCACCAATATACACTTTCACCAGAAATAACTGCAACAGTGCAGTGCGTATATCTTTTTCTTTTTTACTGAAAAACGCGCCTGTACGCTTTCACCAGAAATAACTGCAACAGTGTAGTGGGTATATATTTTTCTTTTTTTACTGTAATTCACCAAAATACGCTTTCACTAGAAATAACTGCAACAGTGCAGTGCGTATATATTTTTCTTTTTTACTGAAATACGTCTCTGTACGCTTTCACCAGAAATAACTGCAGAAGTGACCAGAGAATATATATTTCTTGCCGGGCTGCAATAGGCCACTATACGTTTTAACCAGGAAAGAATTAAAGAGTGAAGTGAGTATATATTTTTTTTTTAGTACTGAATTACGCCCCTATTTGCTTTCACCAGAGATATCTGCAACAGTGCAGTGTATATATATTTTTCAGTTTTTTACTGAAATATGCCCCTATACGCTTTCACCAGAAATAACTGCAACAGTGTATAGCATATGTATTTGTCTTTTTTTACTAAAATACGTCCCTGTACGCTTTCACCAGAAATAACTGCAACAGTGCAATGCGTATATATTTTTCTTGTTGAACTGAAATACAGCCCTATGCACTTTCACCAGAAATAACTGCAACAGTGCAGTGTATAAATATTTTTCTTTTTTTACTAAAATACACCCCTGTACGCATTCACCAGAAATAACTGCAACAGTGTAGTGCGTATATATTTTTCTTTTTTACTGAAATATGCCCCTATACTCTTTTCCCAGAAATAACGGCAACAGTGCATTGCGTATATATTTTTCTTTTTTTACTGAAATGAATTACTATATGCTTTCACCAGAAATAACTGCAGAAGTGACCAGAGAATATATATTTCTTGCTGGTCTCCAATAGGCCACTATACACTTTAACCAGAAAAGAATTAAAGAGTGAAGTGCGCATATATTTTTCTTTTAGTAAAGAAATACGCTCCTATACGCTTTCACCAGAAATAACTGCAACAGTGCAGTGCGTACATATTTTTCTTTTTTTATGAAAATACGCCCCTATATGCTTCCACCAGAGATATCTGCAACAGTGCAGTGTATATGTTTTTCTGTTTTTTACTGAAATATGCCCCTATACGCTTTCACCAGAAATAACTGCAACAGTGTATAGCATATATATATATATTTTTTTTTACTAAAATACGCCCATGTGCGCTTTCACCAGAAATAACTGCAACAGTGTAGTGGGTATATATTTTTCTTTCTTTACTGTAATTCACCAATATACGCTTTCACCAGAAATAATTGCAGAAGTGACCAGAGAATATATATTCTTGTTGGACTGAAAAAGGCCACTATACGCTTTAACCAGAAAACAATTAAAGAGTGATGTATATTTTTCTTGTAGTACTGAAATACGCCCCTATACGCTTTCACCAGAAATAACTGCAACAGTGCAGTGCGTATATATTTCTCATTTTTTTACTGAAATACGCCCCTATATGCTTCGAACAGAAATAACTGCAACAGTGCAGTGCATATGTATTTTTATTTATTTTACTGAAATACGCCCCTATAAGCTTCCACCAGAAAGAACTGCAACAGTGCAGTGTGTATTTATTTTCTTTTTTTACTGAAATACCCCCCTATACGCTTTTACCAGAAATATCTGCAAAAGTGACCCGAAAATATATATTTCTTCTTGGACTGACAAAGGCCACTAAACACTTTAACCAGAAAACAATTAAAAAGTAAAGTGCGTATATATTCTTCTTCTAGTACTGAAATATGCACCTATACGCTTTCACCAGAAATAACTGCAACAGTGCAGTGCGTATATATTTTTCTTTTTTTTACTGAAATACGCCCCTATATACTTTCATCAGAAATAATTGCAACAGTGCAGTGCATATATATTTTTCTTTTTGTTTTTGAAATACACCCCTATAAGCCTCCACCAGAAAGAACTGCAACAGTGCAGTGTGTATATATTTTCTTTTTTTACTGAAATACGCCCCTCTTCGCCTTCACCAGAAATAACTGCAACAGTGCAGTGCATATATATTTTTCTTTTTTACTGAAATACGCCCCTATACGCTTCCACCAGAAATAACTGCAACAGTGCAGTCCTTTTTTATTTTTATTTTTTATTTTTTACTGCAATACGCTCGTATTCGCTTTCACCAGAAATAACAGCAGAAGTGACCAGAGAATATTTTTTTTTTTTTTGTTGGACTGAAATACGCCACTATACGCTTTAACCAGAAAATAATTAAAGAATGAAAGGCATATATATTTTTCTTGTAGTACTGAAATACGCTACTATACGCCTTCATCAGAAATAACTGCAACAGTGCAGTGCATATATATTATTCTTTTTTTACTGAATACGCCACTATATGCTTTCACCAGAAATTACTGCAACAATGCAGTGCGTAAATATTTTTCTTTTTTTATTGTAATACACCCCTACACGCTTTCACCAGAAATAACTGCAGCAGTGCAATGCGTATATTTTTCTTTTTTTACTGAATACGCCACTATACGCTTTCACCAGAAATTACTGCAACAATGCAGTGCGTAAATATTTTAGTTTTTTTATTGTAATACACCCCTACACGCTTTCACCAGAAATAACTGCAGCAGTGCAATGCGTATATATTTTTCTTGTTGAACTGAAATGCAGCCCTATGCACTTTCACCAGAAATTACTGCAACAGTGCAGTTAATATATATTTTTCTTTTTTTAATGAAATACGCCCCTATACACTTTCACCAGAAATAACTGCAGAAGTAAAATGTGTATATATTTTTCTTGAAGTACTGAATAAGATACTAAGATATAAGACTCTAAAGGCTTTTCAACATTACACTTACAGCTCAATAACAAAAAGCTGGAATGACAGAGCTGTCTAATGACTATTTGGATCCCCAAATAATCATTCCTTGCACTTGTAAATCATTTTTCTACCACTGTTCCTAGCACCTACTGACTTCTCACTCTGCACTAAAATCTTTGAAAATATTCCTCCCTATCCTTGCCCTGCACTTGTAAATTGTTTTTTCAGTTTTTTTTTTTTTTCACTATTAGCTTTTTCCAATTGCTGTTCCTAGTGCCTTCTCACATCTGTCCCTGCACTCTGAACGCTGGAAAATGTCTGACTGTAAGATGGCCGCCATATTTATAGGACTGTGACATCACCGGGCTGGCTGCTGATTGGCTGCATGCAGGCATGTCAATCTGGCGAGTTCCTTGCCCCATGTCGTAGGAAAATTGTGATTCGTCACCACGAAGTGCGAGGAAATTCGCATTCTTTGCGAATCAAATTTTTTATGAAATTCTAAATGAATTCCACTTTGTCAGCTTTGATTTGCTCATCTCTTATAGTGAGCAGTATTTTTTCACACCTGAGGACCAATTATGTGAATATCAGTACTATTGGTTGTATACATTTTCAGATGTTGCCAATTTATGTATACAGGCCTGGAGCCTGGTAGGGGCTTCAGTCTTGACAGCGCATATCTGCTTTTCATATATTATTCTGCATAATCTGTATTGTATGTCTTCTGGATATGACAATATAAAGAATGCTTTTGTATTAAATGAGTGTTTTTTCTAGTTTGGTTGGCGATTATGGTTCCCACCCATGATTTTTTGTCTTACTGCTGTTTTTGTTGAGTTTACTATTGGTTACTCCATTACAGTTTCATTGTTTGTGCGCAGTACATCCCTATTTACACTTGGCGATGTGCTGCAAACAAATTAGGATTTTTAGTGCTTCTTGAAAGATGCAATACCCGATAAAAGAACATTTGCTCAATTGAGTGGCAACACATTAAGGGCAAGATGGCACCTTTATAAAATGGTCCTTAGGCCTCATGCATATGACCGTAGATGTTTTGCGGTCCGCAATCCGTGGATCTGCAAAACATGGAAGCTGTTCTGCATTCCGTTCTACAATTTGCAGAACGGAACGCGACCCATTGTAGAAATGCCTATTCTTGTCCGCAAAACGGACAAGAATAGGACATGCTATATTTTTTTTGCGGGGCCACGGAATGGAGCAAAGGACTCGGACAGCACATGGTGTGCTGTCCGCATCTTTTGCTGCCCCGTTAAAGTGAATGGGTCCGCGCCCGAGCCGCAAAATATGCGGCTCAGACGCGGACCCAAAATACGTTCGTGTGCATGAGGCCTTATTCTAGTGCTGTGGAATTTTAAAGAAAACGTAGATGTAACACAAACTAAGGGCTCATGCGCATGACTGCATGTATTTTGTGGTCCGCAAAAAATATGGATGACGTCCGTGTGCATTCTGTATTTTGCTGAATAAAACAGCTAGCCCCTAATAAAACAGTACTATTCTTTTCAGTAATGTGGACAATAATAGGACATGTTCTATTTTTTTGTGAAATGGACAAACGGACATACGGAAATGGAATGCACATGGAGCAACTTCCATTTTTTTGGTGGACCCATTGAATGAATGGTTTCACATACGGTCTGAAAAAAAAATGGAACAGACACGAAAAGAAAATACGTTTGTGTTCTTGAGCCCTAACACCAATTATTCAAATTCCTGTTTGTGTAGCTACCTTTTAACTTCCCACAGAACAATATGATTAAGAGGTCTTTCCAAATTTGTACATCTTGGAACAATATCGACACATCTATGCCTTAATGTATGCTTTGGGCTACATATCAGGAATTGACTCTACATTTAATTCTGTGTAAAATTCCACTAATAAGTTATTTGTCCTCTCCAGTTTATTTTTTATTACTAATTTCTGCAAAAATCAATAGTCTACAAAAATAATTAAATCAGGCAAACAGTTGCTATTTTCAACTCTTTTTATCAAGGTAATATTTCACAAGATGGCAGGGATGCTCTGCGTGTGTTATTTTCGGATGTTGTCATATTTATATTTCCAAATCTTACCTAACCTACAAGTTGACGTGACCTAAATTACATTTTGATAAAGTGGTAATATCAATGTATTTTTCTCTTTTTTTATTTACAGGGTGAAATATTTTCCAATATCACACATGATCAAACTTTCTAGCACAAAATAAAAAATAGCTTGAAGATCCCAACATGAATAAAATATATAACTAAAGTATTGATAGATATTAAAGGAAAAAAAGTCACTTGAATCAAAGCTGTAAATTATCTGTTTTTCCATTATCAATTTGCTCCTTTAAGAAATCTCTGAAGTGATAGTTTAAGCTGCAGCCTATACATCAACCATAAACAACAAGTAAATAATGCCAACACTGGATATCAGTGCATCTTTAATACTGAGCAGTGCATCTTTTCTGTCAGAGCAGGAAATAGGAATGATTGCTTGGCTGTGAGTTATATCAAAACCATGAAAATGTACGTTATAGATTACTGAAAATGAAGGTGTATCCACCGATTATTCAGACAAACTTTAAACCTTCAACTTGGAATATAAATGAGAATCTTTCTCTGTTGCCTCTAAATCTTAACTTCATAGAGATACATGGAGAATACACCATATGAATTGTAAAGAGCGGTGTTCTCATAGGAGCAGAGATAAAACACGGAACTCTGTGGAGTAGCACATTTTTTACTTTTAATTTTCTTTTATTGAAATGGTTATTAACTAGGTATTATGTTAGCTATTTTAGGTATTTTTGGTTTTGCATTAGAATAAAAAGACCACTACAGGGTAACAATGCAGGGTATTGGCGTGTGCAGAAATGACAATAACCATTACAAATTACAGAAACTGGGGCCCAAAATTCAGGAGGAACTTTGTCAAAAATATATATCTAAGCAAACAACTAAGTTGAACCAATAATGTCTCATAAATAAATAAGATAAATTAATTGAACGTTAAAAAACATGGAAAACACTGTAAAGGAAAATGATATGGAGAAGAATAGATGGAACATACTAGGAAGGGAAGTGTAAAGTAAGAATGGTTTCATTATAATACTATCCTAGTTGTCACCAGAAAATCAATGACAATTTAGGGGAGTGTATTTTTTATTTATTTTTTAAATCTAATCCCTCCCTAGGTACTAAAATAAATACGATTTTTTAATTCATTTTTTTCTCCATGCTTGCCAAGAGACTTTTTACTGGTGTTATGTAAGTGTTGCATGCTTTGAGTCAATCTTATGTGCTCCCCACCCAGAATAGAAAAGCTAAAATTGAAAAGCAAGTACATTTTGGCATTTCACTTGCCACCCATGTGTGAAAATCTCATGCCAAAATAGAAAATAAAATACTTTAATTTGCAATTTTTAACTCAAGACTGGGTAATATGTGACAAAAATTTTTGTTACAAAATTTTCATTCTCATCATTTAATTTTCATCACCTATACTTGTGTTTCATGGTCAAATAAATGGTAGGCTACTACTGTACATCTCATACTTTTATAGCATGCAATATCACAAAAACACTGATAAAAAACACTGTTGCATCTCAATCCCTTTCTATCCTTGTCTTATACATACAGTTTAATGATAGACATACTTCCTAGTGGTTGAAATGGTTTCTGAGCACTCCAATAAGATAGATTAAACGCTTCAAAAATCAATTTTATGAGTGCTTTAAACAAGTCATAGACACTATACTATTTTAGTATTTTTCATGTACTGTACTGGATATTCTAGGCAAATGCTCAGACCATATTTCTTTAAAAATGCAGATTATCCCCAAAAATTAGGCTATCACATGTTTATAAATGTCTTGTGAGTCCAATATGATAATATAATCCATCTTTAAAGAAGATCTGTCATTTCTCCTGAAATGTCTGTTTAATAGCTTTTTGCATTCCCAATTTAATATTGGGAAATATTCGTATGAATATGTTGTACCTTTATTACTCATTGTGGAAGTTAAAGTGGAAGTTAAAGTATAAAGTATATGGTGTTACCAGTTAGTGGAATGTCCTCGTACAGTTAGACATCATGCAATCAGTGCTGCCAATGTCATTAGTAGAAAAACAGGGATGAACAGCACTCCTTGGTTCCTGTGAGCAGCGGGTGCTCGCCTCCAGGGGGTGGTAAAAGTCCCCTTGTACGTCAATAGTCCAAACAAGATTTTGAAAAATAAAAAATGGAGACAGCACGTCCAAAATGTGTGATTTATTCCGGATGCAACGTTTCGGCGGGTAAGCCTTTGTCAAGCATGACAATAAATCACACATTTTGGACGTGCTGTCTCCATTTTTTATTTTTATTTTTATTTTATTTTTCAAAATCTTGTTTGGACTGCTGCCAATGTCAGACTGTGCAGAGATCCCCCCTAACTGGAAAAACCCAGTTGGAGCTCAGTTGCAGCCTTATTTATAAATGTCTAATAGGAATAATAAAAGAATAACACAACATAAACTTATTAAAAAAAAGGATATTCCAAAATTATTGCAAAGAGAATGCAAGTAGTTACTACAACAGACATGTCCGGAAATGTGACCGGTCTTCTTCAAATATCAAAAGACTAATAACCTCGTAGCTTGGAAATAAAGTTACTTAGATGTCATTTGCTTAGATGTAGATGCAATTTGCGGTCACCAATACATGGGCAACCTTCGTATGGCTGCTGGGATGAATCCAGACCCATTCAACTTGAATGGGTCTGCATTAGTCCGTTCCGCAAAAAGATAGAGCAAGTTCTATCTTTTTGCCAAACGGAAGTACGAAACAGAACCCCACGGAAGCAATCCTGTGATTCCGTTCCGCATCTCCGGATTTATGGACCCATTGAAGTGAATGGGTTTGCATCCGTGATGCGGAACGCACACGGAACGGTGCCTGTTTATTGCGGATCCACAAATGCGGTCCGCAATACGGCAACGGGCAGCACAGGATAGGATGAGGATGGGATAAAATGTGAGTATACATTTATATGCACTAATGAGGACAATGCAAAGTAATGTAAATGTAATAGAAAACTCTGTAAATCAAGTATATATTTTAATTGCACAATGAAGTTGTAGTCAATACATAATGACGAGCATATATTTGAACAAGATGAGTCATTGGCAATCTACTTATGGGAATTACATAAAAAAAGACTTTCTACTTACTATACATTATTCTGAATGGGATAAAAATATGCATTATTATGTTCTCCCAGTCTATCTTTTCCAAACATGTAGGAGGTATGAATAATGTATACAGAGTCTTTTGGGGACCCATAAGCTAATGTATTCTATGAATCTTATTGGAGATATGGTTGATCCAAATTTAAAAAAATTGCTGAGGTTAGTTTATGAAAAATTTTAACATTTAATACCATTCAATCTAAAATAAAGGTAACCGAATATTTTTTTTCTCAATATATTTATGTAGATTTATATAAAAGGAGAGTGGCACTACACAAAAGCTATAACTAGTAGTGGGCCACCAATTCAGTTGCTGATTTTAGAACAATAGTGAATTGTTGCAGCTTGTCTCGAGAAAAACGCCTATAAGAGTTCATATGTGATTAACTCTTGATAATGGCACCTCTCAAGAGGTGGGATATTTTAGGTAGTAAGTGAACAGTCAGTTCTAGCATTTGATTTATTGAAAGCAGGCAAAAAGAACAAGCGTAAGGATGTGATCAACTTAGACAAGGCCGAAACCGTGATGACTAGATGACTGGACCAAAGCATCTCCAAAACAGGTAGTCATGCGGCGTGTTCCAGGTATACATTGTTTGGTACTAGTGTTCAGCGAAGTGGACTTCAATCCGAATCTCAGGAAAATCTCACGGCGCGGTCTAGGAGGCGGGCATGACTAGAGCACGGGTGCATTATCCTGATACTCGCTCCTGATACTACTATGCATGCCCCCTGTGCATCAATGCGCATCCATTCAAATTGTGTAATGGCTGAGTGCCGAGCTGATCACTCAGCGCTCGACTGTGTAGTCTGTGTGGAGTCATGTGACGCTGGCCACGTCACATGAACTCTCTGGCTCCCTATTTAAACAGGCAGTCTGCTTGCCACAGATTGCCTGTTATTAAGGTTTTAACTGTGATCCTGGTGCTTGGCTATTTTATATCCTCTGCTTGTTCCTGATCTCCTACTCCTCTGGTCCTGACATGTCCTCCTGGTTTTGACCTCGGCTTGCGTCTGACTTCTCTCCGCTCTCCTCATTTGGTACCATTTTTGCTCTTCTGGTATTTGATCTGGCTTGTCTAATTATTCTGTTGTCTGCCTTTTTGTCCTCACTGCACGTATTTAAGTTAGGGGTTGCTGTCCAGTTGTCCTCTGTCGCTTGGACTCGCGAGGCAAGTAGGCAGGGACACGGGGCTGAGGGTCGATTTCAGTGGTCACTTCCCTCCCCCTTTTTCGTGACAGAAAAGTTTGATTCGCTGCAAAGCCAAATTTCCTCTCACTTCGTAGTAACAAATCTATTTTTCCTGAAATAGCATTAGAAAATAATAATACAAATTCAACTGATCCATTTACACATGAAGAGGCCTTTGTGGCCATTTTGATAGCAAAAACCGCAAAAACATTTGTGCATGATGACGTGTGGGCCACCGCACCCGACCGGCGTGATGACATCATCTCTTCACCGCATGAGATTTCACACTGTGTCTTCAATTAAGATGAATGCGACGGCTTCTCTATGATCATATGGATAAGGTGAGTATGTATGTTTTTCAATTAAGATTAGCCCCTGGAAGGGCTTAATTTTATTCTCAGATGCTGCGATCAACGAGGCATCTGAGGGGTTCAATGATAGGGCCAATCGCTGTTCCTTGTCTGTTAGGTGAATTAAAAACAATATATAATAATAGCAATATACTGTCCACTCTATCTAAATCCGGCCATGATCAATTTAAAAAAAAAAAATTAAAACATGATTATTATGCCTTTTATAGTTCCATAAGTATTACTTCAAGTCTTGGTATCTCAGCTGTTTTGACGAATTCTCCTAAATGATATAGTACATAAGTACAAAAATATAAAAAAAAGCAACAATAATATGTAAAAAATACAAATAAAAAGTGTCCTTTTTATATCAATATGTCCTTTTGTTATCAAATCACTGTTTATATTCCATATGGATTATTTAATATTTGGATGAGTTATAAGTGCACTGTCTTTCCAATGATGTTGTGTCAATATAACTGTTCAATAGTATGCCAGTATCTTTCAGTAGTAAATGGTTAGTTTTATGCCAGTATCTTTTTATAGCAGTAGTAAATGGTTCGTTTTCTGAAAATGATACTACGTTACCACCCTGGAAGGTAGCCTTCTCATATAGATGAGTTGTATTTGTTCTGTGTCTCTCCAGTTCTTTTTAATTCAAATTGGTCCGTAATGCGACCTCTCATCCACTCTCGCTCAGTGTGCTCGGCGTTCCAGGTGACATCCCACATGGTTGTGTATCGTATTTGCTGGCTTGAATCTCCCGCTAATCTTATGGTCCACCTGCAATATAAGGCTTCTGTATCCATCACTGGCAGCTGGTATTTATGCTAGTGTTGGAGATTTTAGTAGGAGATAGTCATTTCTATTTTATCCTGTAACCAGATTATTATAGACCAGATGCGTTTCGTAGCTTACATGGTCTTTCTTCAGTGAATTTGTGTAAAGACCTCTGTTTTTATTATATCCAACTTAATTGCATAGGCAGTGTTTTGCATTCTGCTATTCTTAATATCCAGACCGGAATATACATTCTTTGTAACTGGCCATAAATTTTGTAAATGGCTGGCTGGAAAATAACCCATAATAAAAACTCTGTTTATAAGACACAAATGTTTTTATATTTCTTTTTCCCATATACATACAGTTGTGTTCAAAATTATTCAACCCCCAATGCTGTAAAGGGTTTTAGGGAATTTAGTGTACATTTGTAATTGTGTTCAGAATGAAATCTTACAAGGACTTTTTAAAGAACCAAATGCAACTAAAATGACATCAATTGTTTTTGTAATACAGTATTAAATGTTTTTTTTTGTAATTTCTTCATTGACACAATTATTCAACCCCTTAAAGACTACCACTCTTAAGAACAGAGGTTCATTCAAGTGTTTTTGATCAGGTATTGAAAACACCTCTGGATGTCAAGGAGCAGCAATCAAGCATAATAAGCACCAATTAGGCAGATTTAAAATGACTGTGATACTCAGCTCCTTCTAGACATCTACTGGTGTGTTTACAAACAAGGTGAAGTCAAGAGAATGGTCCAGGAAGACAAGGGAAGAGGTGATTTCTCTTCACAGGAAGGGCAATGGCTATAAGAAGATTGCAAATATGTTAAACATACCAAGAGACACCATAGGAAGCATCATTCGCAAATTCAAGGCAAAGGGCACTGTTGAAACGCTACCTGGTCGTGGCAGAAAGAAGATGCTGACTTCGACTGCTGTGCGCTACCTGAAGCGCAAAGTGGAGAAAAGTTCCCGTGTGACTGCTGAGGAACTGAAAAAAGATTTGTCAGATGCGGGTACTGAAGTTTCAGCTCAGACAATAAGGCGCACACTGCGTAATGAAGGCCTCCATGCCAGAACTCCCAGTCGCACCCCCTTGCTGTCTCCAAAGAATAAGAAGAGTTGACTGCAGTATGCCAAAAGTCATGTGGACAAACCACAAAAGTTTTGGGATAGTGTTCTGTGGACTGATTAAACAAAATTAGAACTGTTTGGGCCCATGGATCAATGCTATGTTTGGAGGAGGAAGAACAAGGCCTATAAAGAAAAGAACACCTTGCCTACTGTAAAGCATGACGGGGGTCAATCATGCTTTTGGGCTGTTTTGCTTCTACAGGTACAGGGAAGCTTCAGCGTGTTCAAGGTACCATGAATTCTCTTCAGTACCAGGAGATATTGGATGAAAATGTGATGCAGTCCGTCACAAACCTGAGGCTTGGGAGACGTTGGACCTTTCAACAGGACAATGATCCCAAGCATACCTCCAAGTCCACTAGAGCATGGCTGCAGATTAAAGGCTGGAACATTTTGAAGTGGCCATCGCAGTCACCAGACTTAAATCCGATTGAGAACCTCTGGTGGGACAGTTGCAGCGCGCAAGCCTAAGAATGTAACTGAACTGGAGGCTTTTGCCCATGAAGAATGGGCGAAGATACCCGTAGATCGCTGCAAGACACTTATGTCAAGCTATGCTTCACGTTTAAAAGCTGTTATAACTGGAAAAGGATGTTGTACTAAGTACTAAGATTGAATGTCACTTGGGGGTTGAATAAAACTGATAATGATGTGAGCACAGAAAAGACATTTGTGGGTATTTCATTATAAATGTTATGTTATATTTGTCTGACTTACAAGTGCCTCTTTGATTTAATTGTAAACAAGATGACTGAAATGATCAAAATCAATGTCAAACTGGCCAAAACACTCAATTTCAGTGGGGGTTGAATCATTTTGAACACAACTGTATATACTTGTAATTGAGGATTTGTATACAAAATAAAAACTAAAATAAAGCAGAATATGAGAGTATTGCGTTTTACATGTGCTTGCACTAGAGATGAGTGAATCGAATCCCACGGAGTGGAATTCAATGCGAATTTCAGGAATTTTTTGATTTGCCTAGAAGCCGAATTTCCTCGTGCTTCATGTCAGCGAATCGAATAATCCAGAAATTCATACTTACCGCCTCCATTTGCGCGCAAAGAGCCGTCAGCTTCCATCTTGCTTGAAGATCTCGGCTGAAATCCCGTGCGACGTGTGATGACGCGGTATGTTTGATGTAATTTTTTTTAATGTTAATTATACACTGTTTGTACACTCAGATGCCGCAATCATGTATGAAAGCAGCATCTGAGGAGTACAATGACTGGGTCGGCGCTATCGCAGCTCTCTGTCAATGCACCCACTACTTACAAAAAAATGCCCTTTATGGCCTAAGCAATTCGTCAAGAAGCAAATTTTTTGTGTGAAATTTGGCGAATCAACCGAATCAAATTTTCAAGAAATTCAGTCATCTTCAGTTTTCACATAACATAACGTATGTTTTTACTGCCCACTTTTATCTTATTTCAGATCCTGAATTAGATGGGGTAATTCCAACATGTTAATATGAAAAAATATATATATTTATACATTCTTTAATTATGCATTGATCCTTCAAGAAATGTTTTGGGCCTCTGGATACCGGGTAGCATAATCCAGCACTACTAGAATATACTGGTGTCCCCTAGCTCAGTGATGGGCAACGTGCGGCTCTCCAGCTGTTGCTAAACTGCAACTCCCACCATGCCCTGCAGTAGGCTGATAGCTATAGACAGGCTTTGCATGCTGGGAGTTGTAGTTCTGCAACAGCTGGAGAGCCGCACGTTGCCCATCACTGCCCTAGCTGATTTATCTAATGGTCCCACTAAGTCCATGGCGATCCTTTCAAATGGTATCTCAATAATGAGAAGTGGCACCAAAGGACTTTTAAAATGAGACAGCGGGGTCTTTAATTGGCATGTGGGGCAGGATTCGTCTATTTCTTTATAATACCCCGGCCAATAGAACCTCTGAAATATTCGTTTGAGGGTTTTATCTGTACCTAGGTGACCTCCTAACACATGAGTATGAGCCATTTCTAGGACCATTTTTCTATAGGGCCCGGAAACCACTAACTGTCACCTTATTGTGAGCTTTGGTAACCCGATATAAGAGGTCATTGTGTATTTCAAAATACGGATACCTGTGGTCAGCACCCGGCTCTTGGGGAACACCATTTAGAGTAGTCACATTTGCTAGAGCCCCTTTTAGAGTGGGGTCTTGCTCCTGGGCCGTCCCAAAATTCTCTTTCGGGATATCCAAAACAGGTATGGTCTGCTCATATTCTACGGTCTCACTCTAGTCTCCCACCAAGACAGATAGCGGAAACTCTTCAACTATCTCAGCTGGTTCACTAGGCATATCCTGGTTTGTGATTTCCTCAACATGATACACATCATAAGCAGGTGCAACTTTTACTTGTTTGGGTGACATTTTACCCCACAGTTCCCTAAACAATGGAAGATCCCGCCCTATTATCATGGCATGCAATAAGTTCTTCACCATGCCCACTGTATGCAATACAGTCCCACATTCAGTGGCTATGGTGACCTTAGCAACTGGATAGTTCTTAACATCCCCATGCACACACATCACCCCCATGCCCTGTCCAGGTGCCGGCAATACGGGAACAAGATTTTCTCTGACAAGTGTGACCAGGCTTCCTGAGTCTAGTAGTTCAGTCACAGGGCTAGCATTGACAGCTACCTGGCACATATGAGGCCCGATTGCCTGGTACTGGATGGCACTGCAGGCGGGATGGGCAAACAGGGAGCACCGTTGTGCCATATCACAATCCATATGTTCATTTGTCATGGGACAGTGAGCTGCAATATGCCCCAGGTTATGACACCTCCAACAAACAAGACGGCGGGGTGGAGGTCTAGAACCAGTTTCTGGTGATTCTTTTTTAGTTTCCACGGGCACTTGCCCCCGCTCTCTCCTGGGTTTAAGCCCTCTCTTACTGGGTTCCGCATAAACCTTGGGGTTACCGGGAGTTATTTTTATTTTCTCAGCTCCCGCAAGGAGGTTCTCCGCTGCAGTGTATACATCTCAACCAGTTTTTTTAGCTGGTCAGCATTCTGGGGATCTCCCTGGGTAACCCAGCGTTGTACTGGCCCAGGAAGAGAGTGCAGGTAAGGATCCATTACCACTTTTTCCACCATCTGCTCTGGGGACGACGACTCTGCTTGCAACCACTTCCGTACCAAGTGGAATAGGTCAAACATCTGTGACCTCGGTGGTTTGTCTTGGCAAAAGATCCACTCTTGTACCCGCTAGGCCTAGAGTGCAGGACTGACTCCCATGCGAGCCAGTATTTCCACTTTTAATTTGCGGTAGTCTCTCGAATCCTGCAAGGTCAGGTCATAGTATGCTTTCTGTGGCTCCCCAGTCAAATATGGAGCCAGCACCTCAGTCCACTGACCTACAGGCAGTTTCTCTTTGTCTGCAATACGATCAAAGACAGTTAAATAAGCCTCCACGTCGTCCTCATTTGTCATTCTCTGTAAAGCAGACTGCACAGTTTTCCGCACACTACCACCCGAAGCTTGCCCAGCCATATGCACCACTTGTTGTGCTGTCACGGCATCTCTGAGGGCCGCAATTTGCTCAGTCAATAGACGGTTAGTCTTGTGTTGCTGCGCATTAGCCTGCCGTTGAGCCTGTAAAGCCTCTGCATGGGCTCTTTGCTGCTGCTCCAGTGCCTGCCGCTGCTGCAGATTGCTCTGCACCATCTGCATTTCAACAGATTCTTGTTGCAATCCTGCTGCTGCCTTAACCCACGACATTCACCACTGACAGGTTTTCATGTCATTGCTCCTAGCAACCAATTACCCGCATCCTCCACCATATGTGAGACGGGACCACTCAGACAGTCTCTTTTCAGGGTTTATTAGGCACACAGTACAGTACAGGCTTGCCTTCTCCAAATAACAGAACAATCCAAATGAAATAACAAAACACGGCGATACAGGCTTCTCAACAGTTGCAGTTTTTCTCCCAGCAATTCCTCACTGCCAAGAGGTTTGGTTCAGTAGTCTTCCTCTTAGACCACCATACACACACTGCTCTCTGGCAGAGTGTCTTTTAAAATCACCCTCCGACTTGTGTGTGTGGCGGTAACACCCGAGATGGAGTATGGGAGTGACCTTCCCACCCAAGCTCTTCAGTCACTCCTAAATCCCAGACCCAAATTCCAGCTACCACCAACTCAGTGATCTACCACCACTGGTCGCTACTTACCTCCGGGATTTACATCACTGAGCATAGCAGCCTCAGTGACACATACCTACCATCTATGATGTCACCCACTGCATGCTTACTATATATATATATATATATATATATGAAACACGTGCATTTTTCTTGCATTTAGCATGCAATTGTTTCAAAAGAGATTCTAATTCTCTATTTTAATATCATTCCAGGTTTCATGATGAAAAAAAAAATATTCTTATATGGTATTTTAGGTTTAATGTCTACTCTGTTTTTTTTTTTTATTTTTTTATTTGCAAACGCAGGCTAACTTTTTCTCTTTTTTTTGTTCATATCCTATACTTTATTTATTTTTTTTTCATTTTTTTTTTCAAAGGAGGACTTTAAGGTGAAAAGGGGGGGTGGAGGCCTCCCAAGTAGGGGAGATCGGAGTGCTGGTAGAACAGCCTGACTCTAATGTCTCTGAAGGGCACCCACCCCATATCTAACGGAATCTTAATATCTCCATTTCTGTTTTAAGACCCCCAGGAAGTAGAATGTCAAGATCAAAGATTCTTCTTGATTCTAATCTTGACATACTCGCTATGTGGTTGCCTCATCTCCACCCTCTTTTGACCTTTTCAAAGGCAGCAAAGGTAAGTTTGGTTGGGTCCCTGTTATGATACTGCATGAAATGTTTTGATACTGTGTGCTGTTCATATCAATTTTTGATGTTTCTAATATGTTCTGCTATACTCTTTTTTAATGTCGTTTTGTTCACCCTATGTATTTTTTGTGACATGGACATTCTAATATATCCTGGGAGGCCAATTGTGTCTGCTAATTAATCTCTTTTTAGTAACATTTCTATATTTCTGGATAAGATGTTGTAGAGATAGGCAACCTCCCCTAGATCTTATATCAGAGACTCTTCTGATTTCCTTTTGAAAATCAGGGAGATTATGTTACCTGCAAATGCTATACTGGTATCCTTAGACATTAATAGTCTATATACCAGTATTAGGCATACTTTGGGTTTGGAGGCAGTCAAACACTCATTGTCATCAACAGATTACACCCTGGAATGTCAGGATTTTGTTCTACGTTTACTTCATGCTGTACTTACCAATAATTTTTTTTCTCTTTGGGGATGATTATTGGTTACAATTGTGGGGTACAACAATGGGGTCAAATATGGCGCCTACGTACGACAATTTGGCTGTTGCCTACCTCGAGGAGATGTATGTCTATGTGTCCCACCACTTCAGCCATGTACTGGGGTGGTGGAGGTACATAGATGACATCTTCTTTATATGGGGGGATTGTGAATCCGCCCTGATGGACTTTTTTTCATTCTTGAATACAATTGATCCAGACATTAAGTTTACCATCAGCCATTCCAGGACTGCAATGCATTTCCTCGATACACAACTTTTTGTCAAAATTGACCAGATTGAGACTCATATCTATGTTAAACCTACAGATAAAAATACACTGCTACATTATACTAGTGCACATCCTAAATTACTTGTCAGGGCTTTGCCCTATAGTCAATTCCTCCGGGCAAAAAGGCACATTAGAAAAATTGGAGAGGTGAATCTATCAGGTTCTAGACGGACCAAATCTAATACTAATAGAATTCCTTTTATATCTACATTTACACACAGCAGTCATGATATTAGGAATGTCATCACTAAATATTGGCCTATTCTGAAAGGGAGTCTAGGAAACATTGAGGTCTTATGTTCTTTACTCTTAATGTCCTATCGACTACCGAGTAATTTTTCTGACAAACTTGTACATGTGGACATTGGTCCACTTAAAAAGTCTACACAAAGTTTTTTATGTCTGCACAAAGTTTTTTTTAAGGCTGTTTCCCTTGTCTGAATTGCATAAATTGCAAATACATTAACAAGGGTTCGACCTTTTCTGATTTCAAAACTAACCGTACCTTTAGGATCAACTACTATTTGACATGTGACTCCACTTTTGTTATCTACATTCTGTGGTGTCTGTGCCAGCTTGTATATGTAGGTGAGACTACACTTGATTTCAAAATTCAATTGAATTATCATCGTTATACGATCTGCAAAAATGTATGGATCTACCTGTTTCCCGACATTTTTCAGAATTAGGACACACGGAGAGAGATAATAAATGGATGTTGATTGTTCATGTTCCATTGCCACGTAGAGGTGGCAATAGGATACAGACTCTAAAGAAGAGAAATCCATTGGATAATGAAATTAAATACTCTCAAACCTAATGGATTAAATATTAAGTTTGGACCATGGATCTGTACTTAATCTGCCTCACGCCGCTTCCCCCTTGTTTTGTCCTCATTTCCCTGGTATAGTAACATGAGTGTAATTTAAGATGTATACATTTTTTTTTTAATAATTTTTTTTTCTTGCAGATGACGATTTGTTTGAGCCGTGTGGGATTTGACCGTATTGGACCCATTTGGACACATGAGATTGCCATCATTTATAGTTATTGTTGATCATTTTTGAGTGTTTCCAACAGAGACGGGCCACTTCCTGTATAATTGGCGTTTTTGCCCTTATTTGAGACCAATAGTGGAAATGTGCAATAACTTAAATCAGTATTGATGAGACTGGCTTCATTTACACCATATTATGGAGGTTAGTGGAGACTTCGGCACTGATCGAAGTGCAGCTCCGTACCGCTGCTGAGACTTCGGTCTATCTCCTTTATGGCTCTGCGTATTTCTAGGGATGTGGTTGATTGGTTTCTTCTTCTATGTTTACTTACTCCGGTCACGTGCCGTTTTGTGTAATGTGACTGAGCCATCTTGTGTGGTGGTCACGTGACCGGAACTAGTATGCGTGTCATTATGCGTTCCAACAAGCAGAAGTTTTGTCATCTGAGCATTGTGATGCGCTTCCGTCCATCTGGATGGCTATGGTTCCTCAAGTCTGCAAGGTGACCTTGAAAGGACACCAGATACCTCATGTGTATCTTGCAATCCTGGTCAGACCCACACGGCTCATTTTAATTATTTTTTAATCTGAACCTGTACTAAATTAACGGAGTGCACAATTGATGATATATGAAGTGAAATATTACGCTCTATTTATAGATAACGATCATGAATTTATCACTAAGTATCATATTTTATGTATTTATTCTCTGCTGGAACTTGGGAACAATGGATGTCAATTCCCTATATACAATTATTGATCACATTTAAGGTGTAGCTGCACTTAAGAAGACATACTCAAACTCCAGCATAAATACCAGCTGCCAGTGACAGATACAGAATCCTTATATTGCAGGTGGACTGCAAGAGTAGCGGTAGATTCAAGCCAGCAAATACGATACACAACCAGGTGGGACGCCACGTGGAACACCGAGCACACTGAGTGAGAGTGGATGAGAGGTCACAGTACGGACTAATTTGAATTAAAAAGAACTGGAGAGACACAGAACAAATACAACTCATCTATATTAGAAGGCTACTTTCCAGGGTGGTAGTGTAGTATGATTTTCATATAACTAACCATTTACTACTTCTATAAAAAAGATGGCATAAAACTAACCATTTACTATTGCTACCGAAAGATACTGGCATACTATTGAACAGTTATATTGACAAAACATCATTGGAGAGACAGTGCACTTATAATTCATCCAAATATTAAATAATCCATCTAATATACAAAGCTGAGTATATTTATGTGTGTGTATGTATGTATATCCGCTAAAGAAATCCGCACCGTCGCATTCACAATCACAAAATTCGGCACATAGGTAGATCAGGTGTCTGGGATGGTTTTAGACCAGGTCTTAGCTCTTTAACACGTACCGTTCCTGTGATATTTCCAAAAATGCAAATATGGCACATATTAGAAGCCACTGTTAAGAGAACGGGGTGTTGTGAAAATCACTGTTTAGGAAATGGGGTACCATGGAGGTCACTGTTAAGGGGTGTGCTTCTGTGGAGGTCACTGTTAAGGAGGCAGGATGCTGTCTAGGTCACTGTTATGGGGGCAAGTTATTGTGGAAATCGCTTTTTACGAGATGATGTACTGTGGAGGTCACTAATAAAGGGGCAGCAGCTGTGGAGGTCACTGTTAAAGGGGAGGGTGCTGTGGTTGTTACTGTTAAGGGGTCAGGCTGCTGTGGAGGTAACTGTTAAAGGGTTGGGATACTGTAGATGTCACTGTTATAGTTGATACTGTCTATCTTTTAACAACACACACAAATGTTAAATGAAATAGATGAAATATATCCGTGCGAAGCTGAGTTCTTCTGCTAGTATGGAATAAAAACAGTGAATTGATATCAAAAGGACATATTCATATAAAAAGGACACTTTTTTATTGTTAATTTCTTATATATTTTTTTTTTTTTTACAAATTATTGTTGCATTTTTAATATATTTTTAATATATTTTTTGTACTTATGTACTTTATCATTAAAGATAATTCATCAAAACTGCTGAGAGAGATAAAAGGACATGAATTGATACTTATGGAACTATAACAGGCATAATAATAATGTTTTAAATTATTTTTTAAAATTGATCACGGGGATTTAGATAGCGTGGACAGTATATTGCTATCATTATATGTCGATATCAATTAGTGTTATATCAATTGTTTTAGATATTTTTTTGCTATGTGGGGTAAAAAAATGATAGTGTTGATCGCAAATATTCTAATCACAAATTTTTATTGCGAATATTGGCACTTTGAGAATTCGCAAATATCTAGAATATAGTGCTATATCTTTGTAATCGCGAATATTCTAGATTTTTTTTTCAAGTCACCAGATATGCTTTTATAAGGATGGTGGTGTTTGAGAACGAGACATGCATAGGACAGCTCTGCTGTTGTGTCCTGGAGACTGGGAAGCTGTCCTACATATAGAAGCAGCCGTAGATCTACCAAAGTTATGTAGAGGCCGGTTGTAAAAACGCTGGTCATAAAACATGATCACCCATGTGTTTGCTGATGTGTGCCCTCATAGTAATACATAAATGAATAAATATTGTACATTGTGAAAAAAATTATTAAAACAATAATAAAACAGTAAAAATTTAGAAAAGCCACCTCTCCGAAATAAAATGCATGACTCTCTGAACCATTTAACACTCACAACTTTTAGATATTCTACATGACAAAAATACATTTTCCATTGTAATTAGCACTTTCCTATCACATGTATTTTTAAATTCTCCCTGCCACTCTTTTTTTGCCCCTACCCTATTTGTTTTGGCACCATTGATGGAAAAAAATGTTTAACCTATTATTACACAGGCAGGGCCGGTGCAAGGATTTTTGCCGCCCTAGGCAAAAGAAAAGTTTGCCGCTCCCCCATGTGACATCACAATGCCCCACCCATATGATCTGCCATATTAAAGGGGTTCTGCAGTTTATTTAAACTGATCGGCAGGGGTCCCTCGCCAATCAGCTGTTTCAGAAGGCAGCGGCGCTGGCAGTAGCGCCTCAGCCTTCTCGCAGTGACGTCACGACTATTTTCATTGGCCTGGGCAGGGCTAAGCTTCATTCAAGTGAACAGAGCTTAACTCCGCCAAGGCCAGTGATATTAGTCGTGACGTCACTGCGCCTGCGTTAAACAGCAAGAAGGCCGAGGTGCTACTGCATACATAGGATAGATCATCAGTTTAAATAAGAACCCCTTTAACTAATGCCAGTTCTCTCCCCCCACATGTCATTCTCTCCCCCTCTTGTCATTCTCTCCCCCCCCTTGTCATTCTTCACCCCCCTCCTTTGTCATTCTTCACCCCCCCTTCTTTTGTCATTCTTCCTCCCTCCCCCCCTTGTCATTCTTCCTCCCCCCCCTTGTCATTCTTCCTCCCCCCTTGTCATTCTTCCTCCCCCCCTTGTCATTCTTCCTCCCCCCCTTGTCATTCTTCCTCCCCCCCTTGTCATTCTTCCTCCCCCCCTCTTGTCCTTCTCCCCCTCACCTTGTCATTCTCTTTCTCCCCCTACCTCTGGTGTAGCGTGGCCGAGCTCTTTATGGTCCAGGGGTACAGGAGCTTTAGTTTCCTGTACCCTGACGGACTGACAGGAAGTGCACACTGTGTGCGCACTTCATGTCAGTCCGGCCGGGCTACAGGAGACACATGCTCCTGTACCCGCGGCCATAAAGAGCTCGGCCGTGCTACAATGGAGTGACAGGAGGGAGCGCTGAGCGCTTCCCTCCTGTCAGCTCCTCTCTTCTTGCTGAGCCCGGGCGGTGCGCCCTCATGGACGCGCCAGCCCGGGCAGTGCTGCAGCCGTCTGAGGCTCAATTCAGAGCGCTCGGGTGGCTGCAGCATGAGGCAGGGCCGGCGCTCCTAGCAGCGCCCCTTGCCAAGGGGCGCTCTACGCGGCGGCCTAGTCCGCTTATAGGACACGCCGGCCCTGTACACAGGATCAGTGGCTGTATTTCAAGTTACTCATTCACTCACCTTAGCATACATGTAGGTGACAGGTGAGGGAGCAGTTGACACTCAGTATTTCTCTAGCCGGGTGTCATCGAAATACCAATAAATTCATATTATACCTATAAATCCTATTATTGCAGTGTATTGTACAAGATTTCGGCAATGAAAGGTCCCCTAGGGGGGAAAACCATTTAAGCAATATCGAAAATAAATAAAACTCAAATATTTAAATATAATAAAAATTAGAATAAATACAATTAGAATTGCCATGCCAAAAAATGTTTAAATATTAAAACATCACATCATTTATCTTGCACAGTGAATTCCCCATGATATAATTACTATTTTCTGGTCAACTTGACTCTGAAAACTAAATGGAACTAAAAAACGATTAACTAGTTGTATGCATGTATCCCAAAATGGTATTGATACCAAGTATAGCTCACCCCACCAAAAAACAACCCCTCACACAGCTCCATCAAAAAATTAAGGTGTAAGTAATTTTTTTTTTTGCACAATAGCCATGTCTTGAAACAATGCACAAAACAATCGCTGTGTCTGGCAGAAATAAAGGATTCATTTCTGGACAAATATTATTCATTAAAAATGCTTTACATAGAACATAAAAAATAGTAAAAAAAAAGTACAATTTTTTTCCTTAGAAATTATATACAAATGTAAGTGATAGGAAATCCGAATTGCAAAACAAAAAAAGAAAAAAATCAGGTAAAATCTTTAGAATTCAACATTCCAAAACGTAAAATTTTGTTGAACATTGATCCAAAACACCCCTGGATATGATTTTCTAGTGAAGGTCCTACTGACCACTAGAACATCTCTGAGGCATAACACACCAAGGCAAGCAATCAGACAAGGCAACGACTCTCATGAATAATTAACAGATACCAGACATGGAAGAAAACTGCATCGGTATGACTTGGGGCTAAACCCAGAGGGCAATTCTTCACAGATCCCCTGATGGTGGGGATGAACTTACCTGAGGGATTACTGGTCACACCTCCAGAATTGTCCCGCTGCACCTGGCCACTTATATGCAGAACCTGAAAGTACAAGCACCAGCAGTCCAGACAGACATAAGACAAACTGGAACCCAGGAACATGAACTGGATCAGAAACAACCGCATAAGACTCAGTTCAGAAAAGACAATAGGAACCAGAACACAAGCAGATGCCTGAAACCCATGCGGAACGGATGCATGACAGTCACAGGCAGAGCTTCCCAAGCAGGCAGACAAGAAGATGCCTGGACCACATGCGGAAAGACACATGGCGATACCCAATGGTACCGTGCTCCCACTATCTTGCACAAAATTGACCCTTCCACCTCTCCGTGCTGCTGGAGATGCCATAATGATATAGGCACAAATTATCACGTGTGGGTGTCATGTCCAATACTCACCCTGTTCTGGAGTTTAGTGTTGAATGATGTACAATCCATCTGCTCTGTGGGTACCCCCATGTCTCCCACTATAGTCCTCCTGAACCTGCCATCCCAAGACTATCCTCTGACAAAATCCTCATTAGTGCAACATCTTATAGCAGTGGCCAAAGTACTAATACCTCGCTATTGGCTCTTGACGGCTACCCCTACACGTGGAGAATGGATAGATAAAGTACGTGACATTTTCAAATTTGAGGAGCTATCTAGTTGGGAATACTTTTCCCACGATAAGTTTCTCAAATTGCGGGCTCCTTGGTTTACCTGGTACAACGCTACTGGGCTTTCTCACCTACCTCGAGTTGTCTAATCCCTCCCTTTATACATAATATATCCACAATTACTGGGTATACCCTACCCATTAAACACTTTGCGCCAACGAATTAGGTCTGCCCCCACTTCGTGCTCTGCCGAAAGGTGTTCTGGCCACACCATCTCTTGCCTCAGCAATTTCTGGATCCACCCTAACTTGACGCAGATCTACTGCTAGTTTACACCCTCTTGTGATCCTGGTTCTTACTGTTTTTATTGTTATGTGTTGATGATATCATTGTCAATTTTGACTGTGTATGTAACTGCTTTATTTTGTACACCTTCTTGCGCATCTGTCATATATGCCTTTTGACATGATAAATAAAGATTTGAAAGAAAGGAAAGACACATGGCGGTCACAGACAGAGCTGCCCCAGGCAGACAAGAAGATGCCTAGACCACATGCAGAAGTACACATGGTGATCCTATTTACATGCAGCGATTTCCTCCATGGTATGGGGAGGAATGATCACTAATGTAATCGCTCATCCCCCTACACAGCACAATCTGCTGCTGGCAAACAATGATTTAGGTGACTACATCAACGATCCTATTACCCTATTACTATTTCACTCATTCATTAGGAAATCGGTGGCTCTTTTACACTGGCAGATTACAGCTAATGAGCATTTGTATAGGGGCATTTAGTAAATCTGTCCCAGTGTATGCCTAAAGAGTGTAATTTGTTCATTAGTTTGAACATTATGTGCCAGCATTCTTATTTCACTTTCAATTCAAAATTACTCTGCTTTATATATTTTGGGTGATATCATGGCAATAATCAATGTATACAGTTGTATATGTTGGGGTATATATGCCAAATGTATTTAAAGAGGGTATTTTTTAATCTTAATATTCATAGAAAACTTTTTTTTAGTTATGGCTGTTTTTCTTTTTCATTTTGGCAGTATTATGCCATTGAAAATAAAATACAAAATGTCCTTTGGTAGCCATCAGAATAGAGAGGTAACACTCCTATATAAATAGGAAACCCATTGGCAGTTTACTGCTGCTGTGAGGTAATATGTTATCTAAAAGGTAATCTTCACTATGATATGGATAGCAAAAAAGCCTATTGTTTTCCTTGAAAGGCCAACATAAGGATACCCCTCATTGCACTTATAAGTCACTCAGTCCCCTTTTCTCTATGGCCAGAGTGATGGCCTGACAATAAAGTTAAGCAAGGTTGTTTGCTGTGCTGAAAGTCCAAAAAAGGTGGGACCTGCACCTATCTCTAGAATGGGGCCCCCAGATTGAAAAAGGGTGCACCACACATGTGCCGGAACTTAACTATTTTTGACACTCACATAGAAGAGAATTGAGGTCGGCCATGCTTGTGCAATGTGCTCTCATTCCCTTTTGGCACCCTATTGTAAAGACAGGTGCTGGTCCCACCACTGAAATTGGGACCAACCCCTTTAAAGATAAGATCCAAGCCATCAGGTATTCCCTGGTCAATACATAAAAAGGAGAATGATCAGCTCACCGGATACCATGAACTTTATATTGCTGTGCTTGAATAAAATTAAAATACAATCACTCAAGCGCTTTGCATGCAGTGTGCAGGCAAAAGTAGGTTATTGTTTTTTCATTTTAATATATGTGTCCTAAGATATAATAAATTTGTAATTTTATTGAGGTTCTGATTCACCAGAATTTTGGATTAATACCTGGTCAATAGGGATGAGCGAACCCGAACTGTATAGTTCAGGTTGGTACCGAATTTTGGGGTGTTCGGGACCCGGACTCGAACATTTTCAAAAAAGTTCGGGTTCGGGTTCGTTGTTTGGCGATTTCTTTCCGCTTTCTGCAGGGCTGCACAGCAGCCAATCAGCTAGCGTTTTACTTCTTGCCCTAAGAAGCCATCACAGCCATGCCTACTAATGGCATGACTGTGATTGGCCAAGTGCAGCATGTGACCCAGCCTCTATTTTAGCTGGAGTGATGTAGCGTTGCATGTCAATCTGCTCTGATTAGTGTAAGGATAGGACGCAGCTGCTGTGATGGCGAGATTAGGCAGGGAAAACTCAGCAAAAACACCTAATGAAGAGATCGATATACAGCTGTGAATAATTCAACTTCTGCTAGTTAATTGCTCACTGGTTTTTAGGCTGCACAGAGCGTTTTTCTGTCACTTTTTTCTGGGGTGATCGGCGGCCATTTTGTATCTTGTGGTGCACCAGCACAAGCTGCCACCAAGTCCATCAATCCATCAATACTAGTTTTTTTTTTTGCTATATCCTACATCAGGGGCTTGGCTGTGCTTATTGTCACCCCTAGAAACTCAGGATAGAAATTTCTATATTTTATCGAGAAGTTAAATTCAATTGCCAAAATAGCAATCCCCTAAATCTGGTGTTCCAGCTGTGGCTAGCCAAGTGTAATACTGTCTGCTGTCTGGCAAAGGATAGATTTTTTTTCTGTGGTGAAATTCAATTGCCAAAATAGCAATCCCCTAAATCTGGTGTTCCAGCAGTGGCTGGCCAAGTTTAATAGTGTCCGGCAAAGGATATATTTTGTTCTGGGGTGAAATTCAGTTGCAAAAATAGAAATACCATAAATCTGGTGTTCCAGCTGTGACTGGACAAGTTTCATAGTGTCCGTCAAAGGATATATTATTTTCTGGGGTGAAATTCAGTTGCCAAAATAGCAATACCCTAAATCAGTGGTCTCAGCTGTGCCTGGCCAAGTTTAATAGTGTCCGGGAAAGGGTAGAATTTGTTCTGGGGTGAAATTGTATTGCCAAAATAGCAATATCGTAAATCTGGTGTCCCAGCAGTGGCTGGCCAAGTTTAATAGTGTCCGGCAAAAGACAGATTTTGTGCTGGGGTGAAATTGAATTGCCAAAATAGCAGTACCGTAAATCTGGTGTCCCAGCAGTGGCTGGCCAAGTTTAATAGTGTACGGCAAAGGATATATTATTTTCTGGGGTGAAATTCAGTTGCAAAAATAGAAATACCATAAATCTGGTGTTCCAGCTGTGACTGGACAAGTTTCATAGTGTCCGTCAAAGGATATATTATTTTTTGGGGTGAAATTCAGTTGCCAAAATAGCAATAGCCTAAATTAGTGTTTTCTGCTGTGGCAGGAGATGTTTTGTAGTGTCCGTCAAAGGATAGCTTTTGTTCTGGGGTGAATTTAAATTACCAAAATAGCAATATCGTAAATCTGGTGTCCCAGCAGTGGCTGGCCAAGTTTAATAGTGTCCGGCAAAGGGTAGATTTTGTTCTGGGGTGAAATTATATTGCCAAAATAGCAATCCCCTAAATCTGGTGTTCCAGCAGTGGCTGGCCAAGTTTAATACTGTCCGGCAAAGGATAGATTTTAAATTGTTGGGTGAAATATTACCTTTTTTGCCAGGTACAAACGCCTGCACTGCATAACTGACAGGGAACTTACAATTAGTGGTTACATTCTTGCATGAAATAAAGCCTTTTTGGGCTGTGAAGCCAAAGGTAGTCGCCAATAACAGTTTTTTTTTATTTTTTATTTTTTTAAATAAATTAGTGTAGACCCCAAAACATTGGTAAAATATAAAAAATACAGTGGTTGGGTGAGGCCAGTATACATGTCTATTCTGTATAAGGTACAAACAAGTCCTGTTGGATCCATGCCTGGTTCTTTTTAATAAACAAAGGCTTGCCCACATTGTCTGCGGACAGGCGGCTGCGCTTGTCTGTGATAATGCCACCAGCCATGCTAAACTCACGTTCAGACAATACAGTGGCTGCAGGTTAGGCCAGCACCTCCAAGGCGTAAACCTCAGGACATGTGCCCAATTTGATGACCCAGAAGTTGAATGGGGCAGATCCAGTGGCGTAGCTAGAAATGATTGGGCACCACAGCAAATTTTTGAATGGGTCCCCCCTCCCCCAGTAATTTTTGCGCAAACCCCTTCCTTTCATGCCGCCATGCCTGTGGCTACTAAAGATCGCTCTCTCAGACCAGGCCCAGCAGCTGTTCCATTCGCTTTCTACACTGTCTATACTGCCACTGTATACAATTTCATTGTATAATACTATTAGTCCTCCTCCTCCTCCTGGATGGGCCCATTCTAGGTCATGGCCCCAAAGCAGTTACTTCCCTGCTTTCCCTGTAGCTATTCCCCTAGGCAGACCCATCAGTCAGTACTTGTACTGTTCCACCTTTTGCTGAAATGCTGCCTCCTGCTAAGATGTTCCAGATCTGCTAGTGGTGAAGGTTGTTGTGGCGTGATGACAAAGCTTTTCTACATTTTGCCCATGCTAACCCTACCTTCTGAGGTGTTGCTGATGACCCAGCTGCATTGGCAAATTCTTCCTCCTCCTCCTCTGCCTTCACCTTGTGCTTCCACTGAGTCCCCGGTGTCAGGTGTGAATGCCATCAGCAGCTTGTCTACTAGCGGGCTCATCTTCCTAATACACTCCAGTGAGGGAATTAGGGACGGCACGTTGTCCTTGTAACGGGGATAAAGAGGGGTGGCCACCCAGTAATTAGCAAAAGTTAGAATGTGTCAGTAACTGGGCGGTCATTGCGCAGGCACTGCAGCATGTAGTCGTTCATGTCTGCCAGGCTGCCCAGAGGCAAGGACAAGCTATCCTCTTTGAGGGAGGTATATTGTCTGTGTCCTCTGTATCCCCCAGCGTTCCTCTTACTCATCCTCCAGAACTGTGCCCTGGCTAAACAATTGTGTTCCAGGCCAGGGCCTATGTTGGTGCAGATACCCACCCTCCGAGCCACTTGTATTTTGTTGGCCCTAAGTTAAGGATAAGGCGTGTATATAGTTTTGTTTCTTTATATGGTTAGTTTAGCTGCCTTATAGTTATTTTAATGTTTTTAAGTAAATTTGTAAATAGTTTGTTAATGGTTTGAGTGAAAAGGGGGGGGGGTGTTGAGTGTGTAGGGTGTGAGGCTGTTTGGGTTTATTTTCCATCCACTTTCTACACTGTCTATACTGCCACTGTATCTAATTTCATTGTATAATGATGTTGAGGGGGCACTGATAAAGTTTTTTAGTCCTCCTCCTCGATGGGCCCCTTCTAGGTCAGGGACCCAAAACAGTGTGCTTCCCATGCTTCCCTGTAGCTACGCCCCTGGGCAAACCCATCAGTAAGTACATGTACTCTTCCACCATGTTGCTGAAATGCTGCCTCCTGCTAAGACGTTCCAGATCTGCTGGTGGTGCAGGTTGTTGTGGCGTGATGACAAAGCTTTCCCATATTTCACCAATGCTAACCCAGCTTTCTGAGGTGCTGTTGGTGACCCAGCTGCCCGTGAGATGGCTTGGGTGCCACCCTGCTGAGAACACGGTTCCTCCTCATCCACCTCATCCTACTTATTCTCCTCATCCTCCAGAACTGTGCCCTGGCTGGACAATTGTGTTCCAGGCCAGGGACTATGTTGGTGCAGGAACCCACCCTTCGAGCCACTTGGATGTCACTGGCCTTAAGTTAAGGATAAGACATGTATATAGTTTTGTTTGTTTCTATAGTAAGTTTAGCTGCATTATAGTTATTTTCATATGTTTTTAAGAAAATTTGTAAATAGTTTGTTAATGGTTTGATCGAAAGGGGGGTGGGGGTGTTGTGTGTGTTCGATTAACTGAATTGATTTTCACTGTCTGGTGTTTAGGAATTTCTGCACCCCATATTCAGCACATGTGGCAGGCAGGGGATGTGTGTCAAACCGGCTAGGCCCAGACCTGCTAGTATATTTCGCCCATTAGCGCACAACACCAGGCTGGGCTGGAGGCTCAGTGGCACCAACCAATGGTCGGTTTGTTGTTCCATGCCTGTCCACAGCTCCTGCGCAGTGCGGGGTTTGTCCCACAAACACACAAGTTTTAAAACAACCTGCTGTCATTTCCCCCTAGCTGTGCTGCTGTGGGTGGTGAAGGTGTTACGCTGAGTGGATGAGGAGGAGATAGAGGAGGAGGAAGCCGAGTAGGAGGAGGAGGAATAGGTAACAGGATACAAAGAAAAATGCCCAGCAATCCTCGGGTCAGAAGGACATTCGCAAAAATGCTATCCGCCTTTGGGCCAACCGCTACATTTACCCACTGTGTTGTTGGTTATGTGGACGTTGCCACAGATAGCCTTGCACAGTGCACACTTGATTTTGTCCGCAACTTGGTTGTGCAGGGAAGGGATGGCTCACCTGCAAAAGTAGCGGCGGCTGGGATACACGTACTGTGGGATAGCCACCGCCATAAGTTTTTTAAAACTGTCCACCAGACAGAATAACAGCATTTCAAAGGACCAGGGAGTTTGAAATAAGGCATTCAGAGCCATGGGTAGGGGGGTACTTCCTTGTTCTATTTCTTTTTCTCTCCAGTGTTTGGGAGATGGACAGCTGATATAGCTGAACACATCGATGGGATTTGGTGGAGATGCTTGGTGACAATGACAGATGTGGTGGCGTTGCTGCCACATGCTCATTTTGCTGGGTGACAGGTGCCACTGTCACTCACTTGGGCTCAAGTTTAGAATGTTTATTTATTATTTTTCTGTATTTTATTTTAAGTCATTTCCCTATTCACATATGTTTGCAGGGCATTTACTTACATTTTTCAGCCCTCTAGCCCTTTCCAGGGCTATTTTACAGCCATTTAAGTGCCCAAAAGTCCGGCTTGACTTCAATGGGGTTCGGGGTGAAGTTCAGGTCGAGTTCGGATCCCGAACCCGAATATTTTCGGGAAGTTCGGCCAAACTTCTCGAACCTGAACATCCAGGTGTTCGCTCAACTCTACTGGTCAATGCTGATCTTTATTTTTTTTGGCAGACTTTTTACATGTATTTTGTTAGTAAATACACTTTCTATGCATAAGCATGCAGTAATGAATTTATGATACTTCCCAAATGTTGCCTAACCATTTGTTTAAACTGTCTACTTTCTTCTACCTAATCATACCATTAATTTTATATTCAATATCTTATATTAATTGGCACTGGCAATATAACTGGTTTTAGGTGACACAGGAAGAAGTTAGAGATAGCTTTCTGCAAACTATGAAACAAACACAACTGTTCTATATCATGTCTAATTTTGATTTACATATGGCTGTTAAAATATTACAAAATTATATAACCGTCTAACACGTGTTTTCTAGTGAGAATGTTAATCATTTAAGCTAATGTGCCACCCAATATATATTGGTTCAAGACACAAATATTTGACAGCCAGTCAATCTCTGCCATTGTCTAGAGGTTCTACTTTTCGAAAAACATCTGAACATGCTGATAACTATTGATTCCATTCACTTGGTGTTCACAACAAGTGACATCCAAATACATAACAAGTAGATAAAGTGGCAGCGGTTGCAAAATCAATATGTGTAAAAGTACACAGCACAGAGGAACATTAATATTTTGAAAATTCACAGCATCTGACATGAGGTTGCTGCAATGATTTCATGGAGCTATGCCAAGAACAAAACATGATTTATGCTGTGTGTAACAGTCATTAGCTGGGTAAGGAGTTTATGTCATGGTATTACCAGTTCATAAACTTCTGTGATTGAAGGTAAATATACTACAAACACCAGCCTGACTAACATCTAAAATCATACATGAAATGTTACCATGTTATGTTTATCTTAATATTAAATGTTATTCCTGGTGACATAAAAAGTTGACTTTCTCCAGTAAATGGGGATTAGCAATACTGGGCCATTTACAACTGACAGCCTACTGAGGTAAAGCAGACACTACCATTAGTTGTAGGTTGTTAAGACTAGGTTAGAAGATATAATGGTATAATACATGTTAAAAAACACATTCATAATTGATGATATTTATATAAAAATCTCATTCTGAGGTCATAGCTTGACAAATATAGAGATAAGTGGTACTACATAGGCACAGTGCAGCTCATTTATTAAGATGATCTTAAGTGTCTCTGTACTGGTGGCGGAAGCAGGACTTGGGACAAAATTAAATCTACAACAGCTTCCTTGCTGGCGTAGATTTAAGCCATTTTCTACATCAAAAACTGGTGCACAAAATGATAAATGATATGGGCCCGCCAGCCCGTCCTCTTCCATGCCTACACCACACCCCCTTTTCTCGAACTGTTGGAAAAGTGGCATAAGCAGAGAAATGACAAGTGATGTGCGACAAAATCTGTGACTGATATACTGTACACCACAAAAGTTGCTTTTGCTGAAAGTTCTGTTCATGTGAAGACTGAATGGCTAATAATGTGATTCCAGTGATTTTTAAGAAAAAGTGATTCTTCAACAGGCAAAATGTGTATAAGGCTACTTTCACACTGGCGTTAGATGCTAATCCGTCTGGTATTTGCACAGACGGATCCGCACCTATAATGCAAACGTTTGTATCCGTTCAGAACGGATCCGTTTGCATTAGCTTTAAAAAATAAATTCAAAGTCAAAACGGATTAGTTTTGAATTACATTAAAAGTCAATGGGGAACTGATCCTTTTTTAAATGCACCATATTGTGTCACTGAAAACGGATCCGTCCCCATTGACTTACATTGTAAGTCAAAACTGATCCGTTCGGCTCCGCTTCGTCAGACGGACACCAAAACGCTGCAAGCTGCGTTTTGGTGTCCGCCTCCAGAACGGAATGGAGACTGAACGGAGCCGAACTGATGCATTCTGAACGGATCCTTATCCATTCAGAATGCATTGGAGCTGAACTGATCCGTTTTGGACCGTTTGTGAGATCCCTGAAACGGATCTCACAAACGGAATCCAAAACGCCAGTGTGAAAGTAGCCTAATACAGTTTTGCGATCTATATAATTGCTCAGAGGGCAAATAATTATCTACCTTGAACCTTTAGGCTTGTTCACATCTCAGCTAATGATTTTTATTGTTCTGTTCCATTATAGGAGCAGAACAATGAAAATAACAGAATCCAGCAAACAACTGGGACAAGCAGCATTGAACAGACCCAATTAACTTTAATGAGTTCTGTCCAGTTTCTGTTCAGAAGTCTGGCATTTTAACTGGATAAAATATTGCAGCAAGCAGTATTATTTTGTCCTGTTTTATTTATTTATTTATTATTTACATCATTTGTCATGAAGACTCCTTTATAAAGATTCTGCTAAAGACATGAATACAGCCTTTCTATGACAAAATGTCACTTTTATTTATACTGTCTTAAATTACTTATTTTATTTGAAACAAGGTCTACCTCGATAGTGGATCTCTGGTGTGGAACAGGGGGTCATTTATTAAGACATTTTAGATTCCGGTCTTAATATTCCCTATAGCTGGTGATTGATCCACAGGATTTATGCAGAGGAGCTGCACTCTACAGAACTTTGGTGGATCCACCACTACTTCAAAATTCAAGACAGCTTCCTAGCTGTCTTATATTTAGAGCATTTCCCATGCCTAAACCAGATCCCATGCCACGCCCACTTTTTACAGCTGCCGTGAGTGGGGAAAGTACGCAGATTGTGGCACAAAAGACCTTCGCGCCACAATCTGCCAAATATAGGCGTATTTCTGGTTAGTAAATGACCCCCAGAATTCGTAACCAATCAATCAAAAGGTCAGGGCTCCCAGATTTCATGCAATATGACAAATCAAGCAGCAAGGGCAAAGGCCACAGGCAGAATTTCAAAATAAGGGGCAATCATAGGCAATCACAGCACTACAGAAACAAACATATCTGATGCTCCATCAAGGATAAGTGAAGGAGAGGGTTCTTAAATATGCCATTCAATTCAGTACTGAAAAAGTTAAAGACTGTTTAGTTGCTGACCAGAATGTGGTCAGATAAAGCAGTAGAGTCAATAAGCATAGGTAGCAGAACCGAATTTGAAGCATTAAATCCTGTCCGTGTTGGCGATGGAGCAGGTGGAGAGTGTTGACAGTACCTCCTTCATTAACATAAAGAAGCTCCTTAATTTCAAATTCATAATCTGGGCCAAAAGAGTGCTCAGTGTCTGCAGCTATGGCTCTGAGAATGAGAGATATGACTAGTAAAACGTGCAAAGAATTTGCTATCTGTAAGGATGAAGAAATAACATAAAATATAAATTTTTCTCACAACAGTATATGGCCACAAGAAACAAGGGTCCACAAGTTCATAGCAGGATGTCTTTGCTGGAATTTTACAGAGTCTAGAAATAGGAAGAGGAATTCTTGAGAGTTGTCCATACACAAAAAAAAAAAAGATTAGTGAGGTTGCAGGGTACTCTCTGGTTAGATTGTTGGAGGAGAATTCCGACCATTGTAGTAAACTCACCCAACTGTTGAGAGGAGATGCAATTTCTCCAAAGTAGTTCTCCAAAACTTAACAGACTTGTTCAACTTGACCATCGGACTGTCGATGATGAGCTATAGAGAAATCCAGCTTGACCTCCAATAAACCACACATCTCTTGCCAGAATCTGGATATAAACTGAACTTCCCTGAATGAGACAATATGCAAAGAAAAATCATGTAGGCAGACAATATGTTTCATAAACAGAAAGGTCAATTTACTGGACTGCAAAAGAGAGACCTGCAAAAGGATTAACATATGCCATTTTAGAGAAGTTATCTACAACTACCCATATGGTATTATTGTTGGAAGAATTTGGTAAATCTTTCATAAAGTTCATACCTAGAAATGAGCGAATTTCTCAAAAATTGGATTCGGCCGGTTCGCTGAATTTTCTGTAAAAATTTGGTTTGATCTGAATTTATCTGTGGCAAATCACATTAAAAATGGCTATTTAATGGCTGTAGAGATCCTTTATAGTGGTGTAGAACACTGTGCCTTGCAGTAACATGCATAAGAAGTCTGCTGTAGTAGTGAAACAATACTGTGAGTCAGTATGACATGTAGAAGGCATACGTCGCTCTTAGAATCACTGTGCACTTCACTTACTTGGGCAGTTATGGGGCCAAAACTGATCAAATAACTCAAGTGTGAACTCAGCCTTACAGATCAATGTTAGCGCCAGGTATAAAGAACCGTGCAGAGGCCCAAGATCCTACTATACTGTGAAAGAACACACTCTTTTTACACCAATTCACTGATTCCACATAGATTTCTACAGAACCTGTTCTATTAAACTCTTATACAAGTAGAGCCCCCCAACAGAGTGGAGTGGGTGTCAGAAATAAGTTTGTGTTGACGTCACTGATTGTTTTGACCTTCCTCTGATCCGTCAGAACGATAACCCACAAAAAACAGATTCTGTCTGTGGAGCATCCGCCTTCATTTAGTCAGCATTTGGTGAGTAATCCATCAGTATTGCTAAGGCCAAAAAAAACAGGAGTGGATCCAAAACAGAGATGACACGTAAATGGAATATTTGCATGTCTTCTGTGTTTTGTATCCACTCCTGCTTTTGGCTACCAAATCATAAGCCAAATATAATGCAAAATATGGACCATGTCATGCAGGCCTTACAGCTGTTACATAGACAGGATCCATTGCGCGTCTAATTTTTCCTTCCATTTCACAGATCAGAAGAAGGGTCAAATAAATAATGATGTCAGCCCTATGACATAGCCCTATGACACAGAGTGGCCCTATGACATAGTGGTGAGGTGGAAGGAGCAGTAAGAGACCACAAAATGGCCAAATGACAGTCTGGAGGTGGCAGCAGCAACAGGAGGAGGCCACAGAGTGGCACAATGACAGTGTGGAGGTGGCAGCAGCATGAGGAATGGCACAATGACAGAGTGTGGAGGTGGTGGCAGCAACAGTATCAGGAGGAGGCCACAGGGTGGCACAGTGAAAGTATGGAGGTGGCAGCAGCAGCATCAGGAGGCCACAGAGTGGCATGATGACAGAGTGTGGAGTTGGCGGCAGCATCAGGAGGAAACCTGAGTGGTGAGGTGGCAGCAGCATCAGGAGACCCGTTGACAGAGTGGGAAGGTGGGTGGCAATACCAGCACCAGCACAGATAGGCAGTGGCCAACTGACTACATAGGATGTCTCTATAGTAGTTCAGTTTGTTCTTCCTCTCAGCTGGTGTAAAAAAGCCCCCCGGTTTTGACCGGTAGCAAGGGTCCAACAAGGTGAAGTACCAGAAGTCAGAAGTCCCTCTGCTGAATGCTGACAATTCGCTGTCACCACTCAAGCAAGTGAGCATCCATCAGGCTATTTGTGCAAGTGACTCGGAGGGACTCGCTTTTTCCATCTCCACTGCATACTGCTATGGTGTGTCTGGGTCTTCCGCCTCCTCTTCTTCATCGCCCTATAACTCCTCTGGCTACTCTTCCCTTCCTGTCACCTGTGTGACATAGTGTTTGGTTTGACACTTTAATATAGCCATCAATGTGACAGTAGACCACCAGGATTGATAGCTTGCACCTCTCAGAAACACCTCAAATCAAATGTTCGTGAACCGCGTGTGCATTTGATCATGAATCCACGTTCGCGGCGGACCCCATTGACTTTAATGAAAGGCGAACCTTGAAAAACCTTCAGGTCATATTTTGAACCAAAAAATACTTACTAGAAGTGCACAAATAGTCCCACAACATGGACAGTGACATACCAGAGGGGGATCATTGGCAAAAACTCCAACAAGAAATATGTATTTTAATCAGGTGCCATTTTTATGCATCTTGAAGGGAAACTCTCAAAAATGTGCCCTGTTGGAGCCTATAAAAATTGTATCTTAGGCCACGGGAGTACAGGCCCTAAAAATTAGGCATTCATCTGACAGAAAAGAACTTGGGATAATGTGGCTGGAGGTACATTAGGCGTTTACCAGCTAAAAAAAATTCTGTAGGCCAGTACAGGCCCCAAAAATTAGGCGGCATTCACCTCACAGAAAAGAATGTTGATGATGATGTGTAAGGAGGTAGATTAGGCGGTCACCGGCTAAAAATCTTACTGTAGGCTAGTACAGGCCTAAAAAATTAGGCATTCACCTGACAGAAAAGAACTAGATATTATGGTTCTGGAGGTATATTAGGCGGTCACTGGATAAAAATTTTACTGTATGCCACTGGAGTACAAGCCCCAAAAATTAGGCTCCTGCTCATCACCCAGAAGAACGTCATCCTCGGTCTCCTCCCCCCCAGCCATGGATAACACCAGGGAAAAGTTTGAAGTCCCCCTCAAAGCCTGCTCTTCTTGTTCCTCCTTCCCCCAGCCACATCATCCTCTTCAGACTTCTGCTGACTTGTCACAGATGGAGTAGCCCCCCTGGGAATTCAGTCAGCATTGTGACTTCCTCATCTGCCAGCTCCTACTCTTCGATGGTTTGATCTATGACATAACGCAATGCATGCTCCAGAAAGAAGGCATGAAGTACGATATCACTTATTGCACCCTGGCTGGAGGGTACACAGAAGAGAGTGAGGAGGGTGCAGATACAGAGGATGAGGAGGGTGCAGAAGCAGAAGGCTGAGTGAGCTACTCAACCAACTCTGGTGCGTCCTTTGAGATAATCGCATGCACCTTCTCTAACTTCCCACTTAGGCTCCGGCCTGGTGCACCTGCCCGACCACTACCACCCCCGCGGAACAGCCTGCCTGTAATTTTCAAAATGACCCTGTGCCGAATTCCCTCGAGAAGAGCAGTATTTGTGGAAGAAGGTATATCGCAGGCCTCAATCAGTATTTGGTGGAAACAGGTATATCAAACCCCTTAATCAGTATATGGTGGAAGAAGGTATATCGCACCCCTCAATCATTATTTTGTGGAAACAGGTATATAGAACCACTAAATCAATATTTGGTGAAAGCAGGTATATCGCACCACTCAATCAGTATTTTGCAAAAAAAGTTATATAGAACCCCTGAATCAATATTTGGAGGAAGCAGGTATATTGCACCCCTCAATCTGTATTTTGTGGAAGCAGGTATATTGCAGGCCTCAATCAGTATTTGGTGGAAACAGGTATATCAAACCCATTAATCAGTATTTGGTGGAAGCAGTTATATCGCACCCCTTAATTTAGTATTTTATAGAAACAGGTATATAAAACCCCTGAATCAATATTTTGTGGAAGCAGGTATATAGCACCCCTCAATCAGTATTTTGTGGAAGCAGGTATATTGCACCACTCAATCAGTTTTTTGGGGGGCAACAGTTATATCACACCCGTTGCAAATAGTTGTTCCAATAGCGTTCTCCCTCTATATACCTGCGGTTTTGCAGCAGAACCGCACACAACTACTGCCCAATACAAATGCACTATATCATTTCTATGTTAGAAAGTATATTATAGGTATATCGCACCCCTCAATCAGTTTTTTGGGGGGCAAAAGGTATATCCCACCAGTTGCAATTAGTTATTCCAATAGCGTTTGTCCTTCTAAGCTGTGGTATCGCAGCAGAACCGCACACTACTGCTGCACAATACAAATGCACTATAATATACTTTCTATGTTAGAAAGTATATTATAAGTATATCACAATGCTCAGTATATCACACCTATCAATAGCACACCTATACAAGTCCTTAAAAGGACTTTTGTGGCCCTATTACCTAGCGTTTGGTGTCCCTAACAGTCTGGCCCTGCTCCAAAAAGCAACCTCTCCCTACACTGGCAAAACACAGAATGTAAAATGGCTGCCAGATCTGGTTCTGTTATAGGGTGGAGGTGTGTCCATGTGCGGAAATATCTGAATTGGCTGTCCTGTCCCACATGATGTGTGTGTCATGGGTCAAAGTTCGGCCTAATGCAAAAGAATATGTCGCTGGCAGACCTCGTCATATGTTCATATGTTTGGCGAATCGTGAACGTGCAAAGTTAGCCGTGAAACGACCGCCGGGCGAACTGCAAGGTCATCTCTACTGACTATAGTCCATACCAAATGATTTTTGGTGGGCTAATGCCCAGCAGGCTGTATTATTCCCCTGCATGACTGCCAGCCAGTTACAAAATGATCTGATGTTTCCAGCATTAATTAACACCTATGTACCCGGCCAGTGGGTGGAGTTACCTTCCTGAATTTAACTGTGTCGCCAACCTCAGGACAACAAAACAGTTGAATACTGCCTATTGCTTCCTGCCCACCGTTAACTTTCATATCCTTCAGCCCACTAGGTCTGAAACCTACAAGCCTATGGGGTAATAGAACAGTGCAGGCTGTCATGAAGTAATGGCATCATTGTGATTGCCTACACCGGGTCTCACGCAGTGTGATGATTTTATCACAACCTCCTGCACTAGAACTTAGACGTCTTAGGCTGCAGGTTGCAAGAGATATACGACCTGCACCAAAGACCATAGTAGGTAACGTGTAACAGGATAGATGATTTATATAATTTTATATATATATATATACACTGCCTGTCCAAAAAAAAAAGGTCACACACTTTAATATTTCACTGGACCGCCTTTAGCTTTGATTATGGCACTCATTCGCTGTGGAATTATTTCAATAAGCTTCTGCAATGTCAAAAGATTTATTTTCATCCAGTATTGCATTCATTTTTCACCAAGATCTTGCATTGATGATGGTAGCGTCTGACCGGTGTGCAAAGCTCTCTGTGGTGGCCAATCCATGTGTGAAAATGATGTCTCATGCTCCCTGAACCACTCTTTCACAATTTAACTGGCACTCGGTGTAGATGATTATTCTTCTGCTTTATTGTCACATATACAGTTAGTAGTGACGCAGCGTTTCGGTGCTATCACACCTTCATCAGACTGTGAGCATACATAAATGAATCATGTTTAAAAAGACTGCCAAAGCATCGGGAAATGCCATCACACAAATAACCACACCCGCCAATCAAAATTAAATCAAACATGTAAAAAAACAAGTGAAAAAACAGAATCAAGCATTACTGCTGCAATCATTATGAACTTTAGGTATTCATGGAACAGTATTCAGGTTTTGTTTTCTAATGGTGAATTTGTGATTGCTCAATCTATCCTTCATCCTTGTGAAAGTTTCTCCCACATACAATAAACCACAAGGGCACTTTAAAATGTAAACAACAAACCGGCTATCACATGTGAATAAGCCTCTAATTGGTATATTTTCACCTGATTGTGGATGTGTGAAATGTGTACCCCTTATCACACTGGAACAGTGCACACAATTCAAACAGGAGAAGGTTCCTATTTTGGGAGTGGACAACACCCTTTGTATAGGTCCAGTTTTGCTACTGCCAATATCAGCCCGCACTATCCTGTCACATATATTATTAGCCCTTTTGAAACGCATGATAGGTGGTTGTTGAAATTCAACAACTTGGGGATAGGATTTAGATACTACATGCCAATGTTTATTTACTATTCTCCTCAATCTCTGGGTCCAAGGATGATATTTCACCACAAGTGGAATCTGGGGTTGTTTTATAGGCTTATCTTGTTGTGTGATCTCAACCTTATTCCTTTGTTCCTGCAATAAATGATCAGGATAGCCTCTCTCCTTGAATTTCTGAGTCATCTCCTCAAGTCTAACCTTGCATGTCTCAGTATCACCCACTGTGCATTTAACCCTTTTGTGAAAAAGGGAGAGTTTTTTGTAGCTGCTGGGTGGTTACTAGTAAGTATGTAGTCCGTATTTTTCTGTATGTGTGTTAGTGCTAAAAAGTGCTGAATTCTCCTGAATGTTTGTTAGTGCAGAAAGACCAAGCAGTTTGCTGTTGGCAGGGCTGACTTGCTGCTGTGGCCTATGTCTCACTTATGCCTTATTTACACAGTCAGTTTTCGGTCAGTGATTTGCATAAGTGATTTTAAGCCAAAACGAGGCGCTGCTCTAAACACAGAACAGGTGCAGATATTTATACCTTGTACCTTATCTCTGTGGAGGCTCCATTCCTGGTTTGGGCTCACAATCACTGATGGAAATCACTGACCAAAACACTGATGTGTAAATGAGGCATCACTCAACTCCCAACTGCATATATTAATAAGAAACAAATTGAGACGAAGTACACAATTTGGCACCTGGCACTCACTTTTACTAAAGCTGAGGTGATCGATTACTGGTAAGCACTGAGAGTGATAATATTCTTCCCTGTGACTGGTTTATGATTCAGTAGTGATAGACCCAATAACAAGACTGATGGACCGTTATAAAGCATGTTTTTTTTTTTTTTGGAGGGCCCCTACATGCAGGGTCAGAGGAGGAGTAGTGAAGTAAAATAACCCAGGGAAAGCTTTTCCTTTCACAGAAGCAATGGAAAGGTCGTTCCAAAGGAAGTATTGGTAGATGGTACTAAAGTAATGGGACAGTAAATAAAGTTGGGGACACTAATTGTTGGCCGAATATTCGCAAATTCGATTGCAAAAATTGGTAATGTAATATACGCATATTGCATGCACAGTTTAATTACCTATAACATATAATAAATGGACAATCACACAAAAGCTGTATGCCAAAAGCCAGGTATGTACAAACTAACAACCTATCCATGATACAGGTACAGTCAAAATACCTTACAATGACAGCCTTGTGCACTATGAGACATTGAAGACCAGCTCTCTATCCACACAGACTTGAGAGCCAATAAGCCTCAAAGTTATGCATCCCTCCTAAGCAGTGAGAGAAGAGTTAGCTGCCATCCAAAAAAAACATTTATAATTTGTGTCACCCTAATGATAATGATCTAGGTGTGCAGGTCCCCCAAGCCTTCCAACAAAAATCAAGCAACTTTGAGGCTTACTGGCTCTCAGTCAGATGAGAGCTGGTTTTGAATGTCTCATTGCACACAAGGCTGCCATTGTAAGGTATGCTGACTGTACTGTCTCATGGATAGGTTGCTGGCTTGAGCATACCCAGCTTTTGGCATACAGCCTTTGTGTGATTGTCTGTTATATATTGTATGTTATAGGAAATTATTTATTTTAAAAATAAAATATAGCATCTAAAAAAATTTAAATTAATAATAGGTAGGAAAATACTTATAATAAAAGTTTATTAATGATAGGTTAAATTATACCTATAAAAAAGAAGGTTATGAGGATGATAGATAGCATAATAAGGATAAATAAAATCTAGAATATTCACGATTACGAAGATATAATACTATATTCTAGATTTTTGCGATTTCTCAAAATGCCGATATTTGTGCTCAACACTAGTACTGATGCACAAAGTTCCTAGCAGACCTAAAATTCAATAAAGCTGAAGCTTCAGTGGAGCTAGATCTAGAAATTGCCAGAGTGGCAAGAATCAAAAGATTTTTTGAGAAGAAGAGCTTGTGCCTAGGATGGCCACTACTACTACTCCTAAGTGCTGGAGTTTTCTGGCTTTATTGGACAGTCCAGGAGAAAGTGAGATTTAATTCCACAGTACAAGCACTCATTGTTGCTACAGTACGTCTATGCTGGTGGTCTACAGAAAGCCTGATTCTTTCTACCTATATAGGTTCTTTTTGAGAAGCAGATGCAGGAGACTGAAGAATTCTTTGGAAAGTTGGTGTTAGCTGAGTGGCACAATGGGTACAGTCACTTTCACTTTGTCTGTCCTGGGACCTGATGTCAATGAAGTTAGATATACATATTAGATCATCCAAGTCGGCAGGCAAGTCTCATCCAGCCATATAAATTTAGTACCTCAGTTATCTGATAGAGGAAAAATGATTTGAATAATGAGTCTGTCCAATTATTACGGTATATTGTTTATTATTTGCAACTTCATTATGCACATGTGTATAGAATAAAGAAAGAAAACCTGGAAAAACTTTTCAAATGGTATAAACTGATTATGAGTAGACATAAAGAAAAAAGTTCAATAGTTGACATATTGGGAGGATTGAAGATATAGGACTCTTGTTCTCAAGAATATCTCCAAGGTCTCTAAAATGCATATGACAGGGTGGTAAAATGTAATATTTATATAGAGTTTATCATTAACTATTTTTTTGAGAAGAATAGGGAGATGAGAGAATTCTAACTGAAGAATCATGTTTGCATATAACTGTAATTTGGAACGTTCTCCAAATCTTTCTATTCAGTATATTATTATTACATATTCAATCCAGTGTTCAGGCCTTCAGAAAATAAAATGCCATCTGTTACAGCCAAAGATTTCACATTTTTGTCACGAGCGCCTGCTGCCATATTTCTGCACCTTAGTTCCTATGTTTTTATGCATAGTTGAGTTAATTGTCCTTGTTTCCATATTGACAATATAGCTTTTTTGCTGCAACTCTTCCATGAAGACCATTTCTGGCCAGACTTCTCTGAACAGTAGATGGGTGTGCAATGGGCGGCCCCCCCAGGGCCCTCTATGTTGCATCCCAGGAGTAGGAAACGCTGAGTTTTTGTTGCGGCCTAAAATGTCTATTATTGTGTGTCACGGTGCTCCTACCTGGACACCACTGGACCCCAGACTTTGGCTTTGAAGCAATATATAGGGGGAATAATTGAGGGATTAAATAATAACTTGAGTCCAGACCTTGAGATGAAGTTCAATGGCAGCTTTACTTTGAAGAAAACGTTTCTTTAAACAGTTTACAGGCTTTGTCTTGGTTCTAGCAGGCTTTAGCATTAAAACCGGCTGGCAAACTCCAGTCTGCTACATCTGTTTCTCACTGACTCTGCTGTACTAACTAACAGGCTGGCTGTATAACTAAGCTTCTTCTGTATGCTGCACTTCTCTCTGTAGTCTGACTCTAGGTTATGCCAGTGAACAATCCTCCTGACTCCAGAGGCTTCAAGCTTTGGCCTCCATGGCCAGCAGAACTTAGAATGGCTGGCGTGGGCATGTCCAGCAGAGACAAACCCTTGCAACCTGTCCCCTAGAAGGGGGTAAGCTAGACTGGAACTAACTTGTCCCCACCCTTACTGCAGGAAATAGGACACGCCCACTTATTTCCAGAGTGGGGGGGGGGGATTTTAATGGAATAGCAAGTTCCATTCACTCTAACTATAGCCCCGCCATGTTTGCTGCCACCTGCTGGTGACAGGCACATTACATGTGAACATAACAGTTCCATAAGAAAATAGGAATGCATATCGTGGAAGACCTGAAATAAATACACGAGATGACATGAGGTTAGACCAATAAAGACAGTAGCAGGGTGCAGAAGTGGTAACACCACTCTGAGGCGTTACAGGTGTACCTAGGTCCCACTTGTTCTTTTTAGTTACTATTATTAATAGTGTTGATCGTGAATATTCTAGTCGCAAATTTTTTGCTCAAATATCGGCACTTCGAGAATTCGCGAAGATGTAGAATATAGTGCTATATATTCGTAATTGCGGATATTCTATTTTTTTTTTCCTCAGTAACCTCCCTTCTTGCTTAGTCAGTGTAGGTTAGATAGTGATATAGTGTAGCTGATAAGTTCCAGTGCAGGGTGTAAGTTAGTGTGAGAGGAATTACTGTTTCTCTGCTGTCCATAATACATGTTACAGACATAGTGCTGTGATGTCACAACTATACTTAGTGCACCAATCTGTAATATCTATTCAGAACTGATAAAATGTGAAGTTGCATGTATTGCGCCAAAAATATGCGCATCATTAGTGCAATCGCAAAAATAATGACTGAACAAATTTATTGCGAATATTATGCAAAAAATTTGCGTAATATCGTGAAAACGAATATTGCCTATGCCGCTTATCACTAATTATTAGGGTTGAACGAACTTGTATTTTAAGTTCGGCATCCAAAGTTCGGGTTCAGGTTATCTTAGAATCCCGTTATGGATTCGCTACCACGGAACATAACGGAATTTGGAATCCAAGTTCGCACAACCGTCCTTCATTGCTCTACTTCCTTCTTCTCCTCCACACAGAGCACAGGAGCTCCGCCCCTCATATTACATGATCATTATACCAGGCCTTTTACCACCTCTTATCCAATCCAGGACTGAGCCACGCCCCCTGCACTGATCACATGACGGTGATGTCACCCCAGGTCCTTAGTGTTGTCCAAGGTTCGGGTTTATCGAAGAATCCCCTTATGGATTCAAAATTCCATTATGGTCCGTGGTAGCGGAATCTATAACAGGATTCTTCGATAACCCCAACACAAACTTTGGATGCCGAACTTAAAATACAAGTTCGCTCAACCTTACTAATTATTAATACCCTTGATAGTCTCCATTTCTATATTGTTATATTGGATTGATTAGATAAATGAAAGTTTCAACTTTTTCGGCATGGACTTGAACCATGTTCTGGTATGTGAAGCATTGATAGAAAAAGGTCATCTGTACTTCGGATATTATACAATGTTAGAAATGCACATTGCTTTTGACCTCTTTGGTATTCTTTATCTTTCTTTAGCTCTCTAATGCTGATCATTCTCATTTATTTCCTGGAATAAACACCTACTGTTCATGGACTGAAATTTATTTTTCTCTCAGCTCCAAAAATCTAAAAATCTGGGAATTTTACTACCACATTAGAGGAGTACACATGTTTATTATGTTTTTGCAAGTCTGATTTTCACTAGGTAATGTAAGCGTTTATAGCTTCAAATACTATCACCACACTTCCCTTCTGAAGATGTAGGTTGTTGACCTTTTCAAAGTGCAGGAACATTTGCTTTTTTGTCTTTGAAAATTGAGCTTGTATCCCACATATTTCGTTTTACATTTTGGACATCATAAATTACTTCTCTCAACGCAATGTTGACAAGTCACTTATCTGTTATTTAATTATAGATATCATGATCTTATATGTCACTGTAAGTGCTATGTAAGGTTTTAAATAATTTTATTTAACATGGATTAAAGCTTGAAACGTCACCTTGCTTATCAATATGCTGAACTGTTTCCCTCAAGGGCATGACTAGTTCACACTAAATATTCAAAATCGATAATAATTGTCCTTGGAGAGGAATAGTATTGATGTATGCAGAATGTACTTGTGACTGGTTTCATGTATAGCTCTGGAAATAGTGTATTGATTTGAATAAATCTAGTATATTTTACACATCTATTCAAACTGTCTGTTGAACTCAAACAAACCAAGAATAGTAGCTTAAAATTATGGGTACTTAAAAGAACATTGAGTAAAAGAGGATTCATCAAAGTGTATTAACCAAGCAGCTTCCACAGTGGTGGTTTCTGAATTAATTCATGTCAGCAATTAGTAATTCTCGTGTGTCATGAATAGAAATGCTCGGTAGGCCTATTTATCAAGGAGTGATGAAACCTGAGTAATGGAGGAGACTATTGAAACATTTATTCAATACTACAGTGAGAAAGACAAAGCTAGAAAGACTATAATACGTGTGGGCAATAGCCAACAGCCAAAAGTAGGTTATAAAGGAACATTCCAGGTATAAATGAAAAATGCGGACTGCACATTGCTGGCACTATATAGAGAATGCCTTTTCTTGTCCGCAATTGCGGACAAGAAAAGGACATGTTCTATTTTTTTACGGAAACACGGATGTGGAAAACACGGATGTGGAAATGCGGACATCACATAGTGTGCTGTCCACATCCATTCCTGCCCCGTTTAAATGAATGGGTCTGCAACCCTTCCGCAAAATTGCGGATGGGATGCGGATCCATTTTGCAGACGTGTGAATTAGGCCTAAAAGACTTTGTCAGGGCTCCCTCAACAGCATTATACAATGAAATAATATACAGTGGCAGTATAGAAAGAGTTGAAAATGGAGCAATCTTTAGTAACTACAGGAATGGGGGCAGCATAAAATGAAGCGGTTGCAAAAAATTCCTGGGGGAGGGGGGCCCCATTCAAAAATTTGCTGTTGGGCACAGTCCTTTCTAGCTACTCCACTGGGTCTGCCGCATTCAACTACTGGGTCTCCAAATTGGGGACATGGCCTCCGCTTCACCTTTACGTCTTGGCGGTGCTGCCCTGCCCTGCAGCCAGTGTATTGTCTGAACATGTGTTTAGCACTGCTGGGGGCGTTATCACAGACAAGCGCAGCCGCCTGTCCACAGCCAACTTGGACAATCTCACGTTCATTAAAAAGAACCAGGCATGGATCTCACAGGACTTGTTCGTACCTTATGCAGAATAGACCTGTATAACGACCTCACCCAACCATTGTTATACTACAGCACACTCATTCTTTGTTTTATTTTATATATTTCTTAAAGTTTTGGGGTCTATCCCAATTTATAAAAAAAAACAAAAAACAAACATTGTTGTTTGCGACTACCTTTGGCTGCACAGCCAAAAAAGGCTTTATGTCAGGCAATAATGTAACCACCAATTGTAATGAACCAAGTTCCCTGTCTGTTATGCAGTGCAGGGGTACTCTGAAAGAAAGAAGGGGTACAGATCAGCCAACAATCTGAACACCACCTAATTTACAGCATATATTTCCCAGTCAGTTATGCAGAGCAGGGGTAGTTTAAAAGAAAAAAGGGGTCATGGAGCATCCCCGTCATCAGGCATCTATTTGCCCTGCTAAAGGATCATTTTAAGGACCTATTCACACGTCTGCAATGTCGTCCGCATGTATTCCGCAATTCTGCAGAATACATGCGGACCCATTGACTGTGAATGGGGCACCGATGCTCTCCGCATCAGTTTTTGCGGAGCGCGCCGCCGATCTTACGGCCGCAGCTCCGCAAAAAAGTAGAGCATGTCCTATTCTTGCCTGCAATTACGGACAAGAATAGACATTTCTATGGGGCTGCCGGCCGGGTGTGTTTATGGATCCGCAATTTGCGGATCCATAAACACTACGGACGTGTGAATAAGGCCTAAAAGTGTATAGAAGCCACAAGGGGCCTCCACGCTGCAGATTTATCATGGAGAGATCATGGAGATTTTACAGCATATAACTACAGCACCCAACAATGTAAACGCCGCCGAATTTACAGAATATATGTATATGGAAAAACTGGAAAAATATCACCCACCAAAGTAACAAATGATTTTTTTTTTATTTACCGCCCTGTCACTAATGCAGGGCAGGGGTTTGTATATGGCAAAACTGGCAAAACGTCACCCATCAATGTAACAGATGATTCTTTGAAATTTACCTCCCCGTCACCTATGCAGAGCAGGGGTTTGTATATGGCAAAACTGTCAAAATGTCACCCACCAATGTAACAGATGATTTTATGAAATTTACTTCCCTGTCAGTTATGCAGAGCAGGGGTTTGTATACGGCAAAACTGGCAAAATGTCACCCTCCAATGTAACAGATGATTTTATGAAATTTACTTCCCTGTTACTTATGGAGAGCAGGGGTTTGTATATGGCAAAACTGGCAAAATGTCACCCACCAATGTAACAGATGATTTTTAGAGATTTACCTCCATGTAACTTATGCACAGCAGGGGTTAGCATATGGCAAAACTGACAAAATGTCACCCACCAATGTAACAGATGATTTATAGAAATTTACCTCCATGTAACTTATGCACAGCAGGGGTTTGTATATGGCAAAACTGGCAAAATGTCACCCACCAATGTAACATATGATTTATAGAAATTTACCTCCCTGTCACCTATGCAGAGCAGGGGTTTGTATATGGCAAAACTGGCAAAAAAAACCTGTTTTTTCAACGTTGTATGCAAAAGTGCTCTTTGGCACAACAGTACAGGTTTATTCCCCCAACTACAGAAATACAGTTTTTCACAGCAAAATTTTAAAACAGTTTTTTCAGCGTTGTATGCAAAAGTGCTCTGTGGTATGACAGTATGGGTTTAGGGTACTTTCACACTGGCGTTTTGGATAAGGATCCGTTTAGAATGCATCAGTTCGGCTCCGTTCCGCCTCTATTCCGTTTTGGAGGCGGACACCAAAATGCAGCTCGCAGCATTTTGGTGTCCGTCTGAAGACGCGGAGCCGAACGGCTCCGTTTTGAATTACAATGTAAATCATTGGGGACGGATACGTTTTCAATTACACAATATGGTGCATTTGAAAACGGATCCGTTCCCCATTGATTTTCAATGTAATTCAAAACGGATCCATGTTGACTTTGACATATTTCTTTAAAACTAATGCAAATGGATCCGTTCTGAACGGATACAAACATTTGCATTATAGGTGTGGATCCGTCTGTGCAAATAAACAGATGGATCCGCACCAAAGCAAGTTTGAAAGTACCCTTATTACACCAACTACAGAAATGCACTGTCACGGCAACATTTTAAAATAGGTTTTTCAGCATTGTATGCAAACGTGTTCTGTGGTTCGACAGTATGGGTTTATTCCACCAACTACAGAAAAGCACTATGTCACCGCAAAATTTTAAAATAGGTTTTTCAGCGGTGTATGCAAACATGCTCTGTGGTTCGACAGTACGGGTTTATTCCACCAACTACAGAAATTAACTATGTCACCGTGAAATTTTAAAATAGGTTTTTCAGCGGTATATGCAAACGTGATCTATGGTACGACAGTACGGGTTTATTACCCCAACTACAGAAATGCACTATGTCACCCCTAAATTATAAAATAGGTAATGTAGGAATTTTCCTCCACTGAGGTACCAAAAAATAATTAGATTGATGTCCCTGGCAGGCTGGCACACATGCAGGTCACAAACAGTTCTAAGGACGCTGCAGTTGCTAAAATGGCCGCCGACCCCCACCTCAGTAACAGATGGATTAAAAATTATTTTGCAGTATCACTGGGCTCAAAGCTGGGTACAAATATGTAGCATAGCACCCTCAATTATTGCTGTAGTTTGAAGATTTAACACCACCAAGTTCAACAGATTTCTTCCCTAATCTCTCCCTCACAGCAGCAGCAACCTGTCTCTACACTAAGAGCAGCAGAGTGATGTGTAGAGCTACGTGACTCCAGCTTATACAGAGGCTGGGTCACATGTTGCACTTAGCCAATCACAGCCATGCCAATAGAAGGCATGGCTGTGACGGCCTCTTAGGGCAAAGTAGTGAAACGCTTGTTGATTGGCTGCCCTGCAGCCTTTCAAAAAGCAGGAAACAATCGCCAAACAACGAACCCAAACCCAAACTTTTACGGAAATGTTCGGGTTCGGGTGCAGAAATTTGTAAAGTTCGGTACAAACCCGAACTATACAGTTCGGGTTCGCTCAACTCTAGTCATTAACAGTAGGACTGAAGGGAAGGGGTAGGTTTAGAATTTGGCATGGAGATGTGCTGTTTCAATTTTTGTCTCATGCAGCAGAAAGACTAGGTGCACCCCTGTATGCAACTAAACGTCGGTGTGGAAATAAAATAAAAAAATGGCTGTTGAAGTGAATAAGTAATGGCGCTTACTAGAAGAGTGTACTATGAGAGAGTAAAATATAAAAGGAGCCGTCTAGTCAGTATTTTTCTTTTTCAATGGTCTGATTGGCATAAAAAATATCAAAAGTCATACCTCCCTCACTGCTCGCATTTTTCTGCTTCTGGGTCCCTGCTTCATCCCTCTAAAGACACTGGAAATGACTGCTCAACCAATCACTGTCTAAGTTGGGTAACTACTGCCTTCAGTTAGTGGCTGAGAAGTCTTTTCTGTATGTGGAGTGGGACAAAGAATGAAGGAAGTAGATAACAGCCGGGATCAAAAAAGCAACAGGATATGAGAGGTAGGGGATCAGCAAGATTAGTGTGACTGAAAGGATTTTACCAGCCAGACAACCACTTTAAAGTGGCTGACCACCGTTTGTTTTTGTTTTTTTAAAACCCCCCTCCTGGCTAGTGATGAGTGGCAGGAGCAATATTCGAATTTGCAATATTTCGAGAATATTTGGTAGAATATTCATTCGCAAATTCGCTATTATTTTCTTGATTGCGAAAATCGGCAATGTAATATTCGCGTAATGCGCACGAAATACAGGCGTGGGTCACTATAGCTACATTCTTAAAGCTGCTAGAAGTTTCCTGAGACTGGAGAAAATGGTTGGCACGTAAGAACATTACAATAGCTTTATATTCAGATAGAGTGCTCCAATATTTTTGTGATTGCGAAATCGGCACTAATGATGCAAATATTTTGGCACAATGCATGCAACTTCACATTTTAACAGGTCTGACTACATGTTAGTGATTGGTGCACTAAGTATTGTTGTGAACCAGTGACATCACAGCACTATGTATGTATGTAGCATACATACCGTACATACATCACAGCACTATGTATGTAGCATGTATGTACAGACAGCAGAACCTGCTACACTATGGTATATCACTATCTAACCTACACTGACTATCTCCCACTAACTACTGTAATAAACTGTAGAAAATGGCTGTGGGTAAGTTCTTATATACTAAAGGGGTAGGCAACTTTAATATTGGTTGCTAGGGATGTTGCTAAGCTCAGACAAAGACATTGCAGCCTTCTCATTGGCCCACAAGGGAGGTTACTGATGAAAAATTTCATTCGAAAATACGAATATATATCACTATATACTAAATATTCACAAATTCTCAAAGTTGCAATATTTGCTATTAAAATTCTCAATTTGAATTTTCACGCCCAACACTACTCCTGGCCAGATTTGCAAAAGGGAAGCATATTTACCTTCTCACTGGGACTGGGTCCCAGTACCTTTGCTTCCAATCTGCAGCTGCCTTGCTCGGATCTCCCACTGTGAACATTTGTTTTGATGCTGCTGCAGCCAGTCACGTGACCAATTGACCTGATGTAAGGGGAGTAGGTCCCTGTTGCAGCCAGTAATTGCCTGCAGAACCATAAAAGTCGATGTTAACAGTGGGGGACTGAAGACAGGAAGTAAAGAAGCCAGGACCCAGTGACGGAAAGCAGGTAAGTTTGCTTCCTTTTTGCAAGTCTGGCTAGCTGCCAAAAGATGGCCAACCACTTAAATTCCTGTTCAACATAATATGTATATCCTGAGGTTACTCGTTTATGTTACTATGAATAGCTTTTTGGAAAAGAGGAACTTGTGTATGCTATACTAAGTCAGAAAATTACTGTTTGCCCATTAGATTCAGTTTTATGTGCGTGTCTTTTTCTGTAATACTGTACTTATTGTGTTGTATCTGGACTGGTGAGAATTCATATATTCAAGCCATTTGCTGAGTATAGAGTGGCTGACCTTCTACTGATCTTGTATCTTAACAAAGATTCTTCCTTTGGAGTGCTGAATGAATTAATTTTATTTTATAAAAGGGAAACGATTGCCTAGAAGGAGTTTAGAGGTTTACCGGTCTTTTTTATGTGCCACAAAAAAGTTTTTTTTTTTAAATTCTAAAATAAAAAAGGTATTTATTAGAGTTGAGAAAATTGATTCTTTAAAATCAAAATGAATGAGGGCTATACATATATAGCGCTCATTGACTCTTTAAAGATGGTGCCTACTTCAAAGTTTTACACAGCAGACACTTGGAAACAATGTCTGTGATTGGCAATAATTTTGATCATGGACATTTATTAAATAAACATTTACAAAAATAGGTGCACTTACTGTGGTGGATGCAATCAACAAAATCTGACTAAACCCTCACATTGATGTTAAAATGAGACTTCAGCCAATATATCCTTAAATGAAGGACATACCGGAGCCCGCGAACCCCTTCAAGGTATCTTAGGTGACGCAAGACCTAACGCTAACCTACCTGTACCGTATGGGAAGTACAAGGTGGCAATGGGCGAATTATAGAAGCGTAAGGTCCGACTCACAGTAAATAGCTCCCAGTTACCTGGAGTGTGAAACCACACATACAATGTGAGGAGGGAGTAGGCTGTGAGTCCCACCCAAGAATATATTGGCTAAAGTCTCATTTTAACATCAGTCTGAGGGTTTAGTCAGATTCTGGTGATTGCATCCACCACAGTTTATTCCCTTAGATGCCATGGTCAATTGTAACAACGGCATCTGAAAGGCTTGCCCAAAGGCTCACCATTAGGCAATGAAGGAATCTATTTGCTGTGGCAGCCTTGGGCTCTCTAAATGATCCGTAGCGTACTATAGCTATGATCTTATGGACACCTGTCTGTGGCAACAGCAAATCTCTCATAGGCTACAATGGTAATTCATTGCAGTCCATGACAGATGAGATCAGACGATCACATGTTAAGGTCCCCTATAGGGACTCATTAGACATAAATTAAAAGAAAGTTATGAGGGTCAGAAAATGGTGATTTAAAGAAAAAAACATCTAAGTTTTTATCTTTTTAAAGAGGACCTTTTACCAGTTTTTTCTTTATAAGTAATACTTCAAACTGGGTCTAGGTTCAAGTTTTATTATCACTAGGGAGTAGGGGCAGGCCGGATCTTTTTTATTTTTATTTTTTGCAATATCCATATTTGTTTATAAGCTAAGTATGGGACACAACAAAGAATTGCTGTAAATAAGAGAAAAATACCTGTGCTAAGGACATATTTTAAATGTTGCATTTTTGCATGGTTCAGCAAAATGCATATGACTGTGGACTAGAGATGGCCTGAACTATTCGCCGGCGAACAGTTCCCGGCGAACATAGCTTGTTTGCGTTCGCCTCGGTGGGCGAACATATGCGATGTTCGATCCGCCCCCTATACATCATCATTGAGCAAACTTTGACCCTGTACCTCACAGTCAGCAGACACATTCCAGCCAATCAGCAGCATACCCTCCCTCCCAGACCCTCCCACCTCCTGCACAGCATCCATTTTAGATTCATTCTGAAGCTGCAGTCTTAGTGAGAGGAGGGAGAGTGTAGTTGCTGCTGATTTAATAGGGAAATTGATAGCTAGGCTAGTGAATTCAGTGTCCACTCCAGTCCTTAAAGACTCATCTGATCTCTGCTGTAAGGACAGCGTCCTGATAGCACCCCAAAAAGCCCTTTTTAGGGCTGCTACATTAGTCTGCTTTTTTTTTTTTTTTCTCCATATATATATTGCAGTTGCCTGGCCTGCCTGTGTGTGAGGAGCTGCAGGCCCACAGACTACATAGTGCCCACTGCCAGTGCCCACCACTCACACCGTGTGGCACAGGACTTTGCATCAAACAAAGGCATTTAAATTTTACCCTTTAATCTAGGGTTAGTTGCTTGCCTGCTAGTGTGTGTCAGGCTAACTTCCACAGACTGTAGTGTGCCCACTGCCAGTGCCCACCACCACTCATACTGTGTGGCACAGGCATTTAATTTTTACACTTTAGTCTAATTTCAGTTGCTTGCCTGCTGCCAGTGTGTGTCAGACCGACTTTCACAGACTGTAGTGTGCCCACTGCCAGTGCCCACCACCACTCATACCGGGTGGCACAGTAGCTTGCCGATAAATAAGGCATTTCATTTTTACACTTTAGTCTAATTTCAGTTGCTTGCCTGCTGCCAGTGTGTGTCAGGCCGACTTCCACAGACTGTAGTGTGCCCACTTCCAGTGCCCACCACCACGCATACCGGGTGGCACAGTAGCTTGCCGATAAATAAGGCATTCAATTTTTACACTTTAGTCTAATTTCAGTTGCTTGCCTGCTGCCAGTGTGTGTCAGGCCGACTTCCACTGACGGTAGTGTGCCCACTGCCAGTGCCCACCACTCATACCGGGTGGCACAGTACCTAGCACGCGTAGTACCACTTATCTAAAAAAAATGACAGGCAGAGGCAGGCCACCCTGCAGGGGCCGTCGTGGTCGTGGTGCTGTGATTTCCACTGGCCCTGGAATAATGCCCAGTGTTCAGAGGCCACGTACCCTGAACCCGAAAAATTCTGAGGACATAGTTGACTGGCTTAGACAGGACACCCAATCTTCAACAGCTTCCGCTAAGAACCTTGACGCACCATCCTCCTCCAGCTCAGCTTCGGTCACCTGCTCTCAAGTTACCACGCTCCCTCCCGCCGCCACCACCACCACTACCACCACAGCCACCACTGCCGCTTCACTTGATCCGTCAGAGGAGTTATTTACACATCAGTTGGATGCAATTAATGATGCGCAACCATTATTGCCAGATGATTTAGATTACAGGGATATGTCTCAGTCAGGCAGGAGTACACACATGGACGTACAGTGTGATGATGATGATGATGATGATGTTGTACCCGCTGCTGCTTCCTTTGCTGAGGTGTCAGATACAAGTGAAGCGGTTGGTGATGACGATGTGTCCACGGATGCCACGTGGATGCCTGCTCGAAGAGAAGAAGAGGGGGAAAGTTCAGAAGGGGAGACAGAGAGAAGGAGGAGACAAGTTGGAAGCAGGGGGAGGTCGTCGCAAGGAGTTAGTGGCACAGTCAGACAGCATGTATCGGCACCTGGGGTCAGCCAGACAGCACGGCAGTCAACGCATGCTGTTGCCACCACCAGAATGCCGTCATTGCAAAGCTCAGCAGTGTGGCATTTTTTGTGTGTGTCTGCCTCTGATAACAGCAATGCCATTTGCAACCTGTGCCAAAAGAAACTGAGTTGTGGGAAGTCCAACACCCACCTCGGTACAACTGCTTTGCGAAGGCACATGATCTCACATCACAAACGCCTATGGGATCAACACATGCGTACAAGCAGCACACAAACTCAAAGCCACCATCCTCCTCCTGGTCCAGCATCTTCAGCCACGTCAACCACTGCTGTCCTTCTTGCCCCCTCTCAACCACCCGCCACTCCGCCTCTCACCTTCAGCAGTTCCATCTCATCTGCCCACAGTCAGGTGTCTGTTAAGGAAATGTTTGAGCGTAAGAAGCCAATGTCACAGAATCACCCCCTTGCCCGGCGTCTGACAGCTGGATTGACAGAACTCTTAGCCCGACAGCTTTTACCATACCAGCTGGTGGAGTCTGAGGCCTTCAAAAAATTTGTCGCTATTGGAACACCACAGTGGAAGGTACCTGGATGAAATTTTTTTTCAAAAAAGGCAATCCCTGATATGGGACGTAACAGGGATTAAACTGATAGGAATAGTACTAGTTAAGACACCACTCGGGTGTGACAGTAAATTACACGGTGCAGATGCAGTGATTGTGGATTAAAACAAAAGGGAGGTAGCCAGCGTTTTTTTAACCATCTTCCCGTTCAAAAAATCAATTCAATAGATGGACCCCAGATTGGGGACGTAACAGGGATTAAACTGATGAGAATAGTTCTACAGAAAATACCACTAATATCGGGTGTGACAGTAAATTGCACGGCGCAGACGCAGTGACCGTGGATAAAAACAAAGGGGAGGGAGCCAGCGTTTTTTTAACCATCTCCCCGTTCGAAAAATCAATTCAATAAATGGCCCCCAGATTGGGGACGTTAGAGGGAATAAACTGATGAGAATAATACTACAGAAAATACCACTCATATCGGGTGTGACAGTAAATTGCACGGCGCAGACGCAGTGACCGTGGATAAAAACAAAGGGGAGGGAGCCAGCGTTTTTTTAATCGTCTCCCTGTTCGAAAAATCAATTCAATAAATGGACCCCAGATTGGGTAACGTAACAGGGATTAAACTGATGAGAATAGTACTACAGAAAATACCACTCATATCGGGTGTGAGAGTAAATTGCACGGCGCAGACACAGTGACCGTGGATTAAAACAAAGGGGAGGGAGCCAGCGTTTTTTTTTAACCATCTCCCCGTTCGAAAAATCAATTCAATTGACCTTTCGGGGACCCTTGGTGTTCTACATGGCTGGGTCGAGGAAGAAACCTTCAATGACATCACCGGGACATGGCTAGCTTGGTATCCAACCTTGTGCAAATGGGGAGTTTGCGGTTGTGCAAAGGGACTGTTTGCGATTGTTTGCGGTGCATTAAAAGGGGAGTTTGGTCTGTCAATGTCTGTGAAGCGGGCGTAACCCTTACACTACCTGATCGATACAACATCATACCTGATCGTATACACACACTGGATGTTTTAAAGCTTGTTATTCCAAACAATTTAGGAATGTTACGTGATTTATGCCCTTTATGGATTAAAACCCGACTCTGCGTCCACTACGTAATTTTCCATGGGAGTTTTGCCATGGATCCCCATCCGGCATGCCACAGTCCAGGTGTTAATCCCCTTGAAACAACTTTTCCATCACTATTGTGGCCAGAAAGAGTCCCTTTGGTTTTTAAAATTCGCCTGTCTATTAAAGTCTATGGCAGTTCGCCCGGTTCGCCAGTTCGCGAACTAAAAATGTTATGTTCGCGACATCACTACTGTGGACCAGGAGGGACAAGTGGCATTCTCTACAGTTCCCAATATGTCCATTGTAAAGCAATTAGGGACTTGAAATTTTAAACAAAATCTCAACCACTTTCGTTTAGCCACATGACTTTATACATCAGTGTTAGAGTCTTTAACCACTACAGGACTGCCTAACGCACGGATGCGTCCGGCGGGCGGTCCTGTAGCTCTGACTGGACGCATCGGTGCATCATCTCGCGAGACGCGAGATTTCCTGTGAACGCGCGTCTCACCAGTTCTACTGCAGCCTGCCAGCGATGATCAATCGCTGGCAGGCTGTAGATGCGAAATAAATCACATCAAACTGGTATATCAGACGCTGTTTTGTTAACAGCGTCTGATATACCTGCTACCTGGTCCTCTGGTGGTCCCATTTGCTGGGATCGACCACCAAAGGACCAGGTAGCTATGTAGAGTTGCACCAAGCACTACACTACCCCCCCCTGTCACTTAACTTAACCCCTTGATCACCCATCTAGATTCCCTGATCACCCCCCTGTCACTGATCACCCCCCTGTCATTGATCACACCACTTGTAAGGCTCCATTCAGACGTCCATATGTGTTTTGCAGATCCATGGATCCACAGATCCGCGGATCCGCAGATCTGATCCACGGATCTGCGGATCCGCAGATCCTCAAAACACGGATACCGGCAATGTGCTTTCCGCATTTGGATTCTCACGCTGTAGGGCCCCTAAAATGCCAGGGCAGTATAAATACCCCACAAGTGACCCCATTTTGGAAAGAAGACACTCCAAGGTATTCCGTGAGGGGCATGTCGAGTTCACAGAATTTTTTCTTTTTTGGCACAAGTTAGCGGAAATTGATATTTTTTTTTTTTTTTTTTTACAGTTTAAGTCTCATAATACACTAACTTGTGACAAAAAATAAAATTTTACATGAACTCACCATACCCCTCACGGAATACCTTGGGGTGTCTTCTTTCTAAAATGGGGTCACATGTGGGGTATTTATACTGTCCTGGCATTTTAGGGGCCCCTAAAGCGTGAGAAGAAGTCTGGAATTTAAATGCGTAAAAATTCCCTGTGAAATCCTAAAGGTACTCATTGCAATTAGGGCTCCTTTTGCGCACCCAGGCTGCAAAAAAGTGTCACTCATGTGGTAGCGACGTACTCAGGAGAAATAGGGCAATGTGTTTTGGGTGTATTTTTATATATACCCATACTTTGTGTGAGAAATATCTCTGTAAACGACAACTTTTTAAAAATTTTTATACAAAGTTGACAATTTACAGAGATATTTCTCTCACCCAACATGGGTATATGTAAAAATACACCCCAAACACATTGCCCTACTTCTCCTGAGTACGGCGATACCACATGAGTAACACTTTTTTGCAGCTTGGGTGCGCAAAGGGGCCCAAATTCCAACGGGTACCTTTAGGTTTTACATGGCTGCTCACAATTTAGCCCCGCCCAAAATGCCAGAACAGTAAACACACCCCACAAATGACCCCATTTCGGAAAGTAGACACCCCAAGGTATTCACTGAGGGGCATAGTGAGTCCGTCTGAGATTTTTTTTTTTTTTGCCAGAAGTTAGCAGAAATGGAAACTTTATTATTTTTTATTTTTTTCCTCAGAAAGTGTCATTTTCCGCTAACTTGTGAAAAAAAATGAAATGATACATGAAATCACCATGCCCCTCCGCGAATATTTTGGGGTGTCTTCTTTCTAAAATGGTGTTATTTGGGGGGTATTTATACTATCCTGGCATTCTAGCACCTGAAGAAACATGACAGGTGCTCAGAAAGTCAGAGCTGCTTCAAAATGCGGAAATTCACTTTTTTGCACCATAGTTTGTAAACGCTATAACTTTTACCCAAACCAATAAAAAAATTTTTATCAAAGACATGTAGAACAATAAATTTTGCGGAAAATTTATATAGAAATGTAGTTTTTTTTAAAAAAAATTACAACAGAAAGTGAAAAATGTCGTTTTTTTGCAAAAATGTCATTAAATTTTTATTAATAGCAAAAAAAGTTAAAATGTCAGCAACAATGAAATACCACCAAATGAAAGCTCTATTAGTGAGAAGAAAAGGAGGTAAAATTCATTTGGGTGGTAAGTTGCATGATGGAGCAATAAACGGTGAAAATAGTGTAGTGCAGAATTTTAAAAAGTGGCCTGGTCATTAAGGGTGTTTAAGCTAGGCTGATGTGGTTAAGCTAGGGGGGCTGAGGTGGTTAAAGGTGCTGCCTAAACAGACACCCAGAAGCAATATCTGCGATCAGCGATAACATCAATCACAGACAATTAAAAGGCAATGTACACCTTTGGGGGCAATTTTTTTTTAAAAGGCTTTATTTATCATTTTCAGTAAAAGAACACAATCAAGTATACAGGCAATTTTATTTATTTTTTTATTATTGCATTATACTTATTTTGAGCTAAAAATAATTTTTTCAATTGGTCTTTATTACTAATATGTAATCCTTTTTTTCTGCACAGAGCTTACATGCTCCACTAGCTGCCTGTGGATTATTTGTCTTTTCCGTCATCTGAGGAGCAGAAGAACTTCTTGTCTGTGCTCTAAGACCTTATAAACACTCATTATAGCTCAGTTCTCCTCTTACTGATAAGAATGTGGCTTAAATAAGTGTTTATGACCTCTTAGTAGTTTAGGGATGAGGGACTAGATGACCAGCACAAATTAAAAGTGAAAGTACAAGTCACACAGCTAGAAAAACAGTTAACCCTCTGTGAATGAACAGCTCAATATTTTAATTAAGGCCAATTGGAAATATGATTTTTAGCCAAAAATAAGTTAAATGCAATCATTAATAAAAAATTGACTCCAAGGGTGTACATAGCCTTTACCTCTACCAGATGCCATGGTAAATTGTAACCATGGCATCTCGCTCTGCAACTGCCACATCCCCTGCACTTTGATTGACAGGGCAAGGCAGTGTAAATGTGAATGCTCCTGGCCATGACATCTGCTAAAGTCAATCAAAGTGCAGAATGTGAGGCAGATGCAGAGAGAGCAGATCCTCTAGGTGCAACAACAACACTCCCGTTGCTCCTTGAGGCTCATTAGCATATATTAAAAGATCTTTTTTCTCAGCAATACAGGCATATATGAAAAGGGACAAACACAGATGCCTTCATCTGCCAAACGCACATGCAACAGGTCAGCCAGTTTCATGGTATAAATCTGTTGACAGATTTCCTTAAAAAAAAAAAAAACTCAGTCCATAGGCTTTATTGCCAGCAACCCCCCAATAGCATTCTTCTGAAAACACTGAGCAATTGCACATTTTTTTTTCTTCTAGAAACCATTTTAGTTCATTAAACCCATGTTATTAAAAGTGTTGCATGCTACTGCAAATTACGTGGTAGTTATAACAAAAGAAATTCTGCAATAATCTCATTTTAATATCTGCAGTGTGTTATTAAATGCATTGCATATTGCTGCAATATCATGCTGGTATGGGGTTTGGCTGGTTCGGTGGGGGCACAGTATGCTGGCATACCCACATCTCGGGCAGTGACAGCCGGGAGGAGCTGTATGAGCCGGAGGCTGCTGTTGAGGAGAGTGGGCGAAAGCCAGAAGTGTGATAGGGTGGCATCCCTGGCTGGGCGGGGACAGTCAGGGGATGCCGTCTGAGCTGGAGACTGCAGAGAATGATGCTCAGTATTCAAATTAGTACTGGCGGCGAGACCAGATAGCAGGATATGTGCAGAGAAGGGAATGAAATCGGATGACATATAGGGGGAAGGAAAGAAGGATGGAAAGGAGGGGTAATAAAATGTATTGGTAATGTGTGAGGATGAATTGGAAGGAAAACATGTATATATGTATATGAGTAGATGAGTAGGTAAATGGAAGTTGTGGATTTAAATACAAATAAGGATAAAATGTACTGAGGCAGAATTTGTGCACACTGAATGTGCACAAAAGATAAGAGAAAATGAGCCTTGAAGGGTGCTGGTGGAGATAGCGCAATTCCTTTTGGTGAATGGAGGAAAATGATGGTTGTGTCCATAGGATGATGGTGTAACAGGATTAAAGTTTTTGGGTGCGCCTGAAGGGGTGGGGCCCCAGTGTGTAAGGGATGGTATTATAAATTCCAATCAGAAGAACTTTTTCTCTAAGCTTTCATTGAGGCCATAGGATTCAAGTGTCTGGAGTTTAAAAATCCAGTCTACTCCTTTTGGTTGCCTTTTTATGACATTTTTATATATTGGACGACAGTTCCTATACTGCAATATGTAAAGGGCAGCACTTAATCAGGGAATAACAAGTAAACAAACAAACACAAGAAAGTAAAAAAAGTTCAAAAGCCTGACAAGCACAGTACTAGTACACTAGAAGTACAACAAGAAAACCAAAACACGCCAAAGAGTCAGAACCAGGAGATCAATAGGATGTTGAACGCCAGAAGTGAAAAACATAGTCAAATCCAGAAATCCAAAGCAAAGGGAGACTTCAATAATCACAAGGAACAGTGGAGGGAGTCAGAGGACTAGAAATTCACCGGCACCTATACAGTGCAGGTGCCGATGTTTCATACCAGAGAAGAGCCATCTCATGTCGGTGTGCTGGTACAGCGGAAGGATCTGCCCATGCATCCTGACGTTCAGGAGCCCCGACACATTTCCACAGTATTCCCCACGTTCATGAGGGACTACCGGAATCTCAATAGGAGCAGGTTTGTCAGGATGTAACTCATGGAACTTCTTAACCAATTCATCAGCAAGGACCTCTTCAGTTGACTCCCATGTCCTCTCCTCAGAACCATAACCTTTCCAGTGGATAAGATATGATTTATTATGGACCCTTTTGGAATCCAGGATTCTACCAACCTCATACTCCATCTCACCTTCTACCTCCACCAGACCAGGAGTTTTCTGGAGACTTATGGAACACAATATGAATCTTGACCGACTCAGGTAACTTCAGACAGAACAAACATTTTTAAGATGGAAATTTAAGATGAATATTTATAGTAAACAACCACACCATATCACCAGCGCAAAATTAATTCCTTGAGACCTCTTTCTGTTAGTGGTTCTTTTTTTGAACCTCCTGGGAATTCCGCAGGTTCGTGTGAACCTAGGCCCAGACTGTGCACAGTTTTTCATATAGGACTTCTAACTCAGGATTATCAGAATTAGAAGGCTTAAATTATGATATGTAAGGATGGAAGCCATAATTGCAGTAAAACAGCAAAGTATTAGTAGAACTGTTAGGATGATTATTAATGGCCAGTTCAGCCAAAGACAGATATGAAACCCAATCACTTTGTAAGCAACATAACACCTCAAAAACTGTTGAAGTCTCTAGGTGAAAGGCTGAAGGGAATGAAAGAATGACACCTAAATGATTACAAAACAATCTCCAAAACTTTGAAACAAATTGAACCCCCTGTCAGGCACAATATTTTAAGAAATGGCATAGATCTTAACAATATGATCTAAAAATACCAAGGAAAATTCTTAGCTGAAGGAAACAACCTAGTAGTGCCCTCAATACCTGGATGTCTGCTCTAAACAGAGTCATGAAGTTCATACAATAAAGGGGACCAAAACCCTTTTGGGACAAAAAATGTACCTGTAGGAGTACCTTCAAGTACCTGTTTCTGATTGGCAGGGATCTCTGAGACCAGATCAGGAGAAATAGTAACTACAATGCCTGTAGGTAAAATATGAACCAGCTCGGACCTTGGGGCTTGAGTGACACAGCAGCTACTGGACAAGGCATCCATGTTGGTATTCTTGGAACCCGGCCTATAAGTGACTTGTGATGAGCGGGAGGTGCCATATTCGATTTTGCAATATTTTGAAAATATTCGATTAAATATTCGTCATATATTAGTCAAAATCGAAATATTCGTCATTATTCTATATATTGCGAATTTTACACAAATTTATATTTGCATTGCGAATTAAACTTAGAGCTGAGTTCCTAATGGTTGTAACTTGTATTGCTAGAATTGACGAAGATAACGAATATCACGAATATAGCACTATATTCTCAATCTTCGTTATATTTTAGCAACAACTATTAGAAACTCAGCTCTAAGTTGAATTTGCAATGCGAACATATAATTGCATTGCAGATTCAACTTAGAGCTGGGTTCCTAATGGTTGTATTGCTAGAATATAACGAATATCCCGAATATAGCACTATTTTTCAATCTTCGTTATATTCTAGCAATCAACCATTAGGAACTCAGCTCTACATTGAATTCGCAATGCGAACATATACTCGCATTGCAAATTCAACTTAGAGCTGAGTTCCTAATGGTTGAGAATATAGATTTGAGAATTAAGATTGAGAATATAGTGATATATTCGTGATATTCGTTGTATTTTAGCAATACAACCATTAGGAACCCAGCTCTAAGTTGAATTCGAAATGCGAGTATATGTTCGCATTGCAAATTCAACTTAGAGCTGGGTTCCTAATGGTTGTCTTGCTAGAATATAATGAAGATTGAGAATATAGTGCTATGTTCGTGAATTCGTGATATTCGTTATATTCCAGCAATATAACCATTAGAAACCCAGCTCTAAGTTGAATTCGCAATGCGAGTAATTCAGGTTTTATTAATCGCATTGCAATTACAACTTAGTCAATTTTGTGAGATCGTGATTCTCCCATCCGACAGTACATTTTAGCATGGAGAAGTTCCCATGCACACGGGAAGTCGGCAGAAGCGGCAACGGGCATTGACTGGAGCGGGCAGAGAGCCAAGAATCCTCCGGACAGGTAAGAACAGCTATTCGGAAGTGGGAAGACAACCAGAGAGCAGCAAGGATTAACAACTTAAGAAAAAAAAAAAACGAATATTCGAAATAGGGAATATATAGCACTACATTTTCAATATTGGCGAATTTGCAAAGTGCCAATATTCGCCAAAAAATTCACCATTTGAATATTCGCGCTCAACACTATAAGTGACGACAAAATTAAAAGCCCAACGTGCCTGCCTGGGATTTAGTCTTTTATTCAGACTGTTTAAACATAAGATTTTTGTGGTGAATGAGAACTATTACCTACTGTCTAGCCCCCTCAAGAAAATTGAACCATTCCTCAAAGGCCCACTTATTGGCCAAAAGCTCACAAATGCCTATAACACAGTTGTGGTCGGGGCTTAAACATGAAGGAATGACCCCTACCTACTGGATACCTAAAAGCGGTTAGAATTATGCCGGAACTGCGACGCTGAAGGGACGCCTGAAGGGGGCCAAAAAGGACAACAAACTTGATCAAAGAGCTTTATCACAACCTCTAATTGCGATTTCGCTACCAACGAGTGAGCTGCAGCCAGGGTAATTGGATCGGAAGTAATGAAGCGTACAGAGGCATTGTGGCACCGCAGACGTCCGCTTTGGGAAACTTGTGAAAGAGAATTAGCTTGGGACGGGGCATCGGCTGCTATATTTTGGATTCGGGTACATGAACGTGTGTAATGAATTTAGTGTAGTAATGAGCGAAGCACCTGACACCTAACAAAAGATATCAGTTGGACCAAGCTGTTAATCAAATATCCATGACCGCGACATTGACATAAACATACACCATGTAACCAGCCCATTCCCGACCCCCTGCATGCACAGTTTCCATTATAGGATAAAGTTCAAACAACGCTGAAATCTGTGGAACCTTGGATTAACCAACCTCCATCGTCCACCCACCAGCTAGCCAGGGCCAAAAAAGGGCAAGAAAACCGGAGTTTGACGTGGCCTCAGGAAACTAGGAGAATTACTGTATGACCCCTGGAATAAAAGAGAAATACCATACCAATGCCTGAAAAAGTGGTCCCGCATGGAAAGTCAGCAATCGCCTGATCATCAAGGCATATATAAACACTTGATCCTGGAGAGATAAATGCAAGAAACCCTTTAATCTTGACCAATGCCACTTACGTGGTATCATGGTGAACTGATGAAATAACGAGTCGAATACGTATGCGTAAAAACGTGCGTCAAGCGTAACCCTATTCGGAATCTGGCGCCGAATCCACAGTGCGGACCAACATTCTAACAGTGCCCCTATATATATGTATATATATATATATATATATATATATATACACAAACATATAAACTAAACACACATATATATGTTTTTTTTTTTTTTAACTAACACTGGAGCCTGAACTCACACTCTGCCCCGCGCTTCCAGCTGTGGCCACATAGAGAGCGCCAGAGCCACAACTATGCGTGTCTGTGGAACCCAGCCAGCAGATCAGAGCAAGGGGCAGAGGCGAGCGCATGCCTGAATAGTGCGGGAAGAGAGACTGCTTATACACCCCACCTCACTAGTAGCTCTGCGTGAGGAACTATATTTTGGAAAACACTGAATACATGGTTGAGTGACCCCTGTAAGCGACTCCTGTGACGTGCTTTCCACGTAGTGTAATCTCACACTAAAGCCATATTAAGAAGCCTAAAATACCCTGTCTAGAACACTAGACTCAATGTCCCATCTCCAAAATAAATGTATGTTTTTTTTTGTTTTTGTTTTTCAGACATTTCATTTATTTTATAACACACCCCTTTTTTTTTTTTTTTCTTTTTTTTAAACACACACCCTTCCTGAACCTTACTACTCCCCCTGGCTGAGTGAATTCCCCTATGCGCCCCCTGGATAGAAACAACATGCTGAAGCCTAATTTGTCCGCCCCTCCCCCCGCCTGTCTAACAGCACAGCGGCCTGTGCAATACTTTATCGATCGGGTACACGCTGTTCCCTGCACCCTATGTTTTATGCCGCATGGGGAGAAGAGCGTGTCTCCCTGGCAGACCGCTCCGGTGCAGTGCTGCTCCCCCTTTCCCAGGGAGCCACACACCATTTGCAAAATTCTGCACAATATTCCTCCACAGGGCGACTAACCTGTTGTAAAGAGAATAATTTACTCTCGGCATAGGCTGCTTTGTCTGGTTCCTCATATCAGTATATCATAACAGACCTAAGGCTGAAAAGAAACTGTCAAAAGCAGGAGAGTCTCTCTCCTGGGGTCTCCCTTTACCAGTGAAATAGCAATCCCCACTCGCTGCTTTTCAGAACCGGAAGAAAAAGGCTTGAGTCTAAAATAAAATTTGCAGCCCTCCTTATCACATTGCCGACCTTGGACGAGAATGCTCATCCTACCTGGCCGGTACTTAATGCCTTAGGACGAGCATCCTCATCCTAGTGTTAATAAACACAGGTTACACAAAATTAGATTAAGTAGAGGCCAAAAGCCAATAATGGGAAGCATCACAAACCTCAACAAGCCCACTCAACATGGGACAGATACACCTATACAGAAAAGCTGAGTCTAAGAAAGCTCCAAATAAATAATAATCTTTATTAAATATATATATATATATATATATATATATATATATATATATATATAACATGATAAAAATAGAGAAAAAACACATCAAGACAAAAGTGCGGTGTACTCCTGAGTTAAGTTTACATTAGTAAAAATCTCATATAAGGGGAAGGGATGCAATAATTATACATCCCTTGACAAAATAGGTGGTCAAAAGTATCAAGTAAATGCTAGTGCATCACAATAAATAGAAAGCTATACACAAAAACCACCTCTCATACAGAATGTAATGTAACATCAATCTATAACATACCCATTAATGGAGAAGCAACCTCAGGGGAACCTCAGGTTCAGCAACAACTTCATCTGTGGTGTTGCCAAAATGCACATTGGTGTGTGCGTTTCTCCTGAGGTGATTTCCATATTGGGGGTGGGGGGGGGGAGGTTGTGTATAGCTTTTTATGTATTGTGATGCACTAGCATTTACTTAATACATTTGACCACCTATTTGCCCTTGGTCAAGGGATTTATAATTATTGCATCCCTTCCCCTTATATGAGATTTGTACTTATGTAAACTTCCCTCAGATGTACACTGCACTTTTGTCTTGATGTATTTTGTCTCTATTTTAATCATGTCTTATATACACTCACCTAAAGAATTATTAGGAACACCTGTTCTATTTCTCATTAATGCAATTATCTAGTCAACCAATCACATGGCAGTTGCTTCAATACATTTGGGGTGTGGTCCTGGTCAAGACAATCTCCTGAACTTCAAACTGAATGTCAGAATGGGAAAGAAAGGTGATTTAAGCAATTTTGAGCGTGGCATGGTTGTTGGTGCCAGACGGGCCGGACTGAGTATTTCACAATCTGCTCAGTTCCTGGGATTTTCACGCAAAACCATTTCAAGGGTTTACAAAGAATTGTGTGAAAAGGGAAAAACATCCAGTATGCGGCAGTCCTGTGGACGAAAATGCCTTGTTGATGCTAGAGGTCAGAGGAGAATGGGCCGACTGATTTAAGCTGATAGAAGAGCAATGTTGACTGAAATAACCACTCGTTACAACCGAGGTATGCAGCAAAGCATTTGTGACGCTACAACACGCACAATCTTGAGGCGGATGGGCTACAACAGCAGTAGACCCCACCGGGTACCACTCATCTCCACTACAAATAGGAAAAAGAGGCTACAATTTGCACAAGCTCACCAAAATTGGACTGTTGAAGACTGGAAAAATGTTGCCTGGTCTGATGAGTCTCGATTTCTGTTGAGACATTCAAATGGTAGAGTCCGAATTTGGCGTAAACAGAATGAGAACATATATCCATCATGCCTTGTTACCACTGTGCAGGCTGGTGGTGGTGGTGTAATGGTGTGGGGGATGTTTTCTGGGCACAATTTATGCTCCTTAGTGCCAATTGGGCATCGTTTAAAAGCCATGGGCTACCTGAGCATTGTTTCTCACCATGTCCATCCCTTCATGACCACCATGTAACCATCCTCTGATGGCTACTTCCAGCAGGATAATGCACCATGTCACAAAGCTCAAATCATTTCAAGTTGGTTTCTTGAACATGACAATGAGTTCAATGTACTAAGATGGCCCCCACAGTCACAAGATCTCAACCCAATAGAGCATCTTTGGGATGTGGTGGAACGGGAGCTTCATGCCCTGGATGTGCATCCCTCAAATCTCCATCAACTGCAAGATGCTATTCTATCAATATGGGCCAACATTTCTAAAGAATGCTATCAGCACCTTGTTGAATCAATGGCAGTTCTGAAGGCAAAAGGGGGTCCAACACCATATTAGTATGGTGTTTCTAATAATTCTTTAGGTGAGTGTATATATTTAATAAATATTATTATTTATTTGGAGCCTTCTTAGACTCTGCTTTTCAGAATGGGTGTATCATCCTAGAGTTAACAGAGTCCTCCAGAAGAACTGCCGCAATCCGCAGCACGGGACCCTGCTTTATTCGCCAGCGTTGGTGAAAACACTTATGCGGCATATTAACCACCTGTTTTCAGTGGTCATGCTGACTGCGGCATACAGGGCATTTGCGGGGGCTAAGGCAGCATTTACTTCTTCATCGGGTCCCCGTCACAGGCATCAGGACTGCCAGCTATGGAAGCCCAGGAGATCCAGCCCCCAGTCTGCTGTTAGTTAATTTTTACAGATCATCTGTGAGGTCAAAATGTTAACTACACCCCTTGGTACATATTGTGAGGGATGTTGTTTTCAAAATAGGGTCACTTCGTGGGGGTTTATATTTATTTTATTTTACCTCAGAGCCTCTGGAGTTATCAGACAAGGCTATATAAATCACCAATCAAAAGTTGCAAATGCACATGGCGCTCTTTCTCTTCTGAACCCTCACATGTGCCAGCAGTTTATGACCACATATAGGGTGTTGCCACATTCATAAAGAAATGGGTAACACATTGTGGTGTCCTTTTTTTCCTGTAACTAATTTAAAAATCTGGGCTTAAAGTAGTACTTTCACATTTGCGTTAAATTTTTCCGGTATTGAGTTCCATCCTAGGGGCTCAATATCAGAAAAAAAACTAATCAGTTTTATCCTAATGCATTCTGAATGGAGAGCAATTCGTTCAGTATGTATCAGGATGTCTTCAGTTCAGTCATTCTTATGATATTTGGCCGGAGAAAATACCGCAGCATGCTGCGGTATTTTCTCTGTGCAAAATTCCGGAACACTTGCCACTTGAAATGCAATAATGCCAGATCTGACACCAAGTGTTGCGGCAAAACGGATCCGGTTTTATGGTCTGCACATAAGCAAACCTTTAAAAATGCAAAACAAAATAAATACTGGATCCGTTTTTCCGGATGACACCGGACAGACGGATCCGGTGTTTCAATGCATTTGTTAGACCGATCGGTATCCGGATCCGTCTACAAATGCTATCCGTTTGCACATGGATTTCCAAATCCGGCAGGCTGTTCAGGCGATTGAACTGTCTGCCGACTCCTCACAACGCAAGTGTAAAAGTACCCTTAAAGCAACATTTTCAGCAACAAATCAGTTTTGCATAACGTGAGGGATGTTGTTTCTCAAATGTGATCATTTATGTGTGGTTTCTAATATGTAAGCCCCACAAAGTGACTTCATAACTGAACTGATCCTTAAAAGTGGGTTTTGGAAATTTTCTAACGCCTTCTAACGTCCTAAAAAAATTTAATTACAAAAGTAATGCCAACATAAAGTAGACATATGTGGAATGTTAACTGATAACTATTTTATGAGGTATCACTATCCATCTTAAAAGAAGAGAAATTCAAATTCAGAAAATAGCAGATTTTTTAAAATTTTCTGTGAATGTTTTTTTTTTTTTATAAATAAAGTTGATACAAGAAAACAGTCTCAGAATTGCTTGGATAAGTAAAAGCATTCCAAAGTTATTAACACATAAAGTGACAGATGTCACATTTGCATGAAACAGCCTGGTCCTTAAGGTGAAAAATGGCTTGGTCCTTAAGTTGTTAAAGACAAAAAAAAAACATTTCTGTTGCCTTCCAATTTTCCTGGAAGCTTGATTTTTGGTTTCATACAGGGCCAGCGCCACCCGTAAGCAGATTAGGCCGGCGCGTAGAGCGCATTTTCGCTGGGGACGCCTGCCTGGCCTTAGCATCAGTGTTCCCACTACAGCTATAACAAAGGGACGCAATCAGGGAAAGTATTAACGTCCGGACATTAGGACCCAGCTGCCTACAACCTTCTAAGTCATGTGCACAACAAGGAGAAGGAGCATCAGACCACGTGGGACGCTACTCAGGTCCTGGAAGGTCACAACAAACACAGCTCTCTGTACCTGCCATAAAAAAAAAATTCTAACAAATCTCGGCAGGAACAGGTCTGTAACGTTTGCACAAGCATTGCTGGGTAAATTACAAAATCCATCTGTATCCATCTTTTTACCAATAACTGTGAATGCACTGAATTGGATATAACACAGGGTCTGTTTATCACTTTACTACTGAAGAAATCATTGGAGTGAAGAGTTTGCTATATGCATCAGACCTTTATTTTGTGGAAAACATATGTACTTTAGTCTATATCATTTGAGTTGATATCACACCATATTTCAATGAAAGCCTAACAAATAAGGGTATCTTATGTAATTGTTGGACATACATGTTTTGAGAACTGATATATCCTGTAATCTTTGGGTGGTAATTACTAGGCTTAGATCACCTCTGAGAAGTGGTATATATTGCAATATCTGGGTGGTAGCAATAACCCTCCAATTGCCTAATATTGATATATGTTGCTGGAGGTTGAATTATTTTTATTGGTTTTATTTTCTATTTGCGGATCTGGGCGGGACATAGTTTGTCCCCATAGAAATGAATGGGTCCACGATTCCGTTCCGCAAAATGCGGAACAGAATTGCGGACTTGTGAATGGACCTTTACATACACACACACTGTATCCCTTACATACACAGAAAAACACCTTGCAGCCCTTACACAAAGATTCACACAACGCATTCCGTGTACACATTTAGAAACACACAATACATACCTTATACACAAACATAAACTTCTTTCTATCCCTTACATGAAAACACACTGCATCCACTACACATACACACACTGCATCCACTACACACACACTGCATCCACTACACATACTGGTATCCCTATACACTACAGTCCATAAGCACACACATTAGGCCTTTTCACACTTGCGTTCTAAATATCCTGCATGCACTTCAGTCCCGCCGGATCAGTCAGAACGCAAGTCGCCTGAAAGCATTTAAAGACTGATCTGGATCCTGATCAGTCTTCAAAATGCTTTCAGGTAACCATGGCAGCCAGGACGCTACTGAACTCCTGGCTGCCATGGTACTCCGCAGCAGTGTACTTACCTGCGCTGCGGCCGCTCCTTCATGACATCACAGGTCCCTGCGGCGCATAGATCAATGCGCCGTCCGGACCTGTTACGTCATGAAGGAGCGCCCGGAGGCCGCAGTGCAGGTAAGTACACTGCTGCGGAGTACTTACCAGGGCAGCCAGGACTTCAGTAGTGTCCTGGCTGCCATGGTAACCGATCGGAGCCCCAGTATACACTGGGGCCCCGATCGGAACTGCTGCTGCACATGCGCAGAGCTAAACGTCGGATCCAGTGATGCGCCAAAACGCCGTTTCCGGATCCGGATTAATGCTTTTCAATGGGCATTAATTCCGGATCCGGCGTTAAGGCATCTCTTCCGGATTTTTGGACGGAGACAAATCATGCTGCGGTTTTGTCAACGTCCAAGAAATGTCTACATACTGAACGGAAGACATCCTGATGCATCCTGAATGGATTTCTCTCCATTCAGGATGCATTAGGATAAATCTGATCAGTATCTTTCCGCCCTAGAGCTCCGAGGACGGAACTCTAGGACGGAAAGCAAAAACGCAGATGTGAAAGGGGCCTAAGATTCTCTACAGCCACACATAAAACATCCCCTACACACTTCACTTACTGCGAACAAACTCATGGGTGGAACATGTAGGTAGACTTATGGGTGGGCCTTATGGGCATACTCACCGTCAGGCTCTGGGGCCCAGACCTTGAGCTGTGTAAAGGGCCCAAAAAATTGAGCTGCTTCCCGTTCTCCCAGAAGTGTAAGTAGGCAATCTAGTATATTATTCGTGGCACTAGTCTATAATTTACCTCACATTACAGGGACACTATAGTCCCCAGAACCACTGCAATTTAATGTAGTGGCTCCGGTCTCTATAGCCTGTCCCTGCAGGCTTTTTAATGTAAACACGGCGGCACTGCAGCACTGGCGTTAGTTAATATGGCAGATCATATGGGTGGGGCATTGTGATGTTACATGGGGGGGGGGGCGGCAAACTTTTATTTTGCCTAGGGCGGCAAAAATCCTTGCACCGGCCCTGGTTCCATAGACAGGGAAACTGAGTTATTGCCCAGCAACCTCTGAATAGTGTCCTGATTATGGACTCTCTGAGCTACGTCCTGGACTGTCAGGGTTAGATTCTGCATTTTTTCTACCAAATTATGGACGGGATTCATAATGTGAAACAGGGAGAGTTAGGTATGGCCAGTGAATATGTTAGGATAACGACTATCATCACACACAAACAGGGATAGTGCAGCCCTAAACTGTCCTAAACTGCCCAGACCCACTATCCCTACATACTTGCACAATCACCCTAGGCAGCGACCCACAACTGGATGACAGTCCCTATACTGCAAAATGGGAAGGGTGGCACACAATCAGGGACAAACAAACAAACACGGAGAAAGTAATCATATGGGAAAAAGGTCAAAAGCCAGATGGTCCATATAGTACAAATAAGCCAGAGGCAAACAAGAAAACCAAAACATGCCAAAGAGTCAGAACGATGAGATCAATACTATACCGAACTCCAGAAGCCAAAAAAAATAAAAAAATAGTCACAAACTCAAATCCAGAAATGTAAAGCCCAGGGACAAGAAATTCACTGGCACTTTTACGGTGCCGGTGACTGTGTTTTATACCAGAGCAGAGGCAGCTTACGCCGGCGTGCTTGTATGCTAGGTGAAGCTACCGCCCGTGCATCCTAACGTTCATGAGGGCTGGCGCACTTCCTCAATTGGCCCGGGGCTCTGATGTCAGTGAGGGCCGGGCAGCATTCTTGGTTCCTCCAACACTGTCACTGATACTGTGGACCGAGTGTGTAAGTAGCTGCTATCTGGCAGTTTTTCTCCACAGTGCCGGGAAACAAATGCATTGCCATATACAAGATATGCTGGATTAATATAAGTTGTGGGCATTCAAACACAAATGGAAGCACCACAGATGTTTAGCAGCATCATTCGATCCAGTGAAAAAATGGCTGGCAGCTAGTGCAACAAGAATATTCACCTTCTCCTATTATCCCTTGCAACATCCAGGCCACATCCACATGCAGTATAGTGCCCTTGCTATTAGCATCGCTGGTTACTGCTTCTACCTCTCAGACTAGCCTTCCTCCGCTACTTCGTCATCAGCCATTGATAACAGAATGTGTGGCCAGGAAACAACTATGCAAGCCTGGAAATCCACTGGTGTTTAATTCCCACCTGCCAAGTTTCAGGCGGTGCAGACGCTGCCTTACCACTGAGTAGAGTTTAGCTGTTTTTAGGGAGCTGATGGCATAGCCAGCATTTTTTTTTCCAAAAAAGCAATTCTTGCTTTGTACTGTCACATGGCAAAATAAGGCCAGGCCCCATTTATACCACCACATTTGTGTCGCCTGATTCTTACACCAGCCACTTATCTGCCTCCTCCATAAACATTCTCCAGTCCCCAAAAGCAACAAGGCAGAGCAACACTTCTACTCCCCTCCCTACTATTATATGTGTAAAGTGAAATGTTGCCATGCTTTGTTAGAGATGATCGGCCTGGGTGAGATTAGCCACCCAGCCTATCACTTGCTAAAGTGCATCAAGCAGCAAACATCCCGCTGGCTGTCTCCCTGCCACCTCCAAATGGGCAAGGTGGTCAGCGACAATGGCAGGAACATTGTAGCCGTGCTGCACATGGGAAAAAAAACACATGCTCCCTGCATGGGAGATATAATAAATCGAGTTGTGAAATGCTTTTTTAAAAAAAGTACAGTGGCTTGCAGAGGGTGATGGCCATGTCCAGAAGACTGTCTGCATTTCAGTCATTCTTATATGGCAATGGATTCCCTCCTGGAATTGCAGCAGAAAGGTCTGCCATTGCACCACCTAATCCCTGACAATCCAAATGCAATTACACCTTGGATATGTTAGAGCTTTTTGTATGAGCAGCATAAAGTCGTAAATAATTTCATCATGCACCAGACCTCCTTAGCAGGCAGCATGTGTTGTTTTGATGTTAGGCAGTGGTGGCTTATCAGAGATGACTGATGTTTCAAACTCAGCACCTTGGAAAGGCCACCAGATTTGTCAGTAGGGGCAAATGTTCCATCAACAATGTCATCCTCCTGATACTTATCTTAGAACAGACGCTGATGCAAAAAAGGGATGGTGAAAAAAGAACAGCTTACATAAACTTCTGTCCGCCCTGTAGCTGTGGCCAATGGAGGAGAAAGTGGAGGATAATGTTGAAGAGCTGTCACTGGAAGAGGAGGACCCTCTTGTGTAAGAGGACAAGGCTGATGATTAAGACAGTACTGGCCATGATGAACGACCATCTCAATGGGAGCCAGAGCCAGAAAGAAATAAGTCCTTGGGCATGCTGGTGAGAATGGCAAGCTGTATGCTTTCTTGACTTTGAAATGACAGAACTACCCTCACCATTAAACATTGTAATGATTACTGGAGAACCATGCTTTCAGACCCTTGCTATCAAAGAAAAATGAGGCTAAGTTGCATTATTACCAGGATACACTCACTTGCCACCATCCCTGGTACCACAAGCAGCAAAAAATGCAGCAACCAGTTCAGTTTTATGAACATAATGGAACAAGTTCTTCATGTATTGTGCCAGGCTGACAAAGATTAGCAAACCTAGATATACCTAGATATACCGTCTCAACACCCAGCTTGAGTCCTACCTGGACTCTGGTCTTTTGCCGATGCATACCATCTGGAAAAGCTGGTTTGGAACAGTGTCCTGAACTGGCACTGTATGCTCTCAGAGAGGGTTTTCAGTGCGGCATTGTGACAACCAAATGGACAAAGTTGCCCTCCACTAGTTTACAAAACATCACTTTTGTCAAAATGAATAATGCATGGATCCGTAAGGGGTTTTAGGTCTGAGGCAGATAAATAGATAGGTTCCCCATCATGCCACTGTCACTGTCTGCCTACCTACCATCATGTTCTGTACCATATGTCTGCTGCTGCCACTGTCTGCCTGCCTATCATTATGTTCCATACCTCATGGCTACTGCTGCCATCATGCCACTGGCATCATGCTCTGTACCTTATAGCTGCTGCTGCCAACATTATGCTTATGTCTGCCTGTCTACCATCATGTTCCATACCATTGACTTCTGCTGCTGCCACTATCATACCACTGCCACTGCTGCTCCTCCCTGCTTTTAACCCCCTACTGCCACTACCATTACTGTTACACAGCAACCTCTACTATGACCCCTAAACAGCTGCACTCACATCTACTGTCTTGTCTGTTCCATGTTGTGCTGCTACTGCTACTATTGCGGCCACATGCATCTATTACCCTATCTTTTCCACCTCAACACTGTACTGCTGCTACCCCCAATTAAAAGGGATACATTTTCCAGGCTTGTGCAGAACAAGCCTCTGTTTCTTCTGTCAATTAAGGCTACATTTACACTAGTGTTTTGGCTTTCTGTTTGTGAAATCCGTTTAGGGTTCTCAAAAGCAGCCCAAAACTGACCAGTTTTGCCCTAATGCATCCTGAATGGAAAGGATCCGCTCAGAATGCATCAGTTTGCTGCCTGATGAAGCGGAGCCAGATCCATCCTGACACACAATGTAAGTCAATGGGGGCAAATCTGTTTTCTCTAACACAATGTGGCACAATAGAAAATGGATCCGTCCCCCATTTCAATGGTGTTCAAGACAGATCCGTTATGGCTATAGAAGACATAATGCAACTGGATCTGTTCATGATGGATGCATGCGGTTGTATTATTGTAACGGAAGCATTTTTTGCAGATCCATGACGGATCCGCAAAAAACGCTAGTGTGAAAGTAGCCTAAAACTTGTGCATGTATAAATATGGGCAAGCATTCTGTGTGCAAAAACATTATCTGCCCCGATAAGGGACAATTTTTGGAAGCTTTGCAATATAAAAAAGCATAACACGTGCAACGGGACAGAGCGTTTTTAAACAAGTGGTTTGTTAACACATACGGTCGTGTGCATGAGGCCTTAAAAATGAAAACTCAAAAACAGACAACTGCCTGGTAATGAAGTGTTAGAATGTCACCTAATACATTAAGCATTAGAAAATTGAGATTTGTGCTAGAACTCAACAGTCATCAGCTACTATATCAAGAAATTGTTTGTATTACTGACATCCTGTTTGTAAAAAAAAAAAAAAAAGTAAATATCAGCATTTTTAATCGAATGTGAACCAAAGTTGCATGTGCCAATAAACTGCTACTAAGGGCTCATGCACATGACCGTATTTTGTTTCCTTGTCCGTTCCGTTTTTTTTGCGGACAAGATGCAGACCCATTCATTTCAATAGGTCCGCAAAAAATGCAGACAGCACACCATGTGCTGTCCACATCAGTATGTCCGTTCCGTTGACCCGCAAAAAAATAGAGCAATGATAGGCATTATTACAATGGATCCACAAAAAAACGATGCCATACGCACATCATCCGTTTATTTTTGCTGATTTTTTTTTGCGCAAATTGCGGACTGCATAACACATACGGTCGTGTGCATGAGGCCTAAGTCATCAGGCGGCTCTTCATTCAGTGTTCGTCTTGTGGTTGGATCCCTACCTATGAAACTTTGATGGGCTATAATAAAGATGGCCATCAAGTTTGTATTCCCCAAAAAATCCTTTATCTTATTGTCTTCATTATAAATTTAAAACAAGACCTTTTCTGCATGAATCATAACTAGGACTCTTTCTTCACCATAACGGCACAGGGCATGGCAAATAAAACACGCATGTGGAATGATCCTAATACTAATCAATCCTTGTCTATTTCCTCCCATTTATTCAACTTGGTGTTTAAATTCCAGTGTCAAAATCATTAAAATCTGTATTTTAAAATATGTCAGTAATAGTTTCAATAAATTAGCACTTAAGATGGCAATAGCTCAACATGTGCTGATGGAATGTATGTGGGAGGACATTCTTCTTCATATGACAAAGCTGAAAATGACTTTTGTAAAACTTTGACAGCACACTCCATTGTTCTTATCTATGTTTTGTAACCTTTCACAAGCTGCTAGTATGATGGTATGACACATTTCAGTTCATAAACGTTTCCAATCAATGTTATTTTGACACTTCTAATACAATTATACAAATATATGATAAATTCAGTGTTCTGTGTATATCTGCCCATTTAAGTAAAACTCATATAATGTAGGCCAAGTTCAGTCTACATTCATAGAAATGTCCAGATTACATGTCAGTAAATGCTCCCCGTTAGAGTACGATCACATAGTCAGGTTTCTGGATGGAGTTTTGGAATCCAAATGGTATCTGTCCTTTATACTTCCTATCCTTTGATGATCCATTCCTGATTTTGGCTTCCAATTCTGCATGCACAAACCTGTCCGTGTGGCCGTACCCTCAGAGTTGAGTGAAATGATTATATACAATCAAAATGTAACCCAAAAGACATGAACGATGCGTTTAAAATCTCCAGACCCTTTCACGTTTCCGCATTTTGTTCTGTTGTCGCTTTGCGCTGAAAAAAATTATTTTAAAGCTTTTCACAAGCAATCTGCTCTCATACCAACTCATAATTAGAGATCAGCAAAGAACAAATGCTGCGCGCCACTACATTTGTCCCAATGACTCTAAGGGAACATTCTACTGTATTGGGGCTTGTGAGGCAGTGACAACCCTCATATATATTAGTGGAGATGTATGTTATGATTTGCTGGGTTTTCCACACGATCACCTGGCCGAGGGGAGGCCAGGTATATTAATCACTTGGGGATAAGGCAATCCTCAGAGTGGGAGAGTGGAAGGAAATTGAGAAAGAAGCCTGCAGAGGCTCTGTGTGGTTCCAGCCAGGAGGGCTGGGCGGCCACAAGGCTAGGGAAGCCTGAGTTTGGGGGGACCCAACGATGCCTGAATAAGAGGGGTGTCACATGGTCAGAGTCAGGAGGACTGCTGGACCATATCCCCCCAAGGTATTTTACTGCTTCCGCCAGGAGTATTGGTGGGTTGCATTGGTCACCACTAGAACGCTGTCTGACCAAGGCCAAATACCGCAGTGTGAACACTGACCTAGAGGTGAGTTCGGGAAAACCTCTTTATAGTTAGTGTCTAGCCGGGCAAGGGTTTATTGCTTTGTGTTGATGTAACACATTGTGATGTGAAGCCGCGACTTCAGGGGGCCGAGGGATGCCAAACTTGGAAGTGTGATGTGCAGTGTGACAAATAAAGCACAGTTTAAGCTTGAAAACCCCTGATTGATAAGAAGTCTGTCATTGCTGACCCCTGAGAGAGAGATCCCTTACAGGGTACTAAGGCATTCTACTGCGTGGAGGCACTAATGGGGCATAACTACTATATTTGGGCACTAAGGGGGATGGAAGTATAGCTTCCTTCAACTTCCTCACAAAGAAAATACTTTGTTGGGCCTTCCTTATCAAATAATTCAAACAAAATTCCCTATCTGGGAGATAAAATCCAACTTGTCATCCTAGTCACTATACAAGGTCACAGAGAAATATGTTCCTTACCAAATTAGATGTATTAACTCTTTAGTGACCCCCATATGCCTTTTTACAGTGGTCACTAAGGGGCCTTGGGCTGGGGCACTGCTTTTTTAAGGCAAGGCTTCAGCCCAAGTTAGGGCTAAAAGTAAGTGATAGATGTCCCTAGAGGTAGCAGAGGGCTCGACATATTGATTGGAGACGGTAATAAGCAGTCTTTGATCACATGATTCCCATGATACACTGTATCACGGGGATCACGGAAAATGCTGGCAATGGAGCTGATGGCAGTAAACTTTTTCGAGAGAGAAAGTCTACTATGCAGATTTGGGAAAGCCGAGTCTCGATCCTCAAGCGCATTCCCTTAAAAGGGGTTTTGTGATTTCAGAAAATAACAACTATTATGTAGAGAAAGTTAATACAAGGCACTTACTAAAGTACAGATGTAGCAGAGTTAACCCACAAACTCTTAACTCAAATTACCACTTGGGACTGAACCCGAGTTCGGAAAATGTCTTTTTTACAGTATAAATCAATTTCTGAAGTTATTATGCAAAGTCTTGCGAGACTTCGCAAAGTATTAACTTCAGCTCATCGGAGCCAATATATTCTAATACTGTACAGATCACTCCGTACAGTATTGGAAACAAAGTTTTATGCAAATCTACTTCGAATGTTTCATCCGAAGTTGATTCGCTCATTCCTAGTGATCAATATCTTATCTGTGGGTACCCAACACCTGGCACCCCACCGATCAGCTGTTTGAAGAGGAGTATATCACCCAAAAATTAGACCACAATTTTCAGCGAATGAAAATCGAAAAAACTTTATTAACAATGATAAATACATACATGTTAAAACAAGGCAGCAAAAAGGTGAGACACAAGGATGAGGAACAGGAACCAAGGGGGGACTGGGAGGTCAGCACACCAAAAAACAGGTAGAAAAAAAAAATGCTAATAGAGCAGAGATGAATAAATGAAACTCCAAGGCTCCAATGAGCAATAGACCCCGGGCAAATATTGCAGCAAAGGTAAATGTAGGAGCAAAAACTTGGATGGTGTGTCGATCTCTCAGCCGCCTCCTGACCCAACACCGTTTCGCCAGAGACCTGGCTTCTTCCGGAGATATAACATTGAGAAAAGATACCCCTAATATAGTGCCCTCACAGGTGTATACTATAATAATTAAAAGACCTGGTGACGCCCATACCAATAGGGATGGCGTGCCGGACATGTCCAGCCAATCATCAGCATCAAAGGGAGGAACGGGGGCGGGGCAGGTCTGGCATAGCGGTCATGTGACAAGGCACCTGACCGCAGCATCAGAGACACAGCCCAGTGACCGCCTCCGCTACCCGCTGGAAGCCAATCAGCAACATAGAAAAGAAATGCCGGTTGCGGGACAGCTATGACAATGTTATATCCCTGGAAGAAGCCAGGTCTCCCTAGCCTGACGAAGCCTGGTGGCGAAACGCGTTGGTTGGTGAGGGGACACTGGGAAGGGGGCAGCCCATGCTCATGTACCTGCTTATATACATTTACTTTGATTGTTATTTTACTCATTGTGTGATCACATGTGTTCCTGCTTGCATATGATACTGTCTGGCACAGGTATTGTATATTACTATTTCTAATCTATATCTGACACTGTGTCTTACAATGTACTTGCACTTAACCCTGGTTGGTCTTATTATCGCTTATGAACATTGTTTGACACTGTGTCTTATAACTTACCATTATTAACCCTTGCTTGCATCTGCACTTTATTTACACCTTGCCTGCAGCAACACGTGACCACATTATGTAAACTTTTGATTTCATGTATGAATTTTTTCATGTCATGTACTAGCCCCCTTTCCCACATGTCTCTCGTCTGATCATTTCCCCTGTTCCATATGAGACTCCATATGTATGTTTTAATGAATTTTTTCTTTGATAAATAACTAGTGTTTGACTATATCTTTGTGCATATATATTATATATGGGTAAACACATGTACATTACATGAACAGTTACATAATATTAGAGATGCCCAGTGTAGAGGACCTGGAATAAATGCATAAGATGACATGAGGTTAGACCAATAGAGACAGTAGCAAGGTGCAGAAGTGGTAACACCACTCTGAGGTGTTACAAATATACCACAAAACACACTGTGGCTTGCATTAACATACTTTAAAATAATCATTTATGAAGATAGCTATAATTTTGTAATGCATTTCTTTTACCTTTATTGCGCCTATCTTCCTTTCTGAAGTTCTTTCTTATTTCCTGTGGTATTATGTCCATGGGCGTGTCAAAGCTGCATCAGGGGCAGTGATAGGAGAGTGTCTATGTAACTAGCTGGATGGGAGGAGATATAAATAAGCTGGATGTTGTTAGGGCCAGTGCTGGAGCTATGGCAGAGAAAGGAGTAGTGCATGATGGTTTTGGTTGGATACAAAAGCAGGAAGTGCTACATACAGGATGTAACCAAACCAGAATTATTTGTTTACCTAGTGAATTGGGTCAGGAGTCCAAACTGAAAAAAGAATGGGCAAGTTGTACATGAGGCAAACAACTACATGAGCATATCTGTTAAAAACTAATGTAATTGCAAAATATCTCTTAAATAGAGATGTCCCGAACTATTCGCCGGCAAACAGTTCCCGCCGAACATAGCTTGTTCGTATACGCCGCGGCGGGCGTACATATGCGATGTTCGCATTCGCCCCTATACTTTATCATTGAGCAAACTTTGACCCTGTACCTCACAGTCAGCAGCCACATTCCAGCCAATCAGCATACCCTCCCTCCCAGACCCTCCCACCTTCTATCTAAACGCAAGGACGGCATCCATCTTAGATTCGTTCTGAAGCTGCAGTGTTAGAAATTGTAAATCGCAATGCGATTAATATAACCTGTATTATTCGCATTGCGATTACAACTTAGAGCTGGGTTTCTAATGGTTGTATTGCTAGAATATAACGAAGATAACGAATATAGCACTATATTTGCCTATACCAAATGTAAATATGCAACCAAATGTGGCAAAATAAACAAAAAAAGAAAATAAAAAATAAAAAAATTATAAAAACGCAGATGCGTAATTGTAGGTATTATCGCTTTGAGAAATTAAGATTACAACTTTGGCGAGTTTGCTAATGGTGGGATAGTAGGAAGTAACAAATACAGTGCTATATCTATGAATAGTGCATTATAGAAGTTGGATTCGCAATGCAATTAATATAACCTGCATTATTTGCATTGCAATTACAACTTAGAGCTGAGTTCCTAATGGTTGTATTGCTAGAATATAACGAAGATTGAGAATTCAATCTTCGTTATATTCTAGCAAACCAATCATTAGGAACTCAGCTCTAAGTTGAATTCGCAATACAATTAATGCAGGTTATATTAATCACATTGCGAATTCACCTTGCCACACTCTGCGTCAACTACGTAATGTTCCATAGGAGTTTTGCCATGGATCCCCCTCTGGCATGCCACAGTCCAGGTATTAGTCCCCTTGAAACAACTTTTCCATCACTATTGTAGCAAGAAGGAGTCCCTGTGGGTTTTAAAATTCGCCTATCTATTGAAGTCTATGGCGGTTTGCCCTGTTCGCACGTTTGCGAACATTAGCGGAAATTCGCGTTCACCGTCCGCGAAGGGAAAATTTTATGTTCACGACATCTCTACTCTTTAATGATGTATTCAAATATTGATCTCATATTGCATTCGATGTTTGTGAAATTTGCAATATGACTGTGATGTGCAAATGCATCTTTACAGAATACACCCTGCTATTAGACCAAGAAATCTAAAAATAGTGAGTAATAGCTAAGTGGAAGTAAAATCTGAAAGGCAATAGGGAAAAAACTGAAATTGTGTTTCCTTGACACTTTTATTTCTCCTGCATGTAGCAGCAACTTAGCATGTGTTCGCATATAGAGTGTTATTATATCAGAAAATACTTATTCAAGACTCACTTTAAGTTTCTGAACCTTCAAACTGAGAGCTGTGGTTTTGATTGTGGTTCTGCTCTTAAATATGGATAAGTCTCAAATAGTAACATAATTATGGACATCACTTATTTGCTTTCCTTACCTATGGACTGTTTGTCTTAATGGATAAGTAAACAAGGTGTGTACAGAAATGAAAATCATGGTGGACTTTCCTAAAATGTTCCTTCAATCTTTATATTGTATATAACCAATACTGTTAAGCCCCCTCTTTTCTAAACCGTTTTAAAATGTGGTAACAATAAGTGTATATTCTGCAAATTCTTGTTACCTGAGAATGTCTTTGAAAGTCCAGATTTTTCACAAACATGATAAAAAGAGTTTCATTTTGTTCTGAAACTATGTATATTGTATATTTACTTACTTGTGGTTATGGCATAATCTGTACCCTGAACTTCTAGATCCTTGTGTAAAAGATATTTTCTAAAGATTAAGACCTAAAATATCCAATGACCAAACTATTGCATGATGATTTCATTAAAGGCTTGTTAATAGCAGGTATTGGAAACATTTTAGTTCTCCTCAAAGAGGGGTTATTCTGCCATTTGACTTTTTCATAAAGTTCTCAGTGCTTGTGTTTATTTTCTTTTGCATATTTCTAAGACTCATGCCCTGCCTATACCTATCAAAAGAGAGAGAGAGTTGGATTATAATTTTTTTTAAAGAATAAAAGTATAATAATATTAGTATTCTCAAACTGGACTGGTATGGTTCTCAAATATGCAGCCTGTCTATCTACAGTTTATGTTAGAGGTGAAGCTTTGAATATGTGTATGACATTCAGAAAACATTTACTAGTGCCTCAGACTTCCTAATATTGCTCTTATGCTTAGCAATGATCAACGTTTGAGAACTTTAGATTGCAATAGATAATAATTGAATATGAAACTCTATCTATCTATGGTCGCAGAGCTAAAATCGGATACAGAAAATCAGTGGCAAAATTAGAAGATGAAAACAGGTTGATTTTGGTGGCTAATTGATAGGTGATCAATATTTATATGCCAGAAAACCCCTTTAGGTATTGTAACCTTCAAATAGTGCTGCTTCAGACAGTTCACATGAAATGGTTTTGATGAGTATAAAATAATACATGTTGTAGTATAGTTAACTATATTAATTAAATCAAGATGTCAGGTCATAAACTTCAAAAGCTTCCCCAAAAAACTGAGCACATTTATTTTAAATGTTTGTGGTTCAAGAAGAAATATCACATTAACTGGGGAATGAACCAAACACTAACATAGTTAACGTTTTATTTTTTTTAGCTGCAGATCTGCTAACTCTTCGCCTTCTCTTCTGCCATCCAAGATGGCTGCACGGCTTTTCAGACTTTTCTACATTGGACATCGGTAGCCCAGAGACTTTATACTTGTTCAGCCCTGCTCTTGAATTGGTCAGCACTGCTCTTGTGAACATACATAGGTCCATAACCTGGACAACAGCTTCCAATAGATCCTTTTACTAACTTGATAAGCCTAGCACGGTGCATTAAATATTAATGTGAGCAGAGCTGGCTGTTTCAAAAGTAACAGGAAGTCTCTTTGGAACTGACAGATCTGCAGCTAAAAAGATGAAAAGAAGGTCACCATGAAAGTATTTAGTTTTTCCCAAGTTAATGTGATTGTTTTTCCTTGAACCTGAGGATCGATTTACCTCATTCTCTACCACTGTTTAATTACTGATTTTTATTTTTTGCCTAATATAACACATAGTGACATGACAATTTGTGTGCCTTGTCGTTCACTGGCTTGTTTCTTAGCAGCATACCATGTAGTCAGATGTGGAACTGCAGATATCAAAAAGGGGTTGTGCTTCATACAACTAATTTTATTTTCTCTTTCAAAGCATATGTATGCAAGAGAATTGTATTAGCATTGGAATAAGGTTGCTTTCCCTCTGAGGGACCCAGCTAATCCTTTTCATTCTATAGGCCCCTTGCTTAATTTTAAATGACCACCTTCTGGTCACTTTTTCATAAATAGTTATCTAACCTGGACTAAATCTTCCAAGAAAACCTATTACTATCTCGATAAACCTAGAATAATGCAATAACTGTAAATGTAACAAAATCAAAACATTCAGTGACATTTTAAAGTATATGGGCCAGATTTATCATTACACTTACATCTTACTCCACTTTTACATATGCCCAAAGTCACTTTTGGCTGGTCAGACTTATTAATGGTCCTTTAATACTGTGATAAATGTGGTTTAACGGTAGCAGTTTATCCATCAGTAAGCGGCTTTACAAAAGTCGCACGTCTTTACAAAAAAATTGCATGTTCTATTAAAAAGTCGCATAAGATAAGCATGGTCCCCCTTGGAGTGAAATTGCGCTTTTTTTTTGCGACTTTTTAAATGGTTGCAATAGTAAATATGTCTAGAGATTCATTTACATAAGACAACACACCGAATTTCACAAAACTGGAGAGCTTAGTGCAGAGCTTGAAAAAGTCAGAAAAAAATGCGCAATTTTACCGATTGCACATTTTTTTGCAACTTTTTCACTCCATTAAAGTAACTTTAGCTAATGATAAATCTGGCCCTATGTATCTGTACTATGTTGTTCATACATACCCTATTGTAATAACAAAACTCTTGATCAAGTTATATTTTAGACTCACAAATGCTATGGGTTTAAAATAAGAAAACCATGAATGCATTTGAAAATAATAATAGTTATGAAGGCACATATATTTACTTTTTCTAAAGCAATTTGATATAAGTGCACATTTTGTGGTCCCAGTAACCATAAGTTAGAATTTAAAGAAGTCCTGTCACCTGGCCTGACATGTCTGTTTTCATAAATAGTAGTATTCCACATAAAATGATCATTCAGGAGAATCTTTCTTTATGACTCTTTGTTGTGCCATTCCTCTATTATTCCAGCTGGAAGTTTATAAATAGATGTACATCTGGGTGAGTTTGTTACTGCAGAGTCTCACTCTACCCAATTAGTGCTGCCAGTGGCAGACTGTGCAGGGACACACCCGAACTGTCATCGCCCAGTTGTATATTCATTCATAAACATCTAGCAGGACTAATAGAAGAATGACATAACATACAGTTATAAGAATATATGCTTCAGAATTGTTATTACATGTGGAATGTCAGAAGTTGCTAAAACAGACATGTCCGGAAAGGTGACAGGTCCCCTTTAAGAAGTCCATCAGAATATAGATTAATTATTTAATATTCACAAACACAGTTTCAGTCACTTTGTATTAAAGAGTATAATGGTTCATTTAAAAACATAAAGATAATTGCTCCCAGGCCAATGTTTTCTGACATGTATGTTCTAGTAACTACTTGCATTCTCCATGTAATAACAATTCTGGAGCGTCTATTCTTATGATTCTATGATGTGCTGTTCCTTTGTTATTTCTAATAGAAGTAATAAACAAATTGCCAGCAGCTTGTAGTAAAGGTACATATGGGTGTTATCAGCTTGGGGTGTGTTCCAGCACTGATTGGACAGAGTCGAACACACCCACTACTGGTAACACCCAGAAGTACCTTTAATGCAGATTGCTGGCAATTTATTTGTAAAATTATAGCAGGAATAATACAGGAATTACATAACATAGAATCATAAGAATAGCTGCTGCAGAATTGTTATTATATGAATAAAATGCAAGTAGTACTAAAACTGACATGTCAGGAGGGTGACAGGTCATCGTTAATATAGATCACCCAAGCTTTTCAGGGTGGATGTTTACTAATATGCTGTCTTGTCATTTGCCTTTGTATCTACAGCACTTGGAAAGTCTCCTTCTGATTACAAGCAAGGCCAGTCAATAAACAAATTCCAAGAGAGTTCAATCCCAATCACTTGAACTTGTCACCTTCCTGTCTATTCTAGTTCTAATGGTATGTAATCTTCTTTTCTTCTTCCTTTTCTTTTTTTGTCTGACTTTCTACTGATACTTGGATTTAGCATTGAAATAATCACTTAAAAAAGCATAATTCTGTTGCCGGATGCTTGCATTTTACCCAGCCTTCTTTGTAAGCATTACTATCAATGAAACATGGTTTTAGCCTCTAGCTGTACAAATATAGTGTCATTGTTTAACTTGGCATATTAGCTGGTGGCACCCAGATAGAAACTTCCTTATCATGAAACTAAAATGACCCACCAAACTACTTCAAGGCTGAATTAGCATAATATTAGACTGATTCACTTGATTCTTATTGATTTATTTCCCAGCAAACTGGTTTTACGTAATTTATTTAATTGTCACTTGAAAATACATATATCAAGGCTCAGTTTTTAATTAATCACAAGAAAAAGTCATTACAGTCAATAAGGCTACTTTTCTCTTGTATAAGACATCACAGCCTAAGCACATACAGGTAAATTCAGACAATCTATCAGACAATCTGGCAAAAAAATAAAAAAATAGTAAGTGTAAATGGATTTGTAGGCTACTTAGCTGACCAGGGAAATTTGTTTTTTAAACATTCAATATGTTTGTCTTTTCAGAGGGAGAATCATCTTGCATGTTAAATTCACAGAAGTTTAACATGGGATATTCAGTACCACACTATGTATAGTGGTCTCCCTGGTCTTCCAGAACTTATGTTTTTCTGTGGCACTTGGGAGAAAAAGGTCATAAGTTACCTTAGAGTGTTATGTGCCAATTTTCAGGGTAATTGGAGCATGTTTGACTTGGGCATAATTGATTTAGACTTGAATCTAATTATATATTTTTTTAAATTGTTAAAACAAATTTCAAGAAGTCTTCTGATATCTAAGCAAAACAATAGCAACAAAATGATATCCTGATGAGTATATTCCTGCAACCCATAGCAAGTCTTAAGGTTGTCACACAAAAATGGGTGCCAGAGTGAGTACATTATGAGGAGATCCCAATATATAGTAGAAATCCAGAGCACCCCCTACTGTATGAATGGAAAAACTATCACATAGGAACAAAATCATCCTAATAGTTAATCTTATAAATGATGTTCAGTGTTCAGGCAAGAGCTAATGTGAGTTAATTCTATTGATACTAAATAACAGGTAGCTAACTATGATTAAATCACCTCTGAGATCCTCACTACAATAAAGAGTGTCTAGACAAATTATGAAGAAATGAACAACACATTTTCATATCATAATGAGTCAAAGGTGTTTAATCATCATTATAATACAGAGCTTAGAGACTTGCTACTACATCTTACCCTGGGTTCAGACCTGAGCATTCTTGAAACGCGCGTTTTAGTCGCGCGTATTACAGCGCCTTTTTGCAAATAGGGAACGGGCGTCGTACGCGCGTTCTTGTGATTGACTAATGTGGTGTCAATCACAACACGCTCGACAAACGCCCCCAAAAAAGTTCAAGTACTTGTTTATTTGTAGGGCGTTTTGCAGCGCGTTCGAACGCGCTGTAAAACGCGAAAATGTGAACCAGTCCCATAGGGAAGCATTGGTTTGCATGTGTTGAGCGTTTTACAGTGCGTTCGAACGCGCTGTAAAACGCGCAAGTGTGAACTTAAGGTTAGGGAGACTAACAATCTACAAGTGTATGATGGTCTGTTTGACAATTTTTGCCTCTACAATTTGTTAGCTGTTTTTCCTTGGCATTCAGTTTTAGAATCAAAACCTCTATATTACTTATACTATATCTTTGACTACAGTCATATTCAACCTTTTCTGAAACCTGACCCTATGGAAAATTTCAAAAGAAAACCTTTGTCAATATTATTACAGAATAGTATGCAGTATAATGACATTATCATCAGTGCCATAGTTGTAATCACCAAGATAGTGCAAAAAAGTTGATGTTTTTTATTCACACATCAGTGCAGGCGACGTTTCGGCTCTAAACATGAGCCTTTCTCAAGCTTGAGAAAGGCTCATGTTTAGAGCCGAAACGTTGTCTGCACTGATGCGTGAATAAAGAACTACTTAGTCTGTGCTGCCACATCTTTTGTTTCTCTCTCACTCACTCTCTCTAACTCTCTCTCTCTCTCTCTCTCTCTCTCTCTCTCTCTATATATATATATATATATATATATATACTTCCAATATAAATTAAAATGTATTTGTATTTTCAATTTTTATTGAAATTGCAGATTTATGAGAAATGCAGACTGACAAAAGAACAAATCATCACTTGCTATTTCTGTTGATTGAACACACCAAATTTAAATAAAAGAGAGAGACATTTCAAATCACCCTCCTGCTTTAGAGTAAAACTTCCAGCTTACTGTATATCCAGTGAATTTCTCTGGTTCTGTCTGAGAATGTACAAAAATGTGCCATTTAGGCCTCATGCACACGACAGTATTTTTTTGCGGTCCGCAAAACGGGGTTCCGTTGTTCGGTCATCCGTGTCCGTTTTTGCTTCCGTTGTGTTTCCGTGTGTCTTCCGTTTTTTTTAGCGGACATGACACAAAAGATTTTACCAAAAGACAGGCTGACAATTTTTGCATAGTGCCTGCCAAGGGATCCACAAAAAAAACGGACGCGCAACACGGATAACACACGGATGGCCATCTGCATATTTTCACGGTCCCATTGACTTGAATGAGTACGCGAACCATTTTTCGTGGACAAGAATAGGACAGGTTATATTTTTTTGACGGACTGGAATCACGGACCACGGACGCGGAGGACAAATGGTGCATTTGCCGAGTTTTCCACGGACCCATTGGAAACCAATGGGTCCACAGAAAATCACGAAAAATGGCACAACGGACACAGAATCAAACAACGGTCGTGTGCATGAGGCCTAAGTCAGACCTTCCAAGTCGGCAGATCAGTAGTGGACAAATATTGTGAAAAATAGTCTGTACATAATGGTCAGGCCTCCAGGAAAAACAATGAGTAAACTGCTCTTCTCTTTTTCTAGCTGTGGTCTCCAAGAAATGAAATTAGAATATGTGTGTGTTTGTATTTCTGATATATGCAAGGATGGTTGTTTCTTGTTCCATTTACTAGTAGCACATGGTATGACATGACATGAAAAGGTAGCACTTAGGAAAAAAAATACTATAGACCAGGAACACATTAGTGTGGGAATCACCCTCTTCATAACAGAGAAAGTGACTGATTGATAAATTATGGGTATGGCCTCATGGTCAGGTTTCTGCATGCATTTGTGGAAGATGAAAACGGCAGTGAATTAAAAAAAAAGAAGACATCAAATCTGTCCTTTATGTTTTCTCTCCTTTTAAGATCCACTCCTGATTTTAACTTTCAAAACTGCATGCAGAAGCCTGACCATGTGGTCATACCCTAGCAATGCTCATAATGTTGACAATTGTCTGAATTGCTAAAGGGAGACTTAATGATGATTATATACAGAATGAGCGGTGAGCACCTCCAGATTACATTTGTCCAAGATCATAAGTGTCATAAAGGGCTTCTGAAAAGAGAGATCTCAGATAGGGTTTGTCCCTTGTTTTAACCCCTTCTTGACTTAGTGAGTTTCTATTTTGTTTTGTTTTGTTTTATTCCCTGCCTTCCAAGAACCTTATTATGTATATATATATATATATATATATATATATATATATATATAAATATATATATATATAATGTTTTTTTTTTTGGGGGTCTAGTTTGTGTATGTCCTTTCTAATAGCACCATTTAATAATTTAACAATGTAGCAAGAAGCTGGAAAAAATTAAAAATGTGGTGGAAATAAAAAAAAAATAAAAAAAGCTATTCCATGTTAGTTTTATGGATTTCATTTTTACAGTGTAAATATAGTAACAGAGTATATAAGACCGAAAAAAGACATTAGTCTATCCAGTTCGGCCTGTTTCCTTCAAGTTGATCCAGAGGAAGGCAAAAAAAAAACTGTGAGGTAGAAGCCAATTTTCACCACTTAAGGGGAAAAATTCCTTCCCGACTCCAATCAGGCAATCAGAATAACTCCCGGGATCAACTACCCCTCTCTAGTAGCTATAGCCTGTAATATTATTACACTCCAGAAGTACATCCAGGCCCCTCTTGAATTCCTTTATTGTACTCACCATCACCAACTCCTGAGGCAGAGAGTTCCATAGTCTCACTGCTCTTACAGTGAAGAATCCTTTTCTATGTTTGAGTACAAACCTTCTTTCCTCCAGGCGCAGAGGATGTCCCCTCGTCATAGTCACAGTCCTGGGGATAAATAGATGGGAGAGATCTCTGTACTGACCCCTGATATATGTATACATCGTCGTCTCAGTCGTCCCCTCAGTCGTCTTTTTTCTAAAGTGAATAACCCTAATTTTGACAACCTTTCAGGGTACTGTAGTTGCCCCATTGCAGTTATTACTTTAGTTGCCCTCCTCTGAACCCTCTCCAGCTCTGCTATGTCTGCCTTGTTCACAGGATCCCAGAACTATACACAGTACTAGATGTGTGGTCTGACTAGTGATTTGTAAAGTGATAGGACTATGTTCTCATCACGGACATCTATGCCCCTTTTGATGCAACCCATTATCTTATTGGCCTTGGCAGTAGCTGCCTGACACTGGTTTTTACAGCTTAGTTAAAATTAAAATTCCTAGATCCTTTTCCATGTCAGTGTTACCGAGTGTTTTACCATTTAGTATGTACGGGTGACTTGCATTATTCCCTCCCATGTGCATAACTTTACATTTGTCAGTGTTAAACCTCATCTGCCATTTCTCTGCCCAAGCCTCCAATCTATCCAGATCCATCTATAGCAGAAAACTGTCCTCTTCAGTGTTAATTACTTTAAACAGTTTAGTGAAAAACATTGGAAGAACACTGATAAAAAAATAAAAAATAACAGATCATACAGTCTGGCAGAAAATGTTCCATGCATTTTTTTTTTCTGTCCTACTATGGACCAGCTGAATCAGAGCCTAAGGTACACAAGTTTGTAATTGATATACTGTATGTGAACACAACCTTAGAGTCTACACAAATCCACTGCTTCTTGAATGTTAGCATACAAGGGTGTAGGGAATTAATAAAAGGATCACGTAAAGGAGATGAGAATAACAGGAAACTTAACCATTAATAATTGTGTATTAAATTTACATTTACAGTTCTGAATAATAATCAAAAGTAATCTCATTTTTTTTTTTTTTTTTTTTTGCTGCCCTATATGAGTGTGAGAATTAACTGGTAATAAAGTATAGGTGAAAGTCACTTACTCAAATTGACTCATTATGGTCTCTATATTCACTGCTGAGATGAATTAAGCTCTGCAGTCAGTTCAACACAGTGCATGAGTGCTTGAGTTCCGTTATTGATGAGTCATGAGTTTCGGTTGTCCCTCCCTCCACACTTCTTTTTTTAAAATTTTATTAAACAATCTTAATTCCATACCAAATAATGCATCAGAATTGTAATTTCTATACCCTTAACCCCCCCCCCCCCCAATTCCCACCCCTTTGTGATCAGACTCCCATTACCTAGACAGAGGAGGTAATGAGGAAGGAATAATGAGAAAGGGGGATAAGGGGATAATGAGAAAGTTGAAAAAAAAAAATTAATATTCCATTCTCCCCAGAATTTTGTTGTTTATATAGGATAATTTCATAGCTTTTAATCTTATCAACAAGACTAAACTATGTATTTATAGTTGGAGCCTTAGATAAGAAAACAGGACCGTGCAATCAGTAGCCTTGCCAAGAATATTATCTTAACCAGAAGATTGCGTTTGTAGCTGTTGCACCCTACTTTGGAAAAATCACTTAAAATCCAAAACTTTACCGTAAATGGAATAATAACTTACAATTTTTGACTAATATAGCTATGTATTGCTTCCCAATATTCTTCTAGTTCTACACAGGTCCAGAGCAAATATAAATGATCAGCCTCAGGTAAATCACATTGTTTCTCAAACCCCATTTATGAAGCCTTAACCTCTTACGAATGCAGGGTGTACAGGTACGACCTGGCGTCCTGGTACTTAAGGATCGAGGGCGTACATGTACGCCATGCGAATTTCCAAACACCGCTGCACAGGTGGCGGTAATCGGAACAAGGTGCCTGCTAAAATCATTCAGCAGGCACCTTGGCGCAATGCCCAGGAGGGTCCTGTAACCCCCCCCCCCCCTTAAAAGTTGCTGTTAATTTGTTTTTTTTGCCCCCTTCTGCAGCCCTCTTACTGATTGGCCAGAGGAGCGTTGCAGGGAGAGGTTGCGGGTGGCGCTAATAGGCGGCACGGGAGGCGGGCGGTGCGGCAAGCGGGATTGCAATTGCGATCCCCGGTCCGCCTCCTCTGTATTCTTCCCTGGTGGCCGAGTGGTTCTAGCAGAGTGTCAGCACATTGCTGACACTGCTAAAAACTGCTGACATCTGTAATGCTGCAGGTGTCAGCAGTTTAACCCCTTCCATGCCGCGGTCCGTACGGACCGCTGTATAGAAGGGGTTAACAGGGAGGGTGCTCCCTACCTCTCCCATCGGGGGCTGCTGTGCCTTTTCAGCCCCTGACAGGATGGGATCACAAAGGGAGGGGGCCCCCCTCCTTCCCCATCACCCGCTGCTCTGTTCTGGCAGCAGGTGATGGTTAGCATGGCAGCAGGACGCCTTCACAGGCATCCTGCTTGCCATTGTAATGGCAAGTCTGATCTGACTTCTGCTAAAGGCAGAAGTCTGATCAGACTTTGTAAAGTAAAAAATACAGCACAGTACACTATATAGTGTACTGTATTATACAGGCATCAGACCCACTGGATCTTCAAGAACCAAGTGGTTCTGGGTAAAAAAAAAAATGTAAAAAAGTAAAAAAATGTAAAAATACAAAAAATACATTTATCGCTGAATAAAAATTTAAAAAATCAAATACACTTACACATATTAGGTATTGCGGTGTCCGTAATGACCTGCTCTATAAAAATATCACATAACCTAACCCTCAGATAAAAAAACAAAAAATGGTGTAAAAAAGCCATTTTTTGTTACCTTACACCACAAAAAGTGTAATACCAAGCGATCAAAAAGGCGTTTGCCTCCTAAAATAGTACCAAACAAACCGCCATCTCTTCCCCCAAAAAATGAGCCCCTACATAGCACAATCGCCCAAATAAATAAAAAAATATGGTTCTCAGACTATGGAGACACTAAAACATGATTTTTTTTTCTAAAATGCTGTTATTGTGTTAAAGTAAAATAAATTAAAAAAGTATACATATTGGGTATCGCCACTTCCGTAAAATGCTTCTCTATAAAAATATCACATGATCTAACGTCTCAGGTAAATACCGCAAAAAAAGTTAAATAAAAACATTGTCAAGAAGATATTTTTTGTCACCTCAAATCACAAAAAGTGTAATAGCAAGCGATTAAAAAGTTATATGCCTCCGAAAATAGTGCCAATCAAACTGTCTTCTCATCCCGCAAAAAATGATACCCTACATAGGAGAATCACCACCAAAAATAAAAGAATATGGCTCTCAGACTATGGAGACATTAAAACATGATTTTTTTCAGTTTCAAAATTGATATCATTGCGTAAAACATAACTAAATAATAAGTATACATATTATGTATCACCGCATCCTTAACAACCTGCTCTATAAAAATAACACATGACCTAACTACTCAGGCGAACACATCAAAAAAATAATATAAATACGGTGTCAAAAGCCATTTTTGTCACCTTACATCACAAAAAGTGTAATAGCAGGTGACTAAAATTTCATATGCACCCGAAAATGTGCCAATCAAACCGACATGTCATCACGCAAAAAATGAGCCCCTACATAACACAGTCCAAACAATAAAAAAAACTATGGCTTTCAGAATGTGGAGACACTAAAAATTTTTGTTTTTTCAAAAATGCTTTATTATGTAAAACTGAAGCAAAACCCCCTAAAAAGTAGTTATAGTTGGTATTGTCACATCTGTAATAACCTGCTCTATAGAAATAGCACATGAACTAACCTGTCAGATCAACAATGTAAATAACAAAAAATAAAAACGATCCCAAAACAGCTATTTTTTTTTTGCAAATTTTCCATTTTAATCCATTTTTCCAGTAACAAAGCAAGGGTTAACAGCCAAACAAAACTCTAACTTTATTGCCCTGATTCTGTAGTTTGCAGAAATACCCCATATGTGGTTGTAAACTGCTGTATGGCCAAACGGCAGGGTGCAGAAGGAAAGGAACTCCATACGGTTTTTGGAAGGCAGATTTTGCTGGACTGGTTTTTGACACCATGTCCCATTTGAAGCCCCCCTGATGCACCCCTAAAGTATAAACTCCAAAAAAGTGACTTCATCTAAGAAACTAGACCCCTCAAGGTATTCAAAACTGATTTTACAAACTTTGTTAACCCTTTAGGTGTTCCACAAGAGTTATTGGCAAATGGAAATGAAATTTCAGAATTTCTATTTTTTGTTACCTTGCCTCAAAAAAGTGTAATATAGAGCAACCAAAAATCATATTTACCCTAAAATAGTACCAACAAAAATGCCACCTTATCCCGTATTTTCCAAAATGGGTTCACTTTTTGGAGTTTCTACTGTAGGGGTGCATCAGGGTGGCTTGAAATAGTACATGGTGTCTATAAACCAGTCCAACAAAATCTGCCTTCCAAAAACCATATGGCATTCCCATCCTTCTACGCCCTGCCATTTGGCCATACAGCAGTTTACGGCCACGTATGGGGTGTTTCTGCAAACTACAGAATCAAGGCAATAAGTATTGAGTTTTGTTTGGCTGTTAACCCTTGCTTAGTTCTTAGAAAAAAATGGATTAAAATGGAAATTTGCAAAAAAAATAAAAAATTCTGAAATTTTAGACCCATTTCCCATGAACTCTTGTGAAGCACCTAAAGGGTTAACAACGTTTGTAAAAATCAATTTTTATTATACTATCTAGAAACTCAGGATAGCAATTTCTATATTTTATTAAGGGGTTAAATACAATTGCCAAAATACCAATCCCCTAAATATGGTGTTCCAGCTTTGGCTAGACAAGTGTAATACTGTCTGCTGTCTGGCAAAGGATAGATTATTTTCTGTGGTGAAATTCAATTGCCAAAATAGTAATCCCCAAAATCTGGTGTCCCAGCAGTGGCTGGCAAAAGCATAATTGTGTCCGCCAAAACATATATTTTGTTTTGGGATGAAATTCAATTGCCAAAATAGCAATACCCTGAATCTGGTGTCCCAGCACTGGCTGGCAAAGGATAATAGTGTTCGCCAAAACATATATTTTGTTCTGGGGTAAAATTCATTTGCCAAAATAGCAATACCCTGAATCTGGTGTCCCAGCAGTGGCTGGCAAAGTATAATAGTGTCCGCCAAAACATATATTTTGTTCTGGGGTAAAATTCACTTGCCAAAATAGCAATACCCTGAATCTGGTGTCGCAGCAGTGGCTGGCAAAGTATAATCGTGTCCGCCAAAACATATATTTTGTTCTGTGGTGAAATTTAATTGCCAAAATGGCAATACCCTGAATCTGGTGTCCCAGCAGTGGCTGGCAAAGTATAATAGTGTCCGCCAAAACATATATTTTGTTCTGGGGTGAAATTCAATTGCCAAAATAGCAATACCCTTAATCTGGTGCCACAGCACTGCCTGGCAAAGTATAATAGTGTCCGCCAAAACATATATTTTGGTCTGGGGTGAAATTCACTTGCCAATATAGCAATACCCTGAATCTGGTGTTCCAGCTGTTGCAGGCCAAGTGTTAATCTGTCCGTAAAAGGGTATTTTACACTCAAGGTGTATATACAAGTGCTGAGAGGGTCATCCTCAATAACTTCACACGCTACTGTGCATCTTCCATTGTATTTCTGTCCGTTAAAGGGTATATTACACAAAGTTTTAAAATACAATTGCTGAAGGCATAATCCTATATATTTTTTTACACGCTACTGTGCATCTCCAAGTGTAAATCTGTCCATAAAAGGATACCTTTCATCCAGGGCCTAAATACTAGCCCTAAAAGAGATATTCCCATAAATCAGTGGTTACTGCTGTGCCTGGATTAGTGTAATATGCTACATAAATAAATTGGCAGATAGTATTAGGTGCCTGTAATAAAAGGCCTGAATTTGAAATCAATACATTGGGCCAAATATTTTTTTTCTTATTGTGGTGCTTGGTGAACGGTAACAATGAGGAAAACATCTAGTAAGGGACGTGGACGCAGTCGTTGTAAGTGTTAGTGTACCCTCTGGTGCTGGGAGAGGATGTGGGCATTCTGCCACAGCCACACGTTCTAGTGAACCAACTACCTCAGGTTCCAGTACCTTCCTCCTCCTCTGCTTCCACCAGCTCATCCTGTCAGCCACCAGCACAGCCCGGGGTAAACATCAGCAGGCCATTCTGAAACTCATATGTTTGGGGGACAGGCACCACACCGCGCAGGAGTTGTGGCGGGGTATTGAACAACAGACCGAAGAGTGGTTTCTGCCGGTGGGCTTCAAGGCCGGCCTGGTGGTGTGCGATAATGGGCGAAATCTCGTCGCAGCTCTAGGACTAGCCGGTTTGACGCACATCCCTTGCCTGGCGCATGTGCTGAATTTGGTGGTGCAGAAGTTCATTCACACCTACCTCGACATGTCAGAGCTGCTGCATAAAGTGCGGGCCGTCTTTGCGCACTTCCGGCGTTCACATCCTGCCGCTGCTCGCCTGTCTGCGCTACAGCGGAACTTTGGCCTTCCCGCTCACCGCCTCGTATGCGACGTGCCCACCAGGTGGAACTCCACCTTGCACATGCTGGAGAGACTGTGCGAGCAGCAGCAGGCCATAGTGGAGTTTTAGCTGTAGCATGCATGCATCAGTCGATGAGGGTTCATTTTTAGCACTTTCAGGCCAGTCTGTTAGAAGTGGCTAAAAGGTTTTTTTTTTGCAACAGCATAGGCCAGGTACAAATGTGTCCAGCCAGGGCCCACTATTGGAGGACGAGGAGGATGAGGAGGAGGTGGAGGAGGATGAGGATAAAGCAGGTTCACAGTGGGGTGGCATGCAACACAACTCAGGCCCATCACTGGTGCGTGGCTGGGGGGATACGGAGGACGATGACGATACACCTCCCACAGAGGACAGCTTGTCCTTACCTCTGGAGAGCCTGGCACACATGAGCGACTACATGCTGCAGTGCCTGCGCAACGACAGCAGAGTTGCCCACATTTTAACGTGTGCGGACTACTGGGTTGTCACCCTGCTGGATCCCCAGTACAAACACAATGTGCCCACCTTACTTCCTGAACTGGAGCGTGATAGGAAGATGCGCGAGTACAAGTGCAAGCTAGTAGACGCGCTCCTGAGAGCATTCCCAAATGTCACAGGGGAACAGGTGGAAGCCCAAGGCGAAGGCAGAGGAGGAGAAAGAGGTCGCCAACGCAGCAGTGTCACGGCCAGCTCCTCTGAGGGCAGGGTTAGCATGGCAGAAATGTGGAAAAGTTTTGTCTCTACGCCACAGCTAACTGCACCACCACCTGATACGGAACGTGTTAGCAGGAGGCAGCATTTCACTGACATGGTTGAACAGTACGTCTGCACACCCCTCCACGTACTGACTGATGGTTCGGCCCCATTCAACTTCTGGGTCTCCAAATTGTCCACGTGGCTAGAGTTAGCATTTTATGCCTTGGAGGTGCTGGTCTGCCCAGCGGCCAGTGTTTTGTCTGAACGTGTATTCATCACGGCAGGGGGCGTCATTACTGACAAACTCAGCCGCCTGTCCACAGCCAACGTGGACAAGCGGACGTTCATAAAAATTAACCAGGCATGGATCCCACAGGACCTCCCTTGTGCAGAATAGACATTTATTACTGCCTCCCCCTTAACCATGTATTCTTGTACTCCGGGACACTTCTTTATTGAATCCTAATTTTTTTAACTTTACCATCATCTTGCGGTGCAACCCAAAGTTGAATGAACCTCTCCTCAATCTGGGCGCCGGGGCCTAAATAACTGAAAGTGGCCTATTACAATGGTGGGTGACATGAAGCCTGAACCTCTGCCATGCGACCTTTCTCCTCTGTCTGGGTGCTGGGGCCTAAATAACTGAAAGTGGCCTTCTCCAGTGGTGGGTGATATGACGCATGATTCTCTGCTGTGGGACCTCTCTCCTCTGTCTGGGTGCTGGGGCCTAAATAACTGAAAGTGGCCTTCTCCAGTGGTGGGTGATATGATGCATGATTCTCTGCTGTGGGACCTCTCTCTTCTCTCTGGGTGCTGGGCCTAAATAACTGAAAGTGGCCTTCTCCTGTGGTGGGTGATATGACGCCTTATTCCTTGCTGTAGGACCTCTCTCCTCTGTCTGGGTGCTGGGGCCTAAATAACTGAAAGTGGCCTTCTCCAGTGGTGGGTGACATGACGCCTTATTCCTTGCTGTGGGACCTCTCTCCTCTGTCTGGGTGCTGGGGCCTAAATAACTGAAAGTGGCCTTCTCAAGTTGTGGGTGATATGACTCATGATTCCTTGCTGTGGGACCTCTCTCCTCTGTCTGGGTGCTGGGGCCTAAATAACTGAAAGTGTCCTTCTCCAGTGGTGGGTTACATGGCGCATGATTCTCTGATATGGGACCTCTCTCCAATTGATATTGGTTAATTTTTATTTATTTTATTTTATTTTAATTCATTTTCCTATCCACATTTGTTTGCAGGGCATGTACCTACATTTTGCTGCCTTTTGTAGCCCTCTAGCCCTTTCCTGGACTATTTTACTGCCTTTTTAGTGCCCAAAAGTTCAGGTCCCCATTGACTTCAATTGTGTTCGGGTTCGGGATAAAGTTCAGGTAGAGTTCGGATCCCGAACCCGAACATTTTCGGGAAGTTCGACCAAACTTCTCGAACCCGAACATCCAGGTGTTCGCTCATCTCTACTTATGAGTTATCAACTCATATCACCCTCAGAAGTGTTAATATTTTGAATAATCAACAAAACATCATCAGCATATAGAGAAATACGATCTTCTGTTCCCAATGACCCAAACCCTTTAATCCGAGGATCTTGCCTAATCCTAAGAGCTAGGGGCTCAATATAGATATCAAATATTAATGGAGAGTGAGGGCACTCCTGGTGGGTGCCTCTCTGGAGGGAGATATGCTTTGTAGGCATCTTGTTGATATTCAACCTCGCCTTGGGAAATCTATATAGAAGCCTAACCATGTTTATTAACTTAAAACCAAATCCCATCTTCTCTAGCACCTTCCAGAGAAATCTCCACTTCACCCTGTTGAACGCCTTGAAGGCGTCCAAAGACAAGATGAAGCGAGACACCCCCCGGGAGGACAGAATATTTGCAAAAATACGATGGAGATTATAATGGGTACCCTTACCAGGGATAAAACCGTTTTGATCAGGATGAATAATGGATGAAATTACTTTAGACAACCTAGTGGCAAGAATCCTTGAAAAAAGCTTGACATCTGTATTTAATAAGTAAATCGACCCGTATGAGCTCATTTCTAAAGGATCCTTACCTTTTTTTAATATTAATACTATTACAGCCTCTGTCATAGATTCCGAAAGATTATCGTCTTCTATTGTCTCAGTAAATACCTTCAGAAGACGGGGAAGGACAACCTCCCAATATTTGCGATAGAATTCCTATGGGAATCCATCGGATCCTGGAGAAGAATTTCCCACACAGGCTTTCAAACCAGCCTGGAGAGAGAGGTCGGCATCGAGAAATTCTCTGTGAGTATCTGTGAGGACTGAAACAGAGATGGAATACAAATATGAATCAACCGCTTCATCTGAAACGCTATCTTCTGCTTTGTACAACTCACGGAATTTACACCCTGAGGGGAGCATATGCTGACTATCTCTCTTTTTGTATCCTGATTAGAGATCACCCTAGCTAACATTTTCCCTGGGCGGCCTGATTCAGAAAACCAGAAGATTTAAGAAATGAACTGAGTCAAATAAAGTAAGTGAGCCTGTGTTTTAATCAGGGCCTCTGTCACAAGTTTATGCTTCCCTCAGCATAAAACGGGTGACCGATTCCTATTATGTCAATAAATGTATAAAGTGAGGAGAGGACGAAAAAATGTAAATGTGAAAAGAAAAAGCAAAAAGAAAATCAAGGGTAGAGTGGTGCATTTACCCCATACCATGATTAAGATCGCATAGATCGAAACGCATTGGCAGCGTTACCATCATCTATGTGAAGAAACTGTATTCTTTTAAATTTATGAAAGAGAGACAAAGATTTTTATTCATCTCAGTGCTGGACATCTTTTACTACCCTTCTGGATCTGTACGGGATGGACCGGGTCTTTGCACGAGACACCATATGCAGAGGTGCTGCCTTACTTTTCTAATTGTTACATGTGGAGTGGTGCTACATCATTATGAATTACAAAAACAAAGCATTTCATGGAAATGATAAAAACGTCATATTGAAAAACATTTAAAGGGATGTTTTTATCAACATTTTTGTGAATATTGTATGCAATTTTTTTTAAATAAAAAAATGTTAGAATGCCTTTTTGGATATAATGGGGATTTATGTCTTATCTTCCTGTGCTAGTTTTCTATTGAAAAAAATTGACTGTGTTTGTGACTTTAAAAACAACTTGCGACCAGGTATTGCTGAAAGTGGCGTTTTTACACTGGCCTCACCACTTTCTGAAAAAGATACAAAATGAGGATGGGGGAGTAGGGTCATTTTGGCTCACCGACTGCCAGAGAATGTGCCTAATTTATGACAAGGTCTACTCCACACCATAAATTTACTGCATTGTCTGGCAATGCAGGAGATTTCAAAACACCAAGGCACCAGTTTCTGATAAATCTCCCACAGTGTTTTTAAGTAAATCCATGTAAATTACTTCTTGCCCTGGCTCTTTAATTTGCTCTTTGTTTCGCCACTTTCTGGTTATTGTTGACCAATGCTTTTATGAGATAATTATATGGCACTTACTAATGTAGCCTTTGTTTAATTTCTGCAGAATTTTTTTTTATTTCAAAAAGTATACTTTCTTGTTTACAAAGTATCTTGTGCTGTCAACAAAGAGGTCCTGTCCATAAGATGGCCACTGACGGAGGGTCATATGTCCAGGCAAATCTCCTCCATATGATGTCTACTCCATTCAAATACACCCCACCTGTTATCTGCTCTTGTTTTGTTGGGAGGTGACTCTGTGGGAGGCAGAGAGGGGTCTCCCTTTCAGACATGTTGGAGGAAGGCGTCTGCTAGGCATAAGCTACGGCAAGCTGTATGCACAGTGTTTCCTGGTAATAACGTAAATATGTGGAGAAGCGGGAAGGGATGATGACAATGTGGGAGACACTGTGCTAACTGTGGATGCTGCCTGGCTGCTGCAAGGGAACTCCTGTTGTGGTATATATCTGCCACCTTTGCTTGCCCACAGGATGGCCATGTGGTTCAATAGAGCTGTGGCGCCTACGTTTGTATTTGCCTGCCCACGTCTTATTTTACTCTTGCACAGCTTGCACAAGGCAATGCATTTATCTTTCATCAGCATGGAGAGAAAAAAATGCCAAGGGGGAGATACTTGTGCAGAGCTAGAAGCAGCCAAGCTTGGCTTTGTTATGGCATGTTTTGAGCCTAACCCACCCACAGCATCAACTGCATCATCAGATCCCAGAGCAGATGTGGCCTGGGCAGTTCTTTGAGCAGTACGTGGCTTCTGCTCTTTATTGCTGCCGCCATTACCCTCCTTCTCTGATGTTGAATCGTCCTTAGCAAGCTGATCTGGCTTTCATGTTCTGTCCAGTCCTCACCATCCCTGCTGCTTCTTTTGGAGTGTGGAATATCATAGTGGGTACTTTGGCCACTGTTCCCTGCTATGTTAGTAAGTGCCATATGGTAATCTTACAATCACATTGGTCAACAGTAGAGATGAGCGAACTTTAAAAAAAAGTTTGGCGTTCGGCGTTCGGGTTGTGGTAACTCGCGCATGCCGTTATGGATTCCACTACGGCGGACTATCGCGGCATATGGAATCCATAAGGGGCGGCTTCCACCAACCCGAACTGTTGTGGTAACTCGCGGGATGCGGAAATTAAAAAAATAAATAAAGATTAGTTTAATAGCCAGTATTGCCCAAAACAATAAAAAGTGAGCAAAAAATGTTAATATTGTATCATGTAAAAGATCAAAATGGAAATGGAGTGCATGAACCAAACCTCGCATGTGTTGCTGATCCAGTTTGTGGCCTCTTCGGGTGCATTTTTTTTCATTTTGTTTTTCATTTAAATAGAGTCACTACAGGACCCTTTGCCTCCAACTGCACAGTTGCTATTGAATGCTCCAAGGGGAGTGATAAGAATTACTGCTTAGAGCTGCTAGATTTAAACTAATAAAGAGTCCCCACCATTCAGAAAGAAAAACCTACAGCATTCAGAAGCTAAAGTCAGGCAGCAAGGCTTTAACATAAAGCAGCTTTTCATAAAATCAACAGTGACAACAAGCAAATGAATTCTGAAAATATATTACGTTAATATGAGCAGAAAATGACTCACCGCTGTCATAAATGTGAGAAATGAAAACAAAGGGTAAGCATAGTAATATATTGCACAAACTAAACAGGAGGGCAATACAAAACATAGGCAAAAATAAAATGACTGCTCCATGTGATTCAGCAAGGTTTGCTTCAGGAAAGTCGGTTTGGTCTTTTGAATGCACTAAGCGGAAAACCACAAACTATTAATTTTCTTCACTCAGCAACCATAAATCTGTGTGTCAGTAAGCTAAGGGAAAATGCTGATTTTTCAGCCCCAAGAAGCAGCCTTTTATTTTATAATGAGAAATGATATCTGGATAACTGAAGTATGGAGATGTGGAATTCATATTGACTTTACTTGGTTATTGTAACATTTCCACATCTAATCCTTTCAAAATTAAACACATTAAATGCTAATAAAAAGGCTTTTTTGAGGTGTGTCTGACCACTAGAGGGGTCTTGCAGAGCACATCAACCAGAGCTTCATCAAAGGTCTAATCACATGCTGACGGTTCTCTCTTCATATTTCCATAAGCCAAATATTTCTTCAGATAAATTGACATGTACATTGACATTGTAACTTGCACCAGTCAGCTAAAGTAAGACTGTGTGCAGTTGTAACCACAATCTACATGTCTGAAAAGTCCTGTATAATTATAATTTATCCCAAAAGTACTTCTTGGAAAACTTACCATTTGCAGTTAATAGTAATATCCTTAAATGTCAAATCTAACATTTAATCCAAAGCAAAGTAACATTTGGTTGGAATTTATCTAATCTATGACTACTAGTATTATATTTTAAACTGTTTTACTACCGTAAATTAGTAGTACTTGAGCTTCACTTTCCAGCCCAAACATTCTAACTCTTTGTCTCGAATCATAAGAAGTACAAACATGTTAAAAAAAATAAATAAATACGTGAAACAGTTCCCCCTGTTAGGTCATTACAGAAATATTATATATATATATATATATATATATATATATATATAAATATATATTTATATATACAGTGGCATGCAAAAGTTTGGTCACCCCTGGCCAAAAATATTGTTTCTATGAACAGTTATGCAAGTTGAAGAAATGATCTTCAAAAGACATCAAGTTAAAGATGACATATTCCCTTTTTTATTTTAAGCAAAATATGTATTTTTCATCTTTTACATTTTCAAAAAAAAAAAAAAAGGAAAAGCTCTGTCATTAGGGTTGAGCAGACCCGTGAATGTTCAGGTTCACCGGTTTCGACCAAACTTCGGATCAAAGTTCGGGTTTGGGATACGAACTTGACCGGAACTCGAACCCAAAGTCAATGGGGACCTGGACTTTGGTGCAGTAAAAAGGCTGTAAAATAGTCATAGTGAGGGCTAGAGGGCTGCAAAAGGAAGCAAAATGGGGGTAAGAGCAGAACAATTGCCCTGCAAACAAATGTGGATAGGGAAATATAAATATAACATAGAATATAAAAAAAAAAATAATAATAATAAACTTGAACTAGGAGGCGGAGGTCAAAGTGGAGTAGGAGGTTAAGGAGGTGGTGTAGGTGGAAGTGGTGGCGGAGGAGGAGGCGGTAGCCAACACTGTTTTGTTTTGTCTTTATTTTTTTATTTTTTATATTATTATTTTTTTATAAATTTGGGAAGACCCCAAAACATCATTGGGAACTATAAAAGAGAATGCAAAGAGAAAGTGCGCTGTAGTCTAACAATGGCTGGGTGCGGCCGATATACTTGTCTATTCAGAACAAGGTGAGCTTGTCCACGCTGGGTGTAGACAGTCGGCTCCGCTTGTCTGTGATCACCCCCCGCCGTGCTAAAGACACATTCGGACAATAAACTAGCAGCAGGGCAGGCTAGCACCTCCAAAGCGAAAAAGGAAAGCTCAGGCCATGTGCCCAGTTTGAAAACCCAGAAGTTGAATGGGGCAGTCCCATCAGTCTCCTGCTAAGAACTTCTGTATCAGCTGGTGGTGCTGGTTGTTGTGGCGTAGTGAAAAAGCTTTTCCACATTTCGGCCATGCTAACCATCCCTTCTGAGGTGCTGGCGATGCGCTGCCAGCTGCGTTGGCAACTTCTTCCTTCTCCTCTGCCTTCGCCTTGTGCTTCCACTGAGCCCCCGCTGTCAGGTAGGAATGCCATCAGCAGCGCATCTACCAGCATGCGCTTGTACTCGCGCATCTTCCGATCACCCTCCAGTGATGGAATAGAGGTTGGCACATTGTCCTTGTAGCGGGGATCCAGCAGGGTGCCCACCCAGTAATCAGCACTGGTTAGAATGTGGGCAACTCAGCGGTCGTTGCGCAGGCACTGCAGCATGTAATCACTCATCTGTGCCAGGCTGCCCAGAGGCAACAACTAGCTGTCCTCTGTGGGAGGTGTATCGTCTATGTCCTCTGTATCCCCCCAGCCATGCTCCAGTGATGGCCATGAGCTGCTTTGGGTGCCATCTTGCTGTGAACACGGTTCCTCCTCATCATCATCCTTCTCATCCTCCAGAACTGTGTCCTGGCTGGACAGTTGTGTACCTAGCCTCTGTTGGTGCAGGAACCCACCCTCCGAGCCACTTCTGAATGACTTGCCTGATAACCGTGGAAATGACCCCTCTTCCTCCTCTCCTGCCACATCTTCTTCCATCAACGCCCAAAGCGTTTTTTCAAGGAGACATAGAAGTGGGATAGTAATGCTGAGGATGGCGTCATCGGCACTGGCCATGTTGGTGGAGTACTTAAAACAGCGCAACATGGCTCACAGGTTCTGCAGAGAGAATTAGCCGTGCGTGCTGCAGTTGAAACTCCACTATTGCCTGCTGCTGCTTGCACAGTCTCTCCAGCATGTGCAAGGTGGAGTTTGAACTTGTGGGTACGTCGCATATGAGGCAGTGAGCGGGAAGGCCGAAGTTACGCTGCAGCGCAGACAGGGGAGCAGCAGCAGGATGAGAACACCGAAAGCTCACAGAGATGGCCCACACTTTGTGCAGCAGCTCTTACATATCGGGGAAATTTTTCAGGAACCTCTGCACCAACAAATTTAGCACATTTGCCAGGCAAGGGATGTGCGTCAAACCAGCTAGGCCTACAGCTGCTACGAGATGTTGCCCGTTATCCTACACCACCAGGCCAGGCTTGAGGCTCAGTGGCACCAACCACTCATCAGTCTGTTGTTCCATGCCTGTCCATAGCTCCTGTGCGGTGTGTAGTTTTTCCCACTAACACATGAGTTTCAAACAGCCTGCTATCTTTTCCCCCTGGCTGTGCTAAAGTTGGTGGTGCAGGTGTTAAGTTGACGGGATGAGGAGGAGGAGGAGGCAACAGGAGGCAAAGCAAAATGTCCTGCAATCCTCGGTGGCGGAAGGACAAGGGCCAAACTGCTATCCGCCTCAGGCCCAGCCGCCACTGCATTTACACAGTGTGAAGTTAGGGAGATATAACATCCCTGCCCGTGCTTACTGGTCCACATATCGGTGGTTATGTGGACCTTGACACAGGTGGCGTTGCGCAGTGCACACTTGATTTTGTCTGCCACTTGGTTGTGCAGGGAAGGGATTGCTCGCCTGGAAAATTAGTGGCCGCTGGGAACCACGTACTGTGGGACAGCAACCGCCATAAGGTTTTCAAAAGTCTCCGTCTCCACCAGATGGAATAACAGCATTTCAAAAGCCAGGAATTTTGAACTGTTGGCATTCAGGGCCAGGGATCGCTGGTGGGTAGGAACTACTTCCTCTTTCTCTCCAGTGTTCTGGAAATGAACAGCTGAACACTTCCATGGGACAGTGTGGACATGCTGGGTGATGGTGGTGGTGTTGCTGCCACATCATCTGTTTGCGGGGTGGCAAGTGCCACTATCACTCCAGAGGGGCAGGAAGAGGCCCAGACTGCAGCAGAAGAGGGAGCAGGAGGAGCCCTAGATATTTCATGGTTTTTGAGGTGTGTACTCCACTGCAGCTCATGCTTTGCATTTAGATGCCTAGTCATGCAGGTGGTGCTCAGGTTAAGAACATTTATGCCTCGCTTTCGGCTCTGATTGCACAGCGTGCAAACCACTCGTGTCTTGTCATCAGCACATTGTCTGATGAACTGCCACGTCTGGGAACTCCTTGGAGCTGGCTTTGGTGTGCTCAGTCCACGGGTGCGGTGGGCAGTAGCAGGCACAACGGCTAGGGGACTGCCACTCTGCTTTTGCACCCTACTCCCTCTTTTGCTTTGCGGCTGGCGCTGTGTGACCAACACCTCTTCCTCTGAACTGCACACGTCACTCGCATGACCATGATTCCATGTGGGGCCTAGGACCTCATCATCCTCCGCATCATCTTCTACCCACTCCTCACCCCTGCCCTCCTTGTCAGTCTGCACACTGCAAAAAGCTACAGCAGTTGGCACCTGGGTTTCATCATCATCAGAGAGGTGCTGTGGTGGTACTCCCATGTCCACATCCTGGAACATAAGTGGTTGGGCATCAGTGCACTTAATCTTTTCCACTTCTGGGGCAGGCTATGTGGATGGTTAATGGAAACCCTGCCAGCAGAGTCATCAAAAAGCATAAGATACTGCTGCATGACTTGGGGCTCAGAATTTTTGCCTTATTTGCAAGGGGGTGAGGTGAAAGACAGATGCCCATGGACTGCAGGTGCCAACTCTGCGGTGTTAGCAGGGGACCTGGTGGGAGACAATGTGATAGGAACTGGAGGGGAGGCACTGACAGCCACCCAATCTACTACCACCTCTACTGCAGTGCAGGTGTACCTCACACAAACAATTGGGTATATATCACCCACCAATGTAACAGATAGATTAACTAGATTTATTTCCCCGTCACGTATGCAGTGCAGGTGTAACCCACATAAACTATTGGTATATGTCACCCACCGATGTAACAAATGGATTAAGTAGATTTATTTCCCCGTCACGTATGCAGTGCAGGTGTACCCCACACAAACAACTGGTATATGCCAACCATCAATTTAAGAGATGGATTAACTAGATTTATTTCCCGTCACTTATTCAGTGCAGGTGTATGTCACACAAACAATTGGTATATGTGACCCACCAAACTAACAGATGGATTAACTAGATTTAATTCCCTGTCACGTATGCAGTGCAGGTGTACCCCACACAAACAATTGGTATATGTCACCCACCGAACTAACAGATGGATTAACTAGATTTATTTCCCTGTCATGTATGCTGTGCTGGTGTATCTCACATAAACAATGGATATATGTCACCCACCGAACTAACAGCCAGATTAACTATTACATTTCTGTGTCAGGGGTGCCAATATGGTGCATTTTACCCACAAAAGATCGCTATAGGTCACCCACAGAATTAACAACCAGATTATTTAATATATTTCTGTGTCAGGGGTGCAAAGCTGGTGTATTGCACCCACAAAAAAAATCACTATAGGTCACCCCAGTATAAATAGACAGATGAGATTCCTAACACTTTCCCTCATTTCAGCTTCCTGTTTCCTGTCCCTGCAATACTTAGAGCTGATGGGAGGTGCTACACGTGATCCAGCTTTTATTGAGGCTGGGTCACATGATGCACAGACCAATCACAGACATGCCATTAGTAGGCATTGCTGTGATGGCTTCTAAGTGCCCACAGCTTAAAAGCTTATTAATTGGCTCCCCTGCAGCCTTTCAGAAACCTTTTTAAATGCCTGAACACCAATTTTAACCCAAACTTTTCCTGCTCAACACTAGCCGTCATGCATGCACTGCTCTTTTGAGGTCTATCCACAGATTTTCAATGATGTTCAGATCAGGTGACTGTGAGGGCGATGGCAAAACCTTTAGCTTGCGACTGTGAGGACCATTATCTATTTATAGAAGCCATCTGCTTTTTTACAGTTAGTGTTATATTTGCTTCCAGAATTTGCTGGAAGTTCATTGAATCCATTCTTCCCTCTACCCATGAAATGTTCCCAATTCCATTTGCTACAACACAACCCCAAAGCACCCCTATGCTCTGTGCTCTTTTCTCTCCCAACATACCTTTGCTTAACAGGACTTGTTTCCAAAACGCATCAGGCTTGTTTAGATGTCATCTTGCAAACTTCTGATGCAGAATTTTGTGGTGAGGATGCAGGATAGGTTTTCTTCTGATGCCTTCCATGAAGGCTATATTTGTGAAGGTGTCGCTGAACAGTTGAACAATGCATCAAAACTGAAGAGTCTGCTAAATCTTCCTGAAGCTCCTTTGCAGTCAAGCGGAGGTTCTGATTTGCCTTTATAGCAATACTATGAGCAGCTGTCTCTGACATTTTTCTTGGTCTTACAGACCTTCTTTTGACCTCTACTGTTCACGTTAACTGCCATTTCTTAATAAAATTTTAAACTGAGTAAATGACAATATTTTCAGAATGTTAGGCAGCTTAAAAGAACTTGTGGCTGCTGTTTTTTGTTGCAAGGTTAGAGGAGTCTGGGTATTTCTAAAGCTTTGAACTTTGCATCACCTGGTCTTTCCTAATGATGGTTGTGAACAAGCCTGAACCTTAACATGCTATTTAAGGTCTGAGACCTTGGTCAAAGTTATCTGAATGCTTAAATCTCATTGGGAAAAATGCTGCAAAGTAAAAATGCTTCCAAAAATAGAAGTGTCAATAGTTTATTTTTTATTAATTAGCAAAAGGCAATGTGAAAGAACAAAAGAGAAATCTGAACTAAATCAATATTTGTTGAGACCACCTTTCACCTTCAAAACAGCATCAACTTGATGTTGAGATCAGGGCTTTAAAGGAGCCATATCATCACTTCCAGGACTATTTGTTTTTCTTTATGCTGAAGTTCTTAATGACACCGGCTGTATAAACTTGGAGCCAATCTGTAGCCTCCCTGATGGTATGGCATGATGGTTAATTATCTACATGTATTTTTCAGCATTGAGAACACCATTAATCCTGGCCAAATCCCCATCTCTATTTGCTAAAATGCAGCTGTTATGTTCAGAGGTTAGGAGAACCACTGAATATATCTCAATTGTCTGCAGAGAAGACATACAGGCATAGAATATGCAAATACAAATTTTTTTTAAACAATTTGTACAAGACACAAAAATAATCAGAATGAAATTGAGCATAAGGGTAGGGGAGAGTACAAACCTACCCTAACCGACCACTGTCCCTACCTACTTGGATGATCTGTCCTAAATGACAGCCTCCAACTGGTCGACAGTCCCTATGCTGGCTAAGTGCAGGGACCTAGTCCAATCACCCGCAGTTTGAACTTTAGGGACCTGTTTACACAGCTGGAATCCAAGCTCACAAAACAGACAAGAATCAAGCTCACAAGCAAACCATATCAAAGACACAGAATCAGGATCAGAATCAGGATCAAGGTATAAACTGGAACCCATGCGGATCAGGATACATACAGTAAGCATGGTGTTCACGGTCGGAAGATAAGATAACCAACGATATAACAAAGACATATCAGACATCACATACATTGATGAATAAACAGGCTGACCACACGAGTCAGGGTCGAGTCACAAACCCTCTGGTCAGGAGCTCTGCACACAGCTTTCCTGGAGAAGGAAGACTTATCTCCCAGGCATACAGCTCACAGGTCTGTGATTAAGGGTGATTAAGACTCCTGATCATCTGATGCTCAGACACACAGACCAGGGAAACATTAACCCTTACATGAACAAACACAGGAAGCATACTAGTCACAGGGAACAGTTCACACACACCCACAGAAGTCCGCAGCCAGCACATACAACACAAGCAGCCAGCATACATGGGAGCACATCAAACACAGCCAGTACATGACAGCATGGGCCGCCAGCCTACAGAATCACAGTGAACGTGTCTATGACAGCAGCCCCAAACTTCCTGGATACTACTGCATGATTGATAATTATCTGCTTGTATTTGCCTGCTGACACTCATTATTGTACCGCTCTCCAGCCCTTCGGCAAACAAACTGCCTTCTGTTACAGCCAAATATTTTAAATTATGACTCATTAACCCAGCGCACCTGCTGACATTTTTCTGCACTCCAGTTCCTATGTTTTCATGCAAAGTTGAATGAAAACAATGCCAAGTGACTCAATTATCCAAGAAAACATAGAAACTGGAGTGCAGAAAAATGGCAGCAGGGGCTCTCGACTGATGAGTACACATTTGAAATATCTGGCTGTAATAGAAGGCAGTTTGTTCACGGAAAGGTTGGAAATGATACAATGGGTGTCAGCAGGCAAATACAGGCAGTTACACGCTATTATAAATAATAGCGACCGAGGAATCTAAGGAGTTAGCAGAAGGAGAATTTCCCTCTCTTTCCCATTCGGCCCCTGTGACAAGATTCTATGGTTCTGATAGTTGCTAGGGCAGGCAGAGGCCTAAGCAAGGCATCCAGGTCTGCCATGTATAGAAACCAGCCAGGCCCTGCAATGCACTGCAATGGATGACTACTATAGCATATTGTACCAGCAACTCCTGGATATCCAAGTCCCTAAGTGAGACTTTAAAAAAATGTTTAAAAATTAACAAATTAAAATTTCAAGAAAAAACATCTTTACCATGTGCACAAATTTGTAATCAGTAGTGTTGAGCGAACAGTTCGAGCATAGTTTGGCTTCGTACCGAATTTTGGGGTGTTCGGGACCCGGACACGAACATTTTCAAAAAAGTTCGGGTTCGGGTCCGTTGTTCAGCGATTTCTTCACGCTTTCTGAAGGGCTGCACAGCAGCCAATCAGCTAGCGTTTTACTTCTTGCCCTAAGAAGCCATCACAGCCATGCCTACTAATGGCATGGCTGTGATTAGCCAAGTGCAGCATGTGACACAGCCTCTATTTAAGCTGGAGTCACGTAGCGCCGCACGTCACACTGCTCTGATTAGTGTAGGGAGAGGACGCAGCTACTGTGAGGGCGAGATTAGGCAGGGAAAAGTCAGCAACAGCACCTAATGAACTGATCAAAATACAGCTGTGAATGATTCAACTTATGCTAGTTAATTGCTCACTGGTTTTTAGGCTGCACAGAGCCTGTCACTTTTTTCTGGGGTGATCGGCGGCCATTTTGTGACTTGTGGTGCACCAGAACAAGCTGCCACCAAGTCCATCAATCCATCAATACTATTTTTTTTTTTCCGCTATATCCTACATCAGGGGCTTGGCTGTGCTTATTGTCACCCCTAGATACTCAGGATAGCAATTTCTTTAGTTTATTAAGGGGTTAAAAACAATTGCCAAAACACCAATCCCCTAAATCTGGTGTTCCAGCTTTGGCTAGCCAAGTGTAATACTGTCTGCTGTCTGGCAAAGGATAGATTATTTTCTGAGGTGAAATTCAATAGCCAAAATAGCAATATCCTGAATTTTGTGTCCCAGCACTAGCTGGCAAAGTATAATAGCGTCCGCCAAAACATATCTTTTGTTCTGGGGTGAAATTCAATTGCCAAAATAGCAATACCCTGAATCTGGTCTTCCAGCAGTTGCAGGCCTAGTTTAAATCTGTCCGTAACAGGGTATATTTTGTTCTGGGGTGAAATTCAATTACCAAAATAGCAATACCCTGAATCTGGTGTTCCAGCAGTTGTAAGCCTAGTTTAAATCTGTCTGTAAAAGGGTATATTTTGTTCTGGGGTGAAATTCAATTGCCAATATAGCAATACCCTGAATATGGTGTTCCAGCTGTTGCAGACCAAGTGTTAATCTGTCCGTAAAAGGGTATATTTTGTTCTGGGGGGAAATTCAATAGCCAATATAGCAATACCCTGAATCTGGTGTTCCAGCTGTTGCAGGGCAAGTGTTAATCTGTCCGTAAAAGGGTATATTTTGTTCTGGGGTGAAATTCAATTGCCAAAATAGCAGTACCCTGAATCTGGTGTCCCAGCACTGGCTGGCAAAGTATAATAGTGTTCACCAAAACATGTATTTTGTTCTGGGGTGAAATTCAATTGCCAAAATAGCAATACCCTGAATCTGGTGTTCCAGCAGTTGCAGGCCTAGTTTAAATCTGTCCTTAAAAGGGTATATTTTGTTCTGGGGTGAAATTCAATTGCCAAAATAGCAATACCCTGAATCTGGTGTCCCAGCACTGCCTGGCAAAGTATAATAGTGTCCGCCAAAACATATATTTTGTTCTGGGGTAAAATTCACTTGCCAATATAGCAATACCCTGAATCTGGTGTTCCAGCTGTTGCAGGCCAAGTGTTAATCTGTCCGTAAAAGGGTATATTACACTCAAGGTGTTTATACAAGTGCTGAGAGGGTCATCCTCAATAACTTCACACGCTACTGTGCATCTCCCATTGTATTTCTGTCCGTTAAAGGGTATATTACACAAAGTGTTAAAAAACAATTGCTGAAGGCATAATCCTACATATTTTTTCACACGCTACTGTGCATCTCCAAGTGTAAATCTGTCCATAAAAGGATACCTTTCATCCAGGGCCTAAATACTAGCCCTAAAAGAGATATTCCCTTAAATCAGTGGTTACTGCTTTGCCTGGATTAGTGTAATACGCTACATAAATAAATAGACAGATAGTGTTAGGTACCTGAAATAAAAGGCCTGAATTTGAAATCAATACATTGGGCCAAATATTTTTTTTTCTTATTGTTGTGCTTGGTGAACGGTAACAATGAGGAAAACATCTAGTAAGGGACACGGATACGGTCGTGGTGGTTTTAGTGTACACTCTGGTGCTGGGAGAGGACGTGGCTATTCTGCCACAGCCACGCGTCCTAGTGAACCAACTACCTCAGGTTCCAGTACCCAACAGAATTTACAGCGATATTTGGTGAGGCCCAATGCTGTTCTGAAGATGGTAAGGCCTGAGCAGGTACAGGCGCTAGTCAATTGGGTGGCCGACAGTGGATCCAGCACGTTCACAATATTATCTCACACCCAGTCTTCTGCAGAAAGCGCACAGGTGGCGCCTGAAAACCTAGCCCATCAGTCTGTTACATCACCCTCATGCATATCAGGGAAAATGTCTGAGCCTTAAGTTATGCAGCAGTCTCTTATGCTGTTGGAAGACTATGCTGGCAGGGTTTCCCAAGGGAATCCACCTAGCCCTTCCCCAGTGATAGAAGACATAGAATGCACTGATGCACAACCACTGATGTTTCCTGATGATGAGGACATGGGAATAGCACCTCATCGGAGTCCACACGTCTATGATGATGACGAAACACAGGGGCCAACTGCTGCGTCTTTCTGCAGTGTGCAGACCGAACAGGAGGTCAGGGAGGAAGACTGTGTGGAAGACGATGTAGGGGACGATAAGGTCCTAGACCCCACATGGAATGAAGGTTGTGCCACTGACTTCCATAGTTCAGAAATATGCAAAACAAATGTGGAGCCCCAGTTATGGGTCTACAACACAATGAAAGCCAGATATCCCTCAAAGGAAGGAAAACCAAGCAAAGGGGTGTCTCCATTACAGAGATCACCAAATCCACCATATTAAGTGGCCCCTATGTCAAGATCCCACTTTTTTACAAGCTTTAAGGATGTGACAGGGAAAACCTAAGCTAGGTATCCATCCACAGACAGCTGTCCCAGGGAACTTTGCACTTCGGATTGCTGTGTTGAGACTCTTAAGTGAGGCTCCGCGGTGTTTTTTGTAGCTGGTCTCCCTGAGATCAGCTATTGTTGTGTTTGAGTAGTCTCCGAGGCATTGCTCCCGATTAGCCAGAATCCTACCCCACACTGATGAGGGGCAACACCCTGAAACAGCTGTCTGTGGATGGATACCTAGCTTAGGTTTTCCCTGTCACATGCTTAAAGCTTGTAAAAAAGTGGGATCTTGACATAGAGGCCACTTAATATGGTGGATTTGGTGATCTCTGTAATGGAGACACCCCTTTGCTTGGTTTTCCTTCCTTTGAGGAATATCTGGCATTTATTGTGTTGTAGACCCATAACTGGGGCTCCACATTTGTTTTGCATATTCCTGTTTCCCAGGGAACTTTGCACTTCGGATTGCTGTGTTGAGACTCTAAGTGAGGCTCCGCGGTGTTTTTTGTAGCTGGTCTCCCTGAGATCAGCTATTGTTGTGTTCCATAGTTCAGAGGAAGAGGCAATGGTGAGACCGAGCCAACAGCGTAGCAAAAGAGTGTGCAGGGGGCAAAAGCAGAACAGCCGCCGCCAAGAGAGTTCGCCTGCTACTGGCCACCGCCACCAGGGACCAAGCACCCCAAAAGCAGCTTCAAGGAGTTCCCTGGCATGGCACTTCTTTAAACACTGTGCTGACGACAAGACCCGAGTGGTTTGCACGCAGTGCCATCAGAGCCTGAAGCGAGGCATTAACGTTCTGAACCTTAGCACAACCTGCATGACCAGGCATCTACATGCAAAGCATGAACTGCAGTGGAGTAAACACCTTAAAGGCAAGGAACTCACTCTGGCTCCCCCTGCTCCTTCTTCTGCTGCTGCCTCGGCCTCTTCCTCCACCTCGGGAGGAATGTTGGCACCTGCCGCCCACCAAACAGAGGATGTGCCACCGACAACACCACCTGCGTCACCAAGCATCTCCACCATGTAACACGGCAGCGTTCAGCTCTCCATCTCACAAACCTTGGAGAGAAAGCGTAAATTCCCACCTAGCCACCCTCGAGCCCTGGGCCTAAATGCCAGCATTTCTAAACTACTGGCCTTTGAAATGCTGTAATTCAGGCTGGTGGACAGAGACAGCTTCAAACAGCTGATGGCGATGGCTGTCCCACAGTATGTTGTTCCTAGCTACCACTACTTCACCAAGAGAGCCGTGCCTTCCCTGCACAACTTAGTATCCGATAAAATAAAGTGTGCACTGTGCAACGCCATCTGTGGCAAGGTCCACCTAACCACAGATACGTGGACCAGTAAGCACGGCCAGGGACGCTATATCTCCCTAACTGCACACTGGGAAAATGTAGTGGCGGCTGAGCCCCAGGCGGAGAGTTCTTTGGCGCACGTCTTTCCGCCGCCAAGGATCGCAAGGCATCATTCTTTGCCTCCTGTAGCCTCATCCTCCTACTCGGCTTCCTCCTCCTCTTCTTCCACCTGCTCATCCAGTCAGCCACACACCTTCACCACCAACTTCAGCACAGCCCGGGGTAAACGTCAGCAGTCCATTCTGAAACTCATATGTTTGGGGGACAGACCCCACACCGCGCAGGAATTGTTGTGGGGTATTGAACAACAGACCGAAGAGTGGTTGCTGCCGGTGGGCCTCAAGCCCGGCCTGGTGGTATGCGATAATGGGCGAAATCTCGACGCAGCTCTGGGACTAGCCGGTATGACGCACATCTCTTGCCTGGCGCATGTGCTGAATTTGGTGGTGCAGAAGTTCATTCACAACTGCCCCGAAATGTCAGAGCTGCTGCATAAAGTGCGGGCTGTCTGTGCGCGCTTCTGGCGTTTACATCCTGCCGCTGCTCACCTGTCTGCGCTACAGTGTAATTTTGGCCTTCCCGCTCACCGCCTCATATGCGACATGCCCACCAGGTGGAACTCCACCTTGCACATGCTGGAGAGACTGTGCGAGCAGCAGCAGGCCATAGTGGAGTTTCAGCTGCAGCACGCACGAGTCAGTCGCACTGTGGAACAGCACCATTTCACCACCAATGACTGGGCCTCCATGCGAGACCTGTGTGCCCTGTTGCGCTGTTTCGAGTACTCCACCAACATGGCCAGTGGTGATGACGCCGTTGTCAGCGTTACAATACCACTTCTATGTCTCCTTGAGAAAACACTTATGGCGATGATGGAAGAGGAGGTGGCCCAGGAGGAGGAGGAGGAGGATGAGGGGCCATTTTTAGCACTTTCAGGCCAGTCTCTTAGATTTGGCTCAGAGGGAGGTTTTTTGCAAAAGCATAAGCCAGGTACAAATGTGGCCAGCCTTGACCCACTAATGGAGGAGGAGGAGGACAAGGAGGAGGTGGAGGAGGATGAGAATGAAGCACGTTCACAGTGGGATAGCATCCAACGCAGCTCGGGCCCATCACTGGTGCGTGGCTGGGGGGAAAAGGAGGACGATGACGATACGCCTCCCACAGAGGACAGCTTGTCCTTACCTCTGGGCAGCCTGGCACACATGAGCGACTACATGCTGCAGTGCCTGCGCAATGACAGCAGAGTTGCCCACATTTTAACGTGTACGGACTACTGGATTGCCATCCTGCTGGATCCCCGGTACAAAGACAATGTGCCCACCTTACTTCCTGCACTGGAGTGTGATAGGAAGATGCGCGAGTACAAGCGCATGTTGGTAGAAGCGCTACTGAGAGCATTCCCAAATGTCACAGGGAAACAAGTGGAAGTCCAAGGCGAAGGCAGAGGAGGAGCGAGAGGTTGCCAACGCAGCCGTGTCACGGCCAGCTCCTCTGAGGGCAGGGTTAGCATGGCAGATATGTGGAAAATTTTTGTCACCACGCCACAGCTAACTGCACCACCAACTGATACGGAACATGTTAGCAGGAGGCAGCATTTCACTAACATGGTGGAACAGTACGTGTGCACACCCCTCCACGTACTGACTGATGGTTCGGCTCCATTCAGGTTGCTGGGTCTCCAAATTGTCCACGCGGCCAGAGTTAGCATTTTATGCCTTGAAGGTGCTGGCCTGCCTGGTGGCCAGCGTTTTGTCTGAACTTGTATTCAGCACGGCAGGGGGTGTCATTACTGACGAACGCAGCCGCCTGTCCACAGCCAATGTGGACAAGCTGACGTTCATAAAAATGAACCAGGCATGGATCCCACAGGACCTGTCCCTCCCTTGTGCAGCATAGACATTTAGAACTCTCCCCCTCAACCATGTATTCTTGTACTCCGGAGCACTTCTTTATTGAATCCTCATTTTTTTAACTTTACCATGATCTTGCGGTGCAACCCAAAGTTGAATGAACCTCTCCTCAATCTGGGCGCCTGGGCCTAAATAACTAAAAGTGGCCTTTTACAATGGTGGGTGACATGAAGCCTGAACCTCTGCCATGCGACCTCTCTCCTCTGTCTGGGTGCTGGGGCCTATATAACTCAAAGTGACCTTCTCCAGTGGTGGGTGATATGACGCCTTATTCCTTGCTGTGGGACCTCTCTCCTCTGTCTGGGTGCTGGGGCCGAAATAACTGGCGGCCAGCGTTTTGTCTGAACGTGTATTCAGGACGGCAGGGGGCATAATTACTGACAAACGCAGCCGCCTGTCCACAGCCAACGTGGACAAGCTGACGTTCATAAAAATGAACCAGCATGGATCCCACTGACCTGTCCATCCCTTGTGCAGAATAGACATATATAACTACCTCCACTTAACCATATATTCTTGTACTCCAGGGCACTTCTTTATTGAATCCTCCTTTTTTAATTTTACCATTATTTTGCGGGGCAACCCAAAGTTGAATGAACAGCTCCTCCATCTGGGTGCCAGGGGCCTAAATATCTGAAAGTGGCCTTCTCCATTGGTGGGTGACATGAAGCCTGATTCTCTGCTTTGGGAACTCTCTCCTCTGTCTGGGTGCTGGGGCCTTAATAACTAAAAGTGGCCTTCTCCATTGGTGGGTGACATGATGCCTCTTTTGCTGCTATAGGACCTCTCTCCTCTGTCTGGGTGTCAGGGGCCTAACTTTCACGTACTTGCTTGCTGTCTTGGTGGCAGACATTTAACACTTTTTGCTGTCTAATGACCGCCCCATTGTCTGGGTGTCAGGGGCCTATATGTCGTTTAATCATTTGCTGTCTTGGTGGGAGATATTAAACTCTTTTTACTGTCATGACCGCCCCATTGTCTGGGTGTCAGGGGCCTAAATTTCACGTACTTGCTTGCTGTCTTGGTGGCAGACATTTGACTCTTTTTACTGTCTAATGACCGCCCCATTGTCTGTGTGTCAGTGGCCTATATTTCGTTTAATTGCTTGCTGTCTGGGTGAGAGACATTAAACTCTTTTTACTGTCAAATTGCCTCTCCTCTGTCTGGGTGTCAGGGGCCTACATAAATGATAATGGCCTGCTCCATTGCAGGTTGACCTGAGGCCTGTGTTGCTGTTACGGGACTGCTCTCCTCTTTGCGGGTGCCATGGCCCTGAGTCTGTGAATGAGGCCTGTGGCACTGCAGGCAGACATGAATCCTTTTTGGCTGTGATGAGAAGATCAACTCCCATAGCATTCCCATCTGATGCCACCCCAACCTCCTATTCCACCTCCTCCTCCTCCAAGTTGCCAATTGATATTGGTAAATTTTTATTTATTTTATTTGTCATTTTCCTATCCACATTTGTTTGCAGGAGACATTTACCTACATTTTGCTGCCTTTTGCAGCCCTCTAGCACTTTCCTGGGCTATTTTACAGCCTTTTTAGTGCCCAAAAGTTCGGGTCCCCATTGACTTCAACATTTTCGGGAAGTTCGGCCGAACTTCTTGAACCTGAACATCCACGTGTTCGCTCAATTCTAGTAATAAAGTGAAAAAAGGATAATTTATTCACCCATGTGGTGTAGCAACATTTCGGCTCTACACTAGAGCATTTCTCAATCAAGAGCCTTGAGAAAGGCTCTAGTGTAGCCCTGAAACATCGCTACACCACATGGATGAATACATTAACCTTTCAACACTTTATTACCTTTGGAGTGCTGCTTGCTTTTTTGTTTCCTGTATATTGGGTAAGCTTACTCCCATTGAGCATGCACCCAGTATGTTCTTCTTTTAGTCAGTGCTGCCCCTTCTTTTCTTTTGTGTGTGTGTGTATATATATATATATATATATATATATATATATAGTTATATATATATTTTTTTTAGAAAAAAAAACACAGGCAGCACCATCCACAAAAGTAGCACAGCGGGTGCAATGTTTGAGGAAGGCTCACGTGAGCCGAAACGTATATATATATATATATATATATATATATATATATTATGACAATGTGGGAAGCATTTTCAAACAGGGGTTTTTGCACCAGGAGCGTGTCACCAAGGTGCCCAGCCTTTGTGGATTAAAGGCCCTAGATTAGGTGGCCACTAAGTTAGCTGGTGGACACAAATACAGTTAGAATAGCTGGTTCCAGCTAGTCCGGGGCGGGCTTTTACTGGGAACAGGCAAAGTGCTGGGTGGGTGCCTGTTCCCAATGCTCCAGTCCGAGACTTAGGCTACGTGCACACGACGACATTTGTCGCGCGACATTTTGTCGCACTATTGTCGCGCGACAATTTTTATAATGGGAGTCTATGGTGTGGCATTGCGACATTCAACATGCTGCGACTGCGACGCGACAGTCGCAAAAAATCCATTCAAGACGGGTTTTTCTGCGACTGTCGCGTCGCAGTCGCAGCATGTCCCATGTCGCAATGCGACACCATAGACTCCCATTATAAAAATTGTCGCGCGACAATAGTGCGACAAAATGTCGTGCGACAAATGTTGCAGTGAAGTTGTGCCCTATTTGTCGTGCGACAATGTGAACCTAGCCTTAGGGCATGCTCACGTCCAGGGATTCCATTTAACCTGGTTGCTGGACTTGGGTGTGTCTCACTCTGGAGAGTGTGCAGACAGAGGCCTGGTGAGGTATGTCAGTGTGGTCTCGGCAGGGGCCACAAGGCTATGCAATAGACTGGACTTTGGGGGACTTAGCGACACCTGGGAACAAGGGTCGAAAGGTCAGAGTCAGGAGGACTGCTAAACCACAACACTCTCCAAAGGTACTGCACTCATTACAGCCTTAGGGCTGGTGGACTCTATGGCTGGGGTAAGCCGCACTTGGTTCCATGTGTGAACGCTATCGTATAGCCGAGTTAGGGATACAATGTTTATTATGTTTAGGTAGAGCCCAGACGGGCAGGCTTTTGTTTTATGCCATGCGGTGTATGAAGAGTGTCAAATAAATTGCACTGTTTGGACCTGAAACCCAGTGGTTATGAAGATAATTCTGTAAGAATGACCCCCGAGTAAGAGATGATCCCTACAATATATATAAAGGAAAAAAAAACAGATCTTAGATATGGCAATGAAAAAAAAAAGATTTTTATTAAGGGAGGGATTTTATGATGCAAAAGACATAAAACATATACATTTGGTATCACCATATTCTTATCAACCCACACAATAAAGTTCACATTTATATACTGCTTGGTAAACCCTATTAAACAATAATTTAAAAAAACACTGACAGAATTGAAATTTTTGTCTACCTGACCTCCCAAAAAAGGAAATATAAAGGGATGAAAAGTAAAATGTCCCCCAAAATTGTACAAACAATCCTACAGTCCATTCTTCAAAAAATTATCCCTCTTTGTACAAACTTCACAGTTGCTATTAAATGCTACATGGATATAAATAATAATTACTGCTTGAGGCTACATGCACACAAACATATTTTGTTTTAGTGTCAGTTCCATTTTTTTGTGGACTGAATGAGGACCCATTCATTTCAATGGGTCCGCAAAAAATGCGGAAAGCACACCGTGTACTGTCCTCATCCATATGTCCTTTCCGTACCCCCTTAAAAAATATAGGGCATGTCTTATTCTTGTCCATCTTGCGGACAAGGATAGGCATTGTTACAATGGATCCACAAAAAAAAACAGATGCAATACGGATGCCAAAAGGACCTCATCCGTATATTTTACCAACCGCAAAACTTATATGGTTGTGTAAATGTAGCCTAAGGGCTCATGCATACGAACGTATTTTCTTTCCATGCCTGTTTCATTTTTTTTTGCGGACCGTATGCAGAACCATTCATTTCAATGGGTCAGCCAAAAAAAAGGGAAGCTAATCCGTGTGCATTCCTTTTCCATATGTCCAGATTTCCTTTTTCCCAAAAAACAGCACATGTCCTATTATTGTCCGCATTACGGACAAGGAGAGAACTGTTCTATTAGGGGCCAGCTGTTCCATTCCACAAAATACAGAATGCACACAGAAGTCATCCATATTTTTTGCGGATCCGTTTTTTGTGGACCGCAAAATACATACAGTTGTTTGCATGAGCCCTAAAGCTGCTAGATTTAAAGGAACACTGACAGGCCCAATAAGCATTTTTAGCTATATATATGCAGGCATAGGTTTTCTAATGTGTATTAAAAACATAGAAGTACACCCCCTGTCCACGTTATAAATACAGTAAAATCATGTTTAATAACCTGATAGAATCGCTCTCCTTTGAGCCCAAGGTGTGGCATTTCATCTCCACTTGGGCGCAGCCGCACCCCAACCGCCATTTTCAAGCGCCGCCCAGCTCATCAATATTCACTTAGCTGGGCGACTTCTGATGTCCCCAACGCAGGCACTTTTTCACACATATCTGCAGCAATGTAGTGGCTGTGATGAGCTGAAGCCGCCTCAGCGATGTTTATGAGACGCAGGCGCAGTATCAAAATGGTCACTGGGAGTGCCGGGCAAGGTATCCCGCTCATGCCCAGAAGCTGCAAGTGAGGCCGATGCCCATAGCTTTCTATTAGGCAGGCGCGGGATCTCGGAGCGTTGGGGACAGCAGAAGCCGCCCAGTGAAGTTAATATTGATGAGCTGGGCGACGCTTGAAAACGGCGGCTGGGCACAAGTGGAGCTGAAATGCCGCCCCTTGGGCACAAAGGAGAGCGATTCTTTCAGGTTATCAAACATGATTTTACTGTATTTATAAGGTGGACAGGGGTGTACTTATATGTTTTTAATACACATTGGAAGACCTATGCCTGCATATATATAGATCATAATGCTTATTGGGCCTGTCAGTGTCCCTTTAAGCTAATAAAGAGTCCCCACAAATTTGATGCTAGAAAATTCAGATGCCGGTTCTTCCCTTCTGAACGCTGCCATTTCCCTAAAAAGCAGTTTATGACTACTTACGGGGTATTTCTGTACTCAGGAAAAATTGTATAACACATTATTTGGTGCTTTTTCTCCTTTTAACCCTTGAAAAATTGAAAAGTTTGGGGCTACACGAACTTACTTTTGGAAAAAAATAACTTTTTTTTAATGGTCCAATGTTAATAAAGTCTATGAAACACCTGTGGGGTCAAAACTAGGCTTGAGTGAATCGACCTTCGGATCATAGATACGTTAAAATATTTTGATTTTAATGCTGTATCCATACAGCTTTCAAATGTATTGGCTCCATGGAGACAAAGTTCTTCTCACTCGAAAGTTGTCCTAGACTTTGGTTAATTCCTACTGTATGCATATCTGATTATAAAAAAAAAAAAAAATTAAAATAGTAATCCAAACTGGTCTTTGGTATCGAGGTATTTTAAATTGTTTTTCAATATGCAGATATGCATACAGTAGGAATTAACGGAAGTCTTGAGCAATTTGATGTGAAACGAACTTTGGCTCCATGGAGCCAATACATTTGAATGCTGAATGGATACAGCATTAAAATGTAAGGCCCCTTTCACACGGGCGAGTTTTCCACGCGGGTGCAATGCGTGAGGTGGACGCATTGCACCCGCACTGAATCCGGACCCATTCATTTGTATGGGGCTGTGCACATGAGCGGTGATTTTCACGCATCACTTCTGCGTTGCGTGAAAATCGCAGCATGCTCTATATTGTGCGTTTTTCACGCAACGCAGGCCCCATAGAAGTGAATGGGGCAGCGGGAAAATTGCAAGCATCCGCAAGCAAGTGCGGATGCAGTGCGATGTTCCCGCATGGTTGCTTAGCAACGGGACCAGATCTTTATTATTTTCCCTTATAACATGATTATAAGGGAAAATAATAGCATTCATAATAAAGAATGCTTAGTAAAATGAAGATGAATGGGTTAAAAATAATAAAACTTAACTTACCTTAGCCACTTAATAATGTAGTTGTGATCTGTCTTCTGTCTTCATGCTTTAACTAACAACTAAAGGACCTGTGATGACGTCACATGACATGGTCCAATCACATGGTCCATCTTACCATGGTGATGGACCATGTGATTGGACCATGTGATGTGACGTCATCACAGGTCCTTTAGTTGTTAGTTAAAGCATGAAGAGAGAAGACAGATCGCAACTACGCGATCAAGTGGCTAACGTAAGTTAAGTTTTATTATTTTTAACCCCTTCATCTTCATTTCAATTAGCATTCTTTATTAAGAATGCTATTATTTTCCCTTATAACCATGTTATAAGGGAAAATAATAAATTCTACAGAATACTCTACACGAAACCGGACTTCAGTGATGAAGTCCGGCTTCGGGTCTGGGTACCAAACATGGCGATTTTTCACACGCACGTGCAAAACGCATTACAAACGTTTGCACCCGCGCAGAAAAATCGTGCATATTCACGCAACGCACCCGCCTCTCATCCGGGCGTCAAATATGACGCCCGTGTGAAAGAGGCCTAAGTATTAAGTATCTATGATCCGAAGGTCAATTCGCTCAAGTCTAGTCAAAACCATTGCTGGTTGCCTAGGTGAATTACTTGGAGAGTAGTTTCAAAAATAGGCTTATTTTTTGAGGTTTTACATTGTACTGGTCTGGGTTTCAAAAGCCATATGGCACTCCTTCCCTTCTGAGCTCTGCAGTGTGCCCATACAGTAGGTTACTACCACATATGGGGTCTTAACATAATTAAAAGAAATGGTATAACATTTTTTGAGTGTCTTATTTCTTGTTATCCCTTGTAAAAATGAAAACTGTTGAGCTAAACCTATATATTATTGTTAACATGTAATTTTGGATTTTCATGCCCCTATCCTAGCAATTTCTATGAAATACACGTGGAGTCAAATGCTCATTGCTCCCCTTTTTAATTCCTTGAAAGGTTTGTTTCTCAAACTGGAGCATTTTGGGAGTTTTTCTTATGCTTTAGCACCTTAATGCCTCTATAAGTGGTGAATTAAAAACTTACTAAAAAATGGGGCTACAAAAATCTACAAGGTGCACCTTCAGATCTGAGGCTGGTATTTTAGTCAAGTAGAACTTTAGAACCACATATAAGGTATTTTTAAAAACTGCTAAATCAGTGTATCTAATTTATCATCTGCTGTGTTTCAAAAAAATGGAGTAAAACTGGAAAAAAAAATTTTTAAGACTACCTAAATGCCAATTTGAAAATACTTTTAGGGGTGCAGCTTTTAAAATGGTGTCATTTATTAGGGGTTTCTAATATATAGGCCTTTCAAAGCCCCTTTAAAACTGAACAGGTTCCCAAAAAAATAATATCTGGAAATTTTCTTGAAAATGTATAAAATGGCTGCAAAATTTAAAAGCCCTTTAAAAATAAAAGTACGATTGAACAATGAAGTCAACATAAAGTGGACATATGGTAAATATTACCATATTTTTAGCTTTATAAGATGCACCTGATGATAAGACACACCTAGGTTTTTGAGGAGGAAAATAAGAAATAAATATTTTGAACCAAAAGGTATGCTTTTGGTGGGTTTTGAACTAATGGTGGTCTGTGGATGACACTGTTATGGGGGATCTGTGGATCACGCACTGTTATGTTGGGGATCTGTGGATGACACTGTTATGGGGGCATCTGTGGGTGACACTGTTATGGGGATCTGTGGATGGCACTGTTATGGGGGCATCTGTGGATGACACTTAAGTGATTATAACACCCGTCATCCTAAAGAATACACTGATAGGTACTGTACATTGATGTATTTTCAAGGATGAGGGAGTTATAGTCAGATTAAATATAAACACTATCCAGGGGCTGTTCTGTAATTGTCAATAGTTTAATGGCAGGCTCAGGAGCTGTTAGTAAGAGCTCCTAAGCAACCTTATTTGCATCACATTCATTTTTTAAGACGCAATGACTTTTTCCTCCACTTTGGAGGGAGAAAAAGTGCGTCCTATAAAATGAAAAATACGGTAATTATTAAGTATTTTGGGAACTATATCTGTATATTATATCTGCGGAGGAATTCAAATTTGAAAACATTGAAAAACATTTTTTTTTAATTAAATTTGGGATTTTTTTAATGAATAAAAACATATCAACTGGAATTTCTCACTAACATAAAGTACAATGTGTCACGAGAAAACAAATAAAATAACATTATTACAGCCTAAAATTACACATCAGATTTGAAAAATGGGGCTTAGTTTTTAACCCCTTAAGACGATCTTCAGAATAAAAAGGAACACATAGTTCTTGAAGTGATAATATGCCTCAAACCTGGAGCCTTTATCTCATCAAGTCTCTCTGGGATTACATGAAGATACAGAAGGATTTGAGCAAGCCTAGACCCTGAGAAATTCTGTGGTTAGTTCTCCAAGATGTTTGGAACTACCTTACAGAAGAGTTTGTTCAAAAAAGTATGCAAGTGTACAGATGTAGCATCGTTAGCATTCCTTTTTTCTGAGATTTCTGAGTTTGGTTATCTAATCTAAGCAAACACCTTCAATTGCTTTTCAATGGCTTTTTTCTCAAGATAATGAAATGAGTTAAGAAATTTGAGTTAACAGCGGGAGTGCTAACCCTGCTGCATCTGTACCTAGAAGAACTGATGCTGTTTTGAAGGTAAATGGTGGTCACACCAAATATTAATTTGATTTGGACCCACCATCATATCGGTAGAGCTGATTATTACACTCACACACTGAACACTTGATCTGTGTCTGCTAAGACCCAGCAACTACTGTGGTTACCCAGCCCCCAGCAAATACAAAATCTCTGGGAATGGAGTAGAATTGCCTTGGCACTGTCTAATCTATGCAATGCAAATATGCAAAAATGACGAAGACAGGGACATTAAAAGCCCATCTCTGCCTTCTCAATGGGAAGTCTGACTATGGGTGTTCCTCAAATAGATATATGAAAAGTCAAATGAATTCACACTTGTTTTATAATTTTAATAACACTTACAAAATATATCAACTAGTAAAATAAGGTGTTCACATAATCTAAGAAATTAATTCAACAATTAAAGCATTTCAACAAGCCTTTCTTTGGAAGTGAGGTAAAGGTAACTACATCATGACTATACTGCAGGGTAAATCATCTCTCAAACTTAGCCACATGCAGGGACAGGCTTAGAGTGTTTATTGATGAATCATCCTTGACAAAAAAAAAAAACTCCCTGGAATCAAAGCTTACAGATTTCCTTTATAAATCTATAATTTACTTGTTGCACTATATGTATACATTTGGAAATGCTAATTTGCTAATCAAGATGGGTATTCCCCCACAGGTTGCTAAAAAAAAAAAGGCTGAGCTGCTAGGTGGAGTGCCACTTTTTTCTGAATTTTTCTAGATCCAATGCCACTCACTTATAGGCACTGAGCAGGTACTTGAACTGAGACCGGTTCATATATATATAGAGGTTTCTCTACACAGAGCTTGTTTAACCACTATGCTCTGCAGATAAAATGCCAAAGTCTTAATGGATTTTCAAGCAATCTGACCACCATCACTCAACAAGGGGTTATACATTCTAAAAGAATGAAATCCCTTGTGACAAAACCTTAAAGACCTTAAAGGGATTTTGCATTTTTTGCTGCAATACAAATATACACATACTTTCAGAAAATCAACAAAATCGAGATCACTAGTCTGGAATTTAAAGAAACCGTTATCCCTTCTCTTTTTCTACAGGAAAAATGGATATCAGGTAAGGCCCATCTAACAAGAAAAAAATGAAACACCAGATGGTCGGGTTATAGGAGTAGCCCCAGGTGCACGGATGTCACTCTAGCAATGTGAAAAAAGTGCAGGGAAAACAGAGGTTACAATGATACAATAATATAATAATACTCCGGAGTGCATGCCATAGCTATATAGATACATCTCAGTTATTCATGGTTATCACTGCTATTGTTGTTATGGTTGTGGGATAGTTCTTCTAATGACAAAGCACAGAGAAAAAAAAAATTGAAATAAAAAAATGAAAAAGAATAATAAATGAAAAACAAAAAATGAGAAAGAAAAAGTGAGAATGAAAAATATAAGAAATATTTTCGGTCACATGGGTCTCGTGGGGGAGATCCTCTCTACAGACCTCTCTATTTTCCCTCCATGGGCCCCATGTGTTAATAAACTTGGAGTATTTCCTGGATTCCCAACTAGCCAGTTCTTTCATTAAGCAGATTTGGTCCACTTTTGCATACCACATGTCGATGGTGGGAGGTGTGTTGCTTAACTAGCAGGAATGAGTAGTCTTGCAGCCTGAACCAACATGGTTGATAGATCTGCTCTATTTAGCGTCCAGGTTTGGGACGGTAACCACAAAAGGACCAATTCAGGTAGAAGCTTGATGGTTGTGTTAGATAGTATTGAGCTGTTTTTTTTTTTTCAGGCAGTCATTGCCTACAAAGGATTTTCAACAATTTTCAAAGTATTAGAAATTAACATTTTATTTACAATTATTTAATTTGTCAAATTTCTTTTGAGCCCCTGAAATAAAGGGATTGAGTTTAAAAAATGCTTTATTTCCTCACATTTTTATGCAATCATTTTGTTCAACCCACTGAATTAAAGCTAAAAGTCTGAACTTCAACTGCATCTGAATTGTTTTGTTCAAAATGCATTGTTGTAAGGTACAGAACAAAAATTAGAAAAATGTTGTCTCTGTCCAAATATATATTGACCTAACTATATATAAATTTCAGTTAGTGTCAGTTTAAAATTTTGCACAAAAGCACCATTTGGGTATGTGCATTGTGCAACTACTGAGCACTGACCAGTATTGTCCATTACTGATCGCGTCTGCTCAGTTTGCACTGCAAGTTTTTATTGTGCAGAAATTTTTTGTATTTGTGCAGAAAAGACTTTTTGTACAATTTTTTTTTCTCCTTTTTTTTCTTCTAAAATTTAATTTCAAATTTATTACAAGCCCCTTCACGTATGAAAACACAACATACACACCTCTCACACTAAATAAAGGTTTACACATTTCAAAGGTCACACCCCAATAAAATAAAAATGGCCCGTCCGTCCCAACGAGTATACTCAGCTGAATAGGAACGCGCTATTCTTGCCTCCGATACTGAGTCTGTCAGTGAGGGAGAAGAGGATGACACTTTGCTCTACTCCTCTATCCTATCATCATCATCCGCTGATGAGTGACCTTCTAGAAGGCGCCACAGGGTAGCAGTGGAGGCAACCACCCAGAGTGAACCCTTATTGACCCCACCCACTGACAATTATCAGCCCTTAATTCTGGATTTTGTGAGCAGCTCCAGAATACAGATACACTGTGCAGGCTTCACTGCAGGGCTGGTGTTACCATATAGGCAAGGGGGGCAAGGGGGGCAATTGCCCCCGGGCCCCCGAGTCCTTAGGGGCCCCCAAGACCACCCAGAACTGGCCCGAGTCCATAGTCATCTGTATCACCGTCCTCAGGAAAGCGATACTGATTGCTCTGCTGTGGGGAAGGGGAGGAAGAGGCGTCTCCCTTCCCTGTTAATCTGATAGGTTGCAGGCCTTGTGCCGACAGCCTATCAGAGGCCGCTGCAGGTGGCGCTATGACATCATTGCGCCGCCTGAGCCGTACAGCGCTGGACATAGGTCGGAAGAGGCCTGCATCGCATCGCTGTCATGGAGGAAAGTATAAGTGTGTGTTTTTGTGTTAAAGAGGCACTTGTAACTGGCACATGGGGTGGGGGTTAAAGAGGCACTTGTAACTGGCACATGGGGTGGGGGGGTTAAAGAGGCACTTGTAACTGGCATATGTGGTGGGGGAGGGGTTAAAGAGGCATTTGTAACTGGCACATGAGATGGGGGGTTGAAGAGGCACTTGTAACTGGCACATGGGGTGGGGATTAAAGAGGCACTTGTAACTGGCACATCGGATGGGGGGGTTAAAGAGGCACTTGTAACTAGCACATGGGGTGGGGTTAAAGAGGCACTTGTAACTGGTACATGGGGTGTGGGGGCTAAAGAGACACTTGTAACTGGCACATGGTGTGGCGGGGTTAAAAAGGGACTTGTAACTGGCACATGGGGTAGGGGGTTAAAGAGGCACTTGTAACTGGCACATGGGGTAGAGGGGGTTAAAGAAGCACTTGTAACTGGCACATGGGGTGGGGGTTAAAGAGGCACTTGTAACTGGCACATGGGGTGGGGGGTTAAAGAGGCACTTGTAACTGGCACATGGGGTGGGGGTGGTTAAAGAGGCACTTGTAACTGGCTCATGGGGTGGGGGGTTAAAGAAGCACTTGTAACTGACATTTGTGGTGGGGGAGGGGTTAAAGAGGCATTTGTAACTGTCACATGAGGTGGGGGGTTAAAAAGGCACTCGTAACTGGCACATGGGGTGGGGGGGATAAAAAGAGACTTGTAACTGGCACATGGGGTGGGGGGTTGAAGAGGCACTTGTACCTGGCACATGGGACTTGTAACTGGCACATGGGGTGGGGGTTCAAGAGGCACTTGTACCTGGCACATGGGGTTGGGGGGTTAAAGAGGCACTTGTTACTGGCACATGGAGTAGGGGGTTAAAGAGGCACTTGTAACTGGCACATGGTGTGGACGGGGTTAAAGAGGCACTTGTTACTCGCACATGGGGTGGAGTGGTTAAAGAGGCACTTGCAACTGGCACATGGGGTGAGGGGGTTAAAGAGTCACTTGTATCTGGCACATGGGGTGGGGGGTTAAATAGGCACTTGTAACTGGCACATGGGGGTTAAAGAGGCACTTGTAACTGGCACATGGGGGTAAAGAGGCCCTTGTAACTGGCACATGGGGGTAAAGAGGCACTTGTAACTGGCTCATGGGGTGGGGGTTAAAGAAGCACTTGTAACTGACATTTGTAGTGGGGAGGGGTTAAAGAGGCATTTGTAACTGTCACATGAGGTGGGGGGTTAAAAAGGCACTCGTAACTGGCACATGGGGTGGGGGGGATAAAAAGAGACTTGTAACTGGCACATGGGGTGGGGGGTTGAAGAGGCACTTTTAACTGGCACATGGGGTGGGGGTGGGGGGGGTTAAAGAGGCACTTGTAACTGGTACATGGGTTGTGGGGGTTAAAGAGACACTTGTAACTGGCACATGGGGTGGAGGGTTAAAAGGCACTTGTAACTGGCACATGGGGTGGGGGTTAAAGAGGCACTTGTAACTGGCACATCGGATGGGGGTTAAAGAGGCACTTGTAACTAGCACATGGGGTGGGGTTAAAGAGGCACTTGTAACTGGTACATGGGGTGTAGAGGCACTGAACTGGCCATGGGTGGGGTTAGAAGCACTTGTAACTGGCACATGGTGTGGGAGGGGTTAAAGAGGCACTTGTAACTGGCACATGGGGTGAGGGGTTAAAGAGGCACTTGTAACTGGCACATGGGGTGGGGGTTAAAGAGGCACTTGTAACTGGCACATGGGGTGGGGGTTGAAGAGGCACTTGTAACTGGCACATGGGGGTGGGGGTTAAAGAGGCACTTGTAACTGGTACATGGGTGGGGGTTAAAGAGGCACTTGTAACTGGCACATGGGGTGGAGGGGTTAAAGAGGCACTTGTAACTGGCACATGGGGTGGGGTGGTTAAAGAGGCACTTGTAACTGGCACATGGGGTGGGGGTTAAAGAGGCACTTGTAACTGGCACATGGGGTGGGAGGGGTTAAATAAGCACTTGTAACTGGTACATGGGGTGTGGGGGCTAAAGAGACACTTGTAACTGGCACATGGTGTGGCGGGGTTAAAAAGGGACTTGTAACTGGCACATGGGGTGAGGGGGTTAAAGAGTCACTTGTATCTGGCACATGGGGTGGGGGGTTAAATAGGCACTTGTAACTGGCACATGGGGGTTAAAGAGGCACTTGTAACTGGCACATGGGGGGGTAAAGAGGCCCTTGTAACTGGCACATGGGGGGTAAAGAGGCACTTGTAACTGGCACATGGGGTGGAGGGGGTTAAAGAGGCACTTGTAACCCGCGCATGGGGTGGGGTGGTTAAAGAGGCACTTGTAACTGGCACATGGGGTGGGGGTTAAAGAGGCACTTGTAACTGGCACATGGGGTGGGAGGGGGGTTAAATAAGCACTTGTAACTTGTACATGGGGGTTAAAGAGGCACTTGTAACTTGCACATGGGGGGTAAAGAGGCACTTGTAACTGGCACATGGGGGGAGGGGGTTAAAGAGGCACTTGTAACTGGCACATGGGTTGGAGGGGGTTAAAGAAGCACTTGTAACTGGCGCATGGGGTGGGGAGGTTAAAGAGGCACTTGTAACTGGCACATGGGGGGTAAAGAGGCACTTATAACTGGCACATGGGGTGGAGGGGGTTATAGAGGCACTTGCAACTGGCACATGGGGTAGGGGGGTTAAAGAGTCACTTGTAACTGGCACATTGGGTGTGGGGGATAAAGAGGCACTTGTAACTGGCACATGGGGTGGGGGGGTTAAAGAGGCACTTGTAACTGGCACATGGGGGGTAAAGAGGCACTTATAACTGGCACATGGGGTGGAGGGGGTTATAGAGGCACTTGCAACTGGCACATGGGGTGGGGGGGTAAAGATGCACTTGTAACTGGCTTATTGGGTGTGGGGGATAAAGAGGCACTTGTAACTGGCACATGGGGTGGGGGTTAAAGAGGCACTTGTAACTGGCACATTGGGTGTGGGGGTTAAAGAGGCACTTGTAACTGTCACATGGGGTGGGGGTAAAGAGGCACTTGTACCTGGCACATGGGGTGGGGGGGTTTAAAGAGGCACTTGTAACTGGCACAGGGGGGTAAAGAGGCACTTGTTACTGGCACATGAGGGGGGGCAGAGAGGCACCTTTTACTGGCACATTATTAAAATGGGGGCTTCTACTGAGGCCACAAAGAAGGGGTATTTTATATGGGAGGCTCTGTGTGGTACTAGTATTATCAGGGGCATTTTCTGTTTCTGCAGTGTAGTATTGGGGGTAGTAGGATGATTTGTCCAGAAGATGGGAGGATGATGGAAAATTAGTAAACAAATAATTTTTTTTGTTGTTGTTGTCAAACTGCAGAGAAGGACAATGTTGACAAATTAGTGGTCTGGTCTGAAGGTCGGAAATGAAAAGACGAGGTCAGAGAACATTTACATCAAAGAAGACGTCACTAGATGTAAGAGGTATGGGGCGCTGTATTTCTGTACGCTGGGGGGAGAAATAATGTGACGCGAAGGGGGTGATGACGTGACATGGAGGGGGAGAAATGTGCCATTCGGGGGGTGGGGGTGGGGTTATGCTGCCATGGAGGGGGGGGATAATGTGACGTGAAGGGGGTGATGATGTGACATTGAGGGGGGGGGGGTCCTTATTGTTTTTCACCCCAGGGCCCCACTTTGCCTAGAACCGGCCCTGCTTCACTGAACTAGATTTTTTCTAAATCTTCTTCACTGAAGATTTTGTAAGTGTGATGGTGGCCCAGACCAATTTATATGCCCAACAATTCATTGAACAGAACCCTACATCGCCATACGCTAGACCCCTAGGTGTAGCAGAGATGATGAAGTTTTGGGGTCTCAAACTGCATATGGGCATCGTGAAGAAGCTAAGCGTTAGACAATATTGGAGTTTGGACATTTTTTACCAGACTCCAATTTACAGTAAAACCATGACACAGAAACCATTTGAGTCAATTCGGAAATTCATACATTACAATGACAATGTACAGTGCCCACCCCAAAACGACCCGACATTTGACCGTCTATTAAAGGTTAGGCCTGTCATTGACCACTTTAACACCAGGTTTGCTGAGGTGTACAACCCTGATAAAAATGTCTGTGTAGATGAGTCCCTATTACTTTTCAAAGGGAGGATTAGATTCCGCCAGTACCTGCCTAGCAAACAGGCAAGGTATGACAAAAAGATATACAAACTTTCTTAGAGTAGCTCTGGGTACATTCACAAGTTCCACATTTATGAAGGGAAAGATTCCCGGAAATAACCGCCAGAATGCCACTAGGAGATAGTGGAAAGATTGTGTGGGGCTTACTGCAACCACTGCTGGATAAGGGTTACCACCTCTATGTGGATAACTATTATACCAGCATACCCCTATTCATGTTCATAACTGCCAGAGGTGCTGTGGCTTGCGGCACAGTGCGCAAAAATCAAAGAGGCCTCCCTAGATCCCTGGTAGGGCAACAACTGAGAATGGGTGAAAGTAGGGCTCTCCTCCATGAGAACATGCTGGTGGTTAAGTACAAAAACAAGAGGGACGTCCTTGTACCGACCACCATTCACACTAACACCAGCTCCTCTACTACTACTACCCCCAAACCAGTTTTCTATCCTGGATTACAACAGGCACATGGGAGGGGTGGATCTTACAGATCAACTTCTGAAGCCCTACAGTGCCACACAAAAAACGAAAGTGTGGTCCAAAAAGCTGGCCATACACATTGTACAGATGGGAATGTGCAATGCGTACATGCTATTTCAATCTGCAGGCCACACAGGAACTTTCCTTCTGCTCCAAGAAGTGGTTATCAAGCCCCTCATTTTTCATAGCAAGGCCGAAGAGGGTCTCAGTACTTCTGGAAGTTACGGTGCCAGAGTTGTACAAGGGCAACATTTTCCAGGTCAAGTCTCCCAGACAACAAGCAAGGGAAGGAAAAAAAAATGCAGGGTGTGTTCCAAAAGGGAGATAAGGAAAGACACTATTTACCACTGCGAAACCTGCCCTGAAAAACCTGGTCTGTGCATGCTGAAGTGATTTCAAATCTACCATTCATCCATGGAGTATTAATTTAATTTCATCCATGATGTACCCTGTAGTTTTACAACCTTATGTCCCTGATTTAGTCTGCATAGCTTACAGATAGGGTTGAGCGAACCAGAACTGTAAAGTTCGTGTTCGTAACAAACTTTACGATTTTTCGCACGCAGACCCTGTGATACAAATGTGATACGAATGTACAAGAATAAGTGGAATAATGACGATTGACACTCAAGTAGTCATGAAACCTTAGTATGGCTGTGTATATAAGTGTTGAGGGTACTGGAGTAAAAAAAAAACAAAGAAGATTCTCAGGCATTTTCACAAGTCAGAGAAACAAGTTATTGTGCATGAACACATGAAGTGTTCATAATAATAAAACTTTTCTAATAATTCATAGTCATAATAAGACTTCTCTTTCTACTAATATAGAATTTTCTCTCTGCGCATGATCAAGCAAATATGATCACGCGCTTCCCGATATGAAATCATATTGCTTATAAAATTGGGATTTTTCCAAGGGATCTAGGATTCGTAGATGCTGCAGACCTGCCTTGTGCTGTTCCCAGATTATTTCCCTTGCTGATTCATGGGCAACAGGTGATGCTACGGTATCTGGTGATGTATTGATGTTTTATGCGGCAGACGTGCCTTGCGCTGTTCCCAGATTCTTCGCCTTGCTGATTGTTGGAATCCTCCAATTCATGGGCAATGGGTGATGCTACAGTATCTGGTGATGAATTGATGTTTTACTCTTGCTTATTCTCTTATTTACTCATGATTGTATTTTTATAATTATGACAACTCTTATTATCAACCATAATGTTATTATCATTAATCATAAATAAAGTAATTGTTTGCTTTAATTCACTTAACCCCTTAAGGACCAGGCTTATTTTCGCCTTAGGACCAGGCCATTTTTTGCAAATCTGACAAGTGTCACTTTATGTGGTGATAAATTTAAAAGGCTTTTTCTTATCCAGGCCATTCTGAGATTGTTTTTTGTCACATATTGTACTTCATGACAGTGGTAAAATTAAGTCGAAAAATTTCATTTTTATTTATAAAAAAATATCAAATTTACCAAAAATTTGGAAAAATTAGCAATTTTCCAAGTTTCAATTTCTCTACTTCTATAATACAAAGTAATACCCCCAAAAAAAGTTATTGATTTACATTCCCCATATGTCTACTTCATGTATCGATCATTTTGGGAATGCCATTTTATTTTTTGGGGACGTTACAAGGCTTAGAAGTTTAGAAGCAAATCTTGAAATTTTTCAGAAATTTTCAAAAACCCACTTTTTAGGGACCAGTTCAGGTCTGAAGTCACTTTGTGAGGCTTACATAATAGAAACCATCCAAAAATGACCCCATTCTAGAAACTACACCCCTCAAGGTATTCAAAACTGATTTTACAAACGTCATTAACCCTTTAGGTTTTCCACAAGAGTTAATGGCAAATATAGATAAAATTTCAGAATTTAAATTTTTTGGAAAATTTTCCGTTTAAATCCATTTTTTCCAGTAACAAAGCAAGGGTTAACAGCCAAACAAAACTCAATTTTTATTGCCCCGATTCTGTAGTTTTCAGAAACACCCCATATGTGGGCGTAAACTGCTGTATGGCCAAACGGCAGGGCACAGAAGTAAGGGAACGCCATATGGTTTTTGGAAGGCGGATTATGCTGGACTGGATTTTTGATTCCATGTCCCATTTGAAGCCCCCCCGATGCACCCCTAGAGTAGAATCTTCAAAAAAGTGACTCCATCTAAGAAACTACACCCCTCAAGGTATTCAAAACTGATTTTGCAAACTTTGTTAACCCTTTAGGTATTCCACAAGAGTTATTGGCAAATGGAGATGAAATTTCGGAATTTCTATTTTTTGTTACCTTGCCTCAAAAAAAAGTGTAATATAGAGCAACCAAAATCATATTTACCCTAAAATAATACAAACAAAACTGCCACCTTATCCCGTACTTTCCAAAATGAGGTCACTTTTTTGGAGTTTCCACTGTAGGGTAGTGATGTCGCGAACATAAAATTTTCAGTTCGCGAACAGCGAACGCGAACTTCTGCAAATGTTCGCGAACGGGCGAACCGCCATAGACTTCAATTGGCAGGCGAATTTTAAAACCCACAGGGACTCTTTCTGGCCACAATAGTGATGAGAAAGTTGTTTCAAGGGGTCTAACACCTGGACTGTGGCATGCCGGAGGGGGATCTATGGCAAAACTCCCATGGAAAATTACGTAGTGGACGCAGAGTCGGGTTTTAATCCATAAAGGGCATAAATCAACTAACATTCCTAAATTGTTTGGAATAACGTGCTTTAAAACATCCAGTGTGTGTATACGATCAGGTATGATGTTGTATCGATCAGGTAGTGTAAGGGCTACGCCCGCTTCACTGACATTGACAGACCAAACTCCCCTTTTAATGCACCGCAAACAGTTCATTTGCACAACCGCAAACTCCCCATTTGCACAAGGTTGGATACCAAGCTAGCCACGTCCCGGTGATGTCATTGAAGGTTTCTTCCTCCACCCAGCCACGTACAACACCAAGGGTCCCCAAAAGATGAATTGAATTGATTTTTCGAACGGTGAGATGGTTAAAAAAACGCTGGCTCCCTCCACTCTGTTTTAAACCATGGTCACTGCGTCTGCGCCGTGCAATTTACTGTCACACCCGATATGAGTGGTATTTTCTGTAGTACTATTCTCATCAGTTTAATCCTCTAACGTCCCCAATCTGGGGGCCATTTATTGAATAGATTTTTCGAACGGGGAGATGGTTAAAAAAACGCTGGCTCCCTCCACTCTGTTTTAAACCACGGTCACTACGTCTGCGCCGTGCAATTTACTGTCACACCCGATATGAGTGGTATTTTCGGTAGTACTATTCTCATCAGTTTAATCCTCTAACGTCCCCAATCTGGGTGCCATTTATTGAATAGATTTTTCGAACGGGAGATGGTTAAAAAACGCTGGCTCCCTCCACTCTGTTTTAATCCACGGTCACTGCGCCTGCGCCGTGCAATTTACTGTCACACCCGATATGAGTGGTATTTTCTGTAGTACTATTCTCATCAGTTTAATCCCTCTAACGTCCCCAATCTGGGGGCCATTTATTGAATAGATTTTTCGAACGGGAGATGGTTAAAAAACGCTGGCTCCCTCCACTCTGTTTTAAACCACGGTCACTGCGTCTGCGCCGTGCAATTTACTGTCACACCCGATATGAGTGGTATTTTCTGTAGTACTATTCTCATCAGTTTAATCCCTCTAACGTCCCCAATCTGGGGGCCATTTATTGAATAGATTTTTCGAACGGGAAATGGTTAAAAAACGCTGGCTCCCTCCACTCTGTTTTAAACCACGGTCACTGCGTCTGCGCCGTGCAATTTACTGTCACACCCGATATGAGTGGTATTTTCTGTAGTACTATTCTCATCAGTTTAATCCTCTAACGTCCCCAATCTAGGGGCCATTTATTGAATAGATTTTTCGAACGGGAGATGGTTAAAAAACGCTGGCTCCCTCCACTCTGTTTTAAACCACGGTCACTACGTCTGCGCCGTGCAATTTACTGTCACACCCGATATGAGTTGTATTTTCGGTAGTACTATTCTCATCAGTTTAATCCCTCTAACGTCCCCAATCTGGGTGCCATTTATTGAATAGATTTTTCGAACGGGGATATGGTTAAAAAAACGCTGGCTCCCTCCACTCTGTTTTAAACCACGGTCACTGCGTCTGCGCCGTGCAATTTACTTTCACACCCGATATGAGTGGTATTTTCTGTAGTACTATTCTCATCAGTTTAATCCCTCTAACGTCCCCAATCTGGGGGCCATTTATTGAATAGATTTTTCGAACGGGGAGATGGTTAAAAAAACGCTGGCTCCCTCCACTGATATGAGTGGTATTTTCTGTAGTATTATTCTCATGTATTATTCTCATTCTATGTGCTGTGACACCCTATATGAGTGGTGTCTTAACTAGTACTATTGCTATCAGTTTAATCCCTGTTACGGACCCTATCCGGTCGAATTGATTAACCATTGTCGAATCCCCCATTGACATCCCCCTTATAAGCTGTGTAAAGCATATTTTTTAGTTTGGTTTTAAACTGCTGCATCCTTTCCGACTTTCGGTAATTTGGTAACATTTCTGCCACTTTCTGCTTATTGATATATATATATATAGTGATATATTCTGAAGCCCTGTTTTCAATGCATTAGTGGAGAAATAAAAATATATTTGCCATCCAGCGTGGCATATATCTGTTGAAGAGCCTGTTGTGTAAAAGTAGAATAAAATTTGGGCCTAATTGCCATTCTGCGGTGTAGTGATATATTTGGAAGCCCTGTTTGCAGTGTATTAGTGGCAAAATAAAATTATGTTTGCTGTCCGGCGTTGCATATATCTGTTGAAAAGCCTGTTGTGTGAAAGTAAAACAAAATTTGGGCCTAATTGACGTTCTGCGGTGCTGTGATATATTATGAAGCCCTGTTTTCAGTGTATCACTGGCAAAATAAAAATATATTCGCCGTCCAGCATTGTACTTCTCTGTTGAAAAGCCTGTTGTGTAAAAGTAGAACAAAATTTGGGCCTAATTGATATTTTGCAGTGCTGTGATATATTGGTAATCCCAATTTTCCGTATATTAGTGGAGAAATAAAATATATTTCATCTAACATTGGATTATATTATTTGATCTAACATTATGTCAGCTAGAGAAGTGTCAGGCCCTGCACAGGGGAGTGGTAGAGGCATAAATGTTTTTGGTGCAGTCAGAGATCGCAGCAAGGTAAGGGAGTGTGGCAGCAGGAGTCGCAGCGAGAGGCCTGAGCTCTCGGTGTCCTCAAGCAGCAACCCAGTGGTTCTTGAATGGCTGACTCGGTCATCCACTTCGTCCACATCAGACACACCCAGCCAAGAGTCGGTGGGTTCTTCTGACACGATGCTTAGTTGGTATGGCCCGGGAGTAGGCCCTGTGCCTTCACCTATCCTTAACCTGCCTTTTTCCTTTTCTGTTCCCTTAACCAGAGTAGTATTATATGCTGGGGGCTCGGCTCCACTTTTCAGCGAGGACGTGCAGACAGTACTCGATGATGATGATGTAGCTGATTGCACTTGGGAGCCGGGTGGCGAAAGGGCTTTATCATCATCGGGAGAAAGGGTGGCAGCTTGCCCGTGAGCTAGCAAGTCGCAGCAGTGGGAGGTCGGAAGTAAAACGTTCCCGGGGTAGACCACTCGCTTCGCAGGAGCCTACCTTCCCACGAAGTAGCGGTGCACAGGTTCACAGAGGTAGTGGTGATAGCAGTCAGTCAATGCAGAGTGTTGGAGGCAAAATCACCTACTCGGCGGAGTGGCAGTGTTTTGTTAAGCCGCCAGAGGAGGTGAACATGGCCATATGTAGAATATGTGGGCAAAAGGTGTAGAGTGGCCAGGGTGTCAATGTTGGCACCATGGCCCTGCGTCAACATATGCAGCGTCACCAGAAAGTGGCCTAGAAGAACCGTGGCTGTGGTGGTCCTGCCTACCGCAGCAACTGCTGCATCCACCAGTGGCATGCACCCGGTTTGAGGCAAAGGAGCTGTCTATCCGTCCAATCATCTGCTGGCTTGTGCAACGCCAAGGTGGAGTGTCCCAAGCCGTCATTTCCTTGCCAAAAAGGCAGTACCAGCCCTGCACACACATGTAGAACAGAAGGTGGGCCACTCCTTGAGCCTGTCGGTATCTGCCAAAGTGCATGGCAGCGCCGACGTATGGAACTGTATCTACGGGCAGAGACAATACATGTCCTTCACAGCCCACTGGGTAAATGTGGTTCCTGCACAGCTACACCAGCAACGTGGCCAGGTCATGCCGTTTCCGCCTCCACGTTGCCACGCCGTGGGTCCTGCAACAATGTCCGCCTCTGCCTCCTCAACCTCTGCCATGTCTCAACCTCCACTGCAGGGACAATTCACAGGGGCCCTCCAGCATACCACATGTGCAGGGCATGGCGGTGTTACGCTGTTCTGCACCTCGTTTCCCTTGGCGAATGGAGTCACACTGGGAAGGAACTGCTCCGTGTCCTGCATCAAGAAGAACATTGTGTCGGCGCTGCGTCAAGTAGTGCTTAGCAATATGCCCTGCATAGCACCAGGGCCAGTTTTAGACAAAATATGACCCTGGGCAAAATGAAAATGGACCCCCAAATCTTGTAATAATGTTCTAAAAACACAGTCCGACGTCCAACGCCTGACACCCATTCCAATCAGCTGTTTGAGCAGATGGCGTGTGCTGTTCACTGCTGCTGTCCCATAGACATACAGCGGTGAGCAGGAAGAGAGAAGGGAGACGGCATATGAGCATAGCGCACGCCGTCTCCTCAAACAGCTGAATGGCAGGGGTGCCCCTACAGTACCCTAGTAGTTATAATATAACCATAATTTCCCCCTGTAGTGTCCCCCACTAGTTCCAATATTTAATGTTCCCCCATAGTGCCAGTATGTATATATATATATATATATATATATATATACACACCCTGTAGTGCCAGTATTTAATGCTCCTCCATTCCTCCCCAATAGTGCCAAGTATATATCATGATCTCCCCCCCCCCCCTTCCCTGGTGCCCCCAGCAGAGTGGACATTTAGTATAAAAAAAACACAGTTTTATCTGTGACTTGTGTTGCAGCGTTCTGATACATGCGGCCCCAATGACATCATTACTCCTGCTCCGGGTCTTACATGATCACGTCACTATGCGAGACCCAGCGCAGGAGGTTGCGTTGATGTCCTTGCGGCTTCTTGCGCTGTTCTAAGACCTCACAGGCTTGAGGTCTAGCGGCCTGAGGCTTGTGAAGTTGGACTGCCATGAGTGCGCCCCCCTTTATGGGTAGCGAAGTGGTGCCCTAGGTGGATGTCTACCCTCACCTATCCATCGTCCCAGCCCTAATTCAGAGCACATTACTGCAGGAGGTACAACAGGAGAGGACTAGAAATCCCAGCATGTCTAAGCTAGGGCTGCAGTAAACAATTTTTTTAGTAATCGATTATTCTACTGATTATTTTTTACGATTAATCGAGCACTCTAATAAGAAAAAATGATTTAATAGACTGTTTTTCTTTATAAAAACTCATCAGACCCACTGCCACACTCCCTGTAACACTCTTCGTTCCCTCCTGTGCGATCATTCCAAGTGCATCAGTTCTCCCCAGTGCCATCCACTCTACTATCCCCCAGCTGTCCCCCCAGTGCCACCAGCTGACACCCAGTACCATCAAGCTCCCCCCAGTACCACCAGCTGACACCCAGTACCATCAAGCTCCCCCCCAGTGCCATCAGCTGCCCCCTCAGTGCCACCAGCTTCCATCCCAGTGCCATCAGCTGCCATCCAAGTGCCACCAGTTGCCCCCTCAGTGACACTAACTGTCCCGCTAGTGCCACCAGCTGCAACCCAGTACCATCAGGCTCCCCCCAGTGCAATCAGCTGCCCACTCAGAGCCACCAGCTGCCACCCCAGTGCCACCAACTGCGCCCTCAGTGCCACCAGCTAAAACTAAAACTCTCATCAGATGAAATGATGATCGAACACGTCCTGCTTCCACCTCACATCAAGTCAGAGAGGTCTGCGGACAGATCTACAGAATGGAGAGGATCTACATATAGTGGATCTAGAAACTATCTGAAGCCCTTTGGTACTGCTCAGGGATTGCTGACATCATTCCATAGGGCTGAGGTTTCAGGTAACCTATAGGGCCCATGCAGACGAGCGGATGCACTCCATGTTATCTGCAACGAGAATGAGAGCCAAGCTGGGTGGTGGACATCAGAGGCACGAAACAGTAACATGATAGATACTGCTCCGTGCATCCCTGTGACCCTTTTCCTACAAAATTATGGTGACAACTTTATCTCACGGTGATTTTGTAGTAAAAAGGTCACAGGGAGGCACGGAGCAGTATCTATCATGTTACTGCTTTGTGCCTCTGATGTCCACCGTGCAGCTTGGCTCTCATTCTCGCTGCAGATAACACGGACTGGATCCGCTCGTCTGCAAGGGCCCATAGACAGGAACAAACAGGTTTCAAGGGGGACTCCAGGAGCGATGGCCTGAAGCCACACCATAAGCTCCATTCATTCTGTAAGTCAGGTTGTCACACAGGAGCCCTGTGACCCCGCACACATCTATGTGATAAGGTCGTTCAGGCTGTAGCCCCCCTTTAATAAGGAGGCTCTGAGGAGCCATCAACACGTCACACCCGGTCCTCCGGCAATGTGCAGGGAGGAGAACACAGCCGCCGTCCATGGCTGGTACTTGGTTTCCAGTCTCCGGTCCAGTATCCCAGAATCCCGGCTGGCTTTGTCTCAGTGAACCCAGCTAGCCAGTCATGCCATTAAACGGTGGGCTCCTGTCTGGACCGTGTCCCCCCCAGTATAAGCCCCCAGTGCATCGGCTGCACTGTCCTGTCGTTAAGTCTCTTTTCTCTCAAGTTGTGGTTGTCAAGCGGAGCTGCTGGTAACCAATCATAAGTGGATGTGGTACAAATGATGGGGATGTGAGGGAAGGGATGCGGGTCACGTGACCACTGGAGTGAGATGCTGAGATCGGCGTGGTTATTATACTGTATGGGAGAAGAAACCAGCGGGTGACCATAGAGCGGTGAGTAATAACAAGCACTTCACTCCCGCTCTGTGGTCACATGACACAAAATAATCCTTGAAGCAAAAAATTTGGATTTTTTTGTGTCGATTTACTCAATTCAATCAAGTAATCGTTTTAATTTACTCAATTCAATCAAGTAGGCCTCCTGATGTTGCTGCTGCCACCTCCACAATCTCTTGTCGTCGTGCTACTCTGTGACCGCCTCATGCTGCTGCCACCTCCACACTCTGTCGTCGTGCCACTCTGTGGCCTACTCATACTGCCGCCACCTTCAGACTCTGTCATTGTGCCACTCTGTGGCCTCATCATGCTGCTGCCACCTCCGCAATCTCTCATCATCGTGCCACTCTGTGGCCTCCTCATGCTGCCGCTACCTCCAGAATCGGTCATTGGGTCACTCTATGGTCTCCTCATCCTACTTGCACCTCACCACTATGTTATAGGGTCATTCTGTGGACTTCTCATGCTGTTCCTACCCTCTACACTTCATGACTGGGCCACTATTTTGCCATTTTGGCTTGGCTGACATCATCTATTATTTGACCCTTTTTCTGATCTGTCAGAAGGAAGGAAAAATGAGACGCACAACTAGTCCTCTCTGTGTAGCAGCTGTAAGGCCTGTATGGTCCCATCAGAATTGAATTGTGATTTGGTAGCCAAAAGTAGGAGTGGGTACAAAACACAGAAGACATGCAAATATTCAGTTCACGTGTCATCTGTTTTGGATCCGTTCCAGTTTTTTTTTTTTGCATTAGCAATAGTGATGTATTAGTGACCAAATGCTGACCGACGCTGAAGGCAAATGCTCAACAGACAGGATCCGTTTTTTGTCGGTTATTGTTCTGACGGATCAGAGGATGGGCAAAGTGGTCAGTGACGTCAACACAAACTTACTGCTGACACCCTCTCCACTCTGTCAGGGGGGGGCTCTACTTGTTTAAGCGTTTAATAGAACAGGTTCTGTTTATATCTATGTGGTCTCAGCTGACGACGGTATAAAAGGAGTGAGCTTCTTCTTGACACTAACATTAACCTATAAGACTGAGTTCATTCTTGAGTTATTTGGTCAGTTTTGGCCTAGTGACTGCCCAAACAACCGAAGTGTGGGTAGTGATACTGAAAGTGACGCCTGTCATCTGCATGTCATATGGACTCAGTATTATTTCACTAACAAAGCAGACTCCCTATGCGAGTTACTGCAAGGCACAGTGTTCTACACCACTATAAAGGCTCTCAGCAGCCAGGAAATAGCTGTTTTTTTAATGTAGTTCACCGCGAATATATTCATATTGAACTAAATTTTTCCCAAAAATTTCAGCGAATCGGTGAATCAAATTCGCTCATCTCTACTTCTGACAAATCAAAAAAAGGGTAAAATAGGGGGTGAAGTCAACATGGCCAAAAATGGAAAATGGTGGCCTTGTCATAGAGAGTGGAGGGTGGTAACAGCATGAGAAGTCCACAGAGTGGCCTATTAACAGAGTGGTGAGGTGGCAGCAGCATGAGGAGACCACAAAGTGGTGAGGTGACAGCAGCATGAGTAGACCACAGAGTGGTGAGTTGGTAGCAGCATGAGGAGACCACAGAGAGGCCCAATGGCAAGGTGGGGACGTGGGGGGGAAAAGCCTAGTCAGTACCAGCACAAAATGTTGGGTAGCAGTAGAGTCACGAGTCACCTGGCATCGGGTGTGTGGCATCAGGCGTGTGGCAGAATAAGAATAGTAGCAGAAGCATCTAGTCAGAAGAAACAGGTCTCTTTTGACAAAGTTTGGAGCAAGGGCCTGCTGTTTTGACAAACATTTGGAGCAAGGACCTGCTGATCTGACCATCTAAAACATTAGGGGCGAGGGCCTGCTGCTGAACTGACCCTCTAAAACATTAGGGGTGAGGGTCTGCTGGTGAGATGACCCTGTAAAAGATTGTAGGTGAGGGCCTGCTGGTGAACTGACCCTGTAAAAGATTGTGGGTGAGGGCTTGCTGGTGAGCTGACCCTTTATAAGGTTGTAGGTGAGGGTCTGAAGGTGAGCTGACCCTGTAAAACATTATATGCGAGGGTCTGCAGGTGAGCTTACCCTGTAAAAGATTGTAGGTGAGGGCCTGCAGGTGAGCTGACCCTTTAAAACATTATATGCCAGTGCCTGAGCTGACCCTCTAAAAGATTGTAGGTGAGGGTCTGCAGGTGAGCTGACCCTGTAAAACATTATATGCGAGGGCCTGCAAGTGAGCTGACCCTGTAAAAGATTGTAGGTGAGGGCCTGCTGGTGAGCTGACCCTCTAAAAGGTTGTAGGTAAGGGCCTGCAGGCGAGCTGACCCTGTAAAACATTCAATGCAAGGGCCTTGGCTACAGAGACTGGACTTGGTGAAAGACAGGGGGGTGCTTAACGGACTGGAAGCATTATCTGCTGCAATCCAACCGACCACCTGGTCGCACTGGTCTGACTTCAAGAGTTGTGTCCTGCACCGCCCTGCATACTGGGACATGAAGCTAGGTATTGTGGATGATTGTTTTTCTTGTGCTCTGGCAGCAGGCACAGTTTCAACTCGACCAGGGTATGGCCTCTGCGTGCACCATCAGCATCATGGCCACTTCCCCGTCCCTCACTGCTCGCCTTCTTTATTTTAAATGTTATATATGCTTGAAAGTATGTCACACGTACAGTAGCGTAGTATTTGGAAGTGTATGTGCTGGTAATGTCACTGTCAGAAGCAGACACGTCTATTGACAAAGTACACTGTATGTCACTGATAAAAAAAAATTCAGCGTACACGGTACACTGGAGATGTGGCACTGGTAATGTCACTGTCAGAAGCGGACACCGTCTATTGAAAAAGTACATTGTACGTCACAGATACATTTTATAACCGCACACGATACAGTGGAAATGTTCCCCCTGGTAATGTCACTGTTAGAAGCGGACCCCGTCTATTGGCAAAGTACACTGTATGCCACAGATAATTTTTTTAAGCGCACACGTTACACTTTAGATGTTTCCCTGGTACTGTCACTGTCAGAAGCGGACACCTTCTATTGAAAAGTACACTGGAGGATGTCACAGATATTTTTGAGATGTGCACACTTTACACAGGAGATGTGGCAGAGATAATTTAACTGTCCACAGCAGACACCATCTACAGAAAAAGTACACTGGGTGTCACAGATATTTTTTGGGATGCGCACACTTTACACAGGAAATGTGGTGCAGATAATTTAACTGTCCGCAGTAGCCTATTAGATGCTATTTAGCGGGATGCGCTAAACAAATATATTGCCTCTGCCACACACAATAGTCCTTAAAAGGACTTTTGCATCTGTAAAGTTTTAGCAATTTAGCTCAGGTTGGGGTAAAAATATATATTACTGCTGCAACACACAATAGTCCTTAAAGGGGTTATCCGAGTTTTGAAAAAATAAAATAAAAATGTAAACATTATAAAACTCATCAGGACATATACATTAGTTTAGCTTGATTTCTTGAAAAAAAGAACCATACTTACACCTATTTATAGTTCTGTTATTATTACTTTGTTTACATGCTGCAGCAGAGGTGGGGGGGGGGGGCGTGTAACAAGTCAACAATGACTCAGCTCTCCCTCATTAATATTTGTGGGTGTGACTAATCTGCCCCTCCCCGCCCCCTGCACTGCACAACCTGACCAAGCATACAAACACTGTGACATGATCATCTCCTAGTTCATACAGGCAGAAGTTCTGCACTACATACATCACACACATGAATACACTACACACTTCACCACACACATTACATGCTGTCCCACACACATCACATGCTGCACTACACACATCACACATTATGTAGTGAATGCAGACAAGCTATTATAGTGATAAAGTGCAGGGAAGATCCGCCATATTGGACTGGATTTTATCACTTTGCTATGATTGCCTGCTGTTAGGCCAGTAATGGTTCCTTGCATAAATCCCCACCTTTTAGGCCCCATTCACACCAACGCTATTTATTTCTGTTCTCTATTCATCTAATGGAGCAGAACAATTAAAATAACGGAAGTGCTGGATTGGGCATGTAAGGGTGGGTTTTTGTCATACGATCAACATACACAGCAGATGCCATACTGTGACATCCATCACCAGGGAGTGCCGTTGTAACAAAAAAATAAATACTTTTTTTTGAGGACTCTGCAGGATGGGAAAGTGTAGAGTACCAAGTTTTTCAATCCTACAAAGTCCAGCAAAAAGCATGTAGGCTAACGGATCTTTTATACATAGTAGATAGATAGATAGATAGATAGATAGATAGGTATAGATAGCGTGAGGCAGTGACAGGCCTCATGGCTGATAGGAGAGAGGAATGGCAGGATTATCCATCTCTTTCCCATCAGTGGGCAGGCCTGAGGCAGCAACAGGTGCCACAATCAACGGAGTATAAAGCTGTCCTCAAAGTGAGATGGGTGGGTCTTGTGTTGTACAGAATCCTGGAGTGGTTCTGTGTGTGGTCTGAGCTGGGAGCGCCGAGAGACCACAAGGCTGGGATTAGCGTGAGGTTTGGGAGGTCCCATGACGCCTATGGATAAGGGTTGCATGGTCATCGTTGGGCGGACAACTAGACCACAATCCCCCAAAAGACACCAGTGAGGTAACAGCCAGGAGGCTGATGGACATTAGGCTGGGAAAGCCGCATGGGTTCCCATGTGTGTGAACGGTGACTAAGGTGAGTCAGGGATATACTTTGTTTAGGTAGAGCCCAGACGGGCAGGCTTTCATTTTGTTTTGTTTTGTTTGTTTGTGCTTGTGCGCTGAGTGCAATGAGTTGGGACATGAAAACCTGTTGTCTGCGAAGCTATTTGTTAGGATGATCCCCGGAAAGAAAGCTACCCCTCACAATTGGTGGAGGATGCAGGATGCAGGCATTAACAACAGCCGGTTTCTAGGGGCAACTACTTGACGGAAAAGAATAGTTGCTGCTGAATGTTGCCAAGTAAATTCCTGTGTTGCTGTGCAGTGATTTAAAGGGCCTGAAGCCTGCTTGTTTGCTGGAGCAGGTGCTGCTGGAAAACTGCTGGTGTTAACCTGACTTTTTTTTTCCTGAGGTGCAAGCTGTGCAGGGATTTAAAGGGCCAGAAGCACAGTAAAAGAAAACTGACCTGTCAAAATGTCTGCAAAATGGTGGAGCCCATGGGAAAAGTCCTGCGAGATGGTGATGGGGGGGATCCCTTTGGGGGTTATACTAGACTCCCGCCAGCAAGTGTCTCAGTTCCTGCCTGAAATTCTGTACTTTGTAACAAGAGGGCCAGAGAAAAAAACGAAGGTGTCACTGACCTTTGTGACGGACTATGCCTCTGTGCAGTGGGAGCCGTTGAAATTTGAGACCCTGAGGCTAGAATTTGTACTGGGCAAGGATTTTCCCTTATTTTGGCAGATATGGTATGGCGGGAGTACTTCAAGTTCTGCAGTTGGAGTTCCGGAGGACAAGCAGAAGTATGCTGTTGCCAAGGACAAAGAGGTGGAGAGCGGTGTGGTTCTCAGGAGTATATATCTTCCCTGCGACTGTGCACAGAATCCTAAAGGGTGCGGCTGGAGTTACCGTCCAGTAAAAGACAGGAGACAAGTCCAAGGCGCCTCCCGTAGCAACTACTGCATTGAGGAGAAGAGTGATGACCATGCTGGAGATATAATATATTCCTGAACTACCCTTTCTTCCGTGAGTGCTGAATGCGTGACGATAATCGGTAAGATCATTCCGATTATCCCGTATGTAGCAGACCCAGTGACAGTGAGCCGGCAGCAGTTGCTACCTGCAGGGCCGGGGGTGATACGTTACCAAGGCGAGAAACTGTTACGGAAATGTGTGACTATGTGAAAAATGCTGTGTCTGAACAGGCTGGTAAGTCTGTTGTAGTTGCTCCTTCGCAGGAATCTTGAGGAGAGAAGGTTTCTGTGCTGCCTAAAGTGCCTGTGACTAAGGCTAGAAATGGGAGGGAGAAAATTAGAGATCCCATGTTAGCCTGGGTAAAAGGTAGCATGGTAGTGAGAACGGAGACTGTTGAACTTGATAATGCAAAAGTGCTCATACATGAGGGAATTTTGGGCCGTGATATCCCATTATCGTTCCGTGATTTGTGGGGAAGTGGAATCACTCCTGCAGAACTGGTACCTATCCTTTTAAGTTAAGTGACCACTAGAATCTACGGTGAAGATAACGTGCAAAGTGATGGTACCAACCTTGCGGAAATGAATAGTGACAATGTGGATATTTGTGAAATATATCATGCTAGTGATGATGATGACAATACTTTTCCTTTACAGCCTGTGATGGGTGAAGAAGCTTCCCCTGTTGGTAAACATCTGTCTGATGTAAAAATGCTAATAAATGTTGAAAGAACAACGCTGGGAGAACCCACTGTAGACAATGTGGCGGGGCTAGAGTATGTACCTCATGTACCAGAAGTGGATAGCCAGTCTCCACGGGGTTCTGTGGTCGCTGGGGAGGTGTCCAATGTGGAGATTGGCTCATGACCGACTGCTGGCAGAGGCTCACTACCAGCTGGGCCTGGCAGGTCAGTACGGCTGCAAACTTGAAGATGTTTTCGCCCAATCTGCACACTCCCTAGATACACTAGAGAAGGGACTAGCGGTTCCCACAGAGCAACTGCAGAAAGCTCCAGAGGAGCCACAGGAAGAGACTCAGAAAGAGATAAATGAACTGAGGAACTTGCAGCTTCTGAGCGATCCAGACGTCATGCAGAGCAGAAAAGGGATGAGCTGGCTGATGAGTTCTTAAACAGCGCCTCAGAAAGATCTGCTCTCTTGGAGGAGAAAATACATTTGAAAGCCAGGATGGCTCAACTTGATCAAGAGTTGCGTGATCGGATGGTGGACCTGGACCACCAGAGACAAACGGTGTCTAGATTGGAGAAGAAACAGAAGAAGTTCGACCAGCTCCTGGTTGAAGAGAAATACAGATCGGCTCAATATGCCGAAAAAGTGACTTTGAAGAAACGCTTGAGGAGCAAGATGAATTCGAGAGACTGAACAAGCAACTTTATTGTTTGTTTTTGCATGTGCGCAATAAAGCATGAGTTGGGACATGAAAACCTGTTGTCTGCAAAGCTATTTGTGAGGATGATCCACGGAAAGAAAGCTACCCCTCACAATTGATAGCTAGATGGATAGGTAGATAGATGGATAGATAGATGGCAGATAGATAGATCGATGGGATAGATAGATGGATGGATGGTATAGATAGATGGTATAGATCAGGCATGTCCAAACTCTGGCCCTCCAGGTGTTTCAGAACTACAACTCCCATCATGCTCTTCTGTAGGTTGATAGCTGTAGGTTGTCAAGGAATGATGGGAGTTGTAGTTTTGCAACATCTGGAGGGCCGGAGTTTGGACATGCCTGGTATAGATAGATGGATGGTATAGATAGAATAGGATTAGATAGGATATATATATATATATATATATATATATATATATATCATGGGCAATGCTTTACTTGTATGTAGTTGTCCAGGGGAGGGGGGAGGTGGATTTGATGCTGATTAACTGCATCTGACAGGACAGTTGATTTCACACACACAGCTGCCTGCACTCACTCCTCACTCATAGCAGGAGTCGTCTGGCAGCAAGAAGCAGAGGGGGGGGGGGGGTCACAACAGTGAGTAAGGGCTTTGGTTGTTTTCACAGCAGTGATGAGGATCGTGCATGCGCGATCCCTCACAGAAGCCAGCCGGCAGCTAGATACAGGCAGAGAGGGGGATGTTTCGTTTACAGAGCCAGGCCACTCCCTCAAGCAGGGAGAAGCTTGTAAACGAGACGTCACCACTTGAGCTTGCTGGATGACGTCTTGGGTCACATGACCCAAATCTGCTGTGGGGAAACAGGGCACAATAAATGTTGTAAGTAAATTACAAAGGTGTTTATAATACAATTATAATCCACCATAGCATACATTCATATAACTCGGACAACCCCTTTAAAAGGACTTTTGTGTCTGTAAAGTTTTAGCAATTTAGCGCAGGATGCTCTACAAATATATATTGCTGCTGTCAAACACAATGGTCCTTCAAATGACTTTTGGGTCTCTGAAAAGTTTTTCTGATAAAAAAATTGTCCAATATCACTCCCTACACTGTCTGTCCCTTCCTATGTACAAGATGAATGGCTGGCACTCCACAAGACTAAGAGATCTCTTTTCTCTCTTGGTGCTCTGTGATAGGATCGTGTCCCGGATATGTATAGGAATAAATTCACGGCACTCGTAATTAATTTGTCAAATGAAGTTTTAAATGTTTATGCAAGACACCAGTGGTTTTCAGTGTTATTTGGGCCAACGTTTCGCTCCCTCCCGGACCTTGTTCACAGCCTAGTAAATACAATTACAGTACGTGGGTATACAGGTTTATGAAATGAAAACCAACAGGAGAAGAAACAGACTAAATATCAAAATTATATACATAAAGATAATCTGCACATATATCGGCGTTACAAACAGCAGCAGGTGGGTAGTAAACACAATTGACATAGCATATAGCAAAATTATATATAGGTCCATGGTGTATATATATTTAGACGGTCTACACTAACACACCTAATAGAACCTAAGGCAAACAGAATCGCATGAAGCTATAGTAAGTGTATACTCTGTAGACATTGTAATCTACTATGAAGGACATGGTCCTATATGTAGGTCCCAAGATTGAAGGTGAAAATTACATGAAACAATGTACAGAGGGCAAGTGGATTCATAATAAAACAAATAGTAGATAGCATCAGAGTCAGTGTACATACTTCCAATATGGTGCTAACCGGAAGAAATGTGGCATTGTAGGAGACTAACTGCGCAAGTCCGGTATAAAGAGATTCAATGAAAAGCACGCGCATGCGCAGTCAGAATTGTCCCTTACTATACACAGCTCTCCCTGACTAAGACTAAGCCGAACACGCGCCATCGGGTGCTATATAGCACCCGATGATGCGTTCCGCCCAGCCAATCACTGTAATGCAAGTAACCAAAATGGCTACGGCATTACAGTGAGGGCAGCACTTACCTGCACGTTTATTGGCTGTGTATATATTGTGTCTATACTGCAAATTATGATAAAGTTTCTGTAACAACCCATCAAATGACATCTATGGTATATTGTTATCAAACAAGGTGTTCTGCATTGTTTCTGGCTCCTGAGAGAATAATAATCTCCACAAGTTTAGACTTCTTTGTCCTTATTATCTTTTGTGTAAAATACTATTCCAACAGCCTTGCAATATCTTCAAATACGATAAAACCATTGCACGTAAGATACACTGGTATAACTAGTCAATAAAATAATAGGTAATAAAATTTGGATCAGGCAGAATTTTGAATGGGACTATCAAGTGTTATCACCTCTTAGCATGAATTGAGACAATAAAAGAAAGCATCCAATCCTTAGCTACTAGGCAGCTGTTTTGTATGTTCCGATAATCCAAGGCTTCAAAATGTCATTCCTCTCAGGAAGGGTGATAGATAATTTATAAAGGCATTCCCTTTATCACAACTTGACCTTTCTGACCTGGTGTTGCCATGGGGCTCAGAATTTTCTCTGCGCAAGAGATTTTCTACGTGATCCAAAGACATAATGAATCAGAGATTGTAATTTTACATGCTAATGTGTATTTTTATCTGATTGTTTTCTGCACAGTAGCTGTTTTATAATACCATTGATATATTAAATATCTGCAATGTAGAATGCATCTTATGACCTTCTCATTTATTGAGAACCTGTCTTTACTTTATTCTGTATAGAATAAGTTTACCAGATTACACATGTCCTGTGGCTCTCGGAGAGTACTATTTCTCCTTGTGGAGACAACCAGTTGGTGTAAGGAGTCCTACCGGCACAATGCTCCCTGGGAAGGCACACTCTAGTTAAATCACTTGCAATTACATATGGTTGTGTAGTTCCCTTGGTCTAATTATTTCTATTTAATTTCAATAAATATATTATGTGTGGTTGGGCTCTTGTGTCAGATCTGTGTTGTGTTTTCACCAATCAGAAGTCTCTTTCCTGCTCGTCCCAGTTATCTTCCCCAAAAAAGTTAATGGGACATTGCGGCTCATCCCATTTATTTCATTGGAGCTGAGTTGCAATACAAGACACAACCTTTGGACAAGTGTGTTGCTGTTCCTGGAAGAAATCAGCTTTATTTCTGTAATCCTGAATGTCCCTTTTAAGGTATCCATACAAAGTCAATAAAATACGACCAAACCTACTGATTTTGGAAGGACTTGATGACTGTTTCCTCACAGCAGGGAAAAGGAGGATTGGCTATGGCAATGGGGGTTGTCTGGAGGCTCTCCTCAGCTATCTAAAGTGTATGGGCAGATTTAGAAAATCTGACTGTACTACTTACCTTCATCCCCACCTCTCACAGTTCACAATCTCTGCAGTAACCCATTCCTCTTCTGGATTCACTATTAGCATTACTCTTTCAATCTAGATGCTTCTTTTAGAGGACTGTTAATGAGAAAAATATAATTTTCCTCTAATGAGATAGATTACAAAGTTTTGTGTCAGACACATCACCTTCCTTTACATGCTGTACATGACAGGTACTTAGTAATGTCTCACTATGGTAGAAACAATTAAAAATATGTAGTTATCATTGATGCATTATGTGACCTACAAAATGTAACATTTGTATTCTACAATTATTGAGTCACAACTGCTTCTCTGCAGGGGGTTTTATAATGTTAAATTACAAAATAAGCAGAGCGTCCCTTTCACTTATTTTCAGTATACTTTCAACTGTGACGTTTTTTTTTTTTCTTTTCTAATATGAAAGCCGCTACATATCAACCTGGAAACTTGACAATGTCCCTCCATCATCTTTATCTGAATATCCTTCCAGTAATTAATGTAAGGTTAAGGATTTACTTAAAAACTTCTGTTATCCTGCATACAGAGCTTCTATTGAGCATTGTACTTCAGCAATCACAGGTGATATACAATCAAAAAGTTTGTGCTCCCCCCGTGAACCTTTAAGCATGGACACCCTGGGCATGTTAATACACTTAGTCATGTGAAGAATATTGTTAAGGGTCAATGACAAGTCGTATTTGTATGCAATTAGAATACCATATGGGTCACCTCTCATCTTATTTGTTACAGACTTGCTCGACTACATGCATAAGGTTATAATATATGGCATAATGAAAGTATGCTACAAAACAATTGTTAGAAGTATACACGTTCTGCTGCATATGTACATTACTATGTTTATCCAAACAATTGAAATCACAAATTTTAAAAAAGTGATTTGTTTGAACGTGATTGGAAAGTGGTCTTAAAAAAGACTATGCGCTTTAGTATTTACATAACTGTTCACATGCCGCAGTTCAGATGACCAATTACATCCTAATTTTGTTTTTAACTGTTTACCATGACCAGCTAAAAGAATGTGTTTAGCTTGCGCCTGTTTATACAGAACATATACATATTTTATATATGAATGTAGAATTCTCTATTCACATAGATTAAAGGTATTATGTCGGATTTATTTTTTTGCAGGATTTTCTTTGAAAAATTAGATGGCCCTAAATACCTATATGTACATATCATCACTCTAAATTAAATGGAAAATGGATGGATTAACGGGACATGACATTGAAGCAAAAACATATGTAATTCACTTCACAGTTTATAGGCAACTCATAAACTAACGTGATAAAGGATAATTTGGGGATTACAACATCCACGTATAGCTGGTTCTCAGCAACCATGAGTTAATGTGTGCTTCAGGTTTTGTCAATATGATGTGCAATAAGACATATGTTGTTTTTTCTTTGGAATGGTTTGGCATATTTAATTTTTTTTGTTTTAAACTCTTAGGCCCCTTGCAGATGAGCGAGTATTCCGCAGGGGTACAATGCATGATGCGAACGCATTTGGTCTGCATGGAATCCGGACCCATTCATTTCAATGGGTCTGTGAGCATTGGTTTTACGCATCACTTGTGCGTTGCGTGAAAATTACAGCATGTTCAATATTCTGCGATTTTAACCCCAACGCGAGCCCTATAAAAGTGAATAGGGTTGCGTTTTTCACGGATGGTTGCTAAGAGATGTTGTTTGTAAACATTCAGTATTTTATCACGCGCGTGCAAAACACATTAAATCGCATTGCACCCGCGCAATAAAAACTGAACAACTGAACGTGATCGCAAACAAAACTGAATGTACTTGCTTGCGAAATTGCGCAGTTTTCACTGAACGCATCCACAATGCATCCGGACATAATCCGCTCACGCTCGTCTGCAAGGGGCCTTACAGTATAAAGTAATGCACTCTATACGAAATATAGCAGAGACCCATTTTAGAGCACATTCTGAAGTTATATTTTTACCTGCCCAATACTTATATTCATATATGCCTTTTTTAGGGGTCATTCCCACAACTGTATTTTCGGTCTGCATCCGATCTGCATTTTTTGCAGATCGAATGTGGACCCATTCATTTCAAAGGGGCTGCAAAAGATGTGGACAGCACACTGTCCATTCCGTGGCCCCTTGAAAAAAAATAGAACATGTCCTATTCTGTTTTGCAGACAAGAATAGGCATTTCTAACAATTGGAGGGAAGTGCTGACCCGTAAAATGCAGAACACACATGGCCACTATCCGCCTTAACTAGAACCGCAATTCCAAATCCAAAACATAGATACAGTCATGTGAGTCCCACCCAGACACTTATAGAACCCCCCAATGAACCCTCACAGATCAAAACCTTTGATATGTCTATACTTTTAAAATTACAGATGCACTTTTAACAGTTTATAGAAAAATTCTAAATTATGTGTTTCACATTTGAAATTAGCTACAGACTGTGTGCAAAGATGTGGCAGAACAGTGGGAGTAGTTCAACTTGTTATGTTTTTAGTAGAGTTATCTGGGTGTGTTTTTATTCACATTATTTCGGTGTATGAACTATTTTTCTGTATGACACAGCTGTTGAAGTAGCATTTTTAGACTGAAGTAATCATACAGACAGTGCTGTGTATTATGATCTTTTAAATAATATTCCACTAAACAGTACATGTATCTTTAGATGAAATCTTGAACAAGCAATAGCAGAAAATCCTACGATAAATAAAGAGTCTGATTTAAGAAACATTTTTTGAGTTTCTGAGTCATATAAACTGTAAAAACATATCATGAACAGAATTTCATTATCATTATTTTAATAAGTGTTTTGAGCTTATGGAATGACAATGGAAATTATTAACATGGAATTTCTCGTGACAATGGCGCCTTTCAAGGTTGGGATATATTAGGTGATAAGAAAACAGTCAGTTCTTGAAGTTGATGTTTTGAAAGAAGGATCTGAACAACTTTAAAAAGGACCAAACTGTGATCACTAGATGACTGAGTCAGAGCACCAAAATGTTATACCCTGAAGAGTGTTCCTGGTTTGCAGTGGTTAGTACTAGAGATTAGAGTTAGGCTACATGCACACGACCGTTGCCTGCCTCCGCATGCGCTCTGTCCGCAAATTTTGCGCTCGTCAAAATAAACGGATTACGGACCGTTTTTTTTGACGGATCCGTTTTTTTGGAAGATCCATTGTAATAATGTCTATCCTTGTCCGCAAATGTGAAAAAAATAGGACATGCTCTATTTTTTTGATGGAATGTTAACACGGACCACGGATGCGGAACAAAATCGGTTGACCATCCACATTTTTTGACGGACCCATTGAAATGAATGGGGAAGCATCCTATCCATGAAAAAAAACGTGATGGTCACGGAAACAAACAACGGTCGTGTGCATGAGGCCTTAAGCGAACGCCTGGAAGTTAGAGTTCACCGGGTTCGGCCGAACTTAGTCGCAAAGTTCGAGTTCGGGACCTGAACTTGACCCCGAACCTAAACCCCGTTGAAGTCAATTGGGACCCGACCTTTGGGGAGCTAAAATGGCTATAAAAGAGAGCAAAATGTGGGTAAGAGCATGACAAGTGCCTTGAAAACAAATGTGGATAGGGAAATGACATAAAATAAAATGAATTAAAATAAAAAGTTCTAATCTTGAACTAGGAGGAGGAGGTCCATATGGAGTAGGTGGTTGAGGAGGCGGTGGATGTGGCAGTGTAGGTGGAAGCGGCAGTGGAGGAGGAGGAGGTAGCCAACACTTTTTTTTTAAATTTAATTTGGGTAGACCACAAAACATTGTGGAACATATAAAATAAAACAAAGAGAAAGTGCGCTGGAGCATAACCATGGCTGTGTGAGGCTGGTATAAATGTCTCTTCTGCACAAGGTATAGACAAGTCCTGTGGGATCCATGCCTGTTCATTTTAATGAATGTGAGCTTGTCCACATTGGCAGTGGACAGGCGGCTGCGATTGTCTGTGATAACGCCCCCTGCCGTGCTAAATACACGTTCAGACAATACACTGGCTGCAGGGCAGGCCAGCACCTCCAAGGAGTAAAAGACAAGCTCAGGTCATGTGCCCAATTTGGAGACCCAGAATTTGAATGGGGCAGAACCATCAGTCAGTACGCGTAGGCGTGTGCACAAATACTGCTCCACCATGTTGCTGAAATTCTTCCTCCTGCTAAGACGTTGCATATCAGCTGGTGGTGTTGGTTGTTGTGGCGTGGTGACAAAGCTTTTCCACAGTTCGGCCATGCTAGCCCTGCCTTCTGAGGTGCTGGTGGAGCCCAGGGTGCATTGGCGACCTCTTCCTCCTCCTCTGCCTTCTCCTTGTGCTTCCACTGAGCACCAGCTGTCAGGTGCGAATGCCATGAGCAGCGCGTCTACCAGCGTGCGCTTGTAGTCGCGCATCTTCCGATCACTCTCCAGTGAGGGAATTAAGGAGGGCACGTTGTTCTTGTAATGGGAATCCAGCAGGGTGGCCACCCAGTAATCAGCACTGTTTCGAATGTGGGCAACTCGGCGGTTGTTGCGCAGGCACTGCAGTATGTAGTCACTCATGTGTGCCAGGCTGCCCAGAGGCAATGACAAGCTGTCCTCTGTGGAAGGTGTATTGTCTATCTCCTTGGTATCCCCCAGCCATGCTGCAGTGATGGCCCTGAGCTGCTTTGGGTGCCACCCTGCAGTGAACACGGTTCCTCCTCATCCTCCTCCTCATCCTCCATAACTTTGCCCTGGATGGATAATTGTGTACATGGCCTATATTGATGCAGGAAACCACCCTCTGAGCCACTTGTGAATGACTGGCCTGATAACCGTGGAAATGATCCCTCTTCCTCCTCGTTCGAAGTGTTTTTTCAAGGAGACATAGAAGTGGGATAGTAACGCTGAGAAAGGAGTGATTGGCACTGGCCATGTTGGTGGAGTAGTCGAAACAGTGCTACAAGACACACAGGTCTCGCAAGGAGGCCCACTCAGTGGCAGTGAAGTGGTGCCGTTACGCAGAGTGACTCACCCATGCGTACTGGAGCTGAAGCTCCACTATTGCATGCTGCTGCTCGCACAGTCTCTCCAGCATGTGCAAGGTGGAGTTCCACCTTTTGGGCACATCACATATGAGGCTGTGAGCTGGAAGGAAAGTTGCGCTGCAGCACAGACAGGCAAGCAGCAGCAGGGTGAGAACACCGAAAGTGCGCACAGATGGGCCGCACATTCTGCAGCTGCTCTGACATATCGGGGTAGTTTTCAGGAATTTCTGTCCCACCAAATTCAGCACATGCGCCTAGCGTTAAACTGGCTAGGCCCAGAGCTGCTACGAGATTTCACCCATTATCGCACACCACCAGGCTGGGCTTGAGGCTCAGTGGCCCCAACCACTCATCGGTCTTTTGTTCCATTCCCGTCCACAGCTCCTGCGTGGTTTTTGGTTTGTCCCCCAAACAAATGAGTTTCAAAAGTGCCTGCTGTCGTTTTCCCTTGGCTGTGCTGAAATTTGTGGTGAAGGTGTTACACTGACCGGATGAGGAGGAGTTAGAGGAGGAAGAGGAGTAGGAGGAGGAGGCAACAGAAGGCAAAGAGAAATGCCCTGCAATCCTCGGTGGTGGAAGGATATGCACAAAACAGCTATCCACCTAAGGCCCAGCTGCCACTGCATTTACCCAGTGTGCTGTTAGGGAGATATAATGTCCCTGCCCATGCCTACTGGTCCACATATCAGTAGGTATGTGGACCTTGCCACAGACGGCGTTGTGCAGCGCACACCTAATTTTGTCCCCCACTTGTTTGTGTAGGTAAGGGATGACTCGTCTGGAAAAGTAGTGGCGGCTGGGAACAACGTACTGTGGGACAGCAAATCGCCATAAGGTTTTTAAAACTCTCTGTTTGAAATGCTGCCATTCAAGGCCAGGGATCACGGGTGGCTAGAGGGGTACTTCCTCTTTTGCACCATTGTTTAGAAGATAGACAGCGGAACGCTGCCATGGTACATTGTGGTGCTGCTTGTTGAAGGTGACGGATGTGATGGCGTTGATGACACATCCTCTGTTTGCAGGGCTGCCGGTGCCACTATCACTCCAAGAGGGGAGGAAGAGGCCGAGACTGTAGCAGAAGAGGGAGCAGAAGGAGCATGAGACCTTTCTTGGTTTTGGAGGTGTTTACTCGACTGCAGCTCATGCTTTGCACTTAGATGCCTGGTCATGCAGGTTGTGCTCAGGTTTAGAATGTTTATACCTTGCTTCAGGCTCTGATTGCACAGCGTGCAAACCACTCATTTATTGTCGTCTGCACTTTGTCTGAAGAACTGCCATGCCAGGGAACTACTTGGGGCTAGCTTTGTTGTGCTCAGTCCCTGGGTGCGGTGGGCAGTAGCAGGCGTACTGTCTAGGGGATGGCCACTCAGCTTTTGCACCCTGCTACCTCTTTTGCTGTGCTAGTGGCTCTGTGCGACCACCGTCTCTCCCTACTAACTGCACAGGTCACTCACATGACTTTGATTCCATGTGGGGTCTAGGACCTCATCATCCTCCACATCATCTTCCACCAGTCTTCACCCCTACCCTCCTTGTCGGTTTGCACACTGCAGAAAGCCGCAGCAGTTGGCACCTGTGTTTCGTCATCATCTGAGACGTGCTGCGGTGGCCTTCCCATGTCCTCATTCTCAAACATAAGTGGCTGGGCATCGGGTACTTAATATCTTCCACTTCTGGGGCAAGCCTAGGTGGATGGCCCTGAAAAACCCTGCCAGCAGACTCATCATAAAGCATAAGAGACTGCTGCATGACTTGGGGCTCACACTGCTTGACTGATTTGCAAGGGGGTGAGGTGCAAGATAGATGCCCATGGCCTGCAGGTGCCAACTCTGAGCTTTTAGCAGTGGACTGGGTGGGAGACAATGTGAAAGTACTGGATGCGTTGTAAGCCACCCAATCTACTAGCGACTGTACTTGTTCTGGCCTCACCATTCATAGAGCAGCATTCTGGCCTACTAAATAACGCTGAAGTTTCTGTTGTCTACGCGCACCTGAAGAAGGTGTTTCATTTGGGCGTGTAGCTGGCACAGATCGAGCAAGTCCTCTCCCTGCAACAGAAGCTCCACAAACACCAGCAGCACCACGACCAGGGCGACATCCCTTATTTGACGTTCTCCTCGTTATTTGCGTTCACCCACCAAACTAACAGATGGTTTATCTCAGGTGACAATTTAACTGCCAATAGTTAACAATTAAGTTCACTAACAGTAAGGCAGTGCCGGTGTCATAAATAGAATACATTTCTTTATGTCACACAATAGTGTAACGGAACAATTCAATAAAATTACTTCACTATCACAAAAAATGAGAATTTTCCAACCAACAATGAAACAGCCAAAGTTAACGGTTTAATTGGACTGTCAGAAATGCAGTGTAGGATCCATATGTGCTATCTAGCTCACAACTATGTAAATGCAGTATGTTACGATTTTATTTGAATATCAGAAATGCAGCGTAGTATCGTAATGTGTTATCTCAAAAACAGTGTTTTTTGCAAACAACTATGTAAATGCAGAATGTTACGGTTTTATATCAGAAATGCAGCATAGAATCCTAATGTGCTATCTAGCACAAAAACAGTGTTTTTTGCAAACAACAATAAAAATGCAGTATGTTACGGTTTTATTGGAATATCAGAAATGCAGCGTGGGCCGCTAATGTGCTATCTAGCACAAAAAGTTTTTTTTTTTTATAGTAGCAATATAACTGCAGTATGTAACGGTTTAAATGGACTGTCAGAAATGCAGCATAGCCCATAAATTTACTGTCTAGCACAAAGAGTCTGTTTTTTTTTTATAGCAGCAAGGTAACTGCATTATTTAACGGTTTAATTGGACTGTCAGATATGCAGCGCCTGTGGCAGACATATGAAAAAATCACTTTAGGTCAGAAAAATATGTGACCAACTAATGTAATTGAATAATTTTCACTGCCAGATATGCACTGCAGGCCACAGGGGTACTTGGCCAGTAAAATAAGGGAATTTGTCCTCCACTGAGCTACCAGAACAGAATTAAAGTAATGTCCCTGGCCCACATGCAGTTTACATGCAGTTGCAAGTGCACTGCACTTGCAAAAATGGCCACTGACACCCACCGAACTAGCAGATGGATTAAAAGCTATTTTTCAGTGTCACTGGGCTTAGGGCTGGGTACAAAAATGTAGCATAGCGCCCTCAATAATCGCTGTAGTTTGAAGATTGAACAACACCAAGTACACCAGAATTCTTCCCTAATCTCTCCCTCACAGCAGCAGCCTATTGCTACACTGAGCATCCTATTGATACACTAAGAAGAGCAGAGTGATGTGCCGCTCTACGTGACTCCAGCCTATATAGAGGCTGGGTCACATGCTGCACTTGGCCAATCACAGCCACGCCATTAGTAGACATGGCTGTGATGGCTTCTAAGGGCAGAGAAGTGACACACTTGTTGATTGGCTGCATGGGAGCCTTTCAAAAAGCGCCAAGAAATCGCCGAACACTGAACCTGAAGTTTTACGGAAATGTTTGGATTCGGGCACCAAAAACCCTAAGGTTCGGTACAAACCCAAACTTTACTGCAAAGCAGTTCGTAACTAGAGATGAGCGAATTTCTAAAAAATTTGGACGGTTTCCGTAAAAATTTGGATCGAGCAAGAATTTATTTGTGGCGAATCGCATTAAAAACACCTATTTCCTGGCTGCAGAGAACCTTTATAGTGGTGTAGAACACTGTGCCTTGCAGTAACACTGTGCCTTGCAGTAAAACAATACTGTGAATCAGTATGACATGTAGATGACAAGCGTCGCTCTTAGAATCACTGCACACTTAACTTATTTGGGCAGTTACCGCTCTTAGAATCACTGCACACTTAACTTATTTGGGCAGTTACGGGGCCAAAACTGACAAAATAACTCAAGTTTGAAGTCAGTCTTACAGGTCAATGTTCGCGCCAGGTAAAAAGAACCGTGCAGAGGCCCAAGTACTACTTTAACATGAAAGAATGCACTCCTTTTACACCAATTCGCTGATTCGACATAGATTTCTACAGAACTTGTTGTATTAAACGCCTATACAAGTTGAGCCCCCCAAAAAAAGAGTGGAGTGGGTGTCAGCAGTGTTTCTGTTGACATCACTGATTATATTGTCCTTCCTCTGATCCATCAGAACAATAACCCCAAAAAAACGGATCCTGTCTGTGGAGCATCCGCCTTCACTCGGTCAGCATTTGGTCAGTAATCCATCAGTATTGCTAAAGCAAAAACAGATTGAACACGCGTGCCATGCAGGGCGCATGGCTCAACCGTCCTCGACGCAGCGCCGACAACCATGTTCTTTCCATTGTCAGTCACCATGGTTATGATTTTGAGTTGTCGTGGAGAAAGCCAGGATTCGATTTCTTGATGAAGGACACGGAGCAGTTTCTTCCCTGTGTGACTCTGTTCGTCCAGGCAAACGAGGAGCAGAACAGCGTGACACTGCTGTGCCATGCACATGTGGTATGCTGGAGGGGCACTGTGAATTGTCCCTGCAGTGGAGGCTGAGGACACAGTGGAAGATGAGGAGGCAGAAGCGGACATTGTCGCAGGACCAACGTTGTGGCAACATGGAGGCAGAAGTGGCGTCACCTGGCCAAGATGTTGGTGTGGCTGTGTCTCTTGGCAATCGCTTTGGTGATCGATTGCTGACCATATGACTGATGAGGAGTACGAGAAGGAGCATGAGCGACAGGATCAGCAGATGATAGGAAGGACAGACAGCTCCCTTCGGCTTAGGTCGTGGATCCTTGACAACCTGAAATCGGATGCGTGCCACTGGGTGGTGCGACGGTTGCTGCGGCAGGCTGGACCACTACATCGAAGCCATGGTTCTCCCAGGCCACTTTATGGTGATGCTGCATATGTTGACGCAGGGCCGTGGTGCCAACATTGGCACCCTGGCCACGCTTCACCTTCTGCCCACAGATTCTACAAATGGCCATGTTCACCTCTTCCGGCGGCTTAACAAAAAACTACCACACCGCCGAGTAAGTGATTTTACCCCCAACACTCTGCACTGACTTACTGCTACTGCTGCTGCTTCTGTGAACCCCTGCAACACTACTTTCCGGGCAGATAGGCTCCTGCGAAATGGTGTTATACCCCGGGAACTTTTGGCTCCTGAACTCCCACTGCTGCCACCCTGCTGACTCCGGCCACCTTATCGACTTGCTGGCTCTGCTGCTGCCTCACGGGCAAGCTGTCACCTTCTTATCCTGATGATAATAAAGCCCCTAATTCACCCGGCTCCCAAGTGCGATCAGCACCATCATCATTGAGTACTGTCTGCACGTCACTGATGTCCTCCTCAATAGTCTCTGGGTCAAGAGCCTGACTGCTCGCAACACCAGCTCCAACGCCACTCTCCTCATCACTACTTGCCCGCCTGGCGGAGGATGTCTCCTCCACATCTTGGCTGGCTAGTAGATGCTGACTGTCCTCTAGGAGCTCGTCCTCGCTGTATAGTGGAGCTGAGCCCACAGCATATAATACTTGTCTGGCTGATTGAACAGAAAAGGACAGAGGCAGGTTGAGGACAGGGCCTGCTCCCGGGCCATGCCAACTAAGGGTTGTCTGACTAACCCACCGACTCTTAGCTGGGGGTGTCTGATGTCACTTGGGACAAAGTGGATGACCGAGTCAATCATTTTAGAAACGCTGGGTTGCTAGTCAAAAAACAACCGCTAGATGACACCGGGAGTTCAGGCCTCTCGCTGCGACTCCTGCTGCCAGACCACCTTACTCTGCTGCGACCTGTGCCTGAGCCAGAAACATTTAGGCCTCTGCCACTCCCCTGAGCAAGGCCTGGAACTTCTCTGTCTGACATACTGTTAGATCAAAAAAATAAATAAAAAGGAAATTAAAACACCTCAAAAAGTCTGCAATTTTATCACTTCACCACACAACAGCTAATAAGCCCTTTTTCCCCCACTAATACATGCAAAGGAAGACATATAACTGCAGTGGTGAACGGCAAATAGGCCCTTTAATTTTTTCCATTCAAATTCCACAAAAGGCTTTAGAACATAACTGCACCGCTGAAGGTAAATAATATATATTTTTTGCCACTAATACACGCCAAAAAGGTCTTTAGAACATATGCCTGCACCGCTGAACTGCAAAATGGCCCTTACTGTTTTCCCCTTATACACGCCACAAGTGGCTTTGAAACATATAACTGCACTGCAGATCGGCACTAATACATGCCAAAAAGGGCTTTAGAACAAATAAATGCACAAATGAATGGCAAATATGTATTTTTGGGCCACTAATACACGCCAAAAAGGCTGTAATTTTATCACTTTACCATACAATGGCAAATACTTTTTTTTTTTGCCACTAATACACACAAAAAAGTGCTTTAGAACATATAATTGCACTGCTGAACTGCAAATACATATATTTTTGCCACAAATACACGCCAAAAAGGGCCATAATTTTCTCACTTCACCACACAATGGTAAAATCTTCTTTCTGTGTCACTAATACACGCCAAAAAAGGTTTTAGAACATATAACTGTACAGCTGAATGGAAAATATATATTCTTTGCCACTAATACACGCCAAAAAGGGCTATAATTTTATCACTTCACCACACAACGGCAAATACTTTCTTTTGTGCCACTAATACAAGTCAAAAAGGCTTTACAACATATAACTGCACCGCAGAACGGCAAATATATTTTTTTTCCACTAATACATGCCAAAAATGGCTGTCATTTTCTCACTTTACCACACAATGACAAATACTTTTTTGTGCCACTAATACATGTCAAAAAGGGCTTTAGAACATATAACTGCACAGCTAAATGGCAAAAATATATATAAATTTTTGGCAAAAATACACACCAAAAAGGGCTGTAATTTTCTTACTTCACCACAAAATGGCAAATATTTTTTTCTGTGCCACTAATACATGCCAAAAAGTGCTTTAGAACATATAACTGCACCGATGAATGGCAAATATATATTGTTTCGAAAACTAATGAACTCCAAAATGGGCTGTAATTTTCTCACTTCACCATTCAACAGCAAATACTTTTTTTGTGCCGCTAATACATAAAAAAAACTGCTTTAGAACATATAACTGCACTGCTGAGTGACAAATAATATATATATTTGCAACTAATACATGCCAAAAAACGGTTGTTATTTTCTCACTTCACCACCACACACAAATCCTTCTTTTTGTGCCACTAATACTGTATAATAGGATTGTTCCTATTACCCTGGCTGTAAACTCCCCTACTGAACCCTGTTCTGCTTCAATACTGTGGAATGATTCCTCCCTATCCTTTCTCTGAACTTCTATACAGCAAAATAACAGTTTTAAAGTCTTTTCTGCCACTGTCCCTAGCACCTGCTGACGTCTCTTCCTGCACTAAGTACACTGGAAAATGGCTGAATCCAAGATGGCTGAGGCTATTTATTAGGCTGTGACTTAACAGGGCTGGCTTCTGATTGGCTGCATGCATGGCATTTTGGGTGATTTCTCATTCCCAGAGTTGCTTGCTCCATGTCCTAACACGTGCAGCAGTCATTTTAGGAAAAAATGTGATTCATTACCACGAAGCGTGAGGAAATTCGGCTTTGGTGCAAATCAAATTTTTCCTGAAATTCGGATCAAATTCCACTTCATCAGCTTCAATTTGCTCATCTCTATTCGTAACAATACACATGTTGGTGAGAAAAAGCACTAAGGAGGGAGAAGAAGGGTGCTACATGACCCGTACAGGAAGTTGGGGGAAGGCTTCCCTGATTGGCTCTCAGGCCAACAGACAGCCTGGACAAGCCTATCAGTGCTGCAGCAGGCAGTGAGGTGCCTTAGCAGAATGAGCACAAATAATTCTGTGTAAGGCATTGAATGAGGGCAGAAGTATGTAGAAGTGTCTGCCAGAAAAGCCATCCTAGGGAGTCAGGGGCAAAAATCACAATCAAGCTTCTATTCTACTGCCAGGGACATTAAAGGGAAAGGCTAAACACACTAGAAGATTTGTGTGTTTAGAATAGGGACAGGCAGGGCAAGCTGACAGTCAGTTAGTTAGAAATGAGGAGTTGAGGCTGGGTGTGCCACCTAGCAAAACTGCAACTGTAATTTTCTCACTTTACCATACAATGGCAAATACTATATTTTTTTTTTTGCCACACACAAAAAAGTGCTTTAGAACATATAACTGCACTGCTGAACTGCAAATACATATATTTTTGCCACAAATACACGCCAATAAGGGCCATAATTTCCTCACTTCACCACACAACGGCAAAATCTTCTTTCTGTGTCACTAATACACGCCAAAAAAGGTTTTAGAACATATAACTGTGCAGCTGAATGGAAAATATATATTCTTTGCCACTAACACACACCAAAAAGGGCTATAATTTTATCACTTCACCACACAACGGCAAATACTTTCTTTTGTGCCACTAATACAAGTCAAAAAGGCTTTAGAACATATAACTGCACCGCTGAACGGCAAATATATATTTTTTGCCACTAATACATGCCAAAAATGTCAGTCATTTTCTCACTTTACCAGTACCACACAATGACAAATACTTTTTTGTGCCACTAATACATGTCAAAAAGAGTTTTAGAACATATAACTGCACAGCTGAATGGCAAAAATATATATAAATTTTTGGCAAAAATACACGCCAAAAATGGCTGTAATTTTCTTACTTCACCACACAATGGCAAATACTTTTTTCTGTGCCACTAATACATGCCAAAAAGTGCTTTAGAACATATAACTGCACCGATGAATGGCAAATATATATTTTTTTTACCACTAATGCACACCAAAAAGGCCTGTAATTTTCTCACTTCTCCACACAACTGCAAATACTTTTTTTGTGCCACTAATACATGTCAAAAAGGACTTTAGAACATATAACTACACCGATAAATGGCAAATAATATATATATATATACGCAAAAAAAGACTTTGAAACATATAACTGCACCGCTGAACGGCAAATATAATTTTTTTTTGGCACTAATATATGCCAAAAAGGGCTGTAATTGTCTCACTTCTCCACACAATGGCAAATACTTTGTTTGTGCCACTAATACATGCCAAAAAGTGCAGTAGAACATATAACTGCACCGCTGAATGGCAAATAATATATATATATATATATATATATATATATATATATATATATATATATATTGCCACCAATACACACCAAAATGAGCTTTAGAACATATAACTGCACCTCTGAACGGCAAATATATATTTTTTTCCACTAAGATATGCCAAAAAGGGCTGTAATTTTCTCACTTCACCACACAAACGCAAATACTTTTTTTGCCACTAATACACGCCAAAAAGGGCTGTAATTTTCTCACTTCACCACACAATGGCAAATACTTTTTTTTGTGCCACTAATACACACAAAAAAGTGCTTTAGAACATATAACTGCACTGCTGAACGGCAAATATATATTGTTTTGCCACTAGTACACACCAAAAAGGGCCATCATTTTCTCACTTCACCACACAACGGCAAATATTTTTTTTGTCCCACTAATACACACAAAAAAGTGCCTTAGAACATATAACTGCACCACTAAATGGCAAATATATATTGTTTCGAAAACTAATGAACTCCAAAATGGGCTGTTATTTTCTCACTTCACCACCACACACAAATCATTTTTTTTGTGCCACTAATACTGTATAATAGGATTGTTCCTATTACCCTGGGTGTAAACTCCCCTACTGAACCCTGTTCTGCTTCAATACTGTGGAATGATTCCTCCCTATCCTTTCCCTGAACTTCTATACAGCAAAATAAAAGTTTTTAAGTATTTTCTACCACTGTCCTTAGAGCCTGCTGACGTCTCTCCCTGCACTAAGTACACTGGAAAATGGCTGAATCCAAGATGGCTGAGGCTATTTATTGGGCTGTGACTTCACAGGGCTGGCTTCTGATTGGCTGCATGCATGGCATTTTGGGTGATTTATCATTCCCAGAGTTGCTTGCTCCATGTCCTAACACGTGCAGCAGCCATTTTAGGAAAAAATGTGATTCATTACCACGAAGCGTGAGGAAATTCGGCTTTGGTGCAAATCAAATTTTTTCCTGAAATTCGGATCGAATTCCACTTCATCAGCTTCAATTTGCTCATCTCTATTCGTAACAATACACATGTTGGTGAGAAAAAGCACTAAGGAGGAAGAAAAAGGGTGCTACATGACCCGTACAGGAAGTTAGGGGGAAGGCTTCCCTGATTGGCTCTCAGGCCAACAGACAGCCTGGACAAGCCTATCAGTGCTGCAGCAGGCAGTGAGGTGCCCTAGCAGAATGAGCACAACATAATTCTGTGTAAGGCATTGAATGAGGGCAGAAGGGTGTAGAAGTGTCTGCCAGAAAAGCCATCCTAGGGAGTCAGGGGCAAAAATCACAATCAAGCTTCTATTCTACTGCCAGGGACATTAAAGGGAAAGGCTAAACACATTAGAAGATTTGTGTGTTTAGAATAGGGACAGGCAGGGCAAGCTAACAGTCAGTTAGTTAGAAATGAGGAGTTGAGGCTGGGTGTGCCACCTAGCAAAACTGTAACTGTTGCAAACCTCAAGAACAGTTACAGTACCTGCAAGGACATTTGCAGGTGGAACAAGCTCAAAACTGTACAATATGCGTTTTACCACCTAGACAAAAGATGTAGCATTTGAAATCTCAGTGAATACACTTGAAATATTAGTCCGAACTCCTGTCAGGGCATCGCCATATAGTTAATTTAATTTTTTTGAACCAAATTTTGGAAACCAGCGTATAAATGCCTAACAATACGACAGGTAGCGGGCAAAATGATCTGTTAGTGATCAAGTGACATATTTGGCCTAAATCCGTGTATTTCTATCTCCACACAGTTACAATTTAATATTTTTGTTGAGCTGAATTGATTAAAACGAGCATATACGTCCTCCTTGGGGAACTCCCATTACACTATTTAAATTTGTGGATACCAGATTTGAAATTGGATAATTGGGTAACTGCAGGGATACAGAAAATCAAACAGATATACGTATCTTTATTCCTCCATTCTTTCAAAACGTTAACCTGTAAGTACAGTATATCCCTTAGAGATTTTTATAAATATCTACAGATTAAACATGCCCTCTCTAGACAATCTATAACTGCCTTTCAATTCCCCACCTGGGTATTATCTTTTTTCTCATCACCCACGATCTCAATTGAAGGCATCTCTTAACATCAAGGGGAGAAACAGAAATGGATCGCACATCCACAATGCTATGCTTAGATTTAATTCAACTTGCGGCACTGTCCTAGTAGGCGGCAGGACCCAGGAGTCAGACGGCAACCCTGCTGTCTTACAATGCCACCCATGGCACTGGGTCCCACCAACCCACCAGCACAGCGCCACAAAAACAAAGGCCACCACGCAGTACTGCACCATGTGAACAGTTGTCTAACACAACATGTCCATTGCTTTCAGGAACTGCAGCTCAATTACCACTTATATGCAGAGTTCTGCTAAATTAAAACCACCTGTGCCGAATAAGAGGAGTGCTGATACCAGTTCTGTTTCTCCCCTTTATAAAGGCATCTCTTTATTCTATAATATCCTTAACTAACCTGACATAGCGACAAAGCCCCTGTTTGTGCTGAGGTAGGAGGAGGACTTGGGTGTGATGCACACAGTAGAAGAATGGTATAAGACTTTCCCAATAGTTAAACATGTGTCTAAAGGTGCTATCCACTGGGAAATAACATTTAAGATCCTCCTTTGCTGGTATCTAACTCCTGCACACATTTCAAAGCTTAAAGCCCCTTAAGAGATGTTGTTTGTAAACATTCAGTTTTTTATCACGGGCGTGCAAAACGCATTAAATCGCATTGCACCTGCGTGATAAGAACTGAACAACTGAACGCAATCGCAGGCAAAACTGGAAGAACTTCCTTGCAGTTTTCACTGAACGCATTTGTGACGCATCCGGACCTAATCCGCTCACGCTCGTCTGCAAGGGGCCTAACCCATCTGATTCCACTAGCTTTTGGAGGATCGTTGGGCACAGATCCACATAAGCTAAATGTTTATACATCTCAATATAGCTTGTACGATTTTTTCAATGAAAGAAAAAAATAAAGTGAAAAAAAAAATGCATATACGTGTTGTATAATATGCAGGGTAACAGAGGATAATATCTGTGAGTGACAACGTGACATACTAGGTTATAAACCATGTTGTTTCATCAGCAGGCACTTAAAGTGTTAAGTGTACAATTAAAGGGTAATGGTGGTGGTGGTGGTGGTGGGGTCTTGCATAGTGCAATGAGCCGGACCGCAGGGGCAACACGTTAGGTGACGGTGGGCCGATGGGGGTAGTAGTTCATTTACTCACGGTTAGCAGAGCCTCCCTAGGCATGTGTGCAGTGATGGGGAAAACAGCACTAAATCCTCCGGGCCACTCTCGATTGCAGGGAACACCAGCCAGATGTTGGTTGAGGTGCCCTTAATGGTAGTTGGTATTTAAGGTGCTTTTGCGGCTGGGCCTCTGTGTTCGTTACGCCAGCACCGTAAGGTGCTAATGTTGAGTGTGGTAGTGGAAATAATGAGGAAGCAGTTGTAATCAAACAGTTGAACATTTGATTAGTCAATTGTCCTCAGGTAGTCAGTACAGATACAGTTCATTTGTATGGCATGAGTGATGACTCGGAAATAGATTCAATAGTATTCTTTTTATCAGGTTTAAGCAATTGTCAGTTGAGGAGTCGTCTTTAAGGCTGACAATTTACAGGCAAACAATAATTAGATTTACTTTAAGTCCACTTTCTATAGCCCTCTGGTACTAAATATACTGTTTTCTACGTATCTGGAGCTATCCAATAATGGTGTTTCTCCCTCCTGTTTCTTTCATACACTTGTACTTCCTCCTCTCTACAATACACTACACTCTACACTGCAATGCTCTACATTTTGTCCTACTGAGCTAGACACACCCCAAGCTATATAAATGAGTGGCTCCAGCACCACATAGGGGAGAATGGGTGTAATGACATTGCCAGCCTGATAATAGGAAATGCCATACATTGCAAATATATTAGATAAATAGGCAGATGTTTTAAGTATCCCTTTTACACACATATGTGGGACGCTGTAATAGTAGTTTGTCAAATTATGTTTTATACTGGAGAATTATTTTTTCTGAATCTACATATTTTAACCAGCAAAAGTCATTGGGTACAAATCTGTTAGTGGTGCATATACTACAGTATTTTAAAAGCTGTCAGTAGCAGTGTCTTCAGTGTGTTTGTGGAAAGGGCAGGACATCATACCTATCTTTAAGTTCTAGAAAGCAGATTTGCAAAATGGTCCACACTTTATGTGACTGTGTACATTTTGGCCCAAAATTGTCCTGGCTACTGAAGGGTTCCAAACAAAAAACCCAGAGCCAGAATGTGGTTTGCAGCAGCACAAGCTATCCAACCAGAAGTAGTAGTAGTAGGTGTAGTAATAGTAGGCCGCAGTTGTCCCTGGCTTAGGAAAGGCATAATAATATAGTAGAGGAGAAAGAGGATGAGATTGTGGATTGGATGGCTCAGTCCTCCTCTGAGTCGCAGCAGAATGAATCACACCTGATTCTTACCCTGTTGTGGAGCCAGGTGTCACAGTGTTGATCCTGCTCCTCCTCCTTGCAGGCTTTCAGTGGAGTCCTCTCTGTCTTCACTGCCCCTTAGGGCCTAAGAAGTGGCAAGAAAACCCTACCACACCCCATGGAAGACAGTCAAGAATATCTCCCTGATAATAACTTGTGTGAGACCAGTCACTGTTTGGGCTGCTCTGAGGAGGATGTTCAGGAGGAGGTTGAGGACCCCATGTATAGCTGTGTTGATGGTAGTTGTAATAGTGGCTCCAATAGAAATAGCATTGGTGGTGGGGAGAGTGACAGTGGCAGTTGGGGCAAATACAGAGCAGGGGAGGCGGCCAAGGAGCCCATCATGATTTCACACAGTCTGATAAAAGTGGCATGGAGGGTGAGGACTCCGATTACAATTGCGTGGACAGAACCTTGAAGAGAAGCTGAAAAGGACACAACATCAGTGGAGAAGGGTGATGGCAGCAGTAATAAAGAGCAGAGGTGACATACCTCCCCAATAGCCAAGGACATGTCTGCTTTGAGATCTGGTGATGCCACTGACACTGTGAGTGGGTTAGGCCCTAAATGTGCTAGAGCTAAGCCAAGCTTTTCTGCTTGTAGCTCTGTGTGAGCATTTACCGTTTGGTGCTTTTTTATCCACAAGATCCACAAGGTGGGCACACAAAACCACAGCCGCGTGAGATCTGAAGGACTCAAATAAACCGTAGGCATTCAAACTCAAAAAGAATAGACCTCTGTTGTTTTTCTCCTGGTCCTTTTTGTGGCAGCCAACACACATCCACAAGCTATGCATGATCTTTCTCATCATCATCACCTTCTTCTTCTCCTGCTAAGACTCCTCCTTGTCCTTTACTCCATTGTGAGACATCTATGACAGAATGTTTGGCCATTAAAAAAGTGGTGGTGTAGTCACTGCTGTGCCTTTGTATTAGTGCCTTGCACTCTCATATAGTGCATGACGGAGAAGGCAGGCCACTCCTCGCGATTCTCTCTGTACAGCAACCTGCATTCATGGTGCACAACTGGAGCAGCTGTTACGGGCAGGGACAGTGCATGTCTTTCGTGGCCTACTGGGTCAATGTTTTTTTGCAGCAGCGGCGAGGCTGCACCCCAGAAAAATTACCAGGTCCAACATTGTATTGGCCTGGCTCCCAGACTAGGCACTTATCCGCCTACTCCATCTCCTCCTCCACGGACACGCTCTTTTCCCCAACAGCAGCAGGGCACAGCATGGCTCCCATTACCCCTCCTTCCTATCACCTGTGTCGTCGTGTGTTGCCATGCGATGTTGGAGCTGATCGGCCTAGGCAAGAGTAGCCACACAGGAGAGCAGTTTCTAAAGTACATCAAGCAGCAAACATCCTGCTGGCTGTCACCCAGCCAACTCCAACTAGGCAAGATGCTCAGTGACAATGGTCACAACATCCTGGCTGCACTGAACCTGGGGGAAATAACACATGCTCCCTGTAAGGCCTCTTAAAAAACTGCACTAGCTTTCTCAATGAGCTGTCAATGTCCAGGAGACTGTCTCTCTTTAAAGCCATTCTCACATAGCGATTAACGTGTGGAATTTGATCCGAATTTCAGGAATTATTCTATTCGCCTAGGAGCCGAATTTCCTCGTGCTTTGTGTCAGCAAATTGATTAATCCTGAAATTCAAACTTACCGCCTTCATTTGCGCGCGAAGGGCCGACAGCCTCCCTCTTGCTTGAAGATCTCGGCCGAAATCCCGTGCGGCGCGAGATTACATGCCAGCCGGCGTGATTATGTCATACGTCACCATGCTGGCCGCTAAGATGACGTAATCTAGTGCCACATGTGACTTCGGCCGGGATCTTCAAGCAAGATGGTGGTGGCTGAACGGCGCGAGCAAAAGGACCCAGTAAGTTTGATGTCATGTTTTTGTTTATATTAATTTCACACTGTTTGTACACTCAGATGCAGCAATGATGTATGATGGCGGCACTATCGCAACTCCTTGTCATTGCACCCGCTACTTACAAAAAATTGCACTTCGTGGTGAAGTAATTTGTCACAAAGCCAATTTTTTTGTGAAATTCGGCGAATCAGCCGAATCGAATTCTCAAGAAATTTGCTCATCTCTAGTCAGAATGGTCTGCAGGTACACCGCTTAATCTGCGACATTCCAACTTGCTGGAATTCAACATTGCACATGCTAGAGCAACTGTTCGAGCAACAGAAAGCACCAGACCACCTCAGTAGGGAGCACGTGTTGTTTCCAGTCGGACATGCTGTCCATACTGCAGTTGTCCCTCATCCCCCTCATATGTATTTTTATAGGAACACTGGAGCTCAATCAACAGATGGCGACATAGGAGGAGGAAGAACAACTAGAACAAAGGATGAAGACCTACAATGAGAAACTAACATGGGGAGAAGAGAGAGGTGCTGCCACTGGTGGAGGTAGAGCATTCAGAGTCAAAGTTGGAGGATCAAGAGGTTGATAATAATGATGATGACACGAACAACGACACCCAGATGTATGGTGTCCATATTAGGACATCGTCAAACATCATTCACAACTCCATCCTCCGTCAGGCAAAACTCCCTCCTTCGTCAGCCCAAACTCCATCAGTCCTCTTCCCTCAGGCAAAACTCCATCCCCTGTCAGCCAAAACTCCCTTCTCCCTCATCCAAAACTGCCGCCTCCCTCAGACCTCAGCCAAAACGCCCTCCTCCCTCATCCAAAACTCCATCAGATGTCAGCCAAAACTTCCTCAGACATCAGCCAAAACTCCCTCATCCAAAACTGTCTCCTCCCTCAGACATCAGCCAAAACTCCCTCATCCAAAACTGCCTCCTCCCTCAGACATCAGCCAAACCTTCCTCATCCAAAACTGCCTCCTCCCTCAGACCTCAGCCAAATCGCCCTCCTCTCTCATCTAAAACTCCATCAGATGTCAGACAAAACTCCCTTCTCCCTCAGAAGTCAGTCAAAATTCCCTCCTCCCTAACTCAAAAGTATGCAATACACAAACTCTAGGCCCGAAGAAGTTGCTAGCTCCTGGAAAGGCAAAGGACCTGTGATGATGTCATGACCATGTGATGAGTCATGTCTGTGAGAGGGGTCAGATTTCACAGCCGCTGTGTACAGAACTGTAGTCATCAAATAGAGCTGTGAATTAGAGATGTGTGTACTGTGTAAGATAGATATGTGTGTATCCTATCTCTATTACACAGTACACAGCTCTGCTACATGCAGGATACACACATAGCTCTATTACACACATCTCTAATACACAGCTCTATTTGATGACTACAGTTCTGTACACAGCGGCTGTGAAATCTGACCCCTCCCACACACATGACTCATCACATAGTCATGACATCATCACAGGTCCTTTGCCTTTCCAGCAGCTAGCAGCTTCTTCGGGAGTAGAGTTTGTGTATTACATACTTTTGAGTTAGGGAGGAGGGAATTCTGACTGACTTCTGAGGGAGAAGGGAGTTTTGTCTGACATCTGAGGGAGTTTTGGATGAGGGAGGAGGGCGATTTGGCTGAGGTCTGAGGGAGGAGGCAGTTTTCGATGAGGGAGGTTTGTCTGAGGGAGTAGGCAGTTTTGGCTGAGGTCTGACGGAATTTTTGTCTGATGTCTGAGGGAGTTTTGTCTGACATCTGATGGAGTTTTGGATGAGGGAGGAGGGCGATTTGGCTGAGGTCTGAGGGAGGAGGCAGTTTTGGATGAGGGAGGAGGGCATTTTGGCTGATGTCTGAGGGAGGAGGCAGTTTTGGATGAGGGAGTAGGGCATTTTGGCTGATGTCTGAGGGAGGAGGCAGTTTTGTATGAGGAAGAAAGGAGTTTTGGCTGACAGAGGATGGAGTTTTGCCTGAGGGAAGAGGACTGATGGAGTTTGGGCTGACGAAGGAGGGTGTTTTGCCTGACCGAGGATGGAGTTGTGGATGATGTTTGACGATGTCCTAATATGGACACCGTACAAATGTCTTAGTGGGGGAGCAGAGTTGAAAACAACTGGGTCCTTGGTAACACTGGCCAGAATGACGATCTGTAGGCTTGCTTATGCAGTGACAGGCATATCGTTGACATCAAGCAGTCTAATGATTACTTGATAGCCATGCTTTTAGACCCTAAATATGAAATCAAAATGGGGGAAGGTTTTCCTCCCTGAGAAAGGGAAGACAAATTACAGATGCTGCCGAGCTAAACTTGATGTTTATCGCATTAAGTAAAGAGTTACGAGATAAAGATAACTTACTTTTTAATCGATTTCAATAGCTTTTTTTTGTCACAAGATAACCAAGATAACACATTGCCATGTGTTATCAGTCAATTTTAGCTCGGCTACACCTGTACATTATAACTGGGAATCACAGTGTATGCAGCTTTCCACAGATTTTGCTGAGCAGACGGCTGCTGCCAGCGTTTTGGAAATGGAGGACCTTCTCCATCCCCCACAGAGTTACAAGCAGCAGAAGCTGCAGAAGTAGCAAATTCAGTCTCCTCAACATGATGGAGCAGGTTTTCCACATGCGGTGCCAGGCTTAGGCCAGTCAGCAAGCTGAGAACTCCTCTCTTAACATAGAGGTTCAGGCCTACCCCATGGATTTTTGGGCAGGCAGGCTAGAACAGTAGCCCGAATTGGTACAGCACACTCTTTCGTCTTTCTTGCCCAGCCCTTCTGGCCCTCTTTCTTCTTTCTTGCTTGACCCTCAAGGGTCATCTTGGAGAGGGTTTTTAGCACTGCAAGGGATGTGGTGACACACAAACATACCAATTTGTCCTATGCCATTGTACAAAATATCACTTTTGTCAAGCCTGGTTTCGGGAGGATTTTAACACTCCTCCAAGCTGAGGCCTTTGAATAAATCTGGTCTTGCGGTTGGTACCCCATATTGCCGCTGTTGTTGTCTTTCTGTATGTCATCCTGCCTCTATTCTGCCACTTCTGCGGCCTGCCTACCAACATGTTCTGTATGGCAGCTGCTGCCTCCATCATGCCAGTGCTGTCTACTATCATGTTATGTATGGCAGATGCCTCCATCATGTTACCACCGCCAACATGCCTGACAACCATGGTGTTCTGTACGGCAAAATCAAATCCTGATACTGACCCTATGATAAAGACCTCATGCTCCATTTTCATGAGTTTTGTCCATTTGCCTCTGAAATTGGCTTTATTAAGATGGAAAGTAGTCCTGTATGAAGGACTTTATTGGCCTCAATCACATGGTCAGCATTTGGTCAGTTTTTTTCATTAGTATTTGATCAGTATTGGTGAGGCAAAAACAGAAGTGGGTCCAAAATAGAGATAACATGTAATGGAAATATTTGCATGTCTTCTGTGTTTTGGACCCACTCCTGCTTTTGGCTTCCAAATCATGATAAAATCCTGATGCAAAATACTGACCGTGTGATAGAGGCCTTCTGGACGCTCAAACAACAGAAACCATTTTTTTCGTTATTTTTATGTTTTTCTGACAGATCAGAAGAACGGAAAAAAAACATTCAGATTATTACTGAACGATCTAGTCCAGGGATGCCCAACCTGCGGCCTGCCAGCTGTTGCTACCAACTGCTGGTTCAGGTTCTGCTCCAAGTCCTGCTGTTGCTTGGTGGTTTCTTCAGGAGGCAGGCAAAGAATTTTGTTTCCTTCTCAGTTCCGTTATTTTTGCTGATAGGATACAAACCCATTCATTTCAATGGGTCCGCAAAAAATGCGGAAAGCACACTATGTGCTGTCCGCATCAGTATGTCCGTTCCGTAGCCCCACAAATAAAATAGAGCATGTCCTATTTTTTTCTAGTTTGCGGACAAGGATAGGCATTATTACAATGGATCCACAAAAATAACGGATCCGCAAAAAATACCGATGCCATACGGATGTCATCCATTCCTAAGACTGAGAACATGGTGGAGGATGAGGAGGCGGAGGAGGATATTGGTGCAGAAATCTTAGGAATAAAATGTGGAGGTGGCATAGGCAGCAACTTGGCCAGGTGATGTCAGTTTATTACTACACTCAGGGCCGCCATCAGGGGGGTACAGCCCATACCCCAGTAAGGGGCCCTGACCCTGGGGGGGCCCGGCCAGTCCTGAAACTTTTTTTTTTTTTATTGTGGCAGCCGACTCTGGGGCCCAGTGCTCCTCCCCCTCTTCCTTCTGCAGCCTGTCCCTTACCTCCCGGGGCCCCGGCTATCTTGTTCTGAGAACAAGATAGCTGGAGTCTCAGGAGATCCATGGGTAGAATGTAGTTGCTAGAAGGAGGTCTGTGACATCACTGGTCACATGCTCCTTCATAGTCACATGGACAAACCCCGACAGCAGCAGCAGCTTGTGCAGGGAGGAGGGGCTGTGTGCCTGCAGGCTGCTCAGTGATGGAGGATGTGCTGCAGTCCTGGAGTCCACAGAGCTTCATGGAGAGCAGGTGAGGGGCAGCTCATGTATGAGGGGGCAGGTGGAGCACTCAGGAACAGTGGGGTTCAAGTGGAGTGGATAATAATGGAGGGCTGTCTGGGGGCAAAATTAACTTGTGTGGGGCCAAATTACATAATGCAGGGCTGTCTGGGGGTAAAATTAACTTGTGGGGAGGGGCAAATTACTCAGTGGGGGTCAGTGTGGCGGGCAAACTACATGGAGGGCCGTGTGGGGAAAATTGCTTAGTGGGGGCAACTTGCATAATGCAGGGCTGTCTGGGGCAAAATTAACTTGTGAGGGGGAAATTAGTCAGTAGGGTGTCAGTGTGGCGGGCAAACTACATAATGTAGAACCGTGTGGGGAAAATTACATAATGCAGGGCTGTCTGGGGGCAAAATTAACTTGTGTGGGGGAAAAATTAACTTGGGGGGGCAAATTACTCAGTGGGGGGGCAGTGTGGCGGGCGAACTACATAGTGGAGGGCCGTGTGGGAGACGTCCTTGGATGTAAGAGGTATGGGCGCGATATATGGGTGGGGCTGTGTGGGTGTGGCTTGAAGGTGGACGGGGACACAGGGGCCCCATGATCTCCCCTGTGTCCACAAGGAGGGGGGAGGGGGCCCAGACCTTGAGCTGTGTAAGGGGCCCCAAAATTTCTGATGGCAGCCCTGGCTACACTTTCTCAATCTTATTTTTAAAGGGGTTGTCCTAGATTTGTTTTGTTTAAATGACAAACAGCAGGAAAACCATTTTTTATCTTTTACTTGTCCCATGCACTAACATACTATCAATAGAGGCAGACCATGCAGTCACTATGGGACCCGTGAGAATGAGGGGCCTAGCTAGGCTAATTGGCTCCTCCCTTTTTCTGAACTGAATACACATTACACGACCAAAGTAAGACTAGACAGGTAAATGCCAGCCTCAGTTCTCTTACTGATTCCTCCCCTTGTTCTTGCCACTGCCGACATATTCCTAATAAACAGGGAGATGCTATACTGCCTGTGCTGCTTGTTGGCCAGCTGACACCTGACCTCTGCTCGGGGCTCTGCCCGCATACAATCCAACACCATTACAAGAATAGTGAGAGCAATATGAGAGGCCCATCCATCTTTATTGCAGTCTGTGGAGGAGGTCATGAAACTCTGTGACCTGCTAAAGACTGAATGCCGGACAGTATTGAAAAGTTACTTCTCCAACTCAGCCAGCACACGACAGACGCAACTGCAGCAAAGTGCTTGGGTGCTCTGGTGCTCGAGTAGAAAACTTTGGGATGCTCGGTTGCTCTACAGATGGCTCAAAATAAATGTGTAATTACTAATATATATATATATATATATATATATATATATATTTACATATATTATAAATATTTTATAATATATGTAAATATATTATGGCTTGAAAAAAAAATATATATATATATATATATATATATATATATATATATATCTATATATATATCTATATATATATATATATTTAAATTAAATGAAGCCTCTATTTCTGAAAAGTTTCTGTCGGAATTTGAAATCACAACCTTCTACATTAGAGCCAAGACCACTACGCTATACAGCTATATGTTAACTTTCAGTGAAATATAACTTGATACTTCTGCTGTATAGGAATACTTAGTAAATGACAAACTACTATGAGGTTTTTATGACACAGTTTATTTTTCAGCTTTATAGCTGAGTGGTTAAGGTCCTTGCCTCTAATGTAGATAGTTGTGAGTTCAAATCCTGGCAGAAAATTTTCAGAAATGGAGGCGTAATTAGATTTAAATACACTGACTTGAGCACACGCTTTATTCGGCTGAACATTGCGTTGCTCGAGTCGAACACCAGTTCGGCCGAGCATGCTCGCTCAACACTAGTTAGCACATTATGGGACTGTTAGGGTATATAGTCACTCACATACTGGAGGAAAGAAGGTTTGTACACAAACATAGAAAAGGATTCTTCACGGTAAGAGCAGTGAGACTATGGAACTCTCTGCCTGAGGAGGTGGTGATGGTGAGTACAATAAAGGAATTCAAGAGGAGACTGGACGTTTTTATGGAGTGTAATAATATTACAGGCTATAGCTACTAGAGAGGGGTCGTTGATCCAGGGAGTTATTCTGATTGTCTGATTGGCGTCGGAAAGGAATTTTTTTCCCCTTAAGTGGGGAAAATTGGCTTCTTCCTCACAGGGTTTTTTTTGCCTTCCTCTGGATCAACTTGTAAGAAACAGGCCGAACTGGATGGACAAATGTCTTTTTTCGGTCTTATGTAACTATGTTACTATGTTATACTGAGCTGTAATGTGGAGGGGAGAAAAAGATAAGCAGCACACTTAAAAAATATCAAGCTCACGGACCAGGATCCAGCAACTTAAAAAAAAGGGGAAAAAAGCAGTGCCAGTAGTTCCAGGATGACCATCGTATGTTGAAACCACTGTAACTTGAGTGATTGGTTCCAAAGCTCCAAAATGTCATCCAAGATGAGAGAAAATTAAGAAAAATAGGCAGATAACTAAAACAGATAAAATAAGTCCTTACATATAACAGTCAGGAATAGCTGCTAACTAGCAACTAACATAGCTATTTCACCAGAGAAGTGTCCTTGATTGGTTGGATCTGAGTCTGAGACATGTATTTTGAATCTAGTTTCAACTTACGATGGGTCAGAAAAGACCATTGTATGTTGAAAATATTGTATCCTGAGGCTATTGTATCTTGAGGGACCACTGTATACATATGTTAGGTTCCCATCTTACAGAGATCGCCTTGACGTTTGGCAGATGGATCCAAATAATTTTGTACAAAATATATTTGCCAAGAATTTCAAATTTACTATATAAGCAGATGATTAATATTATAATATTTATCATTATTATGAGATTTATGTACTTTATTTGGGTTGCAGAGTGCTGTTGCATTCTCTTTTTCTGTGTGTATTTAGCCATGGCAACGTGCACCTGCAGATTGGGATGTGCTGACTGACCCCCCTTTCCTTGAAGTTTGTATTAGGAGGTGTGGCTTACCCCACTTAGTCTTGCACCCCTGACTAGCCTGTCTGCCACATAGGCTGTTTTTAATAAGTATAAAGCTGTAGCCTGCTCTCCCTACACTCACTGGAAATCTTTTGGCATCTGGAGAGGTATAGACTGGACTCACACTGCATTTATTGGAAGCTGTCTGGCACCAGGTAAGGTACAGAGTGAGCTCAGTAAGCATGTTGGTACCTGCATTCACTGTAGCAGAGTGGACCCAGCATGCATGTGGAACCGACACTTCATGAATTTTACAGTGGCCGTGAGGGCTCATTACAGGTAGTGTTTAGTGTTAGGTTCCCGTCTTACAGAGATCGCCTTGACGTTTGGCAGACGGGCCCAAATATTTTGGACAAAATACATTTGCTATTAATCTCAAATTTACTATATAAACATAGGATTAATATTATAATATTTATCATTATAATGACATTTATGTACTTTATTTGGGTTGCAGAGTGCTGTTGCATTCTCTTTTTCTGTGTGTATATAGCCATGGCAATGAGCAACTGCAGATTGGGATGTGCTGACTGACCCCCTTTTCTTTGTAGTGTGTGTATATATATATATATATATATATATATATATATATATATATTTATAGCACCCCAGACCTGGGGGTACCCCGAATTGTTTATTATTAGGCATTGTATTTCGCTGTTTGTTTCCTGGCTAGTCCTGCATCCTGCCAGCAGGGCGAGTTCCGTTATAGAGACATAGACTGCAGACTGCAGTGCTCCGACTCCTGTTGCATATTTCTCCATAGAGAAGCATTTACTAAACTGCCTCAAGTAAAGCCTTGAGAAGATAAAGACAGCAGAGTTACCTGCTGTGAATAGTGATGAGCGGCAGGTGCCATATTCGATTTCGACGAAATTCGCGAATATTCGAATGAATATTCGTTTCATATTCGTCGAAATCGAATATTCGTCATTATTCTAGTTACCGCGATTAATATGCGATTTAAATAATCGCGTATTGCGATTTAAACTTAAGGCTACTTTCCTATTGGTTTCATATCTAGAATTATATCGAAGATGACGGATATGACGAATGTATTCGTCATATTCCTCAAAACGAAGATAACGAAGTATTCTACATCTTCGTTTTAGCAACCTATTCGTCAACTTCGCTAATTCTAGCAATCAAATAGGAAGGTTGACTATAGAGACAACTGTGTTTAATTCGCTATGCGATTATTTATATATATTTTTTTAATAAATAGAATAATTATAATAATTATATCAAGTAATATAATTATTCTATTAAAAAAAAAAAAAAAAAATCGCATAGCGAATTTAACACAGCTGTCTCTATAGTCAACCTTCCTGTTTGATTGCTAGAATTAGCGAAGTTGATGAATAGGTTGCTAAAACGAAGATGTAGAATACTTCGTTATCTTCGTTTTGAGGAATATGACGAATACATTCGTCATATTTGCTATTCGCTAATTCTACCAAGCCAAACATAAAGTTCCTTGCTCATGGAGCGTCCCCATCACCATGGGAACGTCTCCATATACTAAAATGTACTGTCGGATTTGAGGAATTACGTTGAAATTGCAATGCGATTAATTCAAGTTATATTAATCGCATTGCGATTTCAACTTAGAGCTGGGTTTATAATGGGTCAGCTTGCTAGAATGAACGAAGTTAACGAATATGGAATATAGCAGCACTGCTAAGTTGAATTCGCAATGCGATTAATTTAACTTGAAGTAATCGCATTGCGATTTCAACTTAGCACTGCTATCTTACATAGGCTAGAATTAACGAATATGGAATATAGCACTAGCAGTGCTAAGTTGAAATCGCAATGCGATTACTTCAAGTTAAATTAATCGCATTGCGAATTCAACTTAGCAGTGCTGCTATATTCCATATTCGTTAACTTCGTTCATTCTAGCAAGCTGACCCATTATAAACCCAGCTCTAAGTTGAAATCGCAATGCGATTAATATAACTTGAATTAATCGCATTGCGATTTCAACGTAATTCCTCAAATCCGACAGTACATTTTAGTATATGGAGACGTTCCCATGGTTGGGGACGCTCCATGAGCACGGAAGTCGGCAGAAGCGGCAATGGTCACTGACTAGAGCAGCCAGAAAGCCAGGAATCCTCAGGACAGGTAAGAACTACTGTTGGGAAGTGGGAAAGAAAAAAATATAACTAAAAAAAAAAAAAAAAAACGAATATTCGAAATAGCGAATTTATAGCGCTATATTCGAAATATTCGCGAATTAGCAAAGTGCCGATATTCGCTAAAAAAATTCGCTATTCGAATATTCGCGCTCAACACTAGCTGTGAAGTGAAAGAATACAGCTAAGCCATCCTTCACCAAACAACCACTAGGCTAGTATCACCTACTGTAAGTGCTGAATTGCCACTAACCAACCTGCTTCAATATCATTGCTGGTGCCAGAGAAGAATTGCACTAAAGCCTGCTGCTACTGTATGTATTTCTAATTCTACATTGCACTTAGTAAAAAGGACTGTTATATTTAACTGTGGCCTCATTCTTCAGTGCTATATCTCTCACTGCAATGGACCCCAGAGGTAGGACACTATGACACAACTACTCTACATTAGGGCCACTACCTCTCCTATCCTCTACACTTGCTCCCACAGAGACTCACTACATACTGTTGGTGTGAGCTATGACATCTATGACATACAACTAACACACTAGTACAGCTTGGACCAGTATTGGAGCTAGTTCCAATTCTGCCATTTTAACTTTTAAATGCTCTGTGTGGACATACCAAATATAATACACAGAAAAATGTTTGAAAAAACACAAAGAAAAATACACAAAAAAACACTTTTCTCAGTTACAGCTTTTTTCTTCATTAATATCACTGCAACACCCTGCACCCCTACTAATCAGCTGTAATAAATTTACTTTTTATTGGGGAAATTCAGAGTTTTGTTTTGGGGCCCCCGTGATTTCTTTGTATGCCCTTGGTCACGCGCCACCAGAAACCACTGGTCCTTCAGCAATGACATTAGGTTCATTAGCAGTCACATGATGTTCATGCACACTTAGGGTACTTTCACACTAGCGTTTTTCAAATCCGTCAAGCATTTCCGTTGACGGAATTGTTAGCTGGATCCGTTAAAACGCTTGAAAACTGAAAGAATAACTCTCACGGATCCTTCATTCCGTTAACGGATTAAAATAACGGATCCGCATAAACGTATGCAAACTGATCCATTTTTTAACGGATCCGCCTAACTGATCTGCTAAAATAACGGATCCGTTAGATCCGTTGTCAACCGTTTTTAAACGGAATAGCGGATCCGTTAATAATATTCAGAAAAGAAGATAAAAATCTGTTGGAGATGCAAATTTAGACAGTGGCTATAAAGCCAACCGAGGGTCACATACCACTCAGATGCTGCCTAGAAGAGAGAGGAAAGATGATGCCCGACCACCTTCACTTTGGATTCCAGGCTCTTATCCTTGTTTCGCGATGGAGAAGACGACTTCGAGCCAGACGTCGTCGTCGCTATTGGGTGCATCCAATTACTTCAGCCAGAATACGAAGGGGAGCTTTTGGAGTTTTATTTCCGGAACTGCGCAATTATCCTGACAAGTTTCACAACTACTTGCGGATGAGTGTCGACAGTTTTGACAATCTACTACAAAGAGTGTCACATCGCATCGAAAGACAGGACACCACTTTCCGCCGAAGTGTGTCACCCGCAGAAAGATTAATGATTACCCTAAGGTAAATTACTTTTTTAAAATTTTTTAACTTTACATAAACCATGAAATTTATACTGTTATCTACCTACCTATTGATTGCACAAGCCAAGTATAAGCATACGCCTATTCTTCTCCATGGAGAGCCCGCTATCTCACTGCATTTGCAAAATAATGTCCTTTGGCATGTGTAAATGACTAGAGAACAAAAGGATAGCATTTTAGAATTTGCGTTTAAAAGGTCTAGTACGTTGACAAGGTCCGTCAAATATATCTAGTATTTATAGCAGGCATCCTCAAACTGTGGCCCTCCAACTTTTGCAAAACTACAACTCCCAGCATGTCAGAACAGCCTACAGGTATCAGCCTACAGCAGGGCATTCTGTGAGTTTTAGTTTTACAACATCTGTAGTGCCGCATTATGAGGGTGCCTAATTTATGTTTTCTTCTGATTTGATCATTTTTATTTACAATATTTATTTTCTGTTTAGATTTCTTGCAACTGGTGAAAGTTTGACGTCCCTACATTATCAGTTTAGGCTTGGAATATCCACAGTTTCTGGTATTATTAAGGACACATGCCATGCTTTGTGGGAGCAGCTGCATGAGGAATTTATCCCACTTCCAAATCGGCAACAGTGGATTGAAATTTCCGAAAAATTTGTTGAGGTGTGCCAGTTTCCAAACTGTCTGGGGGCAGTAGACGGGAAACACATCCGCATTATAAAGCCCCAAGGCACTGGATCGGAGTTCTTTAATTATAAAAAATATTTTTCTATAATTTTAATGGCAATAGCTGATGCCCAGTACAGGTTTGTGGCAATTGATGTTGGAGCTTACGGCAGGAGCAATGATTCCATGGTATTCAAAAATTCTGACATGGGGCGAAGGGTGTACAACGGACAATTCGATTTCCCACCGCCTCAACCACTACCAGGTACTGACGCTCCCCCAATGCCCTTTGTGTTGGTTGGTGATGAGGCTTTTCAGATGTGCGGAAATCTAATAAAACCTTATTCCAGCCGAGGATTAAATCAGAGCAAAAGAATATTTAACTACCGCCTGACTAGGGCTCGTAGAATGGTGGAATGCACCTTTGGAATTTTGGTTGCAAAATGGCGTATATTCACCAAACCAATACAATTGAAAATAGAAACTGTTGACGAGGTAGTCAAGGCATGTGTTGTGTTACACAACTACCTCCTAATCAAAGAACCGCTAAATTTTCCGGACATTCCTGAAGACAGTGAGTTGGCAAGTTTGGAAAACTTTGGCATGCGGACCAATGTGGCTGTTTCCCGGATGAGAGACTCCTTCGCAGAATATTTCTGCTCCGATGCAGGAAGAGTGACCTGGCAGGACCAAATGATTTAATTGTTCTTAAAAAATTTATTTTATAATATTCTTGATACAATAATGTTCCATGGTTATGTTCATTGAAGGTTACCATATTGATGTTTCTACTATATTTCTTTAATTTTGTTTAATAAACACTATTTAACATACTTTGAGTCTTTTTGCATATTTTTAACTAAGTAGCGAAAATTACTTGTGTCGCTCCGCCAGAGCTGTGAGATTATGTCAGGCCTTTATAATACCCACTACTTGACAGCATACTCTCACAACCCTGGAGGAGCGACCAATACTTGTGTTGCTCCGCCAGAGCTGTGAGATTATGTCAGGCCTTTATAATACCCACTACTTGACAGCATACTCTCACAACCCTGGAGGAGCGACCAATACTTGTGTTGCTCCGCCAGAGCTGTGAGATTATGTCAGGCCTTTATAATACCCACTACTTGACAGCATACTCTCACAACCCTTGAGGAGCGACCAATACTTGTGTCGCTCCGCCAGAGCTGTGAGATTATGTCAGGCCTTTATAATACCCACTACTTGACAGCATACTCTCACATCCCTGGAGGAGCGACCAATACTTGTGTCGCTCCGCCAGAGCTGTGAGATTATGTCAGGCCTTTATAATACCCACTACTTGGCAGCATACTCTCACAACCCTTGAGGAGCGACCAATACTTGTGTCGCTCCGCCAGAGCTGTGAGATTATGTCAGGCCTTTATAATACCCACTACTTGACAGCATACTCACAACCCTTGAGGAGCGACCAATACTTGTGTCGCTCCGCCAGAGCTGTGAGATTATGTCAGGCCTTTATAATACCCACTACTTGACAGCATACTCTCACAACCCTTGAGGAGCGACCAATACTTGTGTCGCTCCGCCAGAGCTGTGAGATTATGTCAGGCCTTTATAATACCCACTACTTGACAGCATACTCTCACAACCCTTGAGGAGCGACCAATACTTGTGTCGCTCCGCCAGAGCTGTGAGATTATGTCAGGCCTTTATAATACCCACTACTTGACAGCATACTCTCACAACCCGGGAGGAGCTACCAATACTTGTGTCGCTCGCCAGAGCTGTGAGATTATGTCAGGCCTTTATAATACCCACTACTTGACAGCATACTCTCACAACCCTTGAGGAGCGACCAATACTTGTGTCGCTCCGCCAGAGCTGTGAGATTATGTCAGGCCTTTATAATACCCACTACTTGACAGCATACTCACAGCCCTGGAGGAGCGACCAATACTTGTGTCGCTCCGCCAGAGCTGTGAGATTATGTCAGGCCTTTATAATACCCACTACTTGACAGCATACTCTCACAACCCTTGGGGAGCGACCAATACTTGTGTCGCTCCGCCAGAGCTGTGAGATTATGTCAGGCCTTTATAATACCCACTACTTGACAGCATACTCTCACAACCCTGGAGGAGCGACCAATACTTGTGTCGCTCCGCCAGAGCTGTGAGATTATGTCAGGCCTTAATAATACCCACTACTTGACAGCATACTCTCACAACCCTTGAGGAGCGACCAATACCTGTGTCGCTCCGCCAGAGCTGTGAGATTATGTCAGGCCTTTATAATACCCACTACTTGACAGCATACTCTCACAACCCGGGAGGAGCTACCAATACTTGTGTCGCTCGCCAGAGCTGTGAGATTATGTCAGGCCTTTATAATACCCACTACTTGACAGCATACTCTCACAACCCTTGAGGAGCAACCAATACTTGTGTCGCTCCGCCAGAGCTGTGAGATTATGTCAGACCTTTATAATACCCACTACTTGTCAGCAAAGCTGGATCAGCAAAAAATACTTTTCTTGCTATTCAAGCTGTGCTGAGAATGTAATGGTTCTAAACATCATTAACCCATTATTTAAAACGCAATAAACAGCAACAAATTTTAAACAATTTTTTATTTATTTAAACAATATATAATTTTTTTGAATAAATATAAATTTTAAATAAAAAAACAAAAAAATTTTACAAATGCCGGAAGGAAGACCGATGAGGAGTTGAAGGTTGGGGGGTGGAGGGCTGGGCACGGTGTGTGTACCCTCGGTCCTGTTGTTCATCTGCCACAGTGGACAAATCAGTACGTGTTGGGAGAAGGGCAACAGAGGGAGTATTTAATTGGGATGTTTGGGCAGGGGATGGAGTTTGCCGAGCAAGAGTAGATGGAGTGGTGAAAGAGGTTGGAGGATAATAATGAGGAGGAGAGGGAGAAAAGTGTTGATAAAAGAGCTCGGCGGATTGAGACTGAGATGGTGTTTGGGAAGGGGGACGGGGAGGATGGGAAGGGGGATGGGGAGGTTGGAAAGGGGGATGGGGAGGTTGGGAAGGGGGATGGGGAGGTTGGAAAGAGGGATAGGTGTGGGGTGGGGGATAGGTGTAGGATGGGGGATAGGACAGTGGTTGGGGATAGGGCTGGGGTGGGGTAAGGGAGGTGGGGCGGTGTTGCACTTTCCACAAGACGTCGTCCATCTGTCTTCTGGCCTCATACAGCTGGTCGGGCTCAAGTCGTTCCATCACGGGGAGCAACGATAACAAATAGTGATGCACGGGAGAAATTTGCGTTGTCAACACCGCCCCCTCCTGAAGACAACGCAATTTCTCCTCTAAAGAGGCAACTCTATTTGTGAATCCCATCAAGGACTCGTAAACGAGCCTTGCGAGATCCTCGTAGTCCGCCTGACGGCTCCTACCTGACCTCTGGCGACGCATCAATGCCTCAAATAAAGGTGCCAAAGTGGCCATTGTTGAGTCGCCAGAGGGCACAGGTAGGGGAACATTGTGGTCCTGACCACTTGCATGAGCAGGACGAGGGGAACACTCGGCGGCTGGCTCCTCAGGGACCGCCTCCGGGGGAACTTTCGGCGCCCGAGTACTGCTTGCTGTTCTGTAAAGCAAAACAAAATAAAAATTAAATTAATTTTGAAAATCAATGGAATAGAGATGAGCAAAGTGACTTTAGATACAACATAGTAGGTAGATTTCCCAAAAAAATTGCATACAGATACTGTACATTGATAGAGACCACACAGATAAGTGGATATGTACAGTGTTAATATTTTTTTAAGAAAGCTACTTACTGATGTATAATCTAAAGCACACCTACCTCATCTCTACTACGCAAAATACTATGTGGATGTCCATGGCAGAGTGTCAAATAACAGTCTGCCTGGGACATACACATAAATTTGAGAACATAAATCAAAATCAGTATCATCTAAATTTCTTACCTTCGCAGCTCTAGGGTTCTTCGTAGGAACCCCAAAGCGGCATGGTAGCGGTAAGGCCGCTTCGAGGTCCCTCCAGACCCACTCGGACGCCGAAGTTCCTCGATATAATCCCTCTTGTAGCGGTCCCTGATTGACCGCCACCGAACCATGATAGTATTCCCTGGAAAAAAACAAAACAAAAAAAAAAAACAGTTATTTTCTATAATACATGAGTTGTTGACATCAAAAATGGTTTACTATTTATTTGAAACAGCCACAAAAAAATAAATAAAAAAGTTATATGACTATTGGTGGCCGTGACTCACATCAACTAGACAGTAAACCACTTATGATCAATAAAAAATACATGTACGCTATCTACAAACAAACTATGTATACTTACGGCCCTGCTCCCGTTGACTTTCTCTGAGGTCGTCCCAGTTCGGCACTATTGCCTCACAGATCTGTTGCCAGAGGAGCCGGGTTGCTTGGTGGTCTGCGTGGCGGCGGTCTGTATGGTCCCACAGAGGTGGTCGTTCCTCCACCATCTGGATGAGGAGGTTGTTATCAATAAAAAAAACAAGAACGTCCTCCTCATCCCTTCTGGTGGAGACTCTGGAACCCTAAAAGTGAAAAAAATGTTTTTAAATAAACCTGTATGTTTTTAAAAATATTAATTAAGCATTAGATTATAAATACTCACACGACCACGACCGCCGCGTGCTCCCCGACCTCCTCTGGCAGTGGCTTGACGACCTCTCTGTACGTCAATGGGAATAGATGGCTATAAAAAAAAAAATAAATTGATGTAAAAAGATCCAATCACATGTATATTTGATTTGAAAAAACAAAAAAAGACGTACCGTTTGCTGGGCTCCACCCCCGACTTCCTCCTCAGTCGTCCTCTCTGGGCCGGGAGTTGACTCCTCAATAGATGTAGACTGAAAAAAATCAAAATTAAAATTAGAATAAGAACACAATTTAACATTTGTAAACACTAGCCAAATTACATACCGAATCACGTCTTCGTCTTTGTCGAGGAGGAGAGCTCCCGGCCTCACTTGAAGATAAGCCTTCCAAAAAAAATTAAAAATAATTTGTAATATAACAAAAAAAATATAATAATATTAATTTTTTTAAAAAAATGTAATACTTACTGCTCATTTCTCGCGCCTGCCTTCAGTATGCGGGATGGCTGGCGGTCTTGCCGTTAAACTGGGGTGCCAGCTGGCGGGCTGGCCGTCGGGCTTGCTGGCTGGTGGGCTGGCCGTCAGGCGTGCTGTGTGGGTGGCCGTCAAGCCGGATGGCTGGCTGTCAAGCCCACTTTTTTTTTTAGTTGTCAAAGCTAATTTGGAATAAAAAAATATTTTTAAAGGTCGTCATGTCGTATAAGCACATGGTGGATGCTGGTGGTAGTAGTACCTGTGTACTACTACCCCTAGCATCCACCATGGACTCATACTAGATGCTTTCCCCATGCAAAAGTACATGGGGCCTGCATCTAGTATGAGTCCATGGTGGATGCTAGGGGTAGTAGTACACAGGTACTACTACCCTTAGCATTCCTATACACTTACAGCTCCTATGTAGAAGTTCATAGGAGCTGCTTATTTTTGGTTTTTATAGTTCTTCTATCAAAAAAAACAAACTTCATACTCACCTTCAATGGCGTCCTCCCTTCTCCCTCGCAGGCAGGAACCAAGAGACAAACAGGAAGGAGGCGCAACCAGCTCCTCCTACATCCTGGCGCAGGCGCAGATCGGAACAACGGATCCGTCTGTGCGTCAATTCCATTAACACTTAACAACGGATCCGCTAACAATGCATTGCAATGTAAATTAATAGCGGATCCGCTGTTGCGTCATATGTTCCGTTATTTTGAACGGAGAAAAAATTACAGCATGCCGCGTTATTTTCACCGCCAAAACGGAGGACATACTGATGCAAACTGAACGGAATGCTTTCCATTCAGAATGCATTAGTACAAACGGAAGCGTTTCTTTTCCGTTATTGAGCCGCTGGGACGGAACTCTATAACGGAAAAGTTTAACGCTAGTGTGAAAGTACGCTTAGTTGCATAGGGCCAGTATCTTGTTGCAGTGGTCACATAAATTATGAATGTGACGACACATGCAGGACCAAAGGGGACTAAAGTGTAGAGCGTTTAAAGATTTTTTTTTATTAATCTATTGTAATCTCATGTAAAAGGTATAAGCTTATAAACCTCCATCAATTGTATTGCTTCTCCATTCTCTCTTACATGCCCATAAAGAAAAAACTATTTTTACCATTTGTACAACATAAACAAGAGGCTTCATATGTGTCTTGGTCTTCACTCTTTAGGTTGTAAGAACACACATATGAAAAAAATAAAAAAAAATATATATATATATATATATATATATATATACTTATTTATCAAAAAAGTAAATCAAAGGTGGCCCTTTCAGTCTTGGATGTAAAATAATGTTTTGCCACTTCATAAACTCTCAGTTTGGTAGTACAAGCATCTGGAGGGCGATTATACATGCAAAATGTACAGGTTTCTCTATGTCTGTAAAGCATGCCTTCACATGTTTTGTATCAAATAACATCTTTGCTGGGATTATTTCATGACCTTCTACTTCCAACTATAATGCTGTAACTAAAAAAAAACAGCCATGTACTGAGCATACCATAGAAGTTTCCGAATTTCTTGTAACACACTACTGCCTCAAATAGCATCTGAGATGAAGTTTTGATTGCATACATGACACAAGAATGCACCAGAAGGCACATAGCAATAAATGTTTTATGTTCTCTAATGCTTGAGGCATTTAGTAATAGCAGCACTAAAGACCTCCCATTTGTGCTGGTGATGTCAACAGGCTCACTGCTAGGTGTAACTCTCCATCTAACATATCCATGTGAAGCCTGGTATTTCACCGATAGTAAAGAAAAAGCCTCCTTTGCTGGCTTGATTAATTTTTCCATTGCATTAAGCCCTGCACTTTCCAGAGGTTATGACCATGGTTGCAGAGCAGATACGAGTTTGCCGTGCAGTGGGCTGCCCTACAGGGGCGATGGAGTCCCAGTGTCTAGGAATGCCGAGTGATATGTTGTGGCCCTAATAGTTTGTGTCACGGTGCTCCTAATTGGATACTGTCACTCCCCAGGGTTAGGCTTCATAGCAGCAAAGGAGTTGTATGAAGTTGGGGGAGTAAGTAGATTCCAGACTTGGTAACTGTGACAAACTGCCATGTATCCCTGGGCATTGGAGAGGCATGCTTGCTAGCCTCTTACCCTGCGACTATGGCCCCAATGACAGTTGGCATTCACAATGGACAGTGCTGTGACCTAATCAACATTCACAATGGACATCGCCTGTGACCTAATCAATATTCACAATGGACATTACCTGTGACCTAATCAGCATCCACAATGGACATTACCTGTGACCTAATCAATATTCACAATGGACATTGCTGTGACCTAATCAACATTCACAATGGACATCGCCTGTGACCTAATCAGCATCCACAATGGACCAGCCATGTGGGGTTGTGATATATCTGGCTGTATGTTGATTGGTTGCTGTATTTTGTGTGGGATTGTCTGTGTTTATTGTACGGATTGATTGGTTGTATTTCAAACCCCTGTGGGCCGTACTATGTTTGTGGAGTGTAATAAAAGAGGCTGTATGCCCCAGGACAGAGTTCCTGCTTGACCCTCAAAACGAAGTGTCGTCTCGTTATTGGGGGGGATTTGACTGTATGCTGATTGCCAGGAGTGTAAGCTGTTCATATTGCTTTTCCTGTTCGGCTGCTTCCAGGGTTCGTGTGTCTCTTGTTCGGAAGTTGGTGAATTCGTGTGGTTTGCAGTTCGGGAAGTTGGTGATTGCAGTAGCTGCTGGTCTATCCGGAAAAGGGAATATCGCCTAAACGGAGTTGTGTGCGTAACGGTCTGTTACATTTGGTGGCAGGCGGCGGGATCATTTCCACAGCCCAGAAGGACATCTACAGGGCAACACCATTCCTTGGATTACAAAGTGAGGGCAACGTTAGTACCCGTACAGCGCCCTATCTACAAAAGAAAGAACTTCAGGAGAACAAGCATGGCACCCAGCTACACGCAGGAGGAATTTGACAGAGAGCTGAGATCACGGCTGATTTTCTTCGGACCCAACCCCCGGAGAAATCTGTGCAGTTCGTGAGGAGGATAACAGCAGAGTACCTGCAGTTCATGGCAGATGGTATCGTCCGCCCTCCCCAGCGGCTGAGTGCGTTCCGGAGAGCTGAAGGTGCCGTCCTTCCTCCCCAGCGGCTGTGTGTATCCCAGGGAGCTGAAGGTGCCGTCCTTCCTCCCCAGCGGCAGTGTGTACCCCAGGGAGCTGAAGGTGCCGTCCTTCCTCCCCAGCGGCCGTGTGAGTTACAGAGGGCCGAAGGTGTCGTCCTTCCTCCCCAGCGGCAGTGTGTACCCCAGGGAGCTGAAGGTGCCGTCCTTCCTCCCCAGCGGCCGTGTGAGTTACAGAGGGCCGAAGGTGTCGTCCTTCCTCCCCAGCGGCAGTGTGTACCCCAGGGAGCTGAAGGTGTCGTCCTTCCTCCCCAGCGGCCGTGTGAGTTACAGAGGGCCGAAGGTGTCGTCCTTCCTCCCCAGCAGCCGTGTGAGTTACAGAGGGCCGAAGGTGTCGTTCTTCCTCCCCAGCAGCCGTGTGAGTTACAGAGGGCCAAAGGTGTCGTCCTCCCCCCCCAGCGGCAGTATGAAGTCCAGGGGGCCGAAGGTGTCGTCCTTTCCCCCCAGCAGCAGTGTGTCCTACAGGGAGCAGAGACAGTTGGTCTCTCTCTCCAGCAGCAGGACAATGTTACGGGAGTGGAGACAGGCGGTCTCCCACTCCAGCAGCAGCCTGTGTTTCAGGGAGAGGAACACAGCACCCCCTCTCCCCAGCGGCAGCTTACCCTAACAAGGGGAGATACCAATCTCCCAGACGGCGCAGATGGGACCGTGGTCTCTGTGCCTGACCTACAGGGATGCTGGACAGCCTGTCCAGATCCCCAACTACCCGCACCGGGACAACAGGAGGAGGTGGTAAGTACAAACTCTCCTCCCCAGCTAACACCTAACTTGGCCCCAGGGTTAACAGAGGCGATGTTAACCCCCACTGGTGCCCATGTTCCCCTGGCTACTGAGCCGGACTATGTTCCCAGCCCCCCAGCAGAAGAGCTGGCAGCTGGGCAGAGTGCAGTCGGCCTCTGCCCTCCCTTTGTCCCCTTTCCAGAGCCTGAGGTCCTGAAGGTTATACCAGTAGGAGAGCTGGCAGCTGGGCAGAGTGCAGTCGGCCTCTGCCCTCCCTCAAGTCCCCACAGCATGTTGCCCCAGCACCCCAGAGGAATATCCGGGTGCAGTAACTGCTTCTTGTGGGTGGGTCACTCTTGTACCTGTTTGTTGTGGGTGGGCTACTCTGGCATTTGTCTATTGTGGGTTGGTGGATCGACTAACGTAGGCACTGACCGACAGGAGGTCAGGTGCCTGGTTAGTCTTCCCCCCAAAGGGGAGATATGTGACAAACTGCCATGTATCCCTGGGCATTGGAGAGGCATGCTTGCTAGCCTCTTACCCTGCGACTATGGCCCCAATGACAGTTGGCATTCACAATGGACAGTGCTGTGACCTAATCAACATTCACAATGGACATCGCCTGTGACCTAATCAATATTCACAATGGACATTACCTGTGACCTAATCAGCATCCACAATGGACATTACCTGTGACCTAATCAATATTCACAATGGACATTGCTGTGACCTAATCAACATTCACAATGGACATCGCCTGTGACCTAATCAGCATCCACAATGGACCAGCCATGTGGGGTTGTGATATATCTGGCTGTATGTTGATTGGTTGCTGTATTTTGTGTGGGATTGTCTGTGTTTATTGTACGGATTGATTGGTTGTATTTCAAACCCCTGTGGGCCGTACTATGTTTGTGGAGTGTAATAAAAGAGGCTGTATGCCCCAGGACAGAGTTCCTGCTTGACCCTCAAAACGAAGTGTCGTCTCGTTATTGGGGGGGATTTGACTGTATGCTGATTGCCAGGAGTGTAAGCTGTTCATATTGCTTTTCCTGTTCGGCTGCTTCCAGGGTTCGTGTGTCTCTTGTTCGGAAGTTGGTGAATTCGTGTGGTTTGCAGTTCGGGAAGTTGGTGATTGCAGTAGCTGCTGGTCTATCCGGAAAAGGGAATATCGCCTAAACGGAGTTGTGTGCGTAACGGTCCGTTACAGTAACGTTCAATGGTTTTTACTGGAATGAACTTGCAATAAACTTGTGTCATCCAAACAATATTTGATCCTTCTCTCTCATCAGGCTAAGGGTAAACTGGCAGGTAAACTTGAGTATCTTGCTTTATCTCTTTGCTGCTGTGCTAATCTCTGGCTTCAGTCTGGTTCCTATCACCTTCAGTTACTGTTTTTTTTATGAGAGTGAGGTATCCTGTGACCCGTTTTTATGAGTAGGGTCTCTTTGGCACCGTTTTCCCTCTCAGATGTACTAAGTCCTTTTATATATCAGGAATGTGCTGCTCTCTGAGCTACTTTCCCAAAGCTCCTGCAGCAGTGAGGGGAAAACACACCCTCATCACACCATGCTGCTTCACTCTCTCCATATGGGCAGAGGAACAGCCACCGATCTTAACAGTGCACATGTGCGGGCCTGGCTGTGACCTCTAAGCCAGAGGAGGAGGATGAAGTAGGATAGGAGGGTGGCCAGAGGACTCCAAGGGTAGAGGTTATGCCGGCACATCAGACAGGGGCCTGGCAACTTGCGGACATAAAGCCGTCCCTCGGCACTTGCGGGACCTAATCTGCATATCTTTATAAAGTGTTTATTTTTCAGCTTGTGAACAGGGGACATACACAAGAGAGGTACTATTTTTATGTCGGGCAACTGTGCTATAACCTGATAAATGCTTAAAGTAGGTGACAGACTCCCTTTAAACTGGAGCCCCAAGCATATTTTCTAATGTTGCTAATCAAAAAGCTATTCAATAATTACTTTTTCAATTCAACTTGATTTGTCTTTGTTCACCATCATTATACAAAGAATTTTATTTAACCAATATGTCCCATGCAACCTTGTATGATGTGTGGGAGATTTAATCTCTTCCCTGCAGCTACTCCTAGAGCATACGTAATGCACAGCGACACGGAAGGAATGGTTGTTAAAGCAAGACTGGCTGTGAAAGTTGGACTGTAAGTGTACATTGCTAATTGCACAGTGGTACCCCTGATGTTGTCTTGCTTTATATGGAGAGGAAAGTCATGAAAACATAAATGGTTTTAAACATTATGAGGAAATGCATTTTGTATAAATCTGTTTTGTTGTTGTCTTAGCTGGATGAAAATAATTATTTCAGTTATATTTTGCTATTCAGGCATGGATGGATTTTTTGTCTACATAGTACATAGTAACATAGTACATAAGGCTGAAAAAAGACATCTGTCCATCCAGTTCGGTCTGTCATCCTGCAAGTTGATCCAGATGAAGGCAAAAAAAACTGTGAGGTAGAAGCCAATTTTCCCCACTTAAGGCTACATGCACACAGCAGTTTTTTTTTTGCGGTCCGCAAAACGGGGTTTCGTTGTTCCGTGTCCGTTTTTGCTTCCGTTGTGTTTCCGTGTGTCTTCCGTTTTTTTTAACGGACATGACCTTACAAAAAAAAAAAAAATCAATGTCATTTTAATATCCACACCCAGCAATATAGGTATATATGCTTGGCACCTGAGAATTTGTTTGGTGGCCATTTTCTGTAGTCTCCAGAGGGTACAGAGTGTGTGTTGGCTGCTTGGTTTTGCTGTTGCTGTATATTCCCTTTTTTTCATCTTGGGTCTCACCATGGCGGATGATTCTGAGGAAGAAGTTGTACTGCACTGGCTTGTCTCTCGTCGCTGGGGCCAGCGCTCCATTTTGGATGAGGAACCGACTAGAAGGCGGTGTTTTTGGGTCCATCCCATTGTGTCTCAACGCTACCGGAAAGGACACTTCCATAGCCTTTACAAAGATCTTCGTTCTTTGCATTCTGTCGGATGTCATTGGGTACCTTTGATTGCTTGCTGTCGTCTCTACGTACTGTCCTTACCTTCATGGACACCAATATGAGGCGCAGCATTACTCCAGGGGAACGGCTCATCGTCACGTTGAGGTAAGTAAGATTTTAGTAATGGTGACCACATTTTGCCCGGATCAGCAGGTCCACCGGCTCCATTTGTCTTCGTGGCGGATGAAGGGTTTGCAATGACTAACCATGTTATGCGGCCCTTCCCAAAGCAGGGTTTGGATGTCAGGAGGCGTATTTACAACTACTGATTGACTCGTGCCCGTCGGTATGTTGAGTGCGCTTTCGGAATACTCTCTAGCAAGTGGAGGGTGTTTCTGTCATCCATACAGATGGATCCGGAGAATGCTACCCTGGTGATTCAAGCTTGTGTAGTTCTACACAACTTCACCCGTATTCATGAGGCTTCCTCTTCTGTTGACTTGGATGAATTTCCAACGACAACAGTTTTGGGCTCGGATCAGACCCTGCATAGACGACCTGGTACTGCAGGTATTGCAGTTCGGGAACTCTTTGCAGACTACTTTTTGAGCCCAGAGGGATCCTTGCCATGGCAGAGAGATGCTATTCGTGGCAGTGTCTGATATCTTCTGTTCTCGTTAGTTTTTTTTTGTTTTAAGGTAGATTATCTAACTTTGTGGTTTTTAGTTAAGTGTAGGGACTTGCAAGAGAATGAGGACCCTTGATGTGGGCTTGCGGGCTGAGGTTTTTCGGACAGAATACCTTTCTTTGTAAATCCTATGAGCATAAAGACCGATTCACCCACATTGTGTGGTGACTACAATCTCTATTTTGTGAAGGGTATGGTCCCCAAAATCTTCTAATACCTCATGTTGACCTACCTATAAACCCTGAATTTTTTAGTTAATAAAGTTTGGCCCTGGAAATCACGTGTGTGTCTCTGTTTCTATATGGTTAATGTGTTTGACATGTAAATGTGTGTGATGGATGATAGGAACAAGAATAACCGACAAAGGACACTTTTTAAGACTAAATTTTAGTCAAAAAAACCAAGCAAATAATGACCAACTCCATAGAGTTAAAACTCAAACATATTAAAATAACATAAAGATTAAAGAGGAGATAACTAAAAATTTTACAATTCGTAGAGCTCCCGAGTAAAAGAGCCTGGGCCATAGGAACTTGCCACAGACACATGGCCTGAAACTGGACCCGTGAATTGGAGGGCCACAGGGGGGGAAATTTGGCACATGGGACCCCTGATACGGTGGTGGTTGGAACGAGGGGCCATGAGTGGGTGGAGGAGGCGGTGGACAGGGTGGAACATGCATTGCCGGTGGTTGCCTCATGACCAGCCGGCGCATATCATTTATTTCAGTGAGTATGTCTCCCTGATAGGAGGAGGCATACATGTCCAAAACCAATGATATGGAGACCATACATTGGTTATATCTTTCAAGGGGAACCCTCCTAAGTAGCGGAGCAAAACCCCTCAACATGGCCTCTTCTTGGCCATCACTCCTCCTCTGGGCCAGAAACTCAATAACGCGGGAATCAATCATTTCCCGAGTTTATGGCCCATAGGAAGAGGGTTGGGCCTGACACCTCCGCCTGGGGAGAGCTTGTGTCCTCTGTTCCGGCCTGCGCGGTGATGTCATCTCTGTCTCAGGTTGAGCTGGTTGCGACTCCTCTGCAGGGAGTGTTGCTGGGCTGTTGGCTGTGGAAAAAGCAGCCGCTGTATCACTAACCCCCACATCCGAGTCCTCAGGATCATCCAGGCTATCCACGGTACTGTATTGAAAAGGTAAAAAAAAAAAACATTACATTCTGGGTCTATTTTACAAGTTTTTAAAATGTTCAAAAACACATGGAATGCAGCGGTATGTCTATTACATAAAACGACAGGCCCCACATAATGAATTATCCAGTTATAATGAATGGGATAAGTTAGGACTGGAATAACGCCACTCTAAAATGGCCTGAAATGACGAGAGAAATTATTGTCAACTGTCAAATGGACAAACACTTTAGGAGACATTACTGAGTGTTTGGAGGTGTCCAGCACAAACATATCTCTACAAATTCAAGGAGCTAACCAAATGCTGATGTTCAATCCGTACTTACCCAGGGCAGTTTCACAAACAACCACAAATCACACTCCACAAATTCATTGAGAATTAAAACAGTGTAATTTTTTAAACAAAAAAAACAGGAAGAAGCCATCACATGCACATGCTAGGAGAAGTAGTTATTATACAGGGACAACAATTAGTAGGCTGACAATTTGACATTAAGACAAGGAGAAGAAGTAGATAGGAGCCCCACATTAAAGTATGACCATGTACAGTATGCAAAAAAGAATAAGTGGACCGCTACAAAGAAAAGAAGAAACAAATTGCGAAAAAAAGACGCCCACAACAAAATACCAAAAAAAAAAAAAAAGGCTGGGGCCCACCAACAACAATCGGTGACCCCTTTAGAAGCTTGTTCACCGATTATCGGGATAGTTGACCAATATCGGATTGTCAGGGGAACAACATCGTGCACCCCAGAAGATCCACTGTATGAAGAGATGAGACATGCAGGGCACACGTGTCAGCCACCCGCTCTCTTCTGGCTCTGCATGTAGATAGCACATGTCTGTGGCATAGAAGGGAGGGCCCAACATGAAAAAGAGAATGGAGCCGCCATATGCGCAAAAAATGCCCCATCGCATCATATAGCTAATCAGATAGCAGGGCAAAAAAACACAAAATGAAAAGTTTACAGCAGGAAATGGATAACATGACATATGACGAGAAATGTGTAATTCATAAAAAGGTGGGCTTGAAAGAGTACTTACGGCCTCAGATCCATGACCGGCCTCAGAAACTGCAGCTGGGCCGAATATAAATAGGGCCTCTTCTTGGAGCCACCTTGGCCACTTTGTCCCCGTTCGTTCATTTCTCGCCTAAGTTGATCCCGGCAGCTATTCCAACGAGTTTTGGTTTGTTTCACTGTATAGTGATAAAAAAAAGTCAATATTCAAAAACACACCAAAAAAGGAAGGCAAAAAACCCCCCACAAAGGTTAGGAAGAAGCATAAACACCGAATTTTACAGCCAAACCCACTCTCCACGTAAAAACCCCCAAAAAAGGGGAACAAAATAAAAAAAAAAACATTTGCATGGTACAGTAGGAAAAAGAGTGGCGAGAGGAATGTCCCAGCATGGCAGAAAGAAGGTGAATATTTGAGGAGTCCAGTTGTAAAAACACACACTTTTCACCATAGAGGATGGTGACAACTATTGCATGCACTATTATTACAGGCACAAAGATGGCACCTAAAATAAACAGCCAATATGCTAAGGGAGACATATATCATATATGCTATACTCAAAAGGCATGGACATCCATATCTCAATGTAAATGAGGCTGTTATTTTGAAACTAGGCCAAACCCCCCCACCCCCCCAAAAAAAAAAAAAAGGACAAATGAAAATCAAAAGGCGAACAACAAATGAGAAGTTAAAGATAAAGCAAAGTGACAACACAAGGGCAAGACTGATAATAAAACATAGCTGGCATTTACCCAATTCCGCACGAGACCGGCTGTCGCCTTTCTCCCATTCGGCGCGCCGCATGCGACGTGCCACCTGCTCCCAGGCTACCTCCTTCTGTACACGATCTTGGTACCCACTACTCCTGCTGTCCCACAGTTCTGGGCGCTCCTGGACCAAGGAAATTAATTTTTCGACATTCCACCTTGGCATGGTTAGCAAGTTCTCTTCTCTGCACACAGACACACAACTTGCCACACGGTGGAGAGGGATCTGTAATCTATTTGCCAAGCCTGCTGGCTCTCCACTTCCTGTATTATTTTCCAGATATTGCCAAAAAGACAGGCTGACAAGTTGCCAAATGCTTGCCATGGGATCCGCCAAAAAATGCGGACGCGGAACACGGATGACACACGGATGGCCATCCGCATTTTCACGGGCCTATTGACTTGAATGGGTCCGCGAACCGTTTTTTGCGGAAAAGAATAGGACAGGTTATATTTTTTTGATGGACTGGAATCACGGACCACGGACGTGGACGACAAACGGTGCATTTGACGAGTTTTCCACGGACCCATTGAAAACCAATGGGTCCGCAGAAAATCACGAAAAACAGAGCAACGGACACGGAATCAGCCGTGTGCATGAGGCCTAAGGGGAATAAAAAATGTCTTCCCAACTCCAATCAGGCAATCAGAATAACTCCCTGGATCAACGACCCCTCTCTAGTAGCTATAGCCTGTAATATTATTATACTCCAGAAATACGTCCAGTCCCCTCTTGAATTCCTTTATTGTACTCACCATCACCACCTCCTCAGGCAGAGAGTTCCATAGTCTCATTGCTCTTACAGTGAAGAATCCTTTTCTATGTCTGTGTACAAACCTTCTTTCCTCCAGATGTCAAGGATGTCCCCTTGTCACAGTCACAGTCCTGGGGATAAATAGATGATGGGCAGGGGCGTACATAGAAATCACTGGGCCCCATGGCAAGAATCTGAATTGGGCCCCCTTGTGAGTGACTCATCGCACCCCTTAGGGTATGTGCACATCTACTGCAGAGGGTCCAGCAAAAGCCTCCATTGCAGAGTCTAGCAAAAACAAAGGGCAAAACCTGGGCAATCTTGAATGACCGCATTATTGTGAATGGGATCCGGCAGGTGCCAGCAGTGTTTAGCATATGCTGGATCTGGCGATTCTGGTACTCTGCTGGAACAGAATACCAAAATCTGATGGCAAGTGATAACCTAGCCTTACCCGATGAATTGTGCCCGCTGCTGCTACTTTTTATATAGTGTGTCATGCTTTCCCCATGGACTGTGCCTGCTCCTGCTTCACCTCCTCCCCAATGCTGAGTTACTGTTTGTGCTGCTGGCAGAGCGCGGTTAGGACCCGGGGCAGATCTTCACAGCACAAGTCTGGAGTCTGTACTGGTGACAGTGCGGGATCAGGTCAGGTCCGGACTGGTCAGTCAGGTCACAGTGCGACGCGTGCTGGCAGAGGAACAGGACAGAGACATTTTACAAAGCGCAGACACAGAAAACTAAAGAATTTTATCCAGTCACAACTGATGTTTTTCTGACTGCTGCAGAACCTCCTAATACACCCCTCAGCTGCTACAGAACCTCCTAATACACACCTCAGCTGCTGCAGAACCTCATAATACACACCTCAGATGATGCAGAACCTCCTAATACACACCTCAGTTGCTGCAGAACATCATAGTACGCACCTCAGCTGCTTCAGAACCTCATAATACCCACCTCAGCTGCTGCAGAACCTACTAATACACATCTCAGCTGCTGCAGAACCTCCTAATACACACCAGAGCCGATGCAGAACTTCCTAATAAACCTTAGCCACTACAGAACATCATATCACACACCTCAGCTGCTGTATAACCTCATAATACACACCTCAGCTGCTGCAGAACCTCATAATACACACCTCAACTGCTGCAGAACCTCCTAATACACATGTCTGCTGCTGCAGAACCTCATAATACACACTTCAGCTGCTGCAGAACCTCATATCACACACCTCAGCTGCTGCACAACCTCATAGTACACACCTCAGCTGCTGCAGAACCTCATAATACACACCTCAGCTGATGCAGAACCTCCTAATACACACCTCAATTGCTGCAGAACCTCCTAATGCACACCTAAGCTGCTGCAGAACCTCCTAATACACAACTCAGCTGCTGCAGAACCTCCTAATACACACCTCAGTTGCTGCAGAACATCATAGTATGCACCTCAGCTGCTTCAGAACCTCATAATACCCACATCAGCTGCTGCAGAACCTCCTAATACACACCAGAGCCGATGCAGAACTTCCTAATAAACCTTAGCCACTACAGAACATCATATCACACACCTCAGCTGCTGTATAACCTCATAATACACACCTCAGCTGCTGCAGAACCTCCTAATACACACGTCTGCTGCTGCAGAACCTCATAATATACACCTCAGCTGCTGCAGAACCTCATATCACACACCTCAGCTGCTGCACAACCTCATAGTACACACCTCAGCTGCTGCAGAACCTCATAATACACACCTCAGCTGATGCAGAACCTCCTAATACACACCTCAGTTGCTGCAGAACATCATAGTATGCACCTCAGCTGCTTCAGAACCTCATAATACCCACATCAGCTGCTGCAGAACCTACTAATACACATCTCAGCTGCTGCAGAACCTCCTAATACACACCAGAGCCGATGCAGAACTTCCTAATAAACCTTAGCCACTACAGAACATCATATCACACACCTCAGCTGCTGTATAACCTCATAATACACACCTCAGCTGCTGCAGAACCTCATAATACACACCTCAACTGCTGCAGAACCTCCTAATACACACGTCTGCTGCTGCAGAACCTCATAATACACACCTCAGCTGCTGCAGAACCTCATATCACACACCTCAGCTGCTGCACAACCTCATAGTACACACCTCAGCTGCTGCAGAACCTCATAATACACACCTCAGCTGATGCAGAACCTCCTAATACACACCTCAGTTGCTGCAGAACCTCCTAATGCACACCTAAGCTGCTGCAGAACATCCTAATACACAACTCAGCTGCTGAAGAACCTCCTAATACACACCTCAGCTGCTGCAGAACATCATAATCTGATGCTAGAGAAGATAAAAGGCTTCGATCACATCTGTGTTGGGGCCTCATTTACAGATCAGGTCATAAATGCTGGACACAATTTTAAAGCCTTGCAGATGGAAACCTGTCAGATCTCATAATGGTCAACAGGATACGTTGGGGGTTGTTGTCCATGAAGTGCCAGATCCGGAACTGCGGTGATTTTTGTTGATTGGCTCCTATGACGATAAAACAACAAACATCCCCAGCACAGATGAGAGCAAAGCCTAATACACACCTCAGCGGCTGCAGAACATTAGAATAGTGACAAGGGAACTACAAATCTCATCATCTCCAGATTGTTATTTGAAATAAGGGGGCAACACAGGGAGAGGTAACATGGAGATAACTACAACTCCCAGCATATCCAGGCTGTTATTATCGGATACAAGTGGATATTACAGAGAGAGAGAGTATAAGAGCAGGTTCACATCACCGTTTAGTTTTCCGTACATCTGATCCATCAGATGAACAGAAAAATAAAGAAAAAACGGATCCTGTATTTCAAGCATCAGTTCTGCACATTTGGCATCCGTTCAGGCCATTTCTGTCTGAGATCCACTATTTTAGAAAAAATTCCTGCACACAAAACGGAAAACTAAACGGTGATGTGAACCCAGCCTAAGAAGAGAGAACCACAACTCCCAGCATGTCCAGATTATTATAAGACATCATCTAGTTGTACTAGGTGTGAGCTTTAAAAAGAAATAACTATAACCCCCAGTATGGCCAGACTTATTATGGAACATCAGTATACATTACAGAGAGGAGGTATAAGAGGAGAGAACTTCAACTCCCAGCATTATCAAACTGTACTAGGGCATATGTTGAAATTACATGGAGAAGGAAATAATAGATATAACAGAACTACAACTCCCAGCTTTTCTAGGATGTTATGGGTTATCCCAGAACACCACTAACCTCTCCTCCAGGCACCACACAGAAGCTCCACCCCCTCAGAGCGATATCCCACAGGTCTTTCACCAGTCCCCTGCACTGGACACATGATGATGACATCACCAAAGGTCCTTTAGACTTCTGCTGCTCTGCTATTCCTTGGCTTCCAGCCCTGGTCACATGGTTGATGATATCACCAAAGGTCCTTCTCCACTTCTTACATTCTCAGGTAGCCATACAAGTGTAATTAGTGGGCGGGGCCTATCCTCCACTGCGGGCCCCCTTCCCCCAGGGGCCCCATAGCAGCTGCATGGTCTGCCTCTATTGGAGGTACGCCACTGATGATGGGATAGATCTCTATACTGACCCCTGATATCAGTGGCGTAACTAGAAATGACTGGGCTCCATAGCAAATTTTTGAATGGGGCCCCCTCCCCCAGTAATTTTTTCACAACCCCTTCCTTTCATGCCTCCCCCTTTCCTGTGGCTAGTAAAGATCGCTCTCTCAGACCAGGCCTGGCAGCTGTTCCATTCGTTTTCTACACTGTCTATACTGCCACTGTATATAATTTCATTGTGTAATACTGTTGAGGGGCCCTGACAAAGTATTTTTGTACTTCTCCTCCTCCTCTTGGATGGGCCCCTTCTGGGTCAGGGCCCCAAAGCAGCCACTTCCTTTGCTTCCCCTATAGTTACGCCCCTGCCTGATATATTTATACATAGTTATTAGATCTCCCCTCAGTCGTCTTTTTTCTAAAGTGAATAACCCTAATTTTGATAATCTTTCAGGTTACTGTAGTTGCCCCATTGCAGTTATGACTTTAATTGCCCTTCTCTGAACCCTCTTCAGCTCTGCTATGTCTGTCTTGTTCACAGAAGCCCAGAACTGTACACAGTACTCCATGTGTGGTCTGACTAGTGATTTGTAAAGTGGTAGGACTATCTTCTCATCACGGGCGTCTATGCCCCTTTTGATGCAACCCAATATCTTATTGGCCTTGGCGGCAGCTGCCTGACACTGGTTTTTGCAGCTTAATTTGCTGTTTATTAACCACTTCAGCCCCTCTAGCTTAAACACCCTTAATGACCAGGCCACTTTTTACAATTCTGCACTACACTACATTCACCATTTATTGCTCCGTCATACAACTTACCACCCAAATGAATTTTACCTCCTTTTCTTCTCACTAATAGATCTTTCATTTGGTGGTATTTCTTATTGTTATTGTTATTGTTATTTCTTATTGTTGCGGACATTTTTTTTTTTTGCTATGAATAAAAATTTAACAACATTTTTGCAAAAAAATGTCATTTTTCACTTTCGGTTGTAATTTTTTTTTTTTTTTAAACTACATTTCTATATAAATTTTTCTCTAAATTTATTGTTCTACATGTCTTTGATAAAAAAAATCCAATAAGTGTATATTTATTGGTTTGGGTAAAAGTTATAGCGTTTACAAACTATGAATACTATAATAAGAGTGTGCCTTGTAAGATAAAACTCAACTTTTATTAGAAACCTATAAAATATTTATATGGTCACTCTTACACTAAATAATTCCCTGTATCAAAAGGGCTATCTGAGGTGAGCCCAGATGAGGTATGCAGGCTGTAGGGGGTCTAATAATCTAACCCTACGGGGGGCTCACTATATCCTGACCCTGAAGCCAACTGGATAGTGGAATCCCTGTATGGCTGTAGTCAGAGCACCCGCCCAGAAAAGGGCGACCCCCAGCCTCTGGAACCTCGGCTCTGTCTAGCTATCCCTCCGCTTAAACCTATAAGCTTAGATAGCCCTAATGGTAATAATCGTTATCCGATGCGTTTCGCCACTGTGAGGTGGCTCTTCAGGGATATAGGATAATCAAGGGGGCGCCTGGTGCAGTAACAGCGCTTCCCCCTGATCTGATTTCTGGCAGTGGCAAAGTTGATAGAGAGTGCCGACTTTAAATACTCAAGATAGGCCCTCCCTGAGAGACAGTTGGCCAATCTTGGCTTATCTCGTCAGGGGGGGGCGTGTGGATTAAACCACCAGATTCACGCCCAAATATACTGCGTCCAATCACAACCCTCCGGGGCGGGGGAGCGCCACTGATGTCACACTGTGAAACAGTGTGCGGCACTCACCAGCGCGCCTACCGGAAGTGACCTCATCAGTGGGCGTTCCTATTTCCATGGGGATCTTAGACGTGTCCCCGGCTTTGTTTACCCGGCATCTCAGAGTGTGCCGATCGTGTCAAAAGGAATTCAATCGAGTACGGTAATGCAAACATATTCCGGAGGAGTGATCTCAGTCCTCCATCAAACAGTCGCTGACAGCCGCAGCAGCCGTTCCGACCTGTCACAAACATCACTAAAATATGTCGCTAGTATTAATAAAGCACTACGACTGAGACCTCCCTGTCTCAGGTTGCAGCTATTCTAATACAATTTGCAGGGGTTAGTACAAAAGGGATTTTACCCTTTATTGAGCTGCATTAGCAAACATATTGGTGCTAATTATACTTCTAATAGACAGGCTAGTGTCATTGATAACTGGCAAGTTCTGTCCCCACATTACCCAGCAATTAGCAGAGGTTAGTGCAGAAGGGATTTAACCCTTTAATGAACTGCACTAACACACGTATTAATGCTATGTAGTCTTTTATTAGCCGGGCTAATGTCATTGATGACGGGCAAGTCCTGTCCCAGCTTTGCCCGTGACACATCCGGAATGTCGATGTTGTTAGATATAGTCAAACAGATCTATATCCATTACAAGTATAGTGGGTTGATTATCAAGTTTTCTAGGGGCGTTTTAAGTAGTGGCCATATATATGGTATCCTTTTCTACAGTTTAGGATATACATCTAGCAAGGGGATATGATCCAGTGCCAAACAGTGTCGGATAGGGCATTCCAGGTTATAGGAATGGTTTGTAGGATAGATATTCATTAAGTCCCTTTGGTGTAACACTGTCCATCCTGTATATCCACTTGGCTTCCCCCCTCAGGATCATTTTATCCCAATCTCCTCCCCTGGTTGGTCGTGGGACCTGTTGGATGCCAACAAACCTGATACATCCAATGTCACCATTGTGGCATTGCCAAATATGGCGCGCCACTGCTGTATCTTTTTTGTTTAAGGCATCATTCACATGATCCCTAATTCTTCGCCTAAACTCCCTCTTAGTCTTGCCCACATAATCCAGTGGGCAAGTACATTGTGCCAAATAAACAACCCCAGTGGTGAGACAATTAATAAAGTCTCTGATGGTATAGCACTTTAGGGTGGCGGAGCAGGTGAATGTTTTAGTCTTCCATATCTGATCACAGGCCATGCAGTTTCCACATTTAAACGTCCCCAGAGGATGTCTAGAGAGCCAGTTACCTGAAACCTCCGGAGGTTGAAAGTGACTGTTCACCAGTCTATCCCTAAGGCTGCCACCTTTTTTGAAAGTAATTTGTGGATATGGTGCCAAGTAATCCTCTAGATCGGGATCCGCTTTAAGGATACCCCAGTGTCTAGTAAGGATCCTTTTTACATCCTGATGGGCATTGTCAAACGTGCCAATGACACGGAAAATCTTCTGCACATCCTTCAGATGTACCTTAGGGATCAATAGGAAATCCCTCTTCTCTTTGCAGGCAGTCTCGAAAGCTGTACGTACAGTAGAACTCCATCTGGGTAGCTCCGATCCCTAAATCTCGTTCTCAAGTCAGTGGCCTGGCTCCTAAAAGCTTTAAATGTCGAACAATTTCGACGGAGTCTCAGATACTGGCCTTTGGGTATACCTTTGCGGAGCGAGTATGGGTGGGCACTCTCCCAGTGGAGAAGACTATTAGTAGCTGTGGCTTTGCGAAAGACTGAGGTGACAATATTATTATCTGGGCCCCTTTCCACTAGTACATCAAGGAAAGGTAGGGAGTTATAGTTACATTCACTAGTGAATCTCAGACCCAGATCATTGTGGTTGATGACTTCCACAAAGTTTGAGAATGAGGCCTCAGATCCCCTCCAAAGAACGAAAATGTCGTCTATGAACCTTAGCCAAAGAACCACTCTGTCTTGCCAACATTCCAACTCCTCAGACCCGATGTAATTGGCTTCCCACCAGCCCAGGAGCAAATTTGCATAGGACGGTGCGCAAGAACTGCCCATAGCGGTGCCCCTGAGCTGGTGGTAGAAGCGGCCGCCGAAGACAAAGTGGTTCCGAGTAAGGCCAAAGTTCAGTAGTTCCAATGTGAGGAGATTATGAGGCGCCATTCTCCTGTCCCTCATAGATACATCTCTACTGCCTGCAACCCCAAATCATGACGAATGGAGCTATATAAAGCCTCCACATTAATGGAGGCGAATATAGTATTGTCATCAAGACTCACTCCATTCAATCGTGAAAGGAGATCAGACGTGTCCCGAATATAGGATGGCAACGCTTCCACAAATGGGCGGATAACTTTGTCCACATAGATGCCTACATTCTGAGTGATACTCCCTACCCCAGACACAATCGGGCGTCCCCTTAGGGGTTTGGTACCCTTATGTATCTTGGGTAGGGAATAGAACGTGGCTGTGACTGGAGATTGGGGTAGGAGGAAGTCATATTCTGCCTCACTCAGGAGCTTCTCTCTAAGCCCTCTGGTCAGGATCTCTTTCAATTCAAAAAGATACACTGGTCCTGGATCGTTTGATAGGGGCTCATATGTCCCCCTGTCTTCAAGGATATCCAGGCACATCTTCCTATAGGAAACCTGGTCCAGGAGGACAACATTACCCCCCTTATCTGATGGTTTTATAACCAGCCCACGATCCCTTTCTAGATTTTTAAGGGCTAGGTATTCTCCTTTTGTGAGGTTTAGACCCCCTTTGGGATTCCTTAATTCCTCCAGGTCCCTTTGGACCAGCTTGTTAAAGATTGTCACACTGGAGTCAGGTATAGGGGGTGGCATTTGGGTACTTTTTAATTTTAAATCTGTAAAGGGGCCTTCCCCCCTATTGCGTTCCCCCTCTGTCAATAGACTCGCTAGTGTTCTGGTTGCTTCCAGTTCTTGTGGATTCATATTTAACCCTGCACATTTCTTTCTGTCTTGTAAGGCAAAGTGCTTATGCCATAGTAGTTTCCTCGTGAATAGAGCAATATCTTTGCTCCATTCAAAGGGGTCATACTGCACCGTGGGCACAAAAGACAGACCCCTCGTTAAGAGAGATCTGTCTTCTGGGGTCAGGGTGTAAGATGACAGATTAATAATTTGGAGTGAGTTTATATGTCCGCCCCCCCCCTCCCCGTGCCTTGTTCCTTAAATGATAGGGTGGCAACATGGGGGTTTGGGCTAAAAAAGAGGACAAAGTAGGCTGTGAGCCAGAGGGTTGGGTATTGGGTGTATGACTTGAGATATCGCATGTTGGTGCGGTCCCGGTATAGTGTCTCCTAGAGCCTCTGTTAGGCCCCCTTGTTCCTCTGCCTCTACCTCTCTGACCTCTGCCTCCTCCTCTCGACGTGCGCCCTTGATCGGGCTCTGACCCCTCTGCCTCAGACGATGAGACTTCACTTAGTATCTCTTTCTGTGTGGGATTTGTGAGAAATTGATAGGCCCTATTCTCTTTAAACTCGAAAGAGTCCCTGACGTATTGTTGATGTTTCCTCTCACGTATGGTGTGTTGGAACCTATCTATTGTACTCTGGAGGTACTCCTCTTTTTTGGTGAACTGTGTCTCCTCCCTAAATTTAAGTGCTTGTTCTCTCAGATTATTTACTCGTTTCTGTTTAATTTCAAGATTATTCCTTTCTTCCTCCAAGAGCAAGCACATAAATCTATGGGAGCTAGAGGTAGCTTCCTCCTCCCACTTTTTAATGAGGACAGTGTTTCTTAGTCTGTCAGCCGGTATTAAATTAATCCTCAGCCCCTTTGGTACTATTTTCTCCTTTAGATAACGTTCTAGGGATTGGATTTCCCACCAGGAGACTATTAGATCTTTATAGGCACTTGTTAAGTCTTTGAAGACGTTTTTGATGCTGTTAGAAAAATTAGTTTAAACGTACTCAGTTTCCGAAAAGACACTCTTGGCCTCAGTAGCCCAGGCTGCAAGGTCTGGACTAGCTGCCAGGAAACCTGCCATCTACGCTGATTGTACACTATAGAATCAAAAGTAACACAAGGAGATCTACAGATATTGTTAATGATCTACCAGATACACTACTCAGCTTAACTATGAATACTATAATAAGAGTGTGCCTTGTAAGATAAAACTCAACTTTTATTAGAAACCTATAAAATATTTATATGGTCACTCTTACACTAAATAATTCCCTGTATCAAAAGGGCTATCTGAGGTGAGACCAGATGAGGTATGCAGGCTGTAGGGGGTCTAATAATCTAACCCTACGGGGGGCTCACTATATCCTGACCCTGAAGCCAACTGGATAGTGGAATCCCTGTATGGCTGTAGTCAGAGCACCCGCCCAGAAAAGGGCGACCCCCAGCCTCTGGAACCTCGGCTCTGTCTAGCTATCCCTCCGCTTAAACCTATAAGCTTAGATAGCCCTAATGGTAATAATCGTTATCCGACGCGTTTCGCCACTGTGAGGTGGCTCTTCAGGGATATAGGATAATCAAGGGGGCGCCTGGTGCAGTAACAGCGCTTCCCCCTGATCTGATTTCTGGCAGTGGCAAAGTTGATAGAGAGTGCCGACTTTAAATACTCAAGATAGGCCCTCCCTGAGAGACAGTTGGCCAATCTTGGCTTATCTCGTCGTGGGGGGCGTGTGGATTAAACCACCAGATTCACGCCCAAATATACTGCGTCCAATCAAAACCCTCCGGGGCAGGGGAGCGCCACTGATGTCACACTGTGAAACAGTGTGCGGCACTCATCACCGCGCCTACCGGAAGTGACCTCATCAGTGGGCGTTCCTATTTCCATGGGGATCTTAGACGCGTTTGGCACTGGATCATATCCCTTCACCAATGATCCCCTTGCTAGATGTATATCCTAAACTGTAGAAAAGGATACCATATATATGGCCACTACTTAAAACGCCCCTAGAAAACTTGATAATCAACCCACTATACTTGTAATGGATATAGATCTGTTTGACTATATCTAACAACATCGACATTCCGGATGTGTCACGGGCAAAGCTGGGACAGGACTTGCCCGTCATCAATGACATTAGCCCGGCTAATAAAAGACTACATAGCATTAATACGTGTGTTAGTGCAGTTCATTAAAGGGTTAAATTCCTTCTGCACTAACCTCTGCTAATTGCTGGGTAATGTGGGGACAGAACTTGCCAGTTATCAATGACACTAGCCTGTCTATTAGAAGTATAAAAGGCACCAATATGTTTGCTAATGCAGCTCAATAAAGGGTAAAATCCCTTTTGTACTAACCCCTGCAAATTGTATTAGAATAGCTGCAACCTGAGACAGGGAGGTCTCAGTCGTAGTGCTTTATTAATACTAGCGACATATTTTAGTGATGTTTGTGACAGGTCGGAACGGCTGCTGCGGCTGTCAGCGACTGTTTGATGGAGGACTGAGATCACTCCTCCGGAATATGTTTGCATTACCGTACTCGATTGAATTCCTTTTGACACGATCGGCACACTCTGAGATGCCGGGTAAACAAAGCCGGGGACGCGTCTAAGATCCCCATGGAAATAGGAACGCCCACTGAAGAGGTCACTTCCGGTAGGCGCGGTGGTGAGTGCCGCACACTGTTTCACAGTGTGACATCAGTGGCGCTCCCCCGCCCCGGAGGGTTGTGATTGGACGCAGTATATTTGGGCGTGAATCTGGTGGTTTAATCCACACGCCCCACGACGAGATAAGCTAAGATTGGCCAACTGTCTCTCAGGGAGGGCCTATCTTGAGTATTTAAAGTCGGCACTCTCTATCAACTTTGCCACTGCCAGAAATCAGATCAGGGGGAAGCGCTGTTACTGGACCAGGCGCCCCCTTGATTATCCTATATTCCTGAAGAGCCACCTCACAGTGGCGAAACGCGTCGGATAACGATTATTACCATTAGGGCTATCTAAGCTTATAGGTTTAAGTGGAGGGATAGCTAGACAGAGCCGAGGTTCCAGAGGCTGGGGGTCGCCCTTTTCTGGGCGGGTGCTCCGACTACAGCCATACAGGGATTCCACTATCCAGTTGGCTTCAGGGTCAGGATATAGTGAGCCCCCCGTAGGGTTAGATTATTAGACCCCCTACAGCCTGCATACCTCATCTGGGCTCACCTCAGATAGCCCTTTTGATACAGGGAATTATTTAGTGTAAGAGTGACCATATAAATATTTTATAGGTTTCTAATAAAAATTGAGTTTTATATTACAAGGCACACTCTTATTATAGTATTCATAGTTAAGCTGAGTAGTGTATCTGGTAGATCATTAACAATATCTGTAGATCTCCTTGTGTTACTTTCGTTTACAAACTATGGTGCAAAAAAGTGAATTTCCGCATTTTGAAGCAGCTCTGACTTTCTGAGCACCTGTCATGTTTCTTCAGGTGCTAGAATGCCAGGATAGTATAAATACCCCCCAAATGACACCATTTTAGAAAGAAGACACCCCAAAGTATTTGCGGGGGGGCATGGTGAGTTCATGTATAATTTTTTTTTTTTTCACAAGTTAGCGGAAAATGACACTTTCTGAGGAAAAAAATAAAAAATAATAAAGTTTCCATTTCTGCTAACTTCTGGCAAAAAAAATAAAAATCTCAGACGGACTCACTATGCCCCTCAGTATACCTTGGGGTGTCTACTTTCCGAAATGGGGTCATTTGTGGGGTGTGTTTACTGTTCTGGCATTTTGGGCAGGGCTAAATTGTGAGCAGCCATGTAAAACCTAAAGGTACTCGGAATTTGGGCCCCTTTGCACACCCAGGCTGCAAAAAAGTGTTACTCATGTGGTATCGCCGTACTCAGGAGAAGTAGGGCAATGTGTTTTGGGGTGTATTTTTACATATACCCACGTTGGGTGAGAGAAATATCTCGTTTACAGAGATATTTCTCACACAAAGTATGGGTATATATAAAAAATACACCCCAAACAACATTTTTACAGATACCCATGTTAGGTGAGAGAAATATCTCTGTAAATTGACAACTTTGTATAAAAAAATTTAAAAAGTTGTCGTTTACAGCGATATTTCTCACACAAAGAATGGGTATATATAAAAATACACCCTAAATCTCATTGCCCTACTTCTCCTGAGTACGGCGATACCACTTGTGTGCCACTTTTTTGCAGCCAAGATGCGCAAAGGGGCCCAAATTCCCATGAGTACCTTTAGGATTTCACAGGGCATTTTTACGCATTTGGATTCTCACGCTTTAGGACCCCTAAAATGCCAGGGCAGTATAAATACCCCACAAGTGACCCCATTTTGTAAATAAGACACCCCAAGGTATTCTGTGAGGGGCATGGTGAGTTCACAGAAAAAAAAAAATGTTGGCACAAGTTAGCGGAAATTGATATATATATATATATATATATATATATATATATATATATATATATTTTTTACAAAGTCTCATATTCCACTAACTTGTGACAAAAATTAAAATTTTGCATGAACTCACCATACCCCTTACGGAATACCTTGGGGTGTCTTCTTTCTAAAATGGGGTCACATGTGAGGTGTTTGTACTGCCCTGGCATTTTAGGGTCTCCGCAATCATTACACGTATGGCCAGCATTAGGAGTTTCTGCTATTCTCCTTATATTGAGCATAGGGGTAATGAGATTTTTCTCTGCCAAAATCAGTGACTGCGGTGCAGTGGGCTGGGCGCTAACTACCTAACAAGTAGCTAACTAACTGGCGGTGATAAGGGACCCTTATGCCCCATTCACAGGTCCGCAATTCTGTTTGCGGAACGGAATTGCGGACCCATTCATTTCTATGGGGACAGACTTTGTCCCGCTCGGATCCGGAATTACAGATCTGCGCTTCCGGGTCTGCACTTCCGTTCCACAAAAATATAGAACATGTCTATTCTGGCAATGTGCGGATCTGCAAAATGTGGAAAGCACATTGCCGGTGTCCGTGTTTTGAGGATCTGCGGATCCGCGGATCCGTGGATCAGATCCACAGATCCGTGGATACATGGATCTGCAAAACACATATGGACGTCTGAATGGAGCCTTACAAGGGGTGTGATCAATGACAGGGGGGTGATCAGTGACAGGGGGGTGATCAGGGAATCTAGATGGCGTGATCAAGGGGTTAACAAGGGGTTAATAAGTGAGGGGGGGGGTTAGTGTAGTGTTTGGTGCAACTTTACATAGCTACCTGGTCCTCTGGTGGTCGATCTCAGCAAATGGGACCACCAGAGGACCAGGTAGCAGGTATATCAGACGCTGTTAACAAAACAGTGTCTGATATACCTCTTTGATGCGATTTAGTTCGCATCTAGAGCCTGTAGTACAACTCCTGAGACGCGTGGCACTGTGAATGCACGCGCGCGTTCGCGCACGTTCACAGGAAGTCTCGCGTCTCGCGAGATGACGCACTGATGCGTCAACCCAGAACTACAGGACCGCCCACTGGACGCATCCGTGCGTTAGGCAGTCCTGTAGTGGTTAAAATTCCTAGATCCTTTTCCATGTCAGTGTTACATCCATTGATTCGCCGCTGTCAAGTCTAGAACTTACCTTCTCATAGAAGCTGATTACATTAGTTTGGCATGACCGATCTCCCATGAAGCCATGCTGATACCTTCAAACAGTTTACCCACAACAGATGTTAAACTTACCGGCTTATAGTTTCCTGGGTCTATTTTTGGACCCTTTTTGAATATTGGCACCACATTTGCTATGCCCAATCCTGTGGAACATTTCCTGTTAGTATAGAGTCCACAAATATCAGAAATAAGGGTCTGGCTATCACATTACTTAATTCCCTTAGGATACGGGGTGTATGCCATCCGGTCCTGGCGATTTGTCTATTTTAACCTTTGTAAGTTACTGTTGTACTTCTTCCTGGGTCAGACAGGACACTTTTAATGGGGAATTTATTTTTACATTTAGCATTTCATCTGACAGTTTATTTTCCTCAGTGAATACATTGGAGAAAAAAAATATTTAACAGCTTTGTTTTCTCCTCGTTGCTCTCTGAAACTCCCCCCTCATTACTCTTTAAAGGGCCCACACCTTTAGATTTATACTTTTTAACATTTATATAATTGAAGAACATCTTAGGGTTCGTTTTACTCTCTTTGGCAATTAATCACTCGGTCTCTAGTTTGGCCGCTTTTATTTGTTTTTTACATGTTCTATTTTTTTCCTTATAGTTTTTCAGTGCTTCCTCGCTACCCTCCTGTTTTAGTGATTTATATGCTTTCTTTTTGTCATTTATTGCTTTCTTTACAATTCTATTTATCCACTTTGGTTTCTTTTTGTTCCTTAACCTTTTATTCCCATGCTTTTAAAGATATCCCATTTGGTTGTTGTATTTTTATTTTTGAGGACTTTGTCCCAGTTTGTTAGGCCTATGGCCTCTCTTAGTTGGCAAAATTTAGCTTTTTTGAAGTTTGGTATTTTTGTTCCTCCTTGTAGAAATGCTCATTTGAATGATAATTGGAAGGTTATTACTTTATGGTCACTATTTCCCAGGTATCCCCCAACCAGGGCAGGTGCAAGGATTTTTGCTGCCCTAGTCAAAGATTCATTTTGCCGCCCCCTCATGTCACTCACTCACTGACAGACACACGTGCTGACACACACACAGAAACTCACTGACATACATACACTCACTCACTGACAGACACACACACACTAACAGACAGACACACACTCACTGACAGACATGCACTCCCTCAGACACTCACTGAATGACGTACACAGAAACTCATTGACAGACACACACACATACGCTCACTGACAGACAGACATACACTCATTCAGACACTCACTGACAGACACACACTCACTCACTGATACACAGAAACTCACACATACACTCACAGACAGACAGACACACACACAGACACTCATGACAGACATGCACACAAACACACACTCACTGACAGGCATACACTCACTCACTCACTCACTCACACACACAGACACTGCCAGACAGACATACACACTGACATACACACACTTACTCAATGACAAACAATCACTCACTGACATACACATACTGTCACTCAATGACAGACACACATACACAAAGACATTCACTGACAGACAGACATACACTCATTTACTGACAGACACACACAGGCAAACACTCACCTCCCTGGGGTCCAGTGTGGTGCAGCTCCTCAGTATTCCAGCGCGCCGTTTAGTATGCCAGGGCAGGAATGACGAGTAGTGGGGAGCTACTAGAACAGCCTCCCATGCCGTCCGCCTCCTCTCCTCTGGTAATTTACTGGCAGAGCAGGCACCTGCCATCAGGGTAAGCAGGTGCCTGCTCTGCCATATTTAAGAAGGACCTCCACCTCCTGGCCCCACTGTAACGGCGCTGGGGGCGGCTCAAGAGTTACATTGGATCATTTTGATAAAGGTGATCTAATGTTTTCTTGAAGAAATATTTGTCACATCAACATTGAGAAATCATTTTATCCATATTTTGGGATTGGAAATTGAGGAGCCGGAGCTGAGGATGGTAGTGGTAGTGGTCCTAATGGGAGTGGTAATGGTTCTCCCTCAGGCTCTTGCTCTCTTGGGTCATTGCAGTGAAGGAAGGACACTGTGTGTTCCCTCAAAGCATTCCCAATAGCTTTGAGCTCCCTACCTGTTGATGGTTCAGAGGGGCCATGGTGTTAATGTCCATGTTGGAGGTAGGTAGGGCATGTGTTGGAAATACAATGACTAGCATGTGGTGTTAAGAGAGTTAGATAACAGGCTAGATGAAACTTAACAAGAGGCTCTCTTTACTGGATGCAGGACTGGAGTTATAGTACATCCAGCAATAGTTTGTATGAGCTAAACAGATGAATACGGCATTGGACCTCAAATTGGCTAAAATATCTGCTAAAGGGATCTCTAGTTAATAGCTGTGCTCTGGCAACCGTGGCTGTAGTGTCCACTTTTCTGGGGTGCATAGGGTGTCTTTACTTGCTTAACATCTGCAGCAACAATGTCTGGATTAGATTAATCTGGTTTACCCTGCTGTATCTCCCTTGCTGTAGCCATTCAAATCTTGTGCTTGTGGAAGTGTCTGAGGTTCCAGGGCATGGAACTGTAGTATATGGGAGTGGAGCACTTGCAGTGTCCTGAAACACACTGCTTAATATTGTGATTGTGTTTCATGAAAATGTGCTTGTGCCTGAGTTCCCATGTAAATGCCTACAGGTTAATCCTGATCCCGACGTGGCTCTGCTTCCTTCAACTGATACTGCCTGCTGCAAAGTCCCCTGTGTGAGCGCCGAGTTTACTAGTTTGAGTGGCGTCACTAGCACGCGCAGGCGCAGTATATCAGAAGAAACTTCGCCATCCATGAAAAGGATTCACAAAGACTGGAGGGCATACTCTCCCTCTCAGTATGCTCCTCCTGCAGCTCAGCGCAAGAATCCCACCTCTGCAGCCTCCGCTTCTAGACACAGCAGACCGCAACATCAACGTAGAAGCGGCCCCGCAACGGCTCCTCCTCCCTCTTGTGCTGCTGAAACAGCTGCCTCAACTGCTTCATCTGCGCCTTCTGGTGAGTCCTCATCCATTTATACTTTTAGCGACTGCCCTCCTCCGAACTTCTGAATTTCTCCACTAACTTTGATTCCTCTAATTCAGTGAAGAATCAATTTATGAATTTCTTCTCTAACCACCCTTTACTTAATCCTAAGGATGTGTCTGGCCCATCTACTTTGAGCCTCTCTTCAAACAATATTGGGATTCCTGATCCCTCTCCTCTAAATTCACTTCCTATTCTCCTGCCCAGAATAGTCCCTGATCTTGAGCACTGCTCAGGAATTAAAGAAACTGCAGTTAAAGAAGCTTTACCTTGTCAGATATCTCCATTAGGTTTCCATCTGCCCCCTAGTGTCAAGGATAGGATCTGGAACAAAGATTACATTGACATTTTCTCATTATTACCCTCTTCCAAAGAAACTTTAAAATTTGACAATAAAGAGAAAAAACATGATAATGAGGATAAAAGAAAACCGTATCAGAAATCCTTTCTAAATTAGTTGCAGGCCTTCTGCATCTATTCCGCCATTTTATGCGGAAAATTCCCTAATCTGAGTACGGGTCTCTTTTATCACAATAACTCCATTGTAGAGGCTTATAGAAATTATGGAGGCACGTGATGGTGCCTGTACGATGAGTCTTTCCTCCAGAAACTCTCGGTTTACCCCAACCTTTGTTGGGGTAACAAAGATGTTGGCCTCTGGCTTACTCTCATCCTCTCAAATAAGAATAATCGTTTTTATCAACAACCCAATAATCCCGCATTCAAAAAAGGCACATGTTTCGCCTTTAACGAAACATTTTGCAAGTGGCAGTCCAACTGAAAATACCACCACGAGTGTTTCTTCTGCTCTGGCCTGCACCCAGCATCCAAATACTATCGTAAACAGGGTATTCACTTTCCTCAACCCATCAAAGATTCCCAATCAAATAAACAAGGTGACTCCTCTGAACCTGCCAAGACTCCTACGATGGCTAAGTATATATCCAAACAGCAAGATGGTGGGTCTTTTAACTGAAGGATTCTCAAAAGGTTTTTTAATACCTGAATTTCAGGGTCCTGGATGTGTGTCAGTTGAAAATGCCGCATCTGTTAATTTAAACATAGAGATAGTTAAGGAAAATATTTTATCGGAAATTATTGCCGGCAGAATAGCTGACCCTTTCCTCTACCCTCCCTTTCATAACTTCCGTATTTCTCCTCTCGCAATTGTCCCTAAAGAAGAAAAGAAGAACCTAACTCATTTTGTTTGATTCATAATTTATCTTTCCCCAAACACACATTTTTAAACGATATGATTGATAAAAATGAAACTAGTGTAAAATACTCCTTGTTTGACCAAGCCTTGTCCTTTTTGTGGGTAGCTGGTTGACACTCTCTTCTTGCCAAAGCGGATATAAAGTCTGCTTTTAGATTGTTACCCATCAATCCGATTGGCTACAATTCTTTAGACTTTCACTTCCTCAATAGATTCTTTTATGATTTGACCCTACCTATGGGATTCACCCTCTCATGTTACAATTTTTTTTGAGGGCTTCCTCCTCTTTTTTACATTGGGTCGTGCAGATTCCGAGGTGTGTGCGAATCTTCTACACAGATTTTTCTCTGCCTGCGATTTCTTCGGGATCCCTCTGGCAATGGACAAAATGGTCTATCCTACTACTCGTTTAAAATTTTTGGGTATCTTCATTAATACCGACCTCATGGAATTTTCTATTCCAGAGGAGAAGATATCCAAAACCATCTTTCAAATATCTATTTAATTGGAAAAAGACAAGACTACGCTAAAACAGCTCCAATCCTTCTTGGGTTCCCTCAACTTTATATCTCGGGTGATTCCCATGGGGAGAGTGTTTTCTAAAAGACTCTATTCAGCTACAATCGGTAAATCTTCCCCCTTCTCTCATATTCGCTTAACTTAGCAGCTAAAAGATGACATTAGCATTTGGTTGCAGTTTTTATGAGAATTTAATGGTCATTCTATCTGGCAGGAAGATTTTGTCATTTCAAAAACTCTTGAATTGTTCACGGACGCTTCTGGAACAATTGTTTACGGAGCCATTTTCAATTTCTCTTGGTCTGCGGAACAGTGGCCTTCCTCTTGGGTTTTCAATAAATATACAAATAATTTGTATTCCTAGAATTATTCCCTGTTTTGGTATCTCTAGTTATTTGGTCTGACACCTTCCAAAACAGGAGAATACTTATCCATTCAGATAACTCTGGCGTGGTTTTTGTCATCAACTGTCTTCCTGCTAAATCTACCATTGTTTCATCTCTCTCACGTAAACTAGTTCTTCATTGCCTAAGATTTAAAATCTGGATAAAAGCTAAATACATTCCAGGCAAGACTAATACCATCGCTGATTTTTTATCCTGGCAGCGTTTTCAGGAATTTTTCAAGATGGTACCCAGAGCTGCTTGTTCAGGCATTCCATGCCCTCCTCATCTTTGGAACATTTTAGAAGATTAACTAATGAGTTTATTTCTAACTCTTTAGCCAGAAATACATGGGCTGCTTATTCCGCTGCATGGTTGGGATGGAACAAATTTTGTATCACTCATGAATGGTCTCCTATTCAGTTCCACAACGAGCATTTCACCCAGTTTGCCCTCGTTTCTTGGGAAAGAGGTTTACGTGCTGCTTCTATTTCAAAAAAGATATTCGGCATCTCCTTTTTCTTCAAGCTTCTCGGGCACACTTCTATCCTAAATTATTTTAGATTGAATCAGATCCTAAAAGGAATAAAGAGATCCTCTTCTTTGCCTTTACACTGAACTAGACCTATCTCCATTGATATTTTATTTAAAAAAAATTCAATCATTCCGAACATCTGTTCTTCGGACTTTAAAGTCCGCTTTGTTTTCGGCAGCATTTTCCCTTTCATTTTTTGCCGCCCTTAGAATAGGTGAGATAGCTGCTGAGAACAAACACTCTCTTGCTCCTTTATTGTTATCTGACATTCTTATGGGAGATACCTTCTTTAAAGGATAACTGTCACATTTAGACCCTAATTTCAGTTTTCATATATGTAGTTACTAATATGATAATATACCTGAATCAATAACTATTAGACTTACTTACCCCTTATTTAATAAGATTCAGCCCTTAGCAACCAGTCTGCATAAAACTGCAATTTCACTATTCTGTTAAGATGGCTGCCCTCAGCCCTGAGGCTAATCCATAGGACACCTGCAGTGAAGTTAGTGAAGACCAGCTCTGTATAGGGAGGTCTTGCAGTGAAGTTCCCAGGTCTGGCTGAAGCCTGTCGTCCTCCTACAAGCTCTCCTCTTATCAGATAAGGCTGTCATTTATACACTGGGGTCTACATTGTCCTTCACTGCTAAGGGAGTGTCTGCCAAGCACAGGCATGTGGAGAAGTTCACACACACAGCCCAGCACTGTTATCTCCTGTCAGGAAGAACCTGGCTTTTTATACATTCCCTTACAATGCTGACTCACTATCAGTTCCCAGTGCACGCTGCGTGCTCCGTCCTCATCTGGTAGACGGAAGGAGCATAGCAACCTGATTTTATCTCAGGTAACAATAGCCAATACTGGGGACTTTTAGGTGGCTTTTAGGGGTTATTTATTTAAGAATCAGAAATTAAAACAGGGCCAACAAGGTAATATTAATCACCAGAATCCAATAGTAAAAAAAAAAAAAATTTGACAGTTATCCTTTAATCTATTTATCAAAAAATCCAAGACCGATCAAGGTAGTTTGGGTACCTGGCTTCATATTAACTTATTCCATCTCAAATCCATTTGCCCTGTTTTCAACATGCAAAAACGGTTCTGTTTCAGAGTTAAACATTTTTATCCTTTATTCGTTCACTTAGATGGGTCCCTCTCTCCAAGTACCAATTCAACTTTATTTTTAAAAATTGTCTTTCTAAATTGGGTATAAATAACTACAAATTTTCTTCCCACTCTTTCAGAATAGGAGCAGCAACCCCTGCTGCTCAATCTGGTAGTGACAATGACACTATTAAACGCTTGGGGAGATGGAAATCGAATTGCTTTTATCGTTACATTAGACCGAACCTTATTATTCATTGAATTTTAGGTTCTAAGAAGGTGATCTGGATCTTTGGTGATGAGCTGATTTCTCAGGCTGAATTAAGATCTAAAATTAGAATATCTACTATTAACTTAGGGTTTCCAGATCTTTATTCAATATTCTGGAAGTCCATTTCTGGCCTTAAGATTTACTCTTTACCTCAAGAAATTAGATGGCTGCTATCCATTTACCCCAGACCCGATTTGCTAATTTTACACATCTGATGACATGAACTCAGCAAGATTAAAACTCACTTATTTGTTTATGAACTTAAAGAGGTTCTGGCCAAATTAGTATCTTTACTGGATAATACTTACGTAGTAATCTCCGATATTATTCCCAGGTTTTCTTGGTCCATGCCTGACTTATTCTTTCTAGAAAAAATCAACAAAAGAGTAAACAAGAAAATTGAAACATTTATGAATGAAGTTGGTCAATGTTAAATATTGATGAATATAATTATATATTAAATAAATATCCTCAGATACCTGTTTTTTATTGTATCCCCAAAATTCACAAAGATAAAAACAATCCACCGGGACGTCCTATTGTGTCGGGAATCGAATCTTTAACGGCCAACCTTTCTAAATATATTGATATTTTACTCCAACCCAGGGTTAAAGAGATTCCCTCATATGTTAAGGATACGACACAAATAATTAAAATAATAGAGAATATAAAATTCGAAGATCATTGGATAATGGGCTCATTGGATGTCCAATCCTTATATACGATTATCGATCACAAACAAGGGAAAAAAGCCCTGAAAGCTCAACTAGTACTGGAAGGAAGGTTGGCAGCCGAACAGAGAGATTTTTTAATTGAAGTTATTGATTTGATCTTGTCTCATAATTATTTTAATTTCAACGGTGATTTTTATTTGCAAACCCGGGGAACTACCATGGGCACCAGGTTCGCCCCCAGTTACGCAAATTTATTTATATCTGATTGGGAAGAACAACTAATGGCCCCTTGACTGGGGACAGACCTAGTGCTCTGGCAGAGATATATTAATGACGTGTTTTTTATTTGGCGATCAGGACAAGAACAATTAAAACATTTTTTAGAGACTATTAACGACAATAACCTTAGCAAAAAAAACTTGGAATTTTTAGATTTAAAAATTTATGTTGAAAACAAAAAATTTAACACTTGCACATTCATTAAACCTTCAGCACGCAACAGTTACATTTTATATAACAGCTGTCACTTACCAAGTTGGCTTATGAATATTCCCCAGAGGCAATTTTGTAGGCTGAAGCGCAACTGCACAACAGTAGAGCAATTTGAGTGGGAAGCTGAAAAAATGAAAAATCAATTTTTAGAAAAAAAATACCCTGAATAAATTTTGGATGGAGCTTTAACCACAGTAAGGAACATGAAAAGAGCAGAATTTGTTTGTGGAAATTGACAAAGTTGCAAATGAAGGAAAAGAAAATCAATTGAGAATAATATTACCATATAGTAGTGACTACAGAAAAGTAAAAAATATAATTCACAAATATTGGGATATATTAAAAAAGATAAGGTAGTAGGTACTATTATGCCCCCTAAACCATTAATTACATTCACAAAAGCACCTAGTTTGGGCAATAAAGTAGCACCAACTATAAAAGAAAATACCCAAAAGAAGATGACTGTACAAAGTTAAACTTATGCGGGTTTTTTAGGTGTGGCCAATGCGGAAACTGTAAATTGACCTCTGTTGCACGACAAACAAACAAAATAATTTCAACAACGAATGGTTATAGGCACAGTATAAAATAACAAATGTAGCGAGAGTGATAGGTGGCACTGTCCCACACCTGACTCTGATACGGGGCTCCAATCCAGCCTCTCAGACCTCCAAGGACCGGGGTGCCGAGTGGAAACAGGTAAACGAATATCCAAGCAAGTAGAAAAGATCCACGGCACTCACCATCCAGTACTGCTAAAGTCCCTTTTATTGCAGAGTATCAGGGGCAAAGACTCATATGGAAAGTAATGTAAACATTATTGAATGTCCATGTCAAAGACAATATATTGGTAGGACCAAGAGGCCTCTAAAAAAACGCTTTGCAGAACACATAGCTAATATTAAAAAAGGCTTGGAAACCCACTCACTGTCAAAACATTTTAACCACCTCCCGACCACCTAACGCAGGGATGCGTCCTGCGGGCAGCCGGGATGTTCCTCTTTGAAGCATTGGCGCGTCATCTCGCGAGACGCGAGATGACGTGCTGATGCCGCTCGCGCATGCTCAGTGCACGGCAAAAGTTTTTGAAGGAGTTGGCATCAGCCTTCCAGCCAATGATTAGTGCTGGCAGGCTGATGACTTTAAAAAAATCGAATGAAAACCATCTAACACATTATATTTATAAATATAATGTGTTAAATGGCTTCTGTGCTCTCTGCTGGGTCTTTTTCGTCGGTTGGTCCCAGCAGATAGTACACATTACAGTGAGTACACCAAGCACTAGAGATGGTCCGAACTGTCCGCCGGCGAACAGTTCCCGGCGAACATAGCTTGTTCACATTCGCCACGGCGGGCGAACACATGCGATGTTCGGTCTGCCCCCTATACATTATCATTGAGCAAATTTTACCCTGTACCTCACAGTCAGCAGACACATTCCAGCCAATCAGCAGCATACCCTCCCTCCCAGACCCTCCCATCTCCTAAACAGCATCCATTTTAGATTCATTCGGAATTTGCTGTCTTAGTGAGAGGAGGGACAGTGTAGCTGCTGCTGATTTAATTGGGAAATCGATAGCTAGGCTAGTGTATTCAGTGTCCACTCCAGTCCTGAAAGACTCATCTGATCTCTGCTGTAAGGACAGCATCCCGACAGCACCCCAAAAAGCCCTTTTTAGGGCTGCAACATTAGTCTGCTTTTTTTTTATTTTTTTCAACATATATATATTGCAGTTGCCTGGCCTGCCCGTGTGTGAGGAGCTGCAGGCCCACAGACTGTAGTGTGCCCACTGCCAGTGCCCACCCCTGTCATCCCATGTGGCACAGGACTTTGCATCAAAAAAAGGCATTTAATTTTTACACTTTAGTGTAATTTCAGTTGCTTGCCTGCTAGTGTGTGTCAGGCCGACTTCCACTAACTGTAGTGTGCCCACTGCCAGTGCCCACCCCTATCATACCGTGTGACACAGGACTTTGCATCAAAAAAGGGCATTTTATTTTTACACTTTAGTGTAATTTCAGTTGCTTTCCTGCTATTGTGTGTCAGGCTGACTTCCACTGACTGTAGTGTGCCCACTGCCAGTGCCCAACCCTGTCATCCCGTGTGGCACAGGACTTTGCATAAAAAAAAGGCATTTCATTTTTACACTTTGGTGTAATTTCAGTTGCTTGCTTGCTGCCAGTGTGTTTCAGGCCCACTTCCACAGACTGTAGTGTGCCCACTGCCAGTGCCAACCACTGATACCGGGTGGCACAGTAGCTTGCCAATAAATAAGGCATTTAATTTTTAGACAGTAGTCTAAATCCAGTTGCGTGCCTGCTGCCAGTGTGTGTCAGGCCCACTTCCACTGACTGTAGTGTGCCCACTGCCAGTGCCAACCACTGATACCGGGTGGCACAGTATCTTGCCGATAAATAAGGCATTTTATTTTTACACTTTAGTGTAATTTCAGTTGCTTGCCTGCTATTGTGTGTCAGGCTGACTTCCACTGACTGTAGTGTGCCCACTGCCAGTGCCCAACCCTGTCATCCCGTGTGGCACAGGACTTTGCATAAAAAAAAGGCATTTCATTTTTACACTTTGGTGTAATTTCAGTTGCTTGCTTGCTGCCAGTGTGTTTCAGGCCCACTTCCACAGACTGTAGTGTGCCCACTGCCAGTGCCAACCACTGATACCGGGTGGCACAGTAGCTTGCCAATAAATAAGGCATTTAATTTTTAGACAGTAGTCTAAATCCAGTTGCGTGCCTGCTGCCAGTGTGTGTCAGGCCCACTTCCACTGACTGTAGTGTGCCCACTGCCAGTGCCAACCACTGATACCGGGTGGCACAGTATCTTGCCGATAAATAAGGCATTTTATTTTTACACTTTAGTGTAATTTCAGTTGCTTGCCTGCTATTGTGTGTCAGGCTGACTTCCACTGACTGTAGTGTGCCCACTGCCAGTGCCCAACCCTGTCATCCCGTGTGGCACAGGACTTTGCATAAAAAAAGGCATTTCATTTTACACTTTGGTGTAATTTCAGTTGCTTGCCTGCTGCCAGTGTGTTTCAGGCCCACTTCCACAGACTGTAGTGTGCCCACTGCCAGTGCCAACCACTGATACCGGGTGGCACAGTAGCTTGCCAATAAATAAGGCATTTAATTTTTAGACAGTAGTCTAAATCCAGTTGCTTGCCTGCTGCCAGTGTGTGTCAGGCCCACTTCCACTGACTGTAGTGTGCCCACTGCCAGTGCCAACCACTGATACCGGGTGGCACAGTAGCTTGCCGATAAATAAGGCATTTAATTTTTAGACAGTAGTCTAATTTCAGTTGCTTGCCTGCTTCCAGTGTGTGTCAGGCCCACTTCCACAGACTGTAGTGTGCCCACCACTCATACCGGGTGGCACAGTACCTAGCACGCGTAGTACCATTTATCTAAAAAAAAATGACAGGTAGAGGCAGGCCACCCCGCAGGGGCCGTCGTGGTCGTGGTGCTGTGATTTCCACTGTCCCTGGAATAATGCCTAGTGTTCAGAGGCCACATACCCTGAACCCAAAAAATTCTGAGGACATAGTTGACTGGCTTAGACAGGACACCCAATCTTCAACAGCTTCCACTAAGAACATTGACGCACCATCCTCCTCCAGCTCAGCTTCGGTCATCTGCTCTCAAGTTACCACGCTCCCACCCGCCGCCACCACCACCACTACCACCACAGCCACCACAGCCGCTTCACTTGATCCGTCAGAGGAGTTATTTACACATTAGTTGGATGCAATTAGTGACGCGCAACCATTATGGCCAGATGATGTAGATTACAGGGATATGTCTCAGTCAGGCAGGATTACACACATGGACTTACAGTGTAATGATGATGATGATATTGTACCCGCTGCTGCTTCCTTTGCTGAGGTGTCAGATACAAGTGAAGCGGTTGATGATGACGATGTGTCCACGGATGCCACGTGGGTGCCTGCTCGAAGAGAAGAAGAGGGAGAAAGTTCAGAAGGGGAGACAGAGAGAAGGAGGAGATGAGTTGGAAGCAGGGGGAGGTCGTCGCAAGGAGTTAGTGGCACAGTCAGACAGCATGTATCGGCACCCGGGGTCAGCCAGACAGCACGCCAGTCAACACATGCTGTTGCCACCACCAGAATGCCGTCATTGCAAAGCTCAGCAGTGTGGCATTTTTTTTGTGTGTCTGCCTCTAATAACAGCAATGCCATTTGCAACCTGTGCCAAAAGAAACTGAGTCGTGGGAAGTAGAGATGAGCGAACACCTGGATGTTCGGGTTCGAGAAGTTCAGCCGAACTTCCCGAAAATGTTCGGGTTCGGGATCCGAACTCGACCCGAACTTTATCCCGACCCGAACCCCATTGAAGTCAATGGGGATCCGAACTTTTGGGCACTAAAAAGCCTTTAAAATGGTCCAGGAAAGGGCTAGAGGGCTGCAAAAGGAAGCAAAATGTAGGTAAATGCACTGCAAACAAATGTGGATAGGGAAATGAATTAAAATAAAATAAAATATTAAAAATTAACCAATATCAATTGGAGAGAGGTCCCATAGCAGAGAATCATGCGTCATATCACCCACCACTGGAGAAGGCCACTATCAGATATTTCGGCCCCAGCACCCAGACAGAGGAGAGAGGTCCCACAGCAAGGAATCATGCGTCATAACACCCACCACTGGAGAAGGCTACTTTTAGTTATTTCGGTTCCAGCACCCAGACAGAGGAGAGAGGTCCCACAGCAAGGAATCATGCGTCATATCACCCACCACTGGAGAAGGCCACTTTCAGTTGTTTCGGCCCCAGCATCCAGACAGAGGAGAGAGGTCCCACAGCAAGGAATCATGCGTCATATCAGCCACCACTGGAGAAGACCACTCAGTTATTTCGGCCCCATCATCCAGACAGAGGAGAGAGGTCCCACAGCAAGGAATCATGCGTCATATCACCCACCACTGGAGAAGGCCACTTTCAGTTATTTCGGCCCCAGCACCCAGACAGAGGAGAGAGGTCCCACAGCAAGGAATCATGCGTCATATCACCCACCACTAGAGAAGACCACTCAGTTATTTCGGCCCCAGCACCCAGACAGAGGAGAGAGGTCCCACAGCAAGGAATCATGCATCACATCACCCACCACTGGAGAAGGCCACTCAGTTATTTCGGCCCCAGCACCCAGACAGAGGAGAGAGGTCCCACAGCAAGGAATCATGCGTCATATCACCCACCACTGGAAAAAGCCACTCAGTTATTTCGGCCCCAGCACCCAGACAGAGGAGAGAGGTCCCACAGCAAGGAATCATGCGTCATTTTACCCACCATTAGAGAAGGCCACTTTCAGTTATTTCGGCCCAGCACCCAGACAGAGGAGAGGTTGATTCAACTTTGGGTTGCACCGCAAGATCATGGTAAAGTTAAAAAAATGAGTATTCAATAAAGAAGTGCCCAGTAGTACAAGAATAATTGGTTGAGGGGGAGGCAGTTATAAATGTCTATTCTGCACAAGGGAGGCACAGGTTCTGTGGGATCCATGCCTGGTTCATTTTTATGAATGTCCGCTTGTCCACGTTGGCTGTGGACTGGTGGCTGCGTTTGTCAGTAATGATGCCCCCTGCCGTGCTGAATACACGTTCAGACAAAACGCTGGCCGCCGGGCAGGCCAGCACCTCCAAGGCATAAAATGCTAACTCTGGCCACCTGGACAATTTGGAGACCCAGTAGTTAAATGGGGCCGAACCATCAGTCAGTACGTGGAGGGGTGTGCAGACGTACTGTTCAACCATGTTAGTGAAATGTTGCCTCCTGCTAACACTTTCCGTATCAGGTGGTGGTGCAGTTAGCTGTGGCGTGGAGACAAAACTTTTCCACATTTCTGCCATGCTAACACTGCCCTCAGAGGAGCTGGCCATGACACTGCTGAGTTGGCGACCTCTTGCTCCTCCTCTTCCTTCGCCTTGGGCTTCCACCTGTTCCCCTGTGACATTTTGGTATGCTCTCATGAGCGCGTCTACCAGCGTGCGCTTGTACTCGCGCATCTTCCTATCACGCTCCAGTGCAGGAAGTAAGGTGGGCACATTGTCTTTGTACCGGGGATCCAGCAGGGTGGCAACCCAGTAGTCTGCACACGTTAAAATGTGGGCAACTCTGCTGTCATTGCTCAGGCACTGCAGCATGTAGTCGCTCATGCATGCCAGGCTCCCCAGAGGTAAGGACAAGCTGTCCTCTGTGGGAGGCGTATCGTCATCGTCCTCCGTATCCCCCCAGCCACGCTCCAGTGATGGGCCTGAGCTCTGTCGGGTGCCACCCCGCTGTGAACCTGCTTCATCCTCATCCTCCTCCACCTCATCCTCCTTGTGCTCTAATAGTGGGCCCTGGCTGGCCACATTTGTACATGGCCTCTGCTGTTGCAAAAAACCTCCCTCTGAGCTACTTCTAACAGACTGGCCTGAAAGTGCTAAAAATGACCCCTCATCCTCTTCCTGGGCCACCTCCTCTTCCATCATCGCCCTAGGTGTTTTCTCAAGGAGACATAGAAGTGGTATTGTAACGCTGATAACGGTGTCATCGCCACTGGCCATGTTGGTGGAGTACTCAAAACAGCGCAACAGGGAACACAGGTCTCGCATGGAGGCCCAATCATTGGTGGTGAAGTGGTGCTGTTCCGCAGTGCGACTGATGCGTGCGTGCTGCAGCTGAAACTCCACTATGGCCTGCTGCTGCTCGCACAGTCTCTCCAGCATGTGCAAGGTAGAGTTCCACCTGGTGGGCATGTCGCATATGAGGCAGTGAGCGGGAAGGCCGAAGTTCCGCTGTAGCGCAGACAGGCGAGCAGCGGCAGGATGTGAACTCCGGAAGCGTGCACAGACGGCGCGCACTTTATGCAGCAGCTCTGACATGTCGGGGTAGTTGTGAATGAACTTCTGCACCACCAAATTCAGCACATGCGCCAGGCAAGGGATGTGCGTCAAACCGGCTAGTCCCAGAGCTGCGACGAGATTTCGCCCATTATCGCACACCACCAGGCCGGGCTTGAGGCCCACCGGCAGAAACCACTCGTCGGTCTGTTGTTAAATACCCCGCCACAACTCCTGCGCGGTGTGGGGCCTGTCCCCCAAACATATGAGTTTCAGAATGGCCTGCTGACGTTTACCCTGGGCTGTGCTGAAGTTGGTGGTGAAGGTGTGTGGCTGACTGGATGAGCTGGTGGAAGCAGAGGAGGAGGAAGCCGAGTAGGAGGAGGAGGCTACAGGAGGCAAAGAATGATGCCCTGCGATCCTTGGAGGTGGAAGGAACTCTCCGCCTGGGGCCCAACCGCAACTACATTTACCCAGTGTGCAGTTAGGGAGATATAGCGTCCCTGTCCGTGCTTACTGGTCCACGTATCTGTGGTTAGGTGGACCTTGCCACAGATGGCGTTGCGCAGTGCACACTTGATTTTATCGGATACTTGGTTGTGCAGGGAAGGCACAGCTGTCTTGGAGAAGTAGTGGCGGTTGGGAAGAACATACTGTGGAACAGCCATGAACATCAGCTGTTTGAAGCTGTCTTTGTCCACCAGCCTGAATGACAGCATTTCAAAGGCCAGTAGTTTAGAAATGCTGGCATTCAGGCCCAGGGCTCGTGGATGGTTAGGCGGGAATTTACACTTTCTCTCCAAGGTTTGTGAGATGGAGAGCTGAACGCTGCCGTGTGACATGGTGGAGATGCTTGGTGACGCAGGTGGTGGTGTCGGTGGCACATCCTCTGTTTGGTGGGCGGCAGGTGCCAACATTCCTCCCGAGGAGGTCAGTGGCACGACCTTCATTCCATGTGGGGTCTAGGACCTCATTGTCCCCTGCATCATCTTCCACACAGTCTTCCTCCCTGACCTCCTGTTCGGTCTTCACACTGCAGAAAGACGCAGCAGTTGGCACTTGTGTTTCGTCATCATCAGAGACGTGCGGACTCCAATGAGATCGTATTCCCATATCCTCATCATCAGGAAACATCAGTGGTTATGCATCAGTGCATTCTATGTCTTCTACCACTGGGGAAGGGCTAGGTGGATTCCCTTGGGAAACCCTGCCAGCAGAGTCTTCAAACAGCATAAGAGACTGCTGCATAACTTGAGGTTTAGACAGTTTCCTTGATATGCATGGGGGTGATGTGACAGACTGATGGGCTTGGTTTTGAGGCGCCACCTGTGCGCTTTCTGCAGAAGACTGGTTGGGAGATAATGTTGTCAATGTGCTGGATCCACTGTCGGCCACCCAATTGACTAGCACCTGTACCTGCTCAGGCCTTACCATCCTTAGAACGGCATTGGGCCCCACCAAATATCGCTGTAAATTCTGGCGGGTACTGGAACCTGAGGTAGTTGGTTCACTAGGACGTGTGGCTGGGGCAGAATGGCCACGTCCTATCCCAGCACCAGAGGGTACACTAACGCCACCACGACCGTGTCCGCGTCCCTTACTAGATGTTTTCCTCATTGTTACCGTTCACCAAGCACCACAAAAAGAAAAAAAATATTTGGCCCAATGTATTGATTTCAAATTTAGGCCTTTTTTTACAGGCACCTAACACTATCTGCCTATTTATTTATGTAGCGTATTACACTAATCCAGGCACAGCAGTAACCACTGATTTAGGGGAATATCTCTTTTAGGGCTAGTATTTAGGCCCTGGATGAAAGGTATCCTTTTACGGATAGATTTAAACTAGGCCTGCAACAGCTCGAACACCAGATTCAGGGTATTGCTATTTTGGCAATTGAATTTCACCCCAGAACAAAATATATAATTTGCAGGACACTATGAAACTTGGCCAGCCACTGCAGAAACCACTGATTTATGGTATTGCTATTTTGGCAATTGAATTTCACCCCAGAACAAAATATATGTTTTGACGGACACTATTATAGTTTGCCAGCCACAGTTAAAACCACTGATTTATGGTATTGCTATTTTGGCAATTGAATTTCACCCCAGAACAAAATATATGTTTTGGCGAACAATATTATAGTTTGCCAGCCACAGCTGTGACACCTGATTTATGGTATTGCTATTTTGGCAATTGAATTTCACCCCAGAACAAAATATATCCTTTGCAGGACACTGTGAAACTTGGCCAGCCACAGCTGAAACCACTGGTTTATGGTATTGCTATTTGGGCAATTGAATTTCACCCCAGAACAAAATATATGTTTTGGCGGACACTATTATAGTTTGCCAGCCAGTGCTGGGACACCAGATTTAGGGGATTGCTATTTTGGCAGTTGAATTTCACCCCAGAACAAAATATATGTTTTGGCGGACACTATTGTAGTTTGCCAGCCAGTGCTGGGACACCAGATTTAGGGGATTGCTATTTTGGCAGTTGAATTTCACCCCAGAACAAAATATATGTTTTGGCGGACACTATTATAGTTTGCCAGCCAGTGCTGGGACACCAAATTTAGGGGATTGCTATTTTGGCAGTTTAATTTCAACCCAGAACAAAATATATCCTTTGCAGGACACTATGAAACTTGGCCAGCCACAGCTGAAACCACTGATTTATGGTATTGCTATTTTGGCAATTGAATTTCACCCCAGAACAAAATATATGTGTTTGCTCACACTATTATAGTTGGCCAGCCACAGCTGTGGCACCAAATTTGGGGGATTGCTATTTTGGCAGTTGAATTTCACCCCAGAACAAAATATACCCTGTTACGGACAGATTTAAACTAGGCCTGCAACAGCTGGAACACCAGATTCAGGGTATTGCTATTTTGGCAATTGAATTTCACCGCAGAACAAAATATATAATTTACAGGACACTATGAAACTTGGCCAGCCACAGCAGAAACCACTGATTTATGGTTTTGCTATTTTGGCAAATGAATTTAAGCCCAGAACAAAATCTATGTTTTGGCAGACACTATTATAGTTTGCCAGCCAGTGCTGGGACACCAAATTTGGGGGATTGCTATTTTGGCAGTTGAACTTCACCCCAGAACAAAATATACCCTGTTACGGACAGATTTAAACTCGGCCTGCAACAGCTGGAACACCAGATTAAGGGTATTGCTATTTTCAGGGTGCGTGGCGGCATGACGTAAGACGCTGAGTGCCGCGGCTTCCTCCCCCTCCCGCCCTCGCTCTACGTTGGTCGGAGTATGCAGCCGCTCAAGATCCCATTAGGAAGGACGGTGCCCCGGCCCTAATATGTGAAGCTTGGATCGACCTGCAGCCTGTAATCTTCGGTGTGATGAGCGTCAAAGAAAATTGGTGAGGGGAAGTTGCACCATCAGCACGATTGGTCCGGGCAAGGACGGACGGTGACTCTCCCTGACTGCCGTAGGTGTGCGGGGCGAGGCGAGCTTGCTGCGGGTAACGGTCACTGGATTCATCTGGAGGCGCCGGGACTCGAGTTGGTGTGTCCCGGAGACAGCATACGCTAAAGCAGTGATCGGTGGAGACGTCTCAGCTTGGAACTAGACTCAACTGGATGGTGAGACCGGTGCTGTTTATTATATGAGTGCTCTGAGAAATCCCCTAGCCCTCTGAGAGAGCTGTGAATGGGCTGAAGTTACATATTATATACTTCAGTTGATGGGGGTTTGCTTGTTCCCCGTAAGTGCTTAAAGAAAGCGGGATACAAGACATAGCTCTTTCTGGAACTTTACTAAAGTGACCCCTGGATTATGACTGTAACTGGTCCACAAGTTAAAGTGGCTGTATAGACTGATTCGGATTAATAGAACTTTTACCTGTGGAAGGTTGAAGAAAGTTAAAAGTTTGCTTTCTAGGAACTTTGGTTTCTGATGGTGTCTCAGGGGATATTGCTCCGCAAGACGCTTAGTCGGCACGGGTTCTGAGATAGGGCGTCTCTCTGTGCCTGAGGTTGCGATATAACAAGGCAAGGCCGCGCTAAAATTGTTGTTTAAGACACTGTGATATATTGAAGCTGCGATATAGCAAGGAAAGACTGCGTTAAAAATTGCTGTAAGACACCGTGACATACTGTGGAAAGTTGACTTTGCTTCGGGGAAAATTGAAAGGCTCATTCGGATCGTTCCATCGGATCTAGAATCTGTGACTATGGACAGTGGGACACGATAGGTGTTTGGAGTTCCTTTTTTTTTTTTTTTTTTTTTTTTTCCCTTTTGCAGCAACTGTCAATCAACTGTCAATCAAGTATTAGTAATTACTCACTGAGGATTATGATTATGTATTATTAATAGTGTTGAGCGAACAGTTCGAGCATAGTTCGGGTCCGTACCGAATTTTGGGGTGTTCGTGACACGGACCCGAACCCGAACTTTTTCGTAAAAGTTCGGGTTCGGGTTCGTCGTTCGGCATGTATTTTGGCGCATTTTGAAAGGCTGCAAAGCAGCCAATCAACATGCATCATACTACTTGCCCTAAGATGCCATCGCAGCCATGCCTACTATTGGCAAGGCTGTGATTGGCCAAGTGCAGCATGTGACTCAGCCTCTTTATAAGCTTGTGCGCACGTCGGGACGTGCTCACTCCCGATGTGAATAGAACAGGGATAGACGCAGCTGATGCTAGGGCGAGAATAGGCAGGGATAATTGAATAACTGGAAGCAAATTTCTCTCCTCCACCTGTGATTCATCTGAACAACTGCAGCTCAGCTGCTTTTTTGATAGGGATTGGCTATTTTTAGAGTGGCCAGAGTGATTTTTCCATCCACATGTACCTGGGCTGACCGCCGGCCGCCATTTTGCGACTTGTAGTGCTGCAGCAGAAGCTGCCACAGTGTGCATTCCAAAGCTCCAAACAAGTCAGACATCTACACCTGGGATTCAGACCAATAGCGATTTAGCAGCACAGTCCAAGGCTATTTTTTTAAAGGTTGTGCAGACCATTTTGTGGCACATGTTACTGGGCTGATAGGCGGCGGCCATCTTGGGACTAGTGCTGCAGCACAATCTCTCCCAACGTCCATTAATCACTTGTAATAGTGGTCTGTGCCATAGAAATCCTACATCAGGGACTTGGGTGTGCTTGTGTCACCCCTACTAATACCAGTCCACCTGTAATCCATACAGTGAAAAGCCATAAAGTATTCCAGTGAGGGAATTTTTTTTATTTAAAAAGGCCAAGTTAGTTTATCTGGCGTTCAATATACTAGATACAGTTAGGCCTGCGTTTCATACATCTGGAATTAGCAAACTAATGTGCTGGGGTTGGGAAAACATATATGTACCCATACTAGAATCTGTCAAAGAAAGCGGTACTCACATATAACAGTCATTCCATCTGTAATCCATACAGTCAAAAGACTGAAAGTATTCCAGTGAGGGAATTTTTTTATTTAAAAAGGCCAAGTTAGTTTATCTGGCGTTCAATATACTAGATACAGTTAGGCCTGCGTTTCATACATCTGGAATTAGCAAACTAATGTGCTGGGGTTGGGAAAACATATATGTACCCATACTAGAATCTGTCAAAGAAAGCGGTACTCACATATAACAGTCATTCCATCTGTAATCCATACAGTCAAAAGACTGAAAGTATTCCAGTGAGGGAATTTTTTTATTTAAAAAGGCCAAGTTAGTTTATCTGGCGTTCAATATACTAGATACAGTTAGGCCTGCGTTTCATACATCTGGAATTAGCAAACTAATGTGCTGGGGTTGGGAAAACATATATGTACCCATACTAGAATCTGTCAAAGAAAGCGGTACTCACATATAACAGTCATTCCATCTGTAATCCATACAGTCAAAAGACTGAAAGTATTCCAGTGAGGGAATTTTTTTATTTAAAAAGGCCAAGTTAGTTTATCTGGCGTTCAATATACTAGATACAGTTAGGCCTGCGTTTCATACATCTGGAATTAGCAAACTAATGTGCTGGGGTTGGGAAAACATATATGTACCCATACTAGAATCTGTCAAAGAAAGCGGTACTCACATATAACAGTCATTCCATCTGTAATCCATACAGTCAAAAGACTGAAAGTATTCCAGTGAGGGAATTTTTTATTTAAAAAGGCCAAGTTAGTTTATCTGGCGTTCAATATACTAGATACAGTTAGGCCTGCGTTTCATACATCTGGAATTAGCAAACTAATGTGCTGGGGTTGGGAAAACATATATGTACCCATACTAGAATCTGTCAAAGAAAGCGGTACTCACATATAACAGTCATTCCATCTGTAATCCATACAGTCAAAAGACTGAAAGTATTCCAGTGAGGGAATTTTTTTATTTAAAAAAGGCCAAGTTAGTTTATCTGGCGTTCAATATACTAGATACAGTTAGGCCTGCGTTTCATACATCTGGAATTAGCAAACTAATGTGCTGGGGTTGGGAAAACATATATGTACCCATACTAGAATCTGTCAAAGAAAGCGGTACTCACATATAACAGTCATTCCATCTGTAATCCATACAGTCAAAAGACTGAAAGTATTCCAGTGAGGGAATTTTTTTATTTAAAAATGGCCAAGTTAGTTTATCTGGCGTTCAATATACTAGATACAGTTAGGCCTGCGTTTCATACATCTGGAATTAGCAAACTAATGTGCTGGGGTTGGGAAAACATATATGTACCCATACTAGAATCTGTCAAAGAAAGCGGTACTCACATATAACAGTCATTCCATCTGTAATCCATACAGTCAAAAGACTGAAAGTATTCCAGTGAGGGAATTTTTTTATTTAAAAAGGCCAAGTTAGTTTATCTGGCGTTCAATATACTAGATACAGTTAGGCCTGCGTTTCATACATCTGGAATTAGCAAACTAATGTGCTGGGGTTGGGAAAACATATATGTACCCATACTAGAATCTGTCAAAGAAAGCGGTACTCACATATAACAGTCATTCCATCTGTAATCCATACAGTCAAAAGACTGAAAGTATTCCAGTGAGGGAATTTTTTTATTTAAAAAAGGCCAAGTTAGTTTATCTGGCGTTCAATATACTAGATACAGTTAGGCCTGCGTTTCATACATCTGGAATTAGCAAACTAATGTGCTGGGGTTGGGAAAACATATATGTACCCATACTAGAATCTGTCAAAGAAAGCGGTACTCACATATAACAGTCATTCCATCTGTAATCCATACAGTCAAAAGACTGAAAGTATTCCAGTGAGGGAATTTTTTTATTTAAAAAGGCCAAGTTAGTTTATCTGGCGTTCAATATACTAGATACAGTTAGGCCTGCGTTTCATACATCTGGAATTAGCAAACTAATGTGCTGGGGTTGGGAAAACATATATGTACCCATACTAGAATCTGTCAAAGAAAGCGGTACTCACATATAACAGTCATTCCATCTGTAATCCATACAGTCAAAAGACTGAAAGTATTCCAGTGAGGGAATTTTTTTTATTTAAAAAGGCCAAGTTAGTTTATCTGGCGTTCAATATACTAGATACAGTTAGGCCTGCGTTTCATACATCTGGAATTAGCAAACTAATGTGCTGGGGTTGGGAAAACATATATGTACCCATACTAGAATCTGTCAAAGAAAGCGGTACTCACATATAACAGTCATTCCATCTGTAATCCATACAGTCAAAAGACTGAAAGTATTCCAGTGAGGGAATTTTTTTATTTAAAAAGGCCAAGTTAGTTTATCTGGCGTTCAATATACTAGATACAGTTAGGCCTGCGTTTCATACATCTGGAATTAGCAAACTAATGTGCTGGGGTTGGGAAAACATATATGTACCCATACTAGAATCTGTCAAAGAAAGCGGTACTCACATATAACAGTCATTCCATCTGTAATCCATACAGTCAAAAGACTGAAAGTATTCCAGTGAGGGAATTTTTTTATTTAAAAAGGCCAAGTTAGTTTATCTGGCGTTCAATATACTAGATACAGTTAGGCCTGCGTTTCATACATCTGGAATTAGCAAACTAATGTGCTGGGGTTGGGAAAACATATATGTACCCATACTAGAATCTGTCAAAGAAAGCGGTACTCACATATAACAGTCATTCCATCTGTAATCCATACAGTCAAAAGACTGAAAGTATTCCAGTGAGGGAATTTTTTTATTTAAAAAGGCCAAGTTAGTTTATCTGGCGTTCAATATACTAGATACAGTTAGGCCTGCGTTTCATACATCTGGAATTAGCAAACTAATGTGCTGGGGTTGGGAAAACATATATGTACCCATACTAGAATCTGTCAAAGAAAGCGGTACTCACATATAACAGTCATTCCATCTGTAATCCATACAGTCAAAAGACTGAAAGTATTCCAGTGAGGGAATTTTTTATTTAAAAAAGGCCAAGTTAGTTTATCTGGCGTTCAATATACTAGATACAGTTAGGCCTGCGTTTCATACATCTGGAATTAGCAAACTAATGTGCTGGGGTTGGGAAAACATATATGTACCCATACTAGAATCTGTCAAAGAAAGCGGTACTCACATATAACAGTCATTCCATCTGTAATCCATACAGTCAAAAGACTGAAAGTATTCCAGTGAGGGAATTTTTTTATTTAAAAAAGGCCAAGTTAGTTTATCTGGCGTTCAATATACTAGATACAGTTAGGCCTGCGTTTCATACATCTGGAATTAGCAAACTAATGTGCTGGGGTTGGGAAAACATATATGTACCCATACTAGAATCTGTCAAAGAAAGCGGTACTCACATATAACAGTCATTCCATCTGTAATCCATACAGTCAAAAGACTGAAAGTATTCCAGTGAGGGAATTTTTTATTTAAAAAGGCCAAGTTAGTTTATCTGGCGTTCAATATACTAGATACAGTTAGGCCTGCGTTTCATACATCTGGAATTAGCAAACTAATGTGCTGGGGTTGGGAAAACATATATGTACCCATACTAGAATCTGTCAAAGAAAGCGGTACTCACATATAACAGTCATTCCATCTGTAATCCATACAGTCAAAAGACTGAAAGTATTCCAGTGAGGGAATTTTTTTATTTAAAAAAGGCCAAGTTAGTTTATCTGGCGTTCAATATACTAGATACAGTTAGGCCTGCGTTTCATACATCTGGAATTAGCAAACTAATGTGCTGGGGTTGGGAAAACATATATGTACCCATACTAGAATCTGTCAAAGAAAGCGGTACTCACATATAACAGTCATTCCATCTGTAATCCATACAGTCAAAAGACTGAAAGTATTCCAGTGAGGGAATTTTTTTATTTAAAAAAGGCCAAGTTAGTTTATCTGGCGTTCAATATACTAGATACAGTTAGGCCTGCGTTTCATACATCTGGAATTAGCAAACTAATGTGCTGGGGTTGGGAAAACATATATGTACCCATACTAGAATCTGTCAAAGAAAGCGGTACTCACATATAACAGTCATTCCATCTGTAATCCATACAGTCAAAAGACTGAAAGTATTCCAGTGAGGGGATTTTGCTTATAAAAAATAATATATTTCATTGTGGTGCGAGTTGAATCGCAACAATGAAGAAAAATACTATTAAGGGACGAGGACGCGGTCGTGGTGGTGTCCGTGGAGCCTCTGTTGCTGGTAGAGGACGTGGCCGTTCGGCCCCAGGCGCACACAGTAGGGAACGAACTCCCTCAACTAGCCGGCAGAATGTACCGCAATATCTCGTGGGGCCCAATGCCGCTCTTAGGATGGTAAGGCCTGAGCAGGTACAGGCATTAATCGATTGGGTGGCCGACAGTGCTTCCAGCACGTTCACCACATGGTCTTCCACCCAGTCTTCTGCGGAAAGCGCACAGGTGGCACCTGAAAACCAAGCCCATCAGTCTGTCACATCACCCCCAAGCATATCAGGGAAACGGTCTGAGCCACAAGTTATGCAGCAGTCTCTTCTTCTGTTTGAAGACTCTGCTTCCAGGGTTTCCCAGGGGCGTCCACCTAGCCCTTCCCCAGTGGAGGAAGACATACCATGCACTGACGCACAACCACTTATGTCTCCAGATGAAGAGGACATGGGAATACCACCACAGCAGAGTCACCGACTCTCTGATGATGACGAAACACAGGTGCCCACTGCCGCGTCTTTTTGCAGTGTGCAGACTGAACAGGAGGAGGTCAGGGAGGGAGACTGGGTGGAAGACGATGCAGAGGACGATGAGGTCTTAGACCCCACATGGACTGAAGGTCGTGGCGATGACTTTCACAGTTCAGAGGAAGAGGTAGTGGTGAGACCGAGACAACAGCGAAGCCAAAGAGGGAGCAGGGGGCCAAAGCAGACGAGCCGCCGCCCCAGAGTTCGCCTGCTACTGGACATCGCCAACAGGGACCCAGCCCCACAAAGGCAGCTTCAAAGAGTTCCCTGGCATGGCACTTCTTTAAACAATGTCCTACCGACAAGACCCGAGTGACTTGCACGCTCTGCCATCAGAGCCTGAGGCGAGGCATTAACGTTCTGAACCTCAGCACAACCTGCATGACCAGGCATCTACATGCAAAGCATGAACTGCAGTGGGGTACACACCTTAAAAACCAGGCACTCGCTGAGGCTCCCCTGCTCCCTCTACCGCTGCTGCCTCGGCTTCCGCCTCGAGAGGAATGTTGCCACCTGCCGAGCAGCAAACAGAGGATGTGCCACCGACACCACCACCACCGCCACCGTCAACTAGCGTCTCCACTATATCACACAGCAGCGTTCAGCTCTCAATATCTCAAACCTTAGAGAGGAAGCGCAAATTCCCCGAGTCACCCTCGAGGCCCTTGGCCTGAACGCCAGCATTTCTAAACTGCTGGCCTTTGAAATGCTGTCATTCCGGCTGGTGGACACAGACAGCTTCAAACAGCTGATGGCCATGGCTGTCCCGCAGTATGTGGTTCCCAGCCGCCACTACTTCTCCAAGACAGCCGTGCCTTCCCTGCACATGCAAGTGTCCGATAAAATCAAGTGTGCACTGCGCAACGCCATTTGTGGCAAGGTCCACCTAACCACAGATACGTGGACCAGTAAGCACGGCCAGGGACGCTATATCTCACTAACTGCACACTGGATGAATGTAGTGGCGGCTGGGCCCCGGCGGACAGTTCCTTGGCGCACGTCCTTCCGCCCCTAGGATCGCAGGGCATCATTCTCTGCCTCCTGTAGCCTCCTCCTCCTACTCGGCTTCCTCCTCCACTGCTTCCACCAGCTCATCCGGTCAGCCACACACCTTCACCACCAACTTCAGCACAGCCCGGGGTAAACGTCAGCAGGCCATTCTGAAACTCATATGTTTGGGGGACAGGCCCCACAGCGCAAAGGAGTTGTGGCGGGGTATTGAACAACAGACCGACGAGTGGTTTCTGCCGGTGGGCCTCAAGCCAGGCCTGGTGGTATGCGATAATGGGCGAAATCTCGTGGCAGCTCTGGGACTAGCCGGTTTGACGCACATCCCTTGCCTGGCGCATGTGCTGAACTTGGTGGTGCAGAGGTTCATTCACCACTACCCCAACATGTCAGAGCTGCTGCATAAAGTGCGGGCCGTCTGTGCGCGCTTCCGCCGTTCACATCCTGCCGCTGCTCGCCTGTCTGCGCTACAGCGGAACTTCGGCCTTCCCGCTCACCGCCTCATATGCGACGTGCCCACCCGGTGGAACTCCACCTTGCACATGCTGGAGAGACTGTGCGAGCAGCAGCAGGCCATAGTGGAGTTTCAGCTGCAGCACGCTCGCGTCAGTCGTACTGCCGAACAGCACCACTTCACCACCAATGATTGGGCCTCCATGCGAGACCTGTGTGCCCTGCTGCGCTGTTTCGAGTACTCCACCAACATGGCTAGTGGCGATGACACTGTTATCAGCGTTACAATACCACTTCTATGTCTCCTTGAGAAAACACTTAGGGCAATGATGTTAGAGGAGGTGGCCCAGGTGGAGGAGGAGGAGGAGGATGAGGGCTCGTTTCTAACACTTTCGGGCCAGTCTGTTCGAAGTGGCTCAGAGGGAGGTTTGTTTAAGCAGCAGAGGACAGGTTCACAAGTCGCCAGCCAAGGCACTGTACTGGAGGACGAGGAGGATGAGGAGGAGGAGGTGGAGGGGGACGAGGATGACGCAAGTTCACAGCGGGGTGGCAGCCCAGGCCCATCACTGGTGTGTGGCTGGGGGATACGGTGGACGATGACGATACGCCTCCCACAGAGGACAGCTTGTCCTTACCCATGGGTAGCCTGGCCCACATGAGCGAATATATGCTCCAATGCCTGCGCAACGACAGCAGAGTTGCCCACGTTTTAACGTGTGCAGACTACTGGGTGGCCACCCTGCTGGATCCCCGGTATAAAGACAATGTGCCCACTTTAATTCCTGAACTGGAGCGCGACCGTAAGATGCGCGAGTACAAGCGCACGCTGATAGAGGCGCTCTTGAGAGCATTCCCACATGTCACAGGGGAACAGGTGGCAGGTGAAGGCAGAGGAGTGGCAAGAGGTCGCCAACGCAGCTGTGTCACGGCCAGCTCATCTGAGGGCAGGGTTAGCATGGCAGAAATGTGGAATGGTTTTGTCTCCACGCCACAGCTATCTGCACCGACACCAGATACGGAACGTGTTAGCAGGAGGCAGCATTTCACTAACATGGTTGAACAGTATGTCTGCACACCCCTCCACATCCTGACGGATGGTTCGGCCCCATTCAACTACTGGGTTTCGAAATTGTCCACGTGGCCAGAGTTAGCATGTTATGCCTTGGAGGTGCTTTCCTGCCCGGCGGCCAGCGTTTTATCTGAACGCGTATTCAGCACGGCAGGGGGCGTCATTACTGACAAGCGCAGCCGCCTGTCCACAGCCAACGTGGACAAGCTGACCTTCATAAAGATGAACCAGGCATGGATCCCACAGGACCTGTCCCTCCCTTGTGCAGAGTAGTCCTTATTAACTGCCTAAAACATGTCTTGTTGTGCTACGGGCCACTTCTTTATTTGATACAAATTTTATGAAACCCACAGTTGAATGAAACTCTTCTCTGTCTGGGCGCCGGGGCCTAACCAGATGAAAGTGGCCGGTTAAACTAACGGGTGACATGAAGCCATAACCTCTGCCATGCTACCTCTGTCATCTGTCTGGGTGCTGAGGCCTAAGTCAAATAAAGCGGTCTTCTGCTGTGCTGGGGGATATGAAGCTAATCTCTGACCTCTCTCCTCTGTCTGGGTCCAAAGGCCTAAATCACTGAAAGAGGCCTTCTCCTGTGGTGTGTGATATGATGCCAGAATATGTGCTGTGGGGCCTCTCTCCTCTTCCTGGGTGCAGGGGTCAAATAAACTAAATTGTGGCTTACTCCTGTGGTGGTTGATATGATGCCTGATTCTCTGATGTGGAACCTCTCTCCTCTGTTTGGGTGAAGGGGTCAAAGTAACTAAATGGTGGCTTCTCCTGTGGTGGCTGATATGATGCCAGAATATGTGCTGTGGGGCCTCTCTCCTCTTCCTGGGTGCAGGGGTCAAAGTAACTCAATGGTGGCTTCTCCTGTGGTGGCTGATATGATGCCAGAATATGTGCTGTGGTGCCTCTCTCCTCTTCCTGGGTGCGGGGTCAAAGTAACTCAATGGTGGCTTCTCCTGTGGTGGCTGATATGATGCCAGAATATGTGCTGTGGTGCCTCTCTCCTCTTCCTGGGTGCGGGGTCAAAGTAACTCAATGGTGGCTTCTCCTGTGGTGGCTGATATGATGCCAGAATATGTGCTGTGGGGCCTCTCTCCTCTTCCTGGGTGCAGGGGTCAAAGTAACTCAATGGTGGCTTCTCCTGTGGTGGTTAGTATGATGCCAGAATATGTGCTGTGGGGCCTCTCTCCTCTTCCTGGGTGCAGGGGTCAAAGTAACTCAATGGTGGCTTCTCCTGTGGTGGCTGATATGATGCCAGAATATGTGCTGTGGTGCCTCTCTCCTCTTCCTGGGTGCAGGGGTCAAAGTAACTCAATGGTGGCTTCTCCTGTGGTGGCTGATATGATGCCAGAATATGTGCTGTGGGGCCTCTCTCCTCTTCCTGGGTGCAGGGGTCAAAGTAACTCAATGGTGGCTTCTCCTGTGGTGGTTAGTATGATGCCAGAATATGTGCTGTGGGGCCTCTCTCCTCTTCCTGGGTGCAGGGGTCAAAGTAACTCAATGGTGGCTTCTCCTGTGGTGGCTGATATGATGCCAGAATATGTGCTGTGGTGCCTCTCTCCTCTTCCTGGGTGCAGGGGTCAAAGTAACTAAATGGTGGCTTCTCCTGTGGTGGTTGATATGATGCCTGATTCTCTGCTGTGAAACCTCTCTCCTCCATCTGGGTGTAGGGGTCAAAGTCTGTCAAAGTCGCCTTCTCCTGTGCTGATTGATATAAAGCTTATGCTTGTGCCATCTGACATGGTTGCCGGGGTCTGATTCAATGGTGGCCTACTCCTGTGGTGGGTGATCTAAATGCCTGATTCTCTGCTGTGTAACCTCTCTCCTCCGTCTGGGTGTAGGGGTCAAAGTAACTAAATGGTGGCCTACTCCTGTGGTGGTTGATATGATGCCTGATTCTCTGCTGTGTGACCTCTCTCCTTTGTCTGGGTGCTGTGGTCAAAATAATAGTAAGTGACCTTCTCCATTGGTGGGTGACTTGAAGCCTGATTCTGTGCTATGGGACCTCACTCCAATTAATATTGTTTAATTTTTATTTATTTTATGTTAACTCATCATTTCCCTATCTACATTTGTTTGCAGGGGATTTAACTACATTTTGCTGCCTTTTGCAGCCCTCTAGCCCTTTCCGGGTGTGTTTTACAGCCTTTTTAGTGCCCAAAAGTTCGGGTCCCCATTGACTTCTATGGGGTTCGGGTTCGGGATGAAGTTCGGGTCGAGTTCGGATCCCGAACCCGAACATTTTTCGAAAGTTCGGCCGAACTCGTCGAACCCGAACATCCAGGTGTTCGCTCAACTCTAATTATTAATTATTAATTGCTAATTATTAATTATTTTCTAGAGGGAGATAACTTGATAAGCAATTAATTACGGATCATGATATCTGATAGGACCAACTATGAACTTTGACATGATTGTAGGGTATTGATGATCAGTGTTTAATAATTTTTTTGTTTTGTCTTTGCAAGTAACCGTTAATCATGTACTAGCTACTATTCACTAAAGATTATGTATTAATTATTAATTATTTTTTATAAGGAAGCCAACTTTATTAGTATTTAACTACGGATTATGACATTTGATAGGACCAATTTTGGACTTTGACATGATAGTAATGTATTGTTGATCAGTGTTTAATAATTTGATAATTGAGGGGAGGGAATATATAAAGGGGCTAAACTGGTACATAATTTTGTGCTATTGCTGTACTGTGTAGACAATAAGGTAATGGTAATCACTGTTTAGCTATTTGAGTGACGGGAGCTGGAGAGGGGAAGTTGAGAGGTTTGGGGGTGGAGTAAAAAGTAAGGTATGCCACCCAAAAACCAACCACGTAAATCGACAGGCCCGACCTCACCGAAAGGGGGCGGGGCTGGAAGCCCAGTCACAAAAATGGACAGGTTCCTGAAATCACCGCAGGCAAAAACAAGAAAGGGTGCGGACCCCAAGGGAGTGGGAAAAGAAAAGGAGGTGGAAATACAGGGTCAATATGAAAGTTCAGTAGACCTAGGTGGTGGCAATAGGATGGAGGCAATTGATGTGAAACTTGCGGAGATTTTGGGTGCCATACAACAATCTAACAAAGTGATGGCAGATTTATCTGGTAAGGTGTCGGCAGTACAAGTGGAGACAACACTGATCAGGCAGGACATCAATAATGTTAGTGAGAAGGTTAAAGAACTGCAGGAGTCAACAATAAGGTTAAATAAGGAAGTAGAGAGTGTGGTCAGTAAAATGCAAAAAGTCGAGTCGGAGGTAGTGCATTTAAAGGAAAAGGTGACAATACTTGAGGATAGGTCAAGGAGATCGAATTTGAGGTTTATTGGGTTTCCAGAGGGATCCGAGTCAGGCAATGCCACGAATTTTATTCGGGAATGGATTACATCGGTCACAGAGACAGGTGTTCTTTCAGAGATGTTTGATATAGAACGGGCGCATAGAATTCCGGGGGTAAGAGCATACCGGGTGCCACTCCGAGGGCAATCCTGGCGAAGTTTCTATCCCAGCGCGATAGAGATTCGCTCTTGCGCTGGAAGAGAACTGAGCAGGAACTAACATATAATGGTAACTCGATTCAGATTTACCCGGATTTCTCCAGAGATACACAAATGAAAAGGAGAGAGTATAGTGAAGTGAAAAAGAGGTTGATATCTGCAAATATAAAATACTCTATGATGTTCCCTTCTAAACTACGGGTTATCTTTGGAGGAAAGGTGCAATTTTTAATAATCCTAACGAAGTTCTGAATTGGTTGGAAAGAGAGGGCTTAGGATGATGCGGGAGCGGGGATAAGGGGGAGGAAGTAGCAATTAGGAAGAGGTACGCAAACACTTAGTGGTTCGTACCAAATGGGGGATGGGTGGATGAGGGTCTTGGGGAGGGGGTGGGGAGGACTGTGTGCCACGGTGACTAGATGGAGGAGGAAAGTTAAGCAGAAGGAGCTACTGTTTATAAGATGTCGCTAACATATCAGAGGATTTTCATGTGGAATGTAAGAGGATTGGGGGATCGAAAGAAAAGAGTTATCGTCAATGATATAGTTAATCGGCATTTACCAGCCATAATATGTTTAGTGGAAACACATTTTACGGAAGACTCGAAGTATATGTTTTCTAAAAGCTGGATGAAGATAGAACTACACTCGTGTTTCTCAGCATATGCAAGGGGTGTTAGTGTGTTTGTACACAGAAATATGAATTTCACACTTATTGGAAGAAAGATAGATAAGGAGGGACGATATATCTTTATGCATGGAAGATTGGGCGATATGGTATGTATCCTGGCCTTCGTTTATATCCCCCATTCACTGTTAAGGTTTTTGCTGAGCTAATGGAATATATTAATAATAAGGATAACTGCCCAATACTCGTGATAGGTGACGTGAACGATGTGATGGATGTGATAAGAGATAGAAGCTCAGCTAATAGTATAGGTAGGCAGGAAACAAAGCAAGGAACTCTATTGAATAGGGTATGTAAAGAATTAGGATTATTGGATGCCTGGAGATATCTATACGGGGACAAAGTGGCCTTTTCTTGTTATTCGAGGTCATATGCCAGTAGATCCAGAATTGATTTGGTATTGATAAACGAGGAGATGCTGGATAAAGTTGTGGCCATGAAATATGAAACCGTCACCATATCAGATCATACCCGGTTCTGGTACACATACGGGACAACCTGGGTGCAAGTGGGGGTAGAATGATAAGGATAAATGCACATTGGTTTAATGTAATTCAAGACATGCAGGAAATTGAGGCTGCTATAGTAGAGTTCTGGGAATTGAATATAGGTACGGCCCATTTGAATATGGTGTGGGACTCCCTTAAGGCGTTTATTCGGGGCTTATTATTTAAGCATATAGCTGAGGCAAAGAAGGAGTTTGGGAGAAAGGAAAGGTTACTTGAGCAAGAGGTGAGAAGGTGGCAAAATTGTGAGAAGGAAATAGGAGATAGGAGGGAAAATTTATTAGAAAAAGCGGTAAATAGGTATAAGCTGTTCCTGCAGGAGAAAGCTCAACAAAAACTCTTTTTCCAAGGACAGAATAGGTTCTTGGAGGGAGGAAGGTCGGGGCGTTTCTTAGCCAAAATTGTCCAAAACCAGAAGGGATGTACAAGAATCTCCACTATAAGATCTTCAGGAGGGGTACTCCTATCAGATAAAAATGAGATAGCTCAAGAATTTGTCACTCATTATACACAGTTATATAGTTCCGAAGGAGAAGGAAAGGAGTCGGCTATTAATGCTTTTTTGGAGAAAATTGAAATCCCCATCCTTAATGAGGAAGATAGAGAGAAATTAAACCAACCGATATTGTTAGCGGAGCTGGAATTGGCCCTCAAATCAATACAGGGTAACACTGCAGCGGGTTCGGATGGATTGCCATTTGAACTTTATAAAAGGTTTGGTGGAACTTTGTTGCCACTATTGATGCAGGTTTTAAATTCAGCTTGGGGTGGAGGGGTTCTCCCCCCCCTCAATGTCTGAAGCAATTATTACTCTAATTCTGAAAAAAGATAAGGAAGAAACGGATATTCGGGCATACCGTCCAATATCTCTGCTAAATGCAGATTACAAAATATACGCTAAGGTATTGGCTAATTGGCTTAAACCTTTAATTAGCAAATTAATACATACAGATCAAACTGGTTTTATACCAGGGAGATCGTCTCAGATAAGCATTCGGAGAGCATTGGTGGGTGTGCAGGCGGGAGAGGGGACGACCGCTCCATTCTGTCATTGGACGCATCGCAAGCGTTTGACAGAGTGGAGCGGGAGTTTTTGTGGCAGACGATGCGTTTGATGAACCTGGGTGATAACTTTATTTGTTGGATGAGGTTATTATATGGCGCCCCGACAGCCAGGATTTCCATTAACGGAAACAAAACTCAGCCAGTACCACTATTAAGGGGGACTAGGCAGGGATGCCCTCTCTCCCCCTTGCTGTTCGCTATGTTCTTGGAGCCACTAGCCTGTATTATAAGGGAAGATGCAACTATAGCAGGTTTTGGACGGAGAGGGGTTTGCGATAAAATAAGTCTGTATGCAGACGACGTATTGCTGTTCTTGAGAGACGGATATAAGATCTTGCAGCATGTAATCACTTCTATTAATGAATTTGGATATCACTCAGGATATAAAATGAATTGGGAGAAAACAGTTTTGCTTCCTCTCAGGAGACCCCCTAAAAGTAATCCCACGCAAGTTAAAATATTGTCATGTACAGATAAAATAGACTATCTTGGTGTTAAGATTGGAGCAGCGGAAGGGGATTACATCGTACACAATGTTACCCCTTTACTTGAAACAGTGAAAAATAAGGTCCGGATATGGCAAAAATTACCAATTTCACGTGCAGATAGAGTGGCGTTGCTAAAGATGATAATACTTCCGCAAATTTTATATAAGATCACACCGTGTGTAAACTGGATAGGAGATATGTTTTTAAGAGATTAGAAAGTATTATTAATGATCTGATCTGGGGAAGGAAAAAAGTCCGCCTAAAACAAAAATGGCTATGGTTTAGAATGGAGGAAGGTGGATTTTCACTGCCTTATGTTCAGGGGTATTTCTTGGCAGCACAGTTGGCTTGGTGGATGGGCATGGAGGAAGAGGAACTAGATTATCATTTAGGTTCAGTTAATAGGACCTACACAAAAATTTTCTCTAGACTCGAGATGGGTGATATAGGCAGAATTAGGGATAAAAATTCGATTGGCTATACTATGCTGAAGGGATGGGGTAAAATTAAAGAAATACTGGGGATCACATATATATTAAATTGCACACCACTATGGCACAATCCTAATTTAATGGAATTTGTTAAGATGGAGAATGTAGAATTTTGGATTAACCGAAATATATGTTGGGTTAGTCAAATAGTGCAGGGAGGTGAGATAAGAGGAATTGAATATATAATGGGATTAAATACGGGTTACTTAGAGAGTTTCAAATATGCACAACTAAGGCATGCTGTTAGTAAAATAAAGAGAGATCACTGTTTAGAGGTGAGACCACAAGAGTTTATAGAATATTGTATGCAAGTAAGCAAGAAAGCTATCAGGATGTCTTTGATATATCAAAGGTTAGTGAGCAATCTTGAACACAAGATGAAAACTATAAAGGTGCGGGAGTGGGAGCGAGATCTTGGTCTTAAGAGCGGATTTAATTGGTATGAAATTTTTAAGAACGTGAAAATGTCTACTCCGTCTAATAATTTCAGGATGATTCATATCTTTTGGATATACCGTTTGTATTATACACCTAAAGATTTGTCAAGATTTTATCGCAGGGATGATCTGGCTTGCAAAAGATGTGGGCATAAGAAAGCACACTTCCTTCATGTAGTCTGGGAATGCTCAGCGGTGAGAAACTTTTGGTTGAAGGTAATAGATGAGTTGAACTGCAGAACCCGATACAGGTTAGAATGGGACCTGCCATTTATATTGTTAGGGCAGCATCTCAAATTAAGAAGGTAAAATGTGAGCTGGTAAGGTTATGGTTGAAAGCTCTGGTAATAGCAAGAGTAATAATTGTTAGAAAATGGGGGTCACAGATTAGTCCTGAATTAAACGAATGGATAGCGCTAATGGATAAGGTGGCAATATATGAACAAAAAGTGCTCGGAGCGCCAAACAGCGTGGCACCGTAGCTAAAACCTGGAGCCAGCTGGCACGGGAAAAATAACTGCATAACAGATAGTTTGTGTTACCCTGATGAGTTGGGGGATCTAAGGTTCGCCGTGGCACACAGTCCTAAGGGGTGGGGGATAAGGGTTTGGGGGGGAGATTAGAAGGATTAATTGGTTTATAAATGATCAGTGGTTATAAAGGGGATATGTCATGTAAATGAATACTATGCTATTCTAATTCTGCATTCGTATTTAATAAGGACTGGATTATGAACTGAATTGTGTATTTTTATAAGTATGGAAAAAATAAAGTATTTAAAAAAAAAAAAAAAAAAGGGTATTGCTATTTTGGCAATTGAATTTCACCCCAGAACAAAATATATGTTTTGGCAGACACTATTATAGTTTGCTAGCCAGTGCTGGGACACCGGATTTAGGGGATTTCTATTTTGACAATTGAATTTCACCACTGAAAATAATCTATCCTTTGCCAAACAGCAGACAGTATTATACTTGGCTAGCCAAAGCTGGAACACCAGATTTAGGGGATTGGTATTTTGGCAATTGTATTTAACCTTTAATAAAATATAGAAATTGCTATCCTGAGTTTCTAGGGGTGACAATTAGCACAGCCAAGCTCCTGATGTAGGATATAGCAAAAAAAAACTAGTATTGATGGATTGATGGACTTGGTGGCAGCTTGTTCTGGTGCACCACAAGTCACAAAATGGCCGCCGATCACCCTAGAAAATAAGTGACAGAAAAACGCTCTGTGCAGTCTAAAAACCAGTGAGCAAGTAACTAGCCGAAGTTCAATCATTCACAGCTGTAGATCGATCACTTCATTAGGTGCTTTTGCAGACTTTTCCCTGCCTAATCTCGCCCTCACAGCAGCTGCGTCCTCTCCCAACACTAATCAGAGCAGTGTGACGTGCAGCGCTACGTGTCCCGAACACCCCAAAATTCGGTACGAACCCGAACTATTCTCGTACTGTTCGCTCAACACTAGTGGGAAGTCCAACACCCACCTCGGTACAACTGCTTTGCGAAGGCACATGATCTTACATCACAAATGCCTATGGGATCAACACATGAGTACAAGCAGCACACAAACTCAAAGCCACCATGCTCCTCCTGGTCCAGCATCTTCAGCCACGTCAACCACTGCTGTCCTCCCTGCCCCCTATCAACCAACCGCCACTCCGCCTCTCACCTTCAGCAGTTCCTGCTCATCTGACCACAGTCAGGTGTCTGTCAAGGGCAAGTTTGAGCGTAGGAAGCCAATGTCACAGAATCACCCCCTTGCCCGGTGACTGACAGCTGGTTTGATGGAACTCTTAGCCCGCCAGCTTTTACCATACCATCTGGTGGAGTCTGAGGCCTTCAAAAAATTTGTCGCTATTGGGAAACCATAGTGGAAGGTACCCGGACGAAATTTTTTTCAAAAAAGGCAATCCCAAACCTCTACAATGTTATTGAAAAGGAAGTCATGGCATCTCTGGCATACAGTGTTGGGGCAAGTGTCCATCTGACCACTGATACCTGGTCTGCAAAGCACGGTCAGGGCAGGTATATCACGTACACTGCGCATTGGGTCAACCTGCTGACGGATGACAAGCATGGAATGCGTGGCTCCGCAGCGGAGTTAGTGACACTGCCACGACTTGCAGGCAGACCTACTTCCACCTCCTCTACTCCTACTCCATCCTCTTCGATATCCTCCTCGGCTGAGTCCTCTTCTGCTGTGGCGTCTGGCTGCACATCAACTGAATCCCCCCAGCTCCCCAGGTGCTATTCCATATCCCGGATACGACAGTGTCACGCTGTCTTGGGGTTGACTTGCCTGAAAGCAGAGAGCCACACAGGACCAGCACTCCTGTCCGTCCTGAACGCACAGGTGGATCAGTGGCTGACCCCGCACCAACTGGAGATCGGCAAAGTGGTGTGTGACAATGGAACAAATTTGTTGTCAGTATTGAATTTTGGCAAGTTGTCACATGTGCCTTGCATGGCACATGTGTTGAATCTCATCGTACAACGCTTTGTGTCTAAGTACCCAGGCTTACAGGACATCCTCAAGCAGGCCAGGAAGGTGTGTGGCCATTTCAGGCCATGGCGCACTTTTCCGATATTCAGCGGCGAAACAACATGCCAGTGAGGCGTTTGATTTGCGACAGCCCGACACGTTGGAATTCAACACTCCTAATGTTTGACCGCCTGCTCCAACAAGAAAAAGCCATCAACGAGTATTTGTATGACCAGTGTGCTAGGACAGCCTCTGCGGAGCTGGGAATTTTTTTGCCACGTTACTGGATGCTCATGCGCAATGCCTGTAGGCTCATGCGTCCTTTTGAGGAGGTGACAAACCTAGTCAGTCGCACCGAAGGCACCATCAGCGACCTCATCCCATTTGTTTTCTTCCTGGAGCGTGCCCTGCGAAGAGTGCTGGATCAGGCTGTAGATGAGCGTGAAGAGGAAGAGGAAGAGTTGTGGTCACCATTACCACCAGAAACAGCCTTGTCATCATCGCTTGCCGGACCAGAGGCAACGCTGGGAGAGGAGTATGAGGAAGAGGAGTCAGAGGAGGAATGTGGCGGCTTTGAGGAGGAGGAAGACCAACCACAGCAGGCACCCCAGGGTGCTCGTTGTCACCTATCTGGGACCCATGGTGTTCTACGTGGCTGGGGGGAAGAACAGACCGTCAATGACATCAGTGAGGACGAGGAACGGGAAATGAGTAGCTCTGCATCCAACCTTGTTCAAATGGGGTCTTTCATGCTGTCATGTCTGTTGAGGGACCCTCGTATAAAAAGGATGAAGGAGAACGACCTGTACTGGGTGGCTACGCTACTAGACCCCCGGTATAAGCAGAAAGTGGCAGAAATGTTACCAAATTACCGAAAGTCGGAAAGGATTCAGCAGTTCAAAACCAAACTAAAAAATATGCTTTACACAGCTTATAAGGGGGATGTCACAGCACAACAGGAATCTGACAGGTGAAGAGGTGAGTGTAATCCTCCTCCTACCACGGCGGCAAGGACTGGACGATTTTGAGATGTGATGTTGATGGAGGACATGCGGAGCTTTTTCAGTCCTACACATCGCCACAGCCCTTCGGGATCCAGCCTTAGAGAACGACTCGACCGACAGGTAGCAGACTACCTCGCTTTAACAGCAGATATCGACACTCTGAGGAGCGATGAACCCCTTCAATACTGGGTGTGCAGGCTTGTCCTGGAGGAAGCCGCAATGTTTTAGTCACTTTTCTGCCTGGAAAACATACATTTTTCCGGCCGCTGCTACAATAGCGGCTGCAACAATGCCATTATTTTTCAGGCATGTGTACATGCCTAATTTTCCTGTCCTATGGTGCAGCACTGTGGCTGTGAAAACAAAAAAAAAAAAAGCCACATACAAGTGTCAATTCCCCTTTGTGATCGTTACCTTGTTGTGGTGAAGGGGCTTGCGTATCACAATGAAGCAATCATCACCTCTATGAGTGTGTTGGCAATCTTGCCACACCCCAGATGATAAGGCCGTTCCTTCATTATGGTCAGACCAAAAGCGATCGGCTGGATAATATTTCATAGAAAAAACATTAATTAGCCTTTTTTTTTTTTTAAGTTGTATGGGTTTTTAATACATAAAATAAAAAATCATAATAAAGTCTCTTAATAGTTTATTTGAAATAATGCAGACAATTAAAAAAATCCCCATCAATTCCAATACAAAGCAAGTACAGAGCTCAGACCTAAATTATTTTATGATGTCGTAATGGTTCGTTAATTCAACAATGTTTAATCAATTCGACACATGTCCCCGGATAGGGTACGTAACAGGGATTAAACTGATAGGAATAGTACTAGTTAAGACACCACTCATATAGAGTGTCACAGCACATTTGGGAGTAAGAGGACAGACCAAGCTGCTTTTTCCATCTCCCGGTTCCTAAAATCAATTCAGTTTGGTCTGTCACTGTGAAGGCAGTCGAAGGTACCCGGCCTAAATTTTTTTGAATCACAAAAGGCAATCCCTGATATGAGATATAACAGGGATTAAACTGATGAGAATAGTACTACAGAAAATACCACTCATATGGGGTGTGACAGTAAATTGCACGGCGCAGACGCAGTGACCGTGGATTAAAGCAAAGGGGAGGGAGCCAGCGTTTTTTAACCATCTCCCCGTTCGAAAAATTAATTCAATAAATGGACCTCAGATTGGGGACGTTAGAGGGATTAAACTGATGAGAATAGTACTACAGAAAATACCACTCATATGGGGTGTGACAGTAAATTGCACGGCGTAGACGCAGTGACCGTGGATTTAAACAGAGTGGAGGGAGCCAGCGTTTTTTAACCATCTCCCCGTACGAAAAATCATTTTAATAAATGGACCCCAGATTGGGGACGTTAGAGGGATTAAACTGATGAGAATAGTACTACAGAAAATACCACTCATATCGTATGTGACAGTAAATTGCACGGCGCAGACACAGTGACCGTGAATTTAAACAAAGGGGAGGGAGCCAGCGTTTTTTTAACCATCTCCCCGTTCGAAAAATCAATTCAATTCACCTTTCGGGGACCCTTGGTGTTGTACGTGGCTGGGTGGAGGAAGAAACCTTCAATGACATCACCGGGACATGGCTAGCTTGGTATCCAACCTTATGCAAATGGAGAGTTTGCCGTTGTGCAAATGGACTGTTTGCAGTTGTTTGCGGTGCATTAAAAGGGGAATTTGGTCTGTCAAGCGGGCGTAACCCTTACACAACCTGATCGATACAACATCATACCTGTTCGTATACACACACTGGATGTTTTAAAGCATGTTATTCCAAACAATTTAGGAATGTTAGTTGATTTATGCCCTTTATGGATTAAAACCCGACTCTGCGTCCACTACGTAATTTTCCATGGGAGTTTTGCCATGGATCCCCCTACGGCATGCCACAGTCCAGGTGTTAGTCCCCTTGAAACAACTTTTCCATCACTATTGTGGCTAGAAAGAGTCCCTGTGGGATTTAAAATTCGCCTGCCTATTGAAGTATATGGCGATTCGCCCGATTCGCCCGTTCGCGAAAATTTGCGGAAGCTCGCAATTGCCGTTCGCAAACGGAAAATTTTATGTTCGCGACATCACTACTAAGCACACACAAAGTAGCCCCAGATCACCCACCCATCACCCCAATTAACCCCTTGATCACCCCTGTCAATCACTAGTGAAAGGGAAAAAAGTGATCAGTGTAAACTGTCACTTTTTTTTCACTAGTATTGACTGTTAGGTTTAGTTTAGTTTTTAGGCCCCTTTAGGTAGTCAGTTAGCTCCCACCGCACCACATTCACTGATTAGCGTGGCACTAATCAGGATTGGTATTTTATAGTATCTGTAAGTGATCAGATCTATAATAGTATTAGTGTCACCTTAGTCACCCTCCACACAAAACGCAGTGTTGGCCTAATTAGCTCTGATCGGTCGCCCACACGTGCGTTCACCCACACCCGCCCCGCCGCAGTGACAAAAATTATTATTATTTTTTTTTATCACTGCACAATCACTACACAAGCGCTGCGGCAATAAAAAAAACAGTTTTGATATTTTTTTATCAATCACAGCGGCTTCCTGTACTTCGCTAGCCTCCCATTTGTAAGACTGGTTTGCTTTTTTTCTTGGGTAGTCTCAGAGAATACCCCCTAAATTTAGTTGTCCAAATGGCAAGGAAGGGGTGTTCTTCTGAAGAGGCCTACAGGCTTCTGACCCAGTCGGATGAGGAATGGGAACCCTCATTTGACAAATCCAGCGAGTAAGAATACGAACCTGTAGAAAGCAGTGGCAGTCTGACCCAAAGTTCGGACGATGAGGTTGAGGTCCCTGATACCACCAGGCATTCCCGGCCCCGTGTTGCTAGACCAAAGGTTGCGCAGGATCCGCTTCAAGCAGCAGAGTGGGGCTGGTGCTGTCGGATTACGTGGTGAGGCATACACCAGCAGCGCAGCCCATCCTGGACCTAGTACCAGCACTGCCGTAGAACATGGTGAAGTGGCAAACACCAGAAGGGCAGTTAAAGCTGGTACGGTGGCACGTGCAGTAGTTCCCCCTTTGCGGCCACCGCACAAACAGGCCCGTAGAGCCCCTAGAGTCCCTGAGGTGCTGGCAAACTCTGATTGGCAGCCCTCATCTTCAGCCGCACCAGTAGTTCCCCCTTTCACCGCCCATTTGGGAGTTCGAGTTGAGACAGCTCCGATCGGATCGGCACTGGGATTTTTTGAGCTGTTCTTCACTGCGGAACTCTTTGACCTAGTCGTGGCAGAAAAAAAACCGGTATGCCACTCAATTTATAACCGCCAACCCGGGAAGCTTTTATGCCCAGTCTTTCCGGTGGAAATACGTCCAAGTTTCCGAAATTAAAACTTTTCTGGGCCTTCTCCTCAACATGGGCCTGACAAAAAAGCATGAATTGCGGTCATAGTGGTCCACGAACCCAATTCATCACTTTTTGAGACACGTTTTGAGACCATCCTGCGTTTCCTGCACTTCAGTGACAACAGCACCTCTCGTTCCAGAGGCCACCCAGCTCCACAAAATTCAGCCCCTCATAGACCACTTTAACACCAAATTTGCTGATTTGTATACCCCTGAGCAAAACATCTGCATAGATGAGTGCCTAATACATTTTAGCGGGCGCCTTGGCTTCAAACAATACATCCCAAGCAAGCGCGCCCGGTACGGGGTCAAATTGTATATGCTCTGACAAAGGGCCAAAGGCTATACGTACAAATTTCACATCTATGAGGGTAAAGATCAGACCCTGGAGCAGATCGGTTGCCCTGACTACCTGGGGAGCAGTGGGAAGACAGTCTGGGACTTGGTGTCACCCTTATTTTGGCAAGGGGTACCATCTTTATGTGGACAACTTCAGGCATTTGTTCCTAGAACAGATTGGCTGCTGTGGTACCGCGCGACCTGGTCGCCGGGGCTTCCCCAAATGGCTCGTTACCACCCGTCTTGCAAGGGGGGGAGAGGGCTGCCATATGTAACGAAGAACTGCTTGCGGTGAAATGGAGAGAAAAGTGTGACGTTTACATGCTCTCCTCTATTCACGCAGACACGACAATACAAATTGAACGGGCAACCAGTGTCATTGAAAAGCCCCTGTCGGTCCACGACTAAAAGTTGCTCATGGGAGGGGTGGACTTCAATGACCAGATGTTGGCTCCTTTTTTACTCTCCCACAGGACCAGGCTCTGGTATAAGAAGGTGTCTGTATACCTAATTCAATTGGCTATGTACAATAGTTTTGTTCTCTACAGTAAGGCTGGGAGAACAGGATCCTTCCTCGAATTTCAGGAAGAGATTATTGAGAACCTTCTGTATCCAGGAGGTTCCGTGGCCCCAACCACCAGTGTAGTAAGCCATCTACACGAGCAACATTTCCCCAGTGTCGTTGCTGGTACCTCAAACCAACCGCCACCGCGAAAAAGATGTTGTGTCTCTAGCAGGAGTGGAATAAGGCATTACACCCGCTATTTCGGTTCTGACTGCCCTGACCACCCTGCCCTATGCTTAGGCGAGTGTTTCCGGAAGTACCACACTCAGGTACACTTAGGGATGTAGAGACTGCAGTACACAGGCAGGAGTTAACACAAGGGTCTCTTAGGATACTGTGCTAATGCAGATATGCGAAACGGTAGAAACCTCTCCTTTCATTTGGGATAAAGTGCATAATGTACTTCGCACCATCTCTGTGCGATTTACACTTTAAACATTGTCCCATGGGAAAGGAGAGGTTTCTGCTAGTAAAGTAAAGAGTGAAAAGTAAAAAAAAAAAATAATAATCAGGTAGCAAGAAAAATAAATCGTGAGTTAGTTTAGGTTTTAAAATTTTTATGATGTTTAGGTTTTATAAAGTTTGTAATGTTCAAATTTATGAGCCTGCTGCTTGTTTTTTCTTCTTTTTTTTTTACTAACCACCCTTTACTTTCCAGCTGGACCAAACGATGAAAACGCTGCAGCACTGATGTGCATTCTGAGAGAAGCATTGCGCTGCTGTCAGATTACATGTGAAGTCGGTGTATGCGGCGCTGCAGGACAAGATTTCTTCTCTGCAGTACAGGTACGTTTGCCCAGGGATATGAGCTGAGGAGAGGTGTTGGAGTTCATATGCTTTTGCAAACACTTTGTATTAAAAATCTGGCAAAGATGTCTTCCTCCACAACAATCGATTGATCGATGTGAATGGATTAATCACGTTTGACAGGACATAGGAGCTGAAGTGGGTATGGATGTTTTGGCAGAGCCCCTATGTCCTGGCAATCGCCAGGCCCCTCTTTTTTGTTTCTTGCATATTTTTTGGCAGAGATTTTTTTATCCATATTGATCGATGTGAATGAAGAAATCTGTGCCGTTCATTTTTTCTTTTAGCCAATAGGCTGAACGGAAATAAAAATCTCATTACCCGTATACTCAATATAAGGAGAATAGCAGAAACTCCTAATGCTGGCCATACATGTAATAATTGCGGAGACCCTCATATGCCAGGGCAGTACAAACACCTCACATGTGACCCCATTTTGGAAAGAAGACACCCCAAGGTAGTCGCTGAGGGGCATATTGAGTCCATGAAAGATAGAACTTTTTGTCACAAGTTAGCGGAAAGAGAGACTTTGTGAGAAAAAAAAAAGTCAATTTCCGCTAACTTGTGCCAAAGAAAAAATCTTCTATGAACTCGCCATGCCCCTCACGGAATACCTTGGGGTGTCTTCGTTCCAAAATGGGGTCACATGTGGGGTATTTATACTGCCCTGGCATTTTAGGGGCCCTAAAGCGTGAGAAGAAATCGTGGAATCCAAATGCCTAAAAATGCCCTTCTAAATGGTTCTCATTGGAATTTGGGCGCTTTTGCGCACATAGGCTGCAAAAAAGTGTCACTCCTGTGTTATCGCCGTACTCAGGAGAAGTAGGGAATTGTGTTTTGGGGTGTATTTTTACATATACCCATGCTGGATGAGAGTAAATTGACAACTTTGTATAAAAAAATGGAAAAAGTTGTCATTTACAGAGATATTTTTCACACACAGTATGGGTATATGTGAAAATACACCCCAAAACACATTTCCCTACTTCTCCTGAGTATGGCGATACCACAATTGTGACATTTTTTTGCAGCCAAGATGCGCAAAGGGGCCCTAATTCCAATGAGTGCCTTTAGTATTTCACAGGGCATTTTTACGCATTTGGATTCAAAACTACTTCTCATGCTTTAGGGGCCCCTAAAATGCCACGGCAGTATAAATACCCCACAAGTGACCTCATTTTAGAAATAAGACACCCTAAGGTATTCCGTGAGGGGTATGTTGAGTTCATGTAAAATTTTATTTTTTGTCACAAGTTAGTGGAATATGAGACTTTGTAAGAAAAAAAAATTTCCTTTTCCGCTAACTTGTGACAAAAAATAAAAACTTCCATGAACTCACTATGCCTATCAGCGAATACCTTTGGGTGTCTACTTTCCGAAATGGGGTCATTTGTGGGGTGTTTCTACTGTCTGGGCATTGTACATCTTTTTTGCACCATAGTTTGTAAACACTATAATTTTTACCCAAACCGATAAATTTACATTTATTGGATTTTTTTTTATCAAAGACATGTAGAACAATAAATTTAGAGAAAAATGTATGTAGAAATGTAGTTTTATTTGAAAAATTTTACAACAGAAAGTTAAAAATATTTCGAAGAATGGACTGGGCACTCTACTAGATATCTAGATTTTATTAAAAAAACGCACGGCCAACATGAACAATAAAATATTAAAAATGGCAACAGTACAAGAGAGTCAATCCACGTATGCTAATGGCAAGTAGAGGAAGTGTGCAGTTATATGTTGACCAATGGCAACCGGGATTGAGTCCACCTATTATCCCATAAAAAATTCAAATATTATATAAAGACCACAGGACACGTGAATCAATGTCCCTGTGGCCCATATAGCAATAGTACATATATAATCAAGTGGATTAAATTGCAAATAGATTACAAATGGATACTAAATTGTCCCGCATTAAAAGTAGCAGTGTTGGTTGCACTAAACTAGCCAACCAGGCGTTTGCAGATTCCAAGTGAAAAACACAATCCTGTAGAGTAGCAATGTTAATCACATTGGTATATGTAGCTTGCAATAAAAATAGCCTGCCAGACGTTTGCAGATGTCCAGTGCAAAATGAGGTACCTCAAGAGCCAATATTTCGTTCTATAGAAATATTTAAATCGGACGTATCCACTATATACCCTACTCATTGTTTCATAAGAAGTGCGCTATTGATGCAATTGATGTTGCGATTTTAAAGACCTTATTTTGCACTGGACATCTGCAAACGTCTGGCAGGCTATTTTTATTGCAAGCTACATATACCAATGTGATTAACATTGCTACTCTACAGGATTGTGTTTTTCACTTGGAATCTGCAAACGCCTGGTTGGCTAGTTTAGTGCAACCAACACTGCTACTTTTAATGCGGGACAATTTAGTATCCATTTGTAATCTATTTGCAATTTAATCCACTTGATTATATATGTACTATTGCTATATGGGCCACAGGGACATTGATTCACGTGTCCTGTGGTCTTTATATAATATTTGAATTTTTTATGGGATAATAGGTGGACTCAATCCCGGTTGCCATTGGTCAACATATAACTGCACACTTCCTCTACTTGCCATTAGCATACGTGGATTGACTCTCTTGTACTGTTGCCATTTTTAATATTTTATTGTTCATGTTGGCCGTGCGTTTTTTTAATAAAATCTAGATATCTAGTAGAGTGCCCAGTCCATTCTTCGAAATATTTTCTTTCTCAGCGGTTAGGCGGTACTGCTGGACTGAGAGCACCTCGTTTGGTTAACTGGTGGTTCTGTGCGTCTCTATCACCTCTGTATAGAAAGTGAAAAATGTCATTTTTTCTTAGCAAAAATTTCGGTCATTTTTGATTAATATAAACAAAAGTAAAAATGTCAGCAGCAATGAAATACCACCAAATGAAAGCTCTGTTAGTGAGAAGAAAAGGAGGTAAAATTAATTTGGGTGGTAAGTTGTATGATCGAGCAATAAACCGTGAAAGTAGTGTAGTGCAGAATTGTAAAAAGTGGCCTGGTCATTAAGGGTGTTTAAGCTAGGTGGGCTGAGGTAGTTAAAGTTGCCCACAACAGTGATCCGTCAGGTTTAAAATTTGCCGCTTTAGACAAAGTTACCAGAAATTGGAGAGGCGGAAATCATATAAGCAAAATATCGAGGTTAGAGACGCAAATGATTTTTGAAATGGAAACCATGATTCCAGGAGGACTAAATGGGGAATACGAACTGTTTGGTTTCCTGTAGGACTGGTGTGGGCCTCTCTTTGAGGGTGAGCCCCACCGAGTGTATTTGTAGCTCAATAGGGTCCCCCCTTGAAGGCGGGCCTTCACCATATTTATTCTATCAGCATATTAATTCCATCCGAATATTGTTATAGAGATTTTGCATTATTCCATTTTATTATGGTTGTTTTTAACGTTATTTTTAGCTGAATATTTTATCCAAAAAAAATTTTAACATTTTTTTATATATTTTTTTATTATAATTTTTTATTATCTTTTATATATATTTCTATGATAAAGGACATTCCTATTTACTGTTTTTATCAGTACAGCAGTTTTTATTATCATAGCAGCTATTACTGACAAACGCATTAGAAACGCATTGATTCGCAATGGACCTTTTTGCGTTTTTTATGTCAATTGAAAGATCGTCCATAAAGCTGAAAATGTATGTAAGGATTTTTAGATATCTGATTGCAAACTAAAAATAAAATGGTGAGAAAAATGGCTATATACATCTTCAAGAGAATATACCAACTTAGGAAGTGATTATTATAATACTTCCGGGTCTGAATCCATGTCGTTTTCTTTTTACTTATTTTGACCTCTATATATGAGAGTGGTTTTTAGGGGGTCCGATTACCACTGAAGAAGGGGATATATGCAACCCCGAAGCACGTCTGGTCAGACCCCCCATATGAATCTGTAAGAAACTATATACCAGAATATTGAATGACCGTGGCTCAATCGGTACCAGGAGAAACCGGGAAGACCGCGTGACAGGTGGCTGTATCACGGAGATTGCTTCGGCACAAGGAGGCGCACGTGTAATAACCCACCAGCGCGGTCAAGAATAAACAGCTTGGAGGACATCGACCATTAATATACTGAAGTCCAGAGCTGTCAGGAGCTATCGGTCGGGACTCTGGTAAGACCGTTCTAATACATATGCCGGCTTTACAGTTATATGCCAAGTACTAAGCTTCAGCGGGATGCCTCTGAGTGAGGGTAGCAGCGGGACGCCGCTGCACATGGTCTGAGCTACATCACCTTACTTGCTCGACCCGTAAGGACATCATCCAGAGGTATCAGTCTATATGGATTAATGCTACTGTTGGAATAAGGTTACTATGAATTATTGGACTATTTAGAACTGACACTCATGATCCTTGCTGTTGACTTTTAGGATCCTCGCTGCTGGTATTGAGAATTATCATTTTTTGCTGCTGTTCATCAGGATTGCTGTTATTATAGACTATCACTGCTGCTATATTCACTCCTGCTGGTATTGAGATTCATCAGGATCGTTGTTACTATAGACTATCACTGCTGCTATATTCACAATTACTACTGTATACAGGAACTGCTGCTACATATATAAATTGGGACTGAATATGAATTGTGGTACCTACACCTTTATCATGAATTAAATACCATATCATGAATTCAATACCCGATTCGAAACGACCAATAATAGAGGTCAATGTTGCAAACGTGGTTGTGTGGACATACGTAGTCATTTACTTTATTTTATTTTAGTTTGTAGTGATTAGTCCATTTTTAGAGTAATAAATTGTGTACCCAGTTATCCTCAAGTGTGCCCGTTTTTTTCATTTATTTATATATTCTTAGTAAGAATAGCAGGGTGAAGCTACTGGACCGAGAGCACCTTGGTTGGTTAATCTACAGTCCAGTGCATCATATTATTATATTTCTTGTACCATGCTCTTCCCGTTGTTGGTCCCCATGGTTACAATTTTCAGTTATCACGGAGAAAGCCAGGATTCGATTTCTTGATGAATCACATGGAGCAGTTCCTCCCCTGTGTGACTCCATTCGCTAAGGCAAACCAAGCTCAGAAAGGCGTGACACCGCAGTGCCCTGCACATGTGGTATGCTGGAGGGGTACTGTGACTTCTCCCTGCAGTGGAGGCTATGGACACGCTGAAGGATGAGGAGGCAGATGCGGACATTGTCGCAGAACCAACGGCCTGACAACGTGGAGACGGAAGCGGTGTGGCCTTTCCAAGCTGTTGGTGTGGCTGTGCAGGAATTACATTCACCCAGTGGGCCATGAAATACATGTATTGTCCCTGACCGTAGTTACAGCTCCACATGTCGGTGCTGCCTTGCACTTTGGCAGACACTGACGAGCTAAAGATTGACCCACCTTCTGTTCTACATATTTTTGCAGGGCTGGTACTGCCTTTTTTGCAAAGAAATGACGACTTGGGACTTTCCACCTTGGCTCGGCACAAGCCATCAGTTCTCTGAAAGGTGCAGAGTCCACCACTTGGAGAGGGAGGCACTGCAGCACCAGCAATATGGACAACAGCACATTCAGCTTCTGCACCGTTGGATACATGCACACATACTGTTGTCTCTTGGCAATCACTTTGGTGATCGATTGCTGACAGAATGACTGACAAGGAGGAGGAGCAGGAGCATCAGGATCAGCAGAAGATGTTAATGACAGACCACTCCCTTCGGCAGAGGTGGTGGAGCCTTTTCTGTCTGAAACCGGGTGCGTGCCACTGGGTGATGCAGCGGTTGCTGCGGCAGGCTGGACCACCACATCAGAGCCACGGTTCTCCCTGGCCACTTTATGGTGATGCTGCATATTTTGACACAGGGCCGTTTACACAGCACCTTCTGCACACAGACTCTACATATGGCCATGTTCACCTCCTCCGGTGGGTTAACAAAAAACTGCCACACCGCCGAGTAGGTGATTTTCGCCCTAACAGTCCACACTGACTGACTGCTACCGCCGCTGCCTCCGTAAACCCCTGCACCACTACGTCTCGGGCAGGTAGGATGCACTGAAGCAGTTGTCTAACCCGGGCACGTTTGGCTCCCGACATCCCACTGCTGCCACTCTGCTGACTCCAAGCTATACTACCATCTTGCTGGCTCAGCCGCTGCCTTACGGGCAAGCTGCCATCCTCTTCTACTGATGATGATGAAGCCCCTTCTGCACCCGTCTCCCAAGTGCAATCGGCTTCATCATAATCGAGTATTGTCTGCATCTCACTGATGTCCTCCTTAACGGTCTGACTGTCCTCTAGTAGATCGTCCTCACTGCATAGTGGCGCCAAACCCACAACATACAATACTTCTGTGGCTGAGAGAACAGCAAAGGACAGAGGCAGTTTGAGGACGGGTGAGGTCACAGGGCCATGCCAACTAAGGGTTGTGTCTGACGAACCCACCGACTGTTGCCTGGGGGTGTCTGATGTCACTTGGGATGAAGTGGATGACCGAGTTAACCAATCAAGAGCCGCTGGGTTGCTGGTCAAGACACAACAGCTAGATTACACTGGAAACTCAGGCCTCTCGCTGCGACTCCTGCTGCCACGCCCCCTTACTCTGCTGCGACCTCTGCCTGCACCAGAAACATTTAGGCCTCTGCCTCCCCTCTATGCATGCCCTGGCACTTCTCTGTCTGACATACTTTTAGCTGAACTAAATAAATTAAAAGCAAATTAAAACACCCCTTAAAATAAACAAATATATTTTTTCTTTCTGTACTGAAATAGGTCACTAATCGCTTTCACCACAAATAACTGCAACAGTGAACTGTGCATATTTTTCTTGTAGTACTGAAATACGACACTAAACGCTTTTAGCGCAAATAACTTCAAAAGTAAAATGCGTACATATTTCTCTTGTAGTATTGAAATACAACACTAAATGCTTTTATCACAAATAACTGCAAAAATCAACTGCATATATATTTCTCTTTTTGTACTGAAATAGGCCAATGAGCACAAACAACTGAAAAAGTGAACTGCATATATAATTCTCTTGTAGTACTGAAATATGACACTAAACGCTTTTAGTGCAAATAACTGCAAAAGTAAACTGTGTATATTTCTCTTTTTGTACTGAAATAGGCCAGTAAACGCTTTTAGCGCAAATAACGCAAAAGTGAACTGCATATATTTCTCCTTTTCTACTGAAATAAGGCACTAAACGTTTTTAGCGCAAATAACTGCAAAAGGGAACTGCGTATATATTTCTCTTTTTGTACTGAAATAGGCAAGTAAAAGCTTTTAGCGCAAATAACTGCAAAAGTGAACTGCGTATATATTTCTCTTGTAGTACTGAAATACGACACTAAACGCTTTTAGCGCAAATATCTGCAAAAGTGAACTGCGTATATATTTCTTTTTTTGTCCTGAAATAGACCAGTAAACGCTTTTAGCGCAAATAACTGCAAAAGTGAACTGCATATATATTTCTCTTTTTTTACTGAAGTAGGCCAGTAAATGTTTTTAGTGCAAATAACTACAAAAGTGAAATGTGTATATATTTCTCTTGTGCTAAAATATGACACTAAATGCTTTCACTACATATACTGTAGCTGCAAAAGTGAACTGCGTATATTTTTTTTCTTTTTCCACAGATATAAGCCACTAAAGGCTTTTCAACATAGCACTTGCACCCCAAGAATAAATTGCTGGAATGACAAAGTTGTATAATGGTCATTTGGATCCCAAAATAATATTTCCATGCACTTGTAAATCACTTTTTTTTCACAATGAGGTTTTCCCCATCACTGTCCCGACCTCTCTACCTGCACTAAGATGCTGGGAAATGATTCCTCCCTATCCTTTCGCTGCACATATAAATCTTTTTTTTTCAAATTTTTTTTTTTCACAATGAGGTTTTTACAATTACTGTCCCTAATGCCTTCTCACTTCTGTCTCTGCACTCAGAACGCTGGAAAATATCTGAATTTAAGTCTAAAATGTCTGGCCACCGTATTTATAGGGCTGTGACATCACAGGGCTGGCTCGCTGCTGATTGGCTGCATCATGCATGTCAGTCTGGGTGATCTGCCTTCCCATACTTCCTTTCATCATGTCCTCACACGTGCAGCAGCTATTTTAGGAAAAATGTGATTCTGTACCACAAAGCACGAGGAAATTCGCATTTTTTGCCAATCAAATTTTTCCTGAAATTCGGATCAAATTCCACTTCGTCAGCTTTGATTCACTCATCTCTAGTCATTAGTAGAAAAGTCTTGGAAAACCCATGTAATCTCAATTACTTTAATATTGCATCATTTGTAAGGCTGGAAAAATACATCCATCCATCCCATTCAGCCTGTTATCTTGCATGTTGCTGGTCTATCCTTACGATCATTGAGGGTCCAACTCCTGGCACTCCCTACTGACTAGCTGTCCGAAAAGGTTGTAGTGCTTGATTTAGGCCCCTTTCACACGAGCGAGTTTTCTGCACGGGTGCAATGCGTGACATGAACCCGCACTGATTCCTGACCATTCATTTCAATGGGTCTGTGTACATGAGCGTTGTTTTTCACGCATCACTTCTGCATTGCGTGAAAATTGCAGTATTAACATAGTATCATAGTATATAAGACCGAAAAAAAGACATTTGTCTATCCAGTTCGGCCTGTTTCCTACAAGTTGATCCAGAGGAAGGCAAAAAACCCCTGTGAGGCAGAAGCCAATTTTCCCCACTTAAGGGGAAAAAAATTTCCTTCCCGACTCCAATCAGGCAATCAGAATAACTCCCTGGATCAACGACCCCTGTCTAGTAGCTGTAGCCTGTAATATTATTACACTTCAGAAATACATCCAGGCCCCTCTTGAATTCCTTTATTGTACTCACCATCACCACCTCCTCAGGCAGAGAGTTCAATAGTCTCACTGCTCTTACAGTGAAGAATCCTTTTCTATGTTTGTGTACAAACCTTCTTTCCTCCAGAGGCAGAGGATGTCTCCTTGTCACAGTCACAGTCCTGGGGATAAATAGATGATGGGAGAGATCTCTGTACTGACCCCTGATATATTTATACATAGTTATTAGATCTCCCCTCAGTCGTCTTTTTTCTAAAGTGAATAACCCTAATTTTGATAACCTTTCAGGGTACTGCAGTTGCCCCATTGCAGTTATTACTTTAATTGCCCTCCTCTGAACCCTCTTCAGCTCTGCTATGTCTGTCTTGTTCACAGGAGCCCAGAACTGTACACAGTACTCCATGTGTGGTCTGACTAGTGATTTGTAAAGTGGTAGGACTATGTTCTCATCACGGGCATCTATGCCCCTTTTGATGCAACCCATCATCTTATTTGCCTTGGCAGTAGCTGCCTGACACTGGTTTTTGCAGCTTAATTTGCTGTTTATTAAAATTCCTAGATCCTTTTCCATGTCAGTGTTACCGAGTGTTTTACCATTTAATATGTACGGGTGACTTGCATTATTCCTTCCCATGTGCATAACTTTACATTTGTCAGTGTTAAACCTCATCTGCCATTTTTCTGCCCAAGCCTCCAATCTATCCAGATCCCTCTGTAGCAGAAAACTGTCCTCTTCAGTGTTAATTACTTTACACAGTTTAGTGTCATCTGCAAAAATAGATATTTTACTGTGCAGGTCTTCTACATGATCATTAATAAATATATTGAAGAGAATAGGGCCCAATACTGACCCCTGAGGTACCCCACTAGTTACAGTTACCCAATCTGAGTATCTACCGTTAATAACCACCCTCTGTTTTCTGTCACTTAGCCAGTTACTTACCCACATACAGACATTTTCTCCCAGTCCGAGCATCCTCATTTTATATACTAATCTTTTATGAGGTACAGTGTCAAATGCTTTGGAGAAGTCCAGATATATGACATCCATTGATTCGCCGCTGTCAAGTCTAGAACTTACCTCCTCATAGAAGCTGATTAAATTCGTTTGGCATGACCGATCCCTCATGAAGCCATGCTGATATGGCGTCATTTGCTTATTTTCATTGAGATACTCCAAAATAGCATCTCTTAGAAAATCTTCAAACAGCTTACCAACAATAGATGTTAAACTTACCGGCCTATAATTTCCAGGCTCTGTTTTTGGACCCTTTTTGAATATTGGCACCACATTTGCTATGCGCCAATCCTGTGGAACATTCCCTGTCAGTATAGGGTCCGTAAATATCAGAAATAAAGGTCTGGCTATGACATCACTTAATTCCCTTAGGATGCAGGGGTGTATGCCATCCGGTCCTGGCGATTTGTCTATTTTAATCTTTTTAAGTCGCTGTTGTACTTCTTCCTGGGTCAGACAGGGCACTTTTAATGGGGAATTTACTTTTACATTCTGCATTTCATCTGACAGTTTATTTTCCTCAGTGAATATAGTGGAGAAAAAAATATTTAATAGTTTTGCTTTATCCTCGTCGCTCTCTGCAACACCCCCCTTATTGCTATGTAGAGGGCCGACTCCTTCAGATTTATATTTTTTACTATTTATATAATTGAAGAACATTTTAGGGTTAGCTTTACTCTCTTTGGCAATTAATCTCTCGGTCTCTAGTTTGGCAAATTTTATTAGATTTTTACTCATTCTATTTTTTTCCTTATAGTTTAACATTGCTTCCTGACTCCCCTCCTGTTTTAGTGATTTATATGCTTTCTTTTTGTCATTTATTGCTTTCTTTACGGTTCCATTTATCCACATTGGTTTCTTATTGTTCCTTAGCCTTTTATTCCTATAAGGTATGTACCTCTCACAATTAGATGTTACAATGCTTTTAAAAATCTCCCATTTTATGGTTGTATTTTTATTTTTGAGTACTTTGTCCCAGTTAGTTAGACCTATGGCCTCGCTTAGTTGGCTAAATTTTGCTTTTTTGAAGTTTGGTATTTTTGTCCCTCCCTTTAGAAACTCTCGTTTGAAGGATAATTGGAAGGTTATAACTTTATGGTCACTATTTCCCAGGTGTCCCCCAACCTGCACATCTGTTGTTCTATCAGGTCTATTGGTTAATGCTAAGTCCAGTATGGCCGTCCCTCTAGTGGGGTCCTGAACCAGTTGGGAAAGGAAATTGTCTTTGGTTATTGCCAAGAACCTGTTTCCTTTTTGGGATGTACAGCTTTCGGTTTCCCAGTCTATATCTGGGTAGTTGAAGTCCCCCATGATAACGACTTCATTATGATTTGCCGCCTCGTCTATCTCGTTTAGTAATAGATTTTCTGTGGACTCTGGTATATTAGGTGGTTTATAATACACTCCTATTAGTATTTTATTATTGTTTTTTGCTCCATGTATTTCTACCCACAGTGACTCCACATGTTCATGTCCCTCAGAGATGTATTCTCGAATTACGGGATTTAGACACGACTTCACATAGAGGCAGACCCCTCCACCTCTCCGGTTTCGACGATCCTTTCTAAACAGATTGTAACCTTTTATAGTCATAGCTATCATCCAGCCATGTCTCAGTTATTCCCACTATGTCATAGTCCTCCTCACACATCACTAATTCCAGTTAACCAGTCTTGTTAGTCAGGCTTCTGGCATTAGTATACATACATTTGACAGGTTTATGTGTATTTTTTACCCTACATCTTTCATTCTGAGCTGTTCTAGTCCCCCCTTCCATTTCTCCCCCAGTCACACTACCTATTTTCTATACTCTGCGTTTTTCACGCAGCCTTGGCCCCATAGAAGTGAATGGAGCTGCATGAAAAACGCATTACATCCGCAAGAAAGTGCGGATGCAATCAGTTTTTCACTGATGGTTGCTAGAAGATGTTGTTTGTAAACCTTCAGTTTTTTTATCATGCGCGTGAAAAACGAATCAAAACTCATTGCACCAGCGTGGAAAAAACAAAACAACTGAACGCAATTGCAAACAAAACTGACTGAACTTGCTTGTAAAAAGGTGTGAGTTTCACTGAATGCACCCTGAACGCATCCAGAGCCAATCCGTCACTCTCGTGTGAAAGAGGCCTTATTGTTTATTGAGCCTAGCACATGCACTTTGTAGTGCCAGAACATAGTTCTGCAGCTCATTGCTGCTCAGTCCCATTAAAGTGAATAGGACTGAGCTACAATATCAAGCAGCACAGCTACCAAATATATGGCACCATGAGTGGTAAACATTAAAAGTTAGATAGTTATAATTATTCAGTAGATAGGTAAAACACAAGTTATCATGTACAAATGCATCTCTAGCATAAGCCCCAGCATTTGTCTTTTTATTCTTGCACTGGTTATTCATAACTATATATGAGAATCTGTATTCAAGATACAATTTATGCTCCAAATAAGGGAGCAACAAGCGGCCAATGTCCTCAAGGTACTGATGCTAAGTGCAATAGAAATTTGCTCAAATTGTGCATTTGAATGCGAATGTTATCCCTGAAATGGGCACTTTACTTGCTATAACATCAACACACACAATGTACAATCAAGTTAGCAATCAAATCTGATGTTCTGCTGCTTCCATAAGGCAGGTTAATAGCAGGTCATAGGTAGGGAAACACAGAGTGAAGTTAACAGCAAGAACATACAACTCAGGTTATTTATTTTTTTCCTGAAACAAACCCATCACATTACAATGCGGTCACATTTTTTGTGTGTGTGTCATCAAGCAGCTCAGTGCTATCTGAAATGAATTCAAGGGAGGGGGGCACTTAAACGATTTCAAACATCTAGCAGCTATAGAAATTATTTCATGTCAAGTGCTTCTGCACATACACAGCTGAACATGTCAGAAAGTGTCATGTACTGTACAATTGAGCTAAAATTGGAATATATTGTATTTTAAACATGGAAGTGGCTGTTATATTTAACTCACACCGTTTCAAATATTATAGAAATTGATTAAATGTAATTAATAAGGGAACCTAAACAATACTGCTTTAACACATGCACACACATTGAATAACATTGATTATCTTGTGATAATTGCTCCTAACAAAAGGAGCCCCTCTAGTCTAATCCCACAAAAGCACATATTACTGTTAATGCCCCTGCTGACCCTTGTCCACTGCGAAAAGTGAACAATGGTCAAGTGAGCATAAGAACCGAGCTATGGAACAATCAGAGAAGGTAGTCTGGTATGATGAATTACAATCATCTTTTATATTATGTAGATGAACGGGTGCATGTGTGCCACTTACCTGGGAAGAGAAAGCTCCTAGGGGGTACTATGGAAAGACACAAAGCTGTCAGTGAGTCAATATTCTTCAGGAAACCTTAAATCCTGGCTCTATCTAAACATTTTTGCAGACTATGTACTTCCTTTCACAGCAATAGTATTCCCTAATTGTGGTGTCATGTTTCAGTGGGATGTTATGGATGGTTTGAGGAATATGACATATAATTCAAGAAGTTATCCTGAACTTAAAATTCACCATATCTAAATCTGATCAAGCTTCAGTTGATTTTGTTAAAAAAACAAGTCCAATGACCTCTCCATGACCTCACCTCACAATTTACAAAACTTACAAATCTGCTGCAAATATCAGTACCAGAACAGGACAACTTTTCAGGTCTTGTGGTGTTCATGCCTCAATGGGTAAAAGCTGGTTTGGCAGTAGAAGAGGGAATTACACAATATTATGGTGGTATTGATGGTGACATTAATGTTATAAATGATTGTTGCATGTTGGGATAAGCCCATGAGGAAACATACATATAGGCATGAGAATTAAGGTCAATGCTTATAGACAGAAGGTTCCTGTTGATATGCTCTTATTATGAATACTACTTTCCCTTCTACTTTCACTTGCAGTAATTTATTAACGTAATGATTTTATTTTTTGGCAACTACTTGGCTGTGTCTCTGTTCTCTATCCTCAGTGTCTCTGTCAGCAACTGTTGATCTGGACTTTGAATAATTATATTAGACATCTTGTCTTAGATACTAGCTATCAACAGCCACACTCTACCAATTTCTGGTGGTGTTCAGATTGTAATTGCTATAATAACCAGCAACCCTGTAGTTAGAAGGTCAAGTCAACAGAGGAAAAGCATACCTGATGGAAAGACCCCTGAAGAGGTATGACTCAACTTTGCAGGAAGAACATAATCTAGAACGGGAAGCATGGCAAAAAATAAAATAAAAAATAGAACAGTCACTAAATATGCAAAACACACCACATGTAGCTCCAAGACTGCAGGTTCGGTACACACTGGCCCTTTTAATTCCAAAAGCAGCAATCTTAATCAAAAATGCACTGGACAAGCTTTTTAGTATAAATATCTCTATATTGTTGAATTAAAAACCATATAACATGAACAGCATCAAAAAGACATCATACCAAATTGAAGATCTCAAATTCATTCTTCCATTTTCCTGATGCAGTAGTCTTGGTAGGCAGAGGTTTATCATGGGAGTAGCGTGCTCCAGAATCATGGCGTACCATATAGAGAAGTACTGACTAGTGTTGAGCGAACAGTTCGAGCATCGTTCGGGTTCGTACCGAATTTTGGGGTGTCCGGGACACGGACCCGAACCCAGACATTTTCAAAAAAGTTCGGGTTCGTTGTTCGTCGATTAATTCCCGCTTTCTGAAGGGCTGCACAGCAGCCAATCAGCTAGCGTTTTACTTCTTGCCCTAAGAGCCCATCACAGCCATGCCTACTAATGGCATGGCTGTGATTGGCCAAGTGCAGCATGTGAACCAGCCTCTATTTAAGCTGGAGTCACGTAGCGCCGCACGTCACACTGCTCTGATTAGTGTAGGGAGAGGACGCAGCTTCTGTCAGGGCGAGATTAGGCAGGGTAAAGTCAGCAACAGCACCTAATGAACGGATCGATCTACAGCTGTAAATGATTGAACTTCTGCTAGTTACTTGCTCACTGTTTTTAGGCTGCACAGAGCGTTTTTCTGTCACTTATTTTCTGGGTTGATCGACGGCCATTTTGTGACTTGTGGTGCACCAGAATTAGCTGCCACCAAGTCCATCAATCCATCAATACTAGTTTTTTTTTTGCTATATCCTACATCAGGGGCTTGGCTGTGCGAATTGTCACCCCTAGAAACTCAGGATAGCAATTTCTATATTTTATTAAGGGGTTAAATACAATTGCCCAAATACCAATCCCCTAAATCTGGTGTTCCAGCTTTGGCTGGCCAAGTATAATACTGTCTGCTGTTTGGCAAAGGAAAGATTATTTTCTGTGGTGAAATTCAATTGCCAAAATAGCAATACCCTGAATCTGGTGTCCCAGCTGTTGCAGGCAAAGTTTCATAGTGTCCGCCAAAACATATATTTTGTTCTGGGGTGAAATTAATTTGCCAAAATAGCAATACCCTGAATCTGGTGTCCCAGCTGTTGCGGGCAAAGTTTCATAGTGTCCGCCAAAACATATATTTTGTTCTGGGGTGAAATTAATTTGCCAAAATAGCAATACCCTAAATCTGGAGTCCCAGCTGTTGCAGACCAGGTTTCATAGTGTCCGCCAAAACATATATTTTGTTCAGGGGTGAAATTAATTTGCCAAAATAGCAATACCCTGAATCTGGTGTCCCAGCTGTTGCAGGCCAGGTTTCATAGTGTCAGCCAAAACATATATTTTGTTCTGGGGTGAAATTAATTTGCCAAAATAGCAATACCCTGAATCTGGTGTCCCAGCTGTTGCAGGCCAGGTTTCATAGTGTCCACCAAAACATATATTTTGTTCAGGGGTGAAATTAATTTGCCAAAATACAATACCCTGAATCTGGTGTCCCAGCTGTTGCAGGCCAGGTTTCATAGTGTACGCCAAAACATATATTTTGTTCAGGGGTGAAATTAATTTGCCAAAATAGCAATACCCTGAATCTGGTGTCCCAGCTGTTGCAGGCCAGGTTTCATAGTGTCCGCCAAAACATATATTTTGTTCTGGGGTGAAATTAATTTGCCAAAATAGCAATACCCTGAATCTGGTGTCCCAGCTGTTGCAGGCCAGGTTTCATAGTGTCCGCCAAAACATATATTTTGTTCTGGGGTGAAATTAATTTGCCAAAATAGCAATACCCTGAATCTGGTGTCCCAGCTGTTGCAGGCCAGGTTTCATAGTGTACGCCAAAACATATATTTTGTTCTGGGGTGAAATTAATTTGCCAAAATAGCAATACCCTGAATCTGGTGTCCCAGCTGTTGCAGGCCAGGTTTCATAGTGTCCGCCAAAACATATATTTTGTTCTGGGGTGAAATTAATTTGCCAAAATAGCAATACCCTGAATCTGGTGTCCCAGCTGTTGCAGGCCAGGTTTCATAGTATCCGACAAAACATATGTTTTGTTATGGGGTGAAATTAATTTGCCAAAATAGCAATACCCTGAATCTGGTGTCCCAGCTGTTGCAGGCCAGGTTTCATAGTGTCCGCCAAAACATATATTTTGTTCTGGGGTGAAATTAATTTGCCAAAATAGCAATACCCTGAATCTGGTGTCCCAGCTGTTGCAGGCCAGGTTTCATAGTGTCCGCCAAAACATATATTTTGTTCTGGGGTGAAATTAATTTGCCAAAATAGCAATACCCTGAATCTGGTGTCCCAGCTGTTGCAGGCCAGGTTTCATAGTGTCCGCCAAAACATATATTTTGTTCTGGGGTGAAATTAATTTGCCAAAATAGCAATACCCTGAATCTGGTGTCCCAGCTGTTGCAGGCCAGGTTTCATAGTGTCCGCCAAAACATATATTTTGTTCTGGGGTGAAATTAATTTGCCAAAATAGCAATACCCTGAATCTGGTGTCCCAGCTGTTGCAGGCCAGGTTTCATAGTGTCCGCCAAAACATATATTTTGTTCTGGGGTGAAATTAATTTGCCAAAATAGCAATACCCTGAATCTGGTGTCCCAGCTGTTGCAGGCCAGGTTTCATAGTGTCCGCCAAAACATATATTTTGTTCTGGGGTGAAATTAATTTGCCAAAATAGCAATACCCTGAATCTGGTGTCCCAGCTGTTGCAGGCCAGGTTTCATAGTGTACGCCAAAACATATATTTTGTTCTGGGGTGAAATTAATTTGCCAAAATAGCAATACCCTGAATCTGGTGTCCCAGCTGTTGCAGGCCAGGTTTCATAGTGTCCACCAAAACATATATTTTGTTCTGGGGTGAAATTAATTTGCCAAAATAGCAATACCCTGAATCTGGTGTCCCAGCTGTTGCAGGCCAGGTTTCATAGTGTCCGACAAAACATATATTTTGTTCTGGGGTGAAATTAATTTGCCAAAATAGCAATACCCTGAATCTGGTGTCCCAGCTGTTGCAGGCCAGGTTTCATAGTGTCCGCCAAAACATATATTTTGTTCTGGGGTGAAATTAATTTGCCAAAATAGCAATACCCTGAATCTGGTGTCCCAGCTGTTGCAGGCCAGGTTTCATAGTGTCCGCCAAAACATATATTTTGTTCTGGGGTGAAATTAATTTGCCAAAATAGCAATACCCTGAATCTGGTGTCCCAGCTGTTGCAGGCCAGGTTTCATAGTGTCCGCCAAAACATATATTTTGTTCTGGGGTGAAATTAATTTGCCAAAATAGCAATACCCTGAATCTGGTGTCCCAGCTGTTGCAGGCCAGGTTTCATAGTGTCCGCCAAAACATATATTTTGTTCTGGGGTGAAATTAATTTGCCAAAATAGCAATACCCTGAATCTGGTGTCCCAGCTGTTGCAGGCCAGGTTTCATAGTGTCCGCCAAAACATATATTTTGTTCTGGGTGAAATTAATTTGCCAAAATAGCAATACCCTGAATCTGGTGTCCCAGCTGTTGCAGGCCAGGTTTCATAGTGTCCGCCAAAACATATATTTTGTTCTGGGGTGAAATTAATTTGCCAAAATAGCAATACCCTGAATCTGGTGTCCCAGCTGTTGCAGGCAAGGTTTCATAGTGTCCGCCAAAACATATATTTTGTTCTGGGGTGAAATTAATTTGCCAAAATAGCAATACCCTGAATCTGGTGTCCCAGCTGTTGCAGGCCAGGTTTCATAGTGTCCGCCAAAACATATATTTTGTTCTGGGGTGAAATTAATTTGCCAAAATAGCAATACCCTGAATCTGGTGTCCCAGCTGTTGCAGGCCAGGTTTCATAGTGTCCGCCAAAACATATATTTTGTTCTGGGGTGAAATTAATTTGCCAAAATAGCAATACCCTGAATCTGGTGTCCCAGCTGTTGCAGGCCAGGTTTCATAGTGTCCGCCAAAACATATTTTTGTTCTGGGGTGAAATTAATTTGCCAAAATAGCAATACCCTGAATCTGGTGTCCCAGCTGTTGCAGGCCAGGTTTCATAGTGTCCGCCAAAACATATATTTTGTTCTGGGGTGAAATTAATTTGCCAAAATAGCAATACCCTGAATCTGGTGTCCCAGCTGTTGCAGGCCAGGTTTCATAGTGTCCGCCAAAACATATATTTTGTTCTGGGGTGAAATTAATTTGCCAAAATAGCAATACCCTGAATCTGGTGTCCCAGCTGTTGCAGGCCAGGTTTCATAGTGTCCGCCAAAACATATATTTTGTTCTGGGGTGAAATTAATTTGCCAAAATAGCAATACCCTGAATCTGGTGTCCCAGCTGTTGCAGGCCAGGTTTCATAGTGTCCGCCAAAACATATATTTTGTTCTGGGGTGAAATTAATTTGCCAAAATAGCAATACCCTGAATCTGGTGTCCCAGCTGTTGCAGGCCAGGTTTCATAGTGTCCGCCAAAACATATATTTTGTTCTGGGGTGAAATTAATTTGCCAAAATAGCAATACCCTGAATCTGGTGTCCCAGCTGTTGCAGGCCAGGTTTCATAGTGTCCGCCAAAACATATATTTTGTTCTGGGGTGAAATTAATTTGCCAAAATAGCAATACCCTGAATCTGGTGTCCCAGCTGTTGCAGGCCAGGTTTCATAGTGTCCGCCAAAACATATATTTTGTTCTGGGGTGAAATTAATTTGCCAAAATAGCAATACCCTGAATCTGGTGTCCCAGCTGTTGCAGGCCAGGTTTCATAGTGTCCGCCAAAACATATATTTTGTTCTGGGGTGAAATTAATTTGCCAAAATAGCAATACCCTGAATCTGGTGTCCCAGCTGTTGCAGGCCAGGTTTCATAGTGTCCGCCAAAACATATATTTTGTTCTGGGGTGAAATTAATTTGCCAAAATAGCAATAACCTGAATCTGGTGTCCCAGCTGTTGCAGGCCAGGTTTCATAGTGTCCGCCAAAACATATATTTTGTTCTGGGGTGAAATTAATTTGCCAAAATAGCAATACCCTGAATCTGGTGTCCCAGCTGTTGCAGGCCAGGTTTCATAGTGTCCGCCAAAACATATATTTTGTTCTGGGGTGAAATTAATTTGCCAAAATAGCAATACCCTGAATCTGGTGTCCCAGCTGTTGCAGGCCAGGTTTCATAGTGTCCGCCAAAACATATATTTTGTTCTGGGGTGAAATTAATTTGCCAAAATAGCAATACCCTGAATCTGGTGTCCCAGCTGTTGCAGGCCAGGTTTCATAGTGTCCGCCAAAACATATATTTTGTTCTGGGGTGAAATTAATTTGCCAAAATAGCAATACCCTGAATCTGGTGTCCCAGCTGTTGCAGGCCAGGTTTCATAGTGTCCGCCAAAACATATATTTTGTTCTGGGGTGAAATTAATCTGCCAAAATAGCAATACCCTGAATCTGGTGTCCCAGCTGTTGCAGGCCAGGTTTCATAGTGTCTGCCAAAACATATATTTTGTTCTGGGGTGAAATTAATTTGCCAAAATAGCAATACCCTGAATCTGGTGTCCCAGCTGTTGCAGGCCAGGTTTCATAGTGTCCGCCAAAACATATATTTTGTTCTGGGGTGAAATTAATTTGCCAAAATAGCAATACCCTGAATCTGGTGTCCCAGCTGTTGCAGGCCAGGTTTCATAGTGTCCGCCAAAACATATATTTTGTTCTGGGGTGAAATTAATTTGCCAAAATAGCAATACCCTGAATCTGGTGTCCCAGCTGTTGCAGGCCAGGTTTCATAGTGTCCGCCAAAACATATATTTTGTTCTGGGGTGAAATTAATTTGCCAAAATATCAATACCCTGAATCTGGTGTGCCAGCTGTTGCAAGCCAGGTTTCATAGTGTCCGCCAAAACATATATTTTGTTCTGGGGTGAAATTAATTTGCCAAAATATCAATACCCTGAATCTGGTGTCCCAGCTGTTGCAAGCCAGGTTTCATAGTGTCCACCAAAACATATATTTTGTTCTGGGGTGAAATTAATTTGCCGAAATAGCAATATCTGGTGTCCCAGCTGTTGCAGGCCAGGTTTCATAGTGTCCGCCAAAACATAAATTTTGTTCTGGGGTGAAATTAATTTGCCAAAATAGCAATACCCTGAATCTGGTGTGCCAGCTGTTGCAGGCCAGGTTTCATAGTGTCCGCCAAAACATATATTTTGTTCTGGGGTGAAATTAATTTGCCAAAATAGCAATACCCTGAATCTGGTGTCCCAGCTGTTGCAGGCAAAGTTTCATAGTGTCCGCCAAAACATATATTTTGTTCTGGGGTGAAATTAATTTGCCAAAATAGCAATACCCTGAATCTGGTGTCCCAGCTGTTGCAGGCCAGGTTTCATAGTGTCCGCCAAAACTTATATGTTGTTCTGGGGTGAAATTAATTTGCCAAAATAGCAATACCCTGAATCTGGTGTCCCAGCTGTTGCAGGCCAGGTTTCATAGTGTCCGCCAAAACATATATGTTGTTCTGGGGTGAAATTAATTTGCCAAAATAGCAATACCCTGAATATGGTGTCCCAGCTGTTGCAGGCCAGGTTTCATAGTGTCTGCCAAAACATATATTTTGTTCTGGGGTGAAATTAATTTGCCAAAATAGCAATAACCTGAATCTGTTGTCCCAGCTGTTGCAGGCCAGGTTTCATAGTGTCCGCCAAAACATATATTTTGTTCTGGGGTGAAATTAATTTGCCAGAATAGCAATACCCTGAATCTGGTGTCCCAGTTGTTGCAGGCCAGGTTTCATAGTGTCCGCCAAAAGATATATTTTGTTCTGGGGTGAAATTAATCTGCCAAAATAGCAATACCCTGAATCTGGTGTCCCAGCTGTTGCAGGCCAGGTTTCATAGTGTCCGCCAAAACATATATTTTGTTCTGGGGTGAAATTAATTTGCCAAAATGGCAATACCCTGAATCTGGTGTCCCAGCTGTTGCAGGCAAAGTTTCATAGTGTCCGCCAAAACATATATTTTGTTCTGGGGTGAAATTAATTTGTCAAAATAGCAATACCCTGAATCTGGTGTCTCAGCTGTTGCAGGCCAGGTTTCATAGTGTCCGCCAAAACATATATTTTGTTCTGTGGTGAAATTAATTTGACAAAATAGCAATACCCTGAATCTGGTGTTCCAGCTGTTGTAGGCCAGGTTTCATAGTGTCCGCCAAAACATATATTTTGTTCTGGGGTGAAATTAATTTGCCAAAATAGCAATACCCTGAATCTGGTGTGCCAGCTGTTGCAGGCCAGGTTTCATAGTGTCCGCGAAAACATATATTTTGTTCTGGGGTGAAATTAATTTGCCAAAATAGCAATACCCTGAATCTGGTGTCCGAGCTGTTGCAGGCCAGGTTTCATAGTGTCCGCCAAAACATATATTTTGTTCTGGGGTGAAATTAATCTGCCAAAATAGCAATACCCTGAATCTGGTGTTCCAGCTGTTGCAGGCCAGGTTTCATAGTGTCGGCCAAAACATATATTTTGTTCTGGGGTGTAATTCACTTGCCAAAATAGCAATACCCTGAATCTGGTGTCCCAGCTGTTGCAGGCCAAGTGTAAATCTGTCCATAAAAGGATACCATTTATCCAGGGCCTAAATACTAGCCCTAAAAGAGATATTCCCCTAAATCAGTTGTTACTAATGTGCCAGGATTAGTGTAATACGCTACATAAACTAATAGGCAAATAGTGTTAGGTGCCTGTAAAAAAAGGCCTGAATTTGAAATCAATACATTGGGCCAAATATTTTTTTCCTTATTGTGGTGCTTGGTGAACGGTAACAATAAGGAAAACATCTAGTAAGGGACGCGGACGCGGTCGTGGTGGTGTTAGTGTACCCTCTGGTGCTGGGAGAGGACGTGGCCATTCTGCCACAGCCACACGTCCTAGTGAACCAACTACCTCAGGTTCCAGTACCCGCCAGAATTTACAGCGATATTTGTTGGGGCCCAATGACGTTCTAAGGATGGTAAGGCCTGAGCAGGTACAGGCGCTAGTCAATTGGGTGGCCGACAGTGGACCCATCACGTTCACAACATTATATCCCACCCAGTCTTCCGCAGAAAGCGCACAGGTGGCACCTGAAAACCAAGCCCATCAGTCTGTCACATCACCCCCATGCATATCTGGAAACTGTCAGAGCCTCAAGTTATGCAGCAGTCTCTTATGCTGTTTGAAGACTTATGCTGTTTGAAGACTTATGCTGTTTGAAGACCCAAGGGAATCCACCTAGCTCTTCCCCAGTGGTGGAAGACATAGAATGCACTGATGTTTCCTGATGATGAGGACATGGGAATACAACCTCATCGGAGTCCGCACGTCTCTGATGATGACGAAACACCGGTGCCAACTGCTGCATCTTTCTGCAGTGTGCAGACCGAACAGGAGATCAGGGAGGAAGACTGTGTGGAAGACGATGCAGGGGACGATGAGGTCCTAGACCCCACATGGAATGAAGGTCGTGACACTGACTTTCATAGTTCAGAGGAAGACAATATTTCAATGTGGATAACAGGTGCACCAGTTGCTGGTGCTTCTTTGGCACAATGGACACGAACTTGATTTGAAATTCACATCACCCTCTGCATACCCACTTTCAAAACAATCAGTATTAATCACACTTCTTCATATAGGTTTCACACAACAGGGCACCTATACAGATACATTGGGATTCTACTCCCATTTCTATACAATAATGCTTCTTTACAGGCACCAGCCCCCCCCCCTTTCATTTCCCCCTCCCCCCTGTTCCCCTCCTTCCAGCTTGTGGCAGGTACAGATTTCAGCCTGTATTCGCCAACAAGTTAACGGCACAGAGGATCGCGCATCCACTAGTGAAGACAGCAGGACAGAGCTCTGACACTAGGTCCCGCCCCCTCCATCCCTCCAGCGCTGCCGTGCGGTCCGGCTCTCTTTGGAAGGTCAGCGCTGCCACGGCAGCTTCACTACACAGATGATCAGCCAATCAACAAAGTGGTGATATCCATCAATCTCCCCTTTGCCCTCCCACGCACCACCCTTTTATTCCACAGCGCGCCTTTTTTCCTCAGCTCTCGTGCTGAGAGGAGACACGCCACCAGGAGATTTACAATTGTGAATACAGGTACCGCAACTTCTGTCATTTTTCATACAACTCTCTCCACTCGTTATTATATTTACATGCTCTAGTTCCTCTGGGCACCATATTACTCCATAGTATTATTTATGGGTCATATACAGTCCTTGTTTCTATATAACACATACTACCCAGCTCCAAGGGTTAATCCTGATTTATAACAAACCCTGTTTTCCCTACACCCCCCCCTTCCATCCCTGCACATCATGTACATATATAACAAACCCTGTTTTCCTTACACCCCCCTTCCATCCCTGCACATCATGTACATTATTACAAACATTTTTGAGAACAAAATTAACGTGCAGCAAATATGTCTTGGCATATCGCGCCAATTGATATACAATTCACCTGGCACAAACTAGATCCCCGCCGTAATCTGAGTCCATAACATAGAAAAGTTATTCCAATGTTTTCCTCTTATTTATCTATTCATTTATTTATTTATTTATTTATTCAATTTAGCAATAAAACAACTACAGCCAAAGAATCTGTCCGGCCAATACTGCACCTTCCCCTAAATATTTCCCAAATAGACCAAATATGTCTTCTAACGTACAATCTTCACAGCACTTAACGTTCTGCAGGGATGATAATTCAATTTTAATCATCCTACAGAAATACATCCCCTGTGGAATTTTTTTCAAAAAACATCTGTCCAGGAACCGTGATCCTCTCCAGGGCCCACAGGTATTTAACCAATTTTATATGTATGTACATATTACGGAGCCCGAGTTGGTATTTATGGTGCGATCAGCACCTTTCACAATGCGCCCGCCTAGAGACTGAATATTTTAAGGACTTATGTACTTTTATACCGCTTACCATTATATGTTGGGTTTTTATTAACTATTATTTATTTATTTATTATGCCTTTTATGCTCTAAAACGCGCAATCTTTAAGCATGCTATTTTGTATTTTGTCTCTTGTTTTATGAATTGAGCCCACTTCATGTCACCCAATCATCTTTTTAGACTTGAAAAAGGAGTGCTATACAACTCCGAAATGCGTTGTCTTACCTTGTATGAATAATAAAGCATCCAACCATAACCTATCAAGTTCGTGTCCATTGCGCCAAAGAAGTACCAGCAACTGGTGGACCCGTTATCCACATTGAAATATTGTGCTCTTTACGCCCCTCCTGAGGCTTGGCCGCCACACAACAGAGGAGCGATTGGTACCGGCAGCATCGACCACCCGTACACCAGAACTAAATAATGTTGTGCCTATCCTTGCACAACACAAAAAGGTGAGTTGAACTGATCGCCTTTACAGTACAGTGTTTCATCTAAATCAAACTATCAGACTATGAGCGCCTCTCCCCCTTTTTGCCATTATTGCAGTTCAGAGGAAGAGGCAGTGGTGAGACCGAGCCAACAGCGAAGCAAAAGAGGGAGCAGGGGGCAAAAGCAGACCAGCCGCCACCAAGAGAGTTCGCCTGCTACTGGCCACCGCCACCAGGGACCGAGCACCCCAAAGGCAGCTTCAAGGAGTTCCCTGGCATGGCACTTCTTTAAACAATGTGCTGACGAAAAGACCCGAGTGGTTTGCACGCTGTGCCATCAGATCCTGAAGCGAGGCATTAACGTTCTGAACCTTAGCACAACCTGCATGACCAGGCATCTACATGCAAAGCATGAACTGCAGTGGAGTAAACACCTTAAAAGCAAGGAACTCACTCTGGCTCCCCCTGCTCTCTCTTCTGCTGCTGCCTCGGCCTCTTCCTCCGCCTCGGGAGGAACGTTGGCACCTGCCGCCCACCAAACAGAGGAGGTGCCACCGACACCACCACCTACGTCACCAAGCATCTCCACCATGTCACATGGCAGCGTTCAGCTCTTCATCTCACAAACCTTGGAGAGAAAGCGTAAATTCCCACCTAGCCACCCTCGAGCCCTGGGCCTGAATGCCAGCATTTCTAAACTACTGGCCTTTGAAATGCTGTCATTCAGGCTGGTGGACACAGACAGCTTAAAACAGCTGATGTCCATGGCTATCCCACAGTATGTTGTTCCCAGCCGTCACTACTTCTCCAAGACAGCCGTGCCTTCCCTGCACAACCAAGTATCCGATAAAATCAAGTGTGCACTGCGCAACGCCATCTGTGGCAAGGTCCACCTAACCACAGATACGTGGACCAGTAAGCACGGCCAGGGATGCTATATCTCCCTAACTGCACACTGGGTAAATGTAGTGGCGGCTGGGCCGCAGGCAGAGAGTTTCTTGGCGCACGTCCTTCCGCCGCCAAGGATCGCAGGGCATCATTCTTTGCCTCCTGTAGCCTCCTCCTCCTACTCGGCTTCCTCCTCCTCTGCTTCCACCAGCTCATCCAGTCAGCCACACACCTTCACCACCAACTTCAGCACAGCCCGGAGTAAGCATCAGCAGGCCATTCTGAAACTCATATGTTTGGGGGAAAGGCCCCACACCGCGCAGGAGTTGTGGCGGGGTATTGAACAACAGACCGACGAGTGATTTCTGCCGGTGGGCCTCAAGCCCGGCCTGGTGGTGTGCGATAATGGGCGAAATCTCGTCGCAGCTCTGGGACTAGCCGTTTTAACGAACATCCCTTGCCTGGCGCATGTGCTGAATTTGGTGGTGCAGAAGTTCATTCACAACTACCCCGACATGTCAGAGCTGCTGCATAAAGTGAGGGCCGTCTGTGCGCGCTTCCGGCGTTCACATCCTGCCGCTGCTCGCCTGTCTGCGCTACAGCGGAACTTCGGCCTTCCATGCGAGACCTGTGTGCCCTGTTGCGCTGTTTCGAGTACTCCACCAACATGGCCAGTGGCGATGACACCGTTATCAGCGTTACAATACCACTTCTATGTCTCCTTGAGAAAATGCTTAGGGCGATGATGGAAGAGGAGGTGGCCCAGGAGGAGAAGGAGGAGGATGAGGGGTCATTTTTAGCACTTTCAGGCCAGTCTGTTAGAAGTGGCTCAGAGGGAGGTTTTTTGCAACAGCAGAGGCCAGGTACAAATATGGCCAGCCAGGGCACACTACTGGAGGATGAGGAGGATGAGGAGGAGGTGGAGGAGGATGAGGATGAAGCAGGTTCACAGCGGGGTGGCACCCGACACAGCTCAGGCCCATCACTGGTGCGTGGCTGGGGGGATACGGAGGACGATGACGATACGCCTCCCACAGAGGACAGCTTGTCCTTACCTCTAGGGAGCCTGGCACACATGAGCGACTACATGCTGCAGTACCTGCGCAACGACAGCAGAGTTGCCCACATTTTAACGTGTGCGGACTACTGGGTTGCCACCCTGCTGGATCCCCGGTACAAAGACAATGTGCCCACCTTACTTCCTGCACTGGAGCGTGATAGGAAGATGCGCGAGTACAAGCGCACGCTGGTAGACGCACTCCTGAGAGCATTCCCAAATGTCACAGGGGAACAGGTGGAAGCCCAAGGCGAAGGCAGAGGAGGAGCAAGAGGTCGCCAACACAGCTGTGTCACGGCCAGCTCCTCTGAGGGCAGGGTTAGCATGGCAGAAATGTGGAAAAGTTTTGTCTCCACGTCACAGCTAACTGCACCAATACCTGATACGGAACGTGTTAGCAGGAGGCAGCATTTCACTAACATGGTTGAACAGTACGTCTGCACACCCCTCCACGTACTGACTGATGGTTCGGCCCCATTCAACTTCTGGGTCTCCAAATTGTCCACGTGGGCAGAGTTAGCATTTTATGCCTTGGAGGTGCTGGCCTGCCCGGTGGCCAGCGTTTTGTCTGAACGTGTATTCAGCACGGCAGGGGGCGTCATTACTGACAAATGCAGCCGCCTGTCCACAGTCAACGTGGACAAGCTGACGTTCATAAAAATGAACCAGGCATGGATCCCACAGGACCTGTGCCTCCCTTGTGCAGAATAGACATTTATAACTGCCTCCCCCTCAACCATGTATTCTTGTACTCCAGGGCACTTCTTTATTGAATCCTCATTTTTTTAACTTTACCATGATCTTGCGGTGCAACCCAAAGTTGAATGAACCTCTCCTCTGTCTGGGTGGTGGGGCCGAAATAACTGAGAGTGGCCTTCTCCGGTGGTGGTTAATATGACGCATGATTCCTTGCTGTGGGACCTCTCTCCTCTGTCTGGGTGCTGGACCGAAATAACTGAGAGTGGCCTTCTCCAGTGGTGGGTGATATGACGCCTTATTCCTTGCTGTGGGACTTCTCTCCTTGGTCTGGGTGCTGGGCCGAAATAACTGAGAGTGGCCTTCTCCGGTGGTGGTTGATATGACGCATGATTCCTTGCTGTGGGACCTTTCTCCTCTGTCTGGGTGCTGGGCCGAAATAATTGAGAGTGGCCTTTTCCGGTGGTGGTTGATATGACGCATGATTCCTTGCTGTGGGACCTCTCTCCTCTGTCTGGGTGCTGGGCCGAAATAACTGAGAGTGGCCTTTTCCGGTGGTGGTTGATACGACGCATGATTCCTTGCTGTGGAACCTCTCTTCTCTGTCTGGGTGCTGGGCCGAAATAACTGAAAGTGGCCTTCTCCAGTGTTGAGTGATATGACGCATAATTCCTTGCAGTGGGACCTCTCTCCAATTAATATTGGTTAAATTTTATTTATTTTATTTTATTTTAATTAATTTCCCTATCCACATTTGTTTGCAGGGGATTTACCTACATTTTGCTGCCTTTGGCAGCCCTCTAGCCCGTTCCTGGACTATTTTACAGCCTTTTTAGTGCCTAAAAGTTCGGGTCCCCATTGACTTCAATGGGGTTTGGGTTCGGGATAAAGTTCGGATCCCGAACCCGAACATTTTCGGGAAGTTCGGCCGAACTTCTCGGACCCGAACATCCAGGTGTTCTCTCATCTCTAATACTGACATGAATTGCTGTGAATAAAGCACTTAGAAAGGTTATATATCAGTCCATGTAGCTCCAACAGTCTGCTTTTATGCGAGTTCCTGCTCACTTCTTCCCCCTCCCCTCTCTTTCGACTTGCATCGACGTGTAATATAATCCTCCTGTGGAGCAGCTCTCATCTTGGATGGTTTGAAGGGGTTATCCAAGCCCTATAATGTCCCCTAATGCTTGGGCCCCTCATACTGGTCCTACCAAAAAAGGAACCAAGATAAGAGACTGGCTTGGGCTCTCTGAAAGATTGAAAATACCCTGGGTAACAAAATAACAAAATTATGATTTGAATTATATTATTGTGCACTAATGTAGTTTACAGTTAGTTATTTATGCTAGATATAGATGGTAGACTCCCTTTCTCATGTTTCTCATGTGAAATATGATTTACCCCCCGCCCCCTTGCTAATTGCTTTTCACCTTGAAAAATGCCATAAAAGGGTTATACGAGCCATATGACCCTCATCTCTTCCGATGTCGGTGCGGCCTCCACTGCATCTCCCCGTCACACAGATCAAAACATCATGCGACTGGGTGGTAGCAGCCAATAGCAGGCTGCGACAGAATGAGCCTCTCTAGCATCGAGGGTGACGCTAGGGAGACTCATTTCCTTCACGGCCTGCTATTAGCTCAGCATCTCTCCCCCCTTCCCATTGCTGGATGTTTTCATCCAAGTGTCAGCCATGCTGGCATCAGAAGCGATGCAGGGAAGCGAGGTAAGTGTAATCTATGTTAGGGGCCTGGGGACTCTATGGGGCTTTATATGGCATGGATAACCCCTTTAAGGCATTTTACAAGGTGAAAAGCAATTAGCAAGGGGAGAAGGGGTGAATAATGTTTAACATGAGAAACATGAGAAATGGAGTCTACCCTCTATATCTAGCATAAATAACTAACTCTAAACTACATTAGTGCACTATAATATCATTCAAAACATACTTTTGTTATTTTTATCTCTGTTTCAGATCCCAAGACAAAGAAATTTGATGAAAATGCAAATGAGGCACCAAGTGCCCAGCTGGGTATTTTCAGTATTTCAAAGAGCCCAAGCCGGCCTCTTATCTTGGTTCCTTTTTCCTTTCCCTTGCCCTCCCAAGTCCATCCCCTCTGCCCACAATATGACTTTTACATCAAATCACACGCAGGTGCAGTAGAAATCTATTTGTGTCTGTGCACTACAGTATGTACAGTAGACATCAGCTTTACAGAATGTACTGCACCGCATTTCTGAGGTCTTCAGAATGTGAGCTTTAGAGACAGTGGGTCAGTGATGCTGCAAGCAGAAAGGATAGACTTGAAAGCTCAAAGGGGAGGAACTGGAACTGAGAGAAGAGTTGGGTTTGGGCTCTTTAAGAGATTGTAAAGGTGGGACTTCTTTCATTTGCATATCCATTAAAGTTCTTTTTCTATGGGTTACAAACAATGATAAAAGTACCAAAGGTATGTTTTGAATGATGTTGTAGTGCACAACAGTACTTTAGAATTATATATATATATATTAATGCTAAACATAGGTTGTAGGCTCCCTATGAACTAAAATTATGGTAAATATGCAAATGATGTTCATTCCCCTTTTTTTTATCCTTATCATGTAAATGTAATCGTGCTCTATTCATTATTAGATATACATCATTGAAATTAATATGCATTATTACTTGTTAGATAAAAATTCGTATAAACCAGGAAACTTGATTCAGATTCTAATGGACTTAACCTTCCAGACTGATTCATAAGAATACAAAGGAGAGCTTTCTATAAAAATAGCGACAGAAGAGAAAGCTTTTGTAATTTTACAATACACAAGTTAAATAGCCAGCCGGTAAACCTACAGATATTAAAAGAAAACGAGTGAAATGAGCCACCATTACCAAAATTACAGGTGATTTTTCATTCAATTTTTTTTCTGAAGAAAGATATCAGTTTGCATAACTATAGTCTTTTGACATGAGACCTGAATTTTTTTCTCTAAATCTTCTTACAGCAAAATAATAGACTTATGAAAGAACTGAAGATTAAAACAGATAATAAATATGTGTTGTAATTAACAACCTTCTCCAGTAATGCTTGATGTTCTGTAAATTGACCCAAAGCAATATGGTGTATGCTTATAGTTACCTTTGTATTGCAACCTTTTTTCTTTTTTTTCTCTTGATTTATACTTGATTTAGTCTGCTGCTGCTCTTTGCTGCTAATCCCCTACTGCCACCTACTGCTGGCGGCTGGGTTTTCAAACACGCTATATGTTAACGCCGTCAGATGTACATTTACCCATAGTTACAGTGGATATAAAAAGTCTACACACCCCTGTTAAAATGTCAAGTTTCTGTGCTGTAAAAAAATTAGACAAACATAAATAATTTCAGAACTTTTTCCACCTTTAATGTGACCTATAAACTTTACAACCCAATTGAAAAACAAACTGAAATCTTTTAGGTAGAGGGAAGAAAAAATATATAAATAAAATAATATGGTTGCATAAGTATGCAAACCCTTAAAGAGGACCTTTCACTGGTCCACAGTTTATTAGGCAAATGTATATACATGCAAAACGGCACCCAGGGATGACCCTGCACTTACTTGTATCTCTGGGTGCGGCTCGGTTTGTCCGCTGTAGCCCCCGGTACTGGCGCTCGTGCTTCTGATAATTTTGCCTGGGGCGGAGACATCTTCTTTTGCCCTGGGCGTCTCCTTTTACCAAGGCTGGAGCACTGGCCAATCGCAGCGCTCAGCTCTGCTCATATCCTGTGCATGAGGCCTTAGAGAAATGTATAAAAATCACTGATAGTTAATTCTTTTAAATTCCACTGATGTCCTATAGGGGGAGCAGTGGAGGCATAGTTCTCTGTAGTATTCCGAGTCCGTATTCTCTATAAATGAATGAATGATTTTGTGAAAGTTAATAGAATACCGTGCAGTGTCCCCTTATGTAAAACAGCTGGCCATATTGGAGGAGGTAGACTTGGCTTTAGAAATATTTATCCTGTGGTGATAGTAATATCTCCATATAATGTATGGAGAGACCGCCAGTATTATTCCTCCTTTAGCGAATGGTGGCCCATAATTAATACTTGCAAGGTATATGTTGCTCAGGTGGTAATGTTTGTACTTGCGCTGTACCGATTTACACGGGCAGTACCTTTTTATATATTGTTCAAGTGGAAGGTATCCTCTGAATTTAAAAGAGATAGAGTTCAAAATAGGAGCGCTTATTGTACTGCTTGAAGAAGATAGATAACAAAGTGTGATTTGTGTTACCATTTCCGATGACTGCGGAGATGAGATCGGTACCTGGCCGAGCTCAACCTGCCCGTAGCATGGCGTCCCACGTGAGCAGAAGCTATGTTGGTAAATCCTTTGTGTTAACCAGCTGGTTGTTTAGGTAAAGTATCTGATATCGGCTCTGCACCCGGCGGCCCCTGAATAAAGTCCAGGACATCGCACATAAGCTTGGATACTTTAACTGAACGTCATTTGCATATTTACCATAATTTCAGTTTATAGGGAGCCTATAACCTATATTTAGCATTAGTGTATGTATGTATGTAGATATATATATATATTAAAAACATTTATATATGCATTGGTTTTAATATTTCCAGCCCTTGGTATATTGAGTGCCTCCCAAATTCATTTATTGCCATTATTCATTGTCTCCTCGCGACAATAGTGTGAGTCGCTGGGTAGTGCAACTAACCAGTAATTCCTCAGTTTGGTGTAGCCACTGATCTAGTACACTCCTTTTTGGGTATGAGTCTATCAGCATGGCACATTTTGACTTGGCAAAATTTGCCCACTCTTCTTTGCAAAAACCCTCTAAATCTATCAGATTGTGAAGGCATCTCCTGTGCACAGCCCTATTCAGATCACCTCGCAGATTTTCAATCGGATTCAGGTCTGGGCTCTGGCTGGGCCATTCCAAAACTTTAATCTTCTTCTGGTGAAGCCATTCATTTGTTGATTTGGATGCATGCTTTGGGTCGTTGTCATGATGAAAGATGAAGTTCCTCTTCATGTTCAGCTTTCTAGCAGAAGCCTGAAGGTTTTGTGCCAATATTGACTGGTATTTGGAACTGTTCATAGTTCCCTCTATCTTAACTAAGGCCCCAGTTCAAGCTGAAGAAAAACAGTCCCAAAGCATGATTCTGCTACCACCATGCTTCACCGTGGGTATGGTGTTGTTTTGGTGATATGCAGTGTTGTTTTTGCGCCAAGCATATATTTTGAAATTATGGCCAAAAAGTTCAACCTTGGTATCAGCAGACCATAACACCTTTTCCCACATGCTTTGGGAGACTTCAGATGTGTTTTTGAAAAATGTAGCCTGGCTTGGATGATTTTCTTCCTAAGAAAAAACTTTCGCCTTGCCACTCTACCCCATAGCCCAGACATATGAAGAATACGGGAAATTGTTGTCACATGTACCGCACAGCCAGAACTTGCCAGATATTCCTGCAGCTCCTTTAAGATGCTGTAGGCCTCTTGGTAGCCTCCCAGACCAGTTTCTTCTCCTCTTTTCATCAATTTTGAAGGGACATCTAGTTCTTGGCAATGTCACTGTTGTGCCATATTTTCTCCACTTGATGATGACTGTCTTCACTGTGTTCCATGGTATATCTAATGCCTTGGAAATTCTTTTGTACCCTTCTCCCGACTGATACATTTTAACAATGAGATCCCTCTGATGCTTTGGAAGCTCTCTGTGGACCATGGCTTTTGTGGACTTTATCTGGGGTTAATCAGAGGCACTTTAAATGATGGCAGGTGTATGCTGACTCCTATTTAACATGATTTTGAATGTGATTGCTTAATTCTGAACACAGCTACAGTCCCAGTTATAAGAGGTTGTGCACACTTATGCAACCACATTATTTTAGTTTGTTTTGTTTTCTTCCCTCCACCTAAAATATTTCAGTTTGTTTTCAATTGAGTGGTACAGTTTATAGGTCACATTAAAGGTGGAAAAAGTTCTGAAATTATTTATCTTTGTCTCTTTTTTTCAGCACAGAAACTGGCATTTTAACAGTGGTTTGTAGACTTTTTATATCCACTGTATATATGACAGTGTAACTCAGACATCATTTACTATTGCCATGATTGTGTTCCCGAGCTTAAAGAGGGGGTAGGGAAAAAAAAATAAAAAAAAATAGATGAAAAGAGATAAGTTTTCCTGAAAATCATGTGTCATGGGAGGCTACAGGAGGTTAACTTTCAGGGCAATTGGAGCAACTTCGGTTTGGCCTGAACTTATTTGTGTCCAAACCAAACTCTTTAAAAAATGAATGAATCTCAAGTGGTTTGCTCATCTCTAAGGGGAAAGTTTATCACAGCTCTGATATAGACATCAGATGTCAGGTAGTCACTAGTGTAACTTAATTATAATATAATCACAGAGTACCTTCACCAGGTACAGTTCTGATACATTATCGTTAACATTACCAATGACATTACCGTTCGACCGTAGTCATAATAGGTCTCTTTTCGGGTGGCAGTATCTATCCTGGCAGGTTCTTGACAGGGGATTGCCCCTATCAGGGCCGCTATTCCGTTTTTGCTAGGCAGAGCTTGTAGTTTGATAGGGTAAGTGTTAGGGTTAAACATTTTTCCTCTCCTTGCACCACCCAACTTTATTGCCAATTGCTTTTTATGGGCACAATCTGGGTGAGTTTTATGATCATCAGTAAAGGTTACGTTTTACACGGATGAAGGTACTCTGTGATCATATAATCTCTAAGTGGAACATAACTGAAGAATGGAGGGAGGGAGTAGGAACATAGAGTAAACTAAACCATGCTCGGGGAAGCAGAGCTAGGTAGATTACTAAATCTTTTTTTTTGTTTGGTGACAGGTCCCCTTTAATGTACAGTGTAGGTTAAAATGTTCAGGTAAGGCTACCTTCACACCAACGTTTTTGCTGGATCCAGCAAGGCTCAGCAGTGAGAATTCCAGCTTTTGGCATGACTGCATTGTGAGAGATATGCTGTTAAGCCACGCTATGCTTTTTTCCCCCCACAGCAGGCGTGTGCTGAAGGAGACTAACAGTGGGCTGATTGCTCAGCTCATCTAGTCCTGACCTATCAGGTCTTGATTCTGGGACTCGGTGTCTATTTAAACCCCTTCCTGGCCTTATACCAGTGCCAGTGATAGTCATTGACCCCCTAGATGTTCTCCTGGTTCCAGCTCTTTGTGTGTTTGGATTGCTTCTATTATTGACCTCGGTTTGCCTTTGACCACACTCTGTCTCGTGTTTCAGTACTGTGTTTCTCATCTAGTTCTAACTTCAGCTTGGCTATTTGACTACTCCCTGTCTTGCAATTTGGTACTGTATTATCCACTCAGTTCTGACCAATTTCCATATGACTCCATCTCTGTGTTCTTCTGTCTCTGTGTGTGTCTGTCTTGCACTTTAGCAGAGTAGGAAAAGTCAAACAGTGGCGGACTTGCCACCTAGAGCTTGCACTGCAAGTAGGCAGTGAAAGAGGGCGAGTGTTTCAGATAGGGCTCACTGTTTGTGTATTCCTACCTACTGTGGTTACACTAACCAGATATATTTAAGTAGCTCACAGAGAGATATGTTTTAGCTAGTGACCAGACAAGAGACCGTGTAGTGTTTCACTGTGTAACTCATTGAGGCTGCCAGTCATTTTCAGTAAGTCCTACAGCAGTATTTAAAGCTATATCACTAATTTTTTATTATGGTGCATTCAGACCATTGTATATATTTTTAAGTCCATGTGATTTCTTTGTTGCATCCATTTTTTTTTTAGGATCCATTGTAACAATGTCTATCATTGTCCACAAAACAGACAAGAATAGGGCATGTTCTACTTTTTTGCAGAACTATGGAATGGACATATGGATGCGGACAGGACATGGTCCACATTTTTTTATGGCCCCATTGAAATTAATGGTTCTGCATCAAATCTGCAAAAAATGTGGATTGGATGCAGACCAAAAATACAGCCGTGTATCACCCCAGTGGACATCACACATTTCACAATTATAGATGCAAGTCTTTTATAGTATTAATCCTGGTGCTGATGGTATACTTCCTGACATAATTTTCTGCATCACAGTTGCTGTGTATTGTACTGGACTCTATCAAACTGACCATTTAAAAAAAAAAAGAAAAGAACTATTAAAAAATTTAGTTGATCACAGAGTACTGTAATAAATATATTTTTCTGTGTTACAGTTGTAGTATTTTATACTAGACTGTGGGCTCTGTCCAACTGACCATTAACAATTGTTACATAGTTACATAGTTAATAGGGTTGAAAAAAAACATCAAGTTCTACCAAGAATTAGGTGGGTATGTGAATCCCAGAAGGAAGTGAGAGTTTCTACACATTTTCATAAGCATTAATGTTGTTTACTTTTAAAAATTAATCTAAACCCTTTTCAAAACTGCCCATTGTTCCTTCTGTGACCACGTCCTGAAAGTCTATTCCACAAATTCTCAGTTCTTACAGTAAAGAAGTTTAGACGCTTCTGGAGACTGAACTTTTTTCTCCAGTCAGAGGCAGTGCCCCCTTGTCTTTTGAGGGCATTTTAAATTTCTCTGTATTTTTTGTATGGCCCATTTATATATTTGTATAGGTTAATCATGTCGTCTCTTTTCAAGACTAAATAATTATTTTAATCTTTCTGCATAACTAAGGGCTCTTTCACATTTGCGTTGTGAGGATCCGGCGTGCACTTCTGTTGCCGGAAATGCCAGGCGGATCCGTCACAACGCAAGACAACTGAAAGCAGATTTGACTTCAATATGTTTTTAGGTAACCATGGCAGCCAGAACGCTACTGAAGTCCTGGCTGCCATGTTAAGTACTCCGCAGCAGTGTACTTAACTGCGCTGCGGCTACCGGGCGCTTCTTCATGACGTCACAGGTCCCCGCGGCGCATAGAGCAATGCCCCGCCCGGACATGTGACGTCATATAGGAGCGCCCGGAGGCAGCAGCGCAGTTAAGTACACTGCTGTGGAGTACTTATCATGGCAACCAGGAATTCAGTAGCGTCCTGGCTGCCATGGTAACCGATCGGAGCCCCAGCTTACACTGGGGCCCCGATCGGAACTGCTGCTGCGCATGCGCAGAGCTAAACGTCGGATCCAGCGATGCGCCAAAACGGCATTTAGCTTAATTCCAGATCCAGATTAATACACTTCAATGGGCATTAATTATCGGAATCGGAATTAATTCCGGCGTTACGGCATGTCTTCCAAATTTTTGGACAGAGACAAATCCGCAGCATGCTGCGGTTTTGTCAAGGTCCAAAAACCGTTCACATACTGAACGGAAGACATCCTGATGCATCCTGAACGGACTTCTCTCCATTCAGAATGCATTAGGATGGAACTCTACGACGGAAAGCAAAAACGGTTACTTTGAGACTAGCGTTTTTTGCAGATCCGTCATGGATCTGCAAAAACGCTTCCGTTACAATAATACAACCACATACATCCGTCATCCGGTTGTATTATGTCTTATATAGCCATAATGGATCCATCATGAACACTAGTGTTTAGTGAGCATGCTCGGCCGAACATCAGTTCGGCTCGTGCATCGCTATGCTCGGCACATCGCGACGCTCAAGTCAGTCTATTTAAATCTAATTTAGCCTCCATTTTTATGCAGAAGATCGCTGTACAGTGATGGAATCCCAAAGTGTGAGTCCGCGGCTTAGGGGTCCCTGCTCTGACTCCATATATAGCTATGTCCATATATGTAGAGATGTCCGAACTATTCGCCCGTGAACAGTTCCCGGCGAACATCGCATGTTCGAGTTCGCCGTGGCGGGGGAACATATACGATGTTTGGTCCGCTCCCTATACGTCATCATTGAGCAAACTTTGACCCTGTACCTCACAGTCATTAGACAAATTCCAGCCAATCAGCATACCCTCCCACCTCCTATCAAAAAGCAAGGACAGCATCCATCTTAGATTCATTCTGAAGCTGCAGTGTTTGGCCCATTCACACGTCCGCAATTCTGTTCCACATTTTGCGGAACGGAATTGTGGACCTATTTATTCCTATGGGGACACTCTATGTCCTGCCAGAGTCTGCAATTGCGGATCCGCACTTCCGGGTCCGCAATCGCGTTCCCGAAAAAAATAGAACATGTACTATTCTTGTCTGCAATTGCGGACAAGAAAAGGCATTTTCTATCTAGTGCCGGCGATGTGCGGTCCGCAAATTGCGGAACGCACATCGCCGATGTCTGTGTTTTACGGATCCGCAAGACCCATGGATCCGCAAAACACTTGCGGATGTGTGAATGGGGCCTTAGTTAGAGCAGGGAGAGTGCTGCTGCTGCTGCTGCTGAATTAATAGGGAAAGCGTTAGCTTGGCCAGTGTTCTGTGTCCATTCTAGTCCTCAAAGACTCATCTGCTGTAAGGACAGCGTCCTGACAGCACCCCAAAAAGCCCTTTTGAGGGCTGCTACATCAGTCTGCTTTAAAAAAAAAAATCTATATATATATATTGCAGTTGCCTGCCCGTGTGTGAGACTGTACTGTGTGCACACCACTCATATAAAGGTGGCACAGTACCTTGCAGATAAAAAAGTCATTTAATTTTTACCCTTTAATATAATTGCAGTTGCCTGCCAGTGTGTGTCAAGCCAACAGACTGTACTGTGCCCACTGCCCACCACTCATATAGGGTGGCACAGTACCTTGCAGATAAAAAAGTAATTTAATTTTTACCCTTTAATACAATTGCAAATGCCTGCCAGTGTATGTCAGGCCACAGACTGTACTGTGCTCACTGCCCACCACTCAGATAGGGTGTCACAGTACATTGCACGGCACACGCGTAGTGACCTAAAATTCTAACGAAGCGGACCAAGCATGGGTCTCCCGATTCCAAAAATCTATTCACTACACCGGCCCTTGCCCTGATAAGGGACAAAACAGAGATTAAACTGATAGGAATAGTACTTAGTTAACACTAGTTGCGTTGGTGGCAAATTCCATTGCAAGTGGGCAAAATTTGAAGAAAGCGGACAGAGCAAGCTTTTTTTCTCTCTCTCCCCATGCAAGGATTCAATTCAATACACGTCCCCTGATAGGGGACTTAACAAAGATTAAAATGGTAAGAATAGTAGTTCACACTATTTGTATTGGTGGCACATTATATTGCGCGGCGCACGAGCAGTGCCCCAAATTGGAAGTAAGAGGACCGACCAATCATCTTTTTCCATATCCCAGTTCCTAAAATCTATTCAATACACGTCCCCTTATAGGGGACGTAACAGAGATTAAACTGATAGGAATAGTACTACTTAACACACCACTCATATAGGGTGGCACAGTACATTCCACGGCGCACGCGCAGTGCCCCAAATTGGAAGGAAGAGGACCGACCAACCATCTTTTTCTATCTCCCGTTCCTAAAATCTATTCCATACACCGGCCCCTGATAAGGGACAAAACAGAGATTAAACTGGTAAGAACAGATTTTTTTAACTTAAAAAAAAGAGGAAAGCCTCTGTGGAGCTGGGTATTTTTTGGCCGCGTTACTGAACGTTCATGCACAATGGCCGTAGGCTCATGCGTCCTTTTGCGGAGGTGACAAACTTGGTCAGTCAAACCCAAGGCAACATCATCGACCTCATCCCATATGCGTTTTTTCTGGAGCGTGCCCTGCGAAGAGTGCTAGATCAGGCCGTAGATTAGCATGAAGAGGAAGAGTTGTGGTCACCATCACCACCAGAAGCAGCCTTGTCGTCGTCGATTGCTGGACCTGCGGCAACGCAGAGAGAGGAGTCTGAAGAAGAGGAGTTAGAGGAGGAAGGTGGCTTTGAGGAGGTGGAAGACCAACCACAACAGGCGTCCCAGGGGGCTTGTTGTCACCTTTCGGGGACCCTTGGTGTTGTAAGTGGCTGGGTGGAGGAAGAGACCTTCAATGACGTCCGTGAGGACAAGGAACGGGACATGGCTAGCTTGGTATCCAACCTTGTGCAAATGGGGAGTTTGCGGTTGTGCAAATGGGCTGTTTGCGGTTGTTTGCGTTGTGTTAAACGGGGAGTTTAGTCTGTCAGAGTTTGGTCTGTTACTGTGAAGCGGGCGTAACCCTTACACTACCTGATCGATACAACATCATACCTGATCGTATACACACACTGGATGTTTTAAAGCACGTTGTTCCAAACAATTTGGGAATGTTAAGTGATTTATGCCCTTTATGGATTAAAACCCGACTCTGTGTCAACTACGTAATTTTTTTGATTACTATTGTGGCCAGAAAGAGTCCCTGCGTGTTTTCAAATTCGCCTGCCTATTGTAGTCTATGGCGGTTTGCCCGATCGCGAACATTTGCGGAAGTTCGCCATTCGCGAACGGAAAGTTTTATGTTCGCGACATCTCTAGTCAAAGGGAGAACCCGAGCATTATATATATGGAGTCAGTGCTTGGGGACACCCCAGCGTATTTAAATCAAATTTAGCCTCTATTTCTATGTAGAAGATCATTGTACAGTGAGGGAATCCCTCAGTGTGAGTCTGCGGCTTAGGAGTCTCTGCTCTGACTCCATATATAGCTATGTCCATATATGGAGTCAGTGCTTGGGGACACCCCAGTGTATTTAAATCTAATTTAGCCTGTATTTCAGAAAAGTTTCTGCTGGCATTCAAACTTATGACCTTCTGCATTAGAGGCAAGGCACTTTACCACTCAGCTATAATAGCTGCATCGCTAGTTGCTTTAAAAAAATAAATAAAAAAATAGACTTCTACTGTAGAGGAGTACTTAGTACTAGTAAGTATTCCTATACAGTAGAAGTCTCATATTTCATTTTTTTAGTGACTATCTATAGAGCTATATAGTGTATTGTTTAAAGTTCTGGGCTGTGATGCAGAAGCTGTGAGTTCAAAACTTTTTTTAGAAATAGAGGCTAAACTTAATATATATATATATACAGTCATGTGAAAAAATTAGGACACCCTTTGAAAGCATGTGGTTTTTTGTAACATTTTTAATAAATGGTTATTTCATCTCCGTTTCAACAATACAGAGAGATTAAAGTAATCCAACTAAACAAAGAAAACTGAAGAAAAGTCTTTTCAAGATCTTCTGTAAATGTCATTCTACAAAAATGCCTATTCTAACTGAGGAAAAAGATAGGACACCCTTGCCCCTAATAGCGAGTGTTACCTCCTTTGGCTGAAATAACTGCAGTGAGACGGTTCTTGTAGCCATCTACCAGTCTTCGACATCGGTCTGAGGAAATTTTACCCCACTCCTCAATGCAGAACTTTTTCAGCTGTGAGATGTTTGAGGGGTTTCTTGCACGTACAGCCCTTTTCAAGTCACCCCACAGCATCTCAATGGGATTCAAATCTGGACTTTGACTTGGCCATTCCAGGACTCTCCATTTCTTCTTTTTCAGCCAATCTTTGGTTGATTTACTAGTATGTTTTGGGTCATTGTCATGTTGCATGGTCCAGTTCCGCTTCAGCTTTAATTTTCTAACTGATGGTCTCACATGTTCTTCAAGCACCTTCTGATACACAGTAGAATTCATCGTGGATTCTATGATGGTGAGCTGACCAGGTCCTGCTGCAGCAAAGCAGCCCCAAACCATGACACTTCCACCTCCATGCTTCACAGTTGGTATGAGGTTCTTTTCTTGGAATGCTGTGTTTGGTTTACGCCAAACATGTCCTCTGCTGTTGTGTCCAAATAATTCAATTTTGGACTCATCTGTCCAAAGAACATTATTCCAGAAGTCCTGGTCTTTGTCAACTTTATCTCTGGCAAATGTCAGTCTGGCCTCGATGTTTCTCTTGGAAAGCAAAGGTTTCCTCCTTGCACACCTCCCATGCAAGTTAAACTTGTACAGTCTCTTTCTGATTGTAGAGGCATGTACTTCTACATCAACAGTAGCCAGAGCCTGCTGTAGTTCTCGAGATGACACTTTAGGGTTTTTGGAGACCTCTTTTAGCATCTTGCGGTCTGCTCTTGGGGTGAACTTGCTGGGGCGACCAGTCCTGGGCATGTTGGCAGTTGTTTTGAAAGCCCTCCACTTGTAGACTATCTTCCGGACAGTGGAATGGCTGATTTCAAAATCTTTTGAGATCTTTTTAAATCCCTTCCCAGACTCATAGGCTGCTACAATCTTTTTCTGAAGTCCTCTGACAGCTCTTTTGCTCTCACCATGGTGCTCACTCTCACTTCAACAGTCAGGAGCACACCAAACTAAATGTCTGAGGTTTAAATAGGGCAAGCCTCATTCAACATGCAGAGTAACGATCTACTAATTATGTGCACCTGGTGTGATATACCTGTGTGAGATCTGAGCCAATTTAAGAGGGAATACATGTGAGGGTGTCCTATCTTTTTCCTCAGTTAGAATAGGCATTTTTGTAGAATGACATTTACAGAAGATCTTGAAAAGACTTTTCTTCAGTTTTCTTTGTTTAGTTGGATTACTTTAATCTCTCTGTATTGTTGAAACGGAGATGAAATAACCATTTATTAAAAATGTTACAAAAAACCACATGCTTTCAAAGGGTGTCCTAATTTTTTCACATGACTGTATATATATATATATATACACACAATTTTTTTATTAGTAATTACACATTTATTTTGTGCCATACATTTTTTACAATTACTAACAAAATATAAAATATAAATATATAAATCTAATGTAACCTCTATTTCTGAAAAAGCTTGTGATGGAATTTGAACTCACAGCTTCTGCATCACAGCCCAGAACTTTAACCACTACACTATATAGCTGCATAGCCAGTAACTTAAAAAAAAAAAAAAAAATGAGACTTCTACTATATAGGAATACTTACGAGTATTCGGTAGAGCAACCGAGTATCGCAAAGTGTTCTACTCGAGCACACGAGCCCTTTGGTGCTTGATGAACACCATTGAAATTTAATGGGGGACGGATCTGTTTTCTATTGTGTCAGAGAAAACGGATCCGTCCCCATTGACTTAGGCCTCTTGCACACGAACGTTGTTTTTGGGAGTGTACGGGACATTTTTTTATGTTCTGTATACAGACCCATTCATTTCAATCGGTCCGCAAAAAATAATGGAAGTGTTTCCGTGTGCATTCCATTTCCGTATTTCTGTTTTTCCGTTCTGTTAAGATAGAACTTGTCCTGTTCTTGTCCACATCACGGACAAGTTAAGTACTGTTCTATTAGGGGCCAGATATTCTGTTCTGCACAAAACGGAATGCACACGAATGTCATCCGTTTTTTTGCTGATCCATTTTTTTCAGACCGCAAAACCATATGTTCGTGTGAAATAAGCCTTATATTGTGTGTCTGGATGGATCCATCTTGCTCTGCACCACATTGCAGACTGGTTAAAGCGTGAAATGGTGCATTCTATTTCATTCAGTTTTGCCCTTATTGAAAATGAATGGGGACAAAACTAAAATGTTTTCATTTGCTATTGAGATCCTATGACGGATCTCAATAGCTGAATTGAAAATGCTAGTGTGAAAGTACCTAAGACCCTCCATGCCCCTTATCAGTTTAGTCGCTCTCTTTAGTACTTTTTCCAGCTGCAGTGTGTCCTTTCTATGGACTGGTGCCCAGAACACTTTGCACCAACACTTTGTAAAGTGGTAGTATTGCATTCCTGCCCCCGAGTCCATGTCTCGTCTAATGAATGACAATATCCTTGTGGCCTTGTCAGCTGATTGACATTGTATACCGTTATTCAATCTATGATCTACAAGGACACCCAAATCCTTCTCTACAAATGACTCCCCCAGTGTTACATCCCCCATTGAACCTCAATTGCCCAGTTGATGCCCAATCACTCAGAGTGTTAAAGTCAGCTTGTAGTTTATGGACATCTTCCATAGACTGTACAGTACTACATAGCTTAGTGTCATCTGCAAAAATAGAAATGGTGCTATTAATCCTGTCCTCAATATCATTAATAAATAAAAAATAATAGAGGACCCAGCACTGAACCTTGGGGTAAACCACTTATAACCTGTTTCTACTCCCTAAGAATGGTTTGAACCATTTATTACCGTATTTTTCGCTCTATAAAACGCATCGGCCCATAAGACGTCCCTAGGTTTTAGAGGAGGACAATAAGAAAAAAATATTTTTCATTACACCTCAGGTCAGACCACCAGTCAGACCCCCAATGTTAAACAGTCCTAAGCTGACAGCCCCAATCAGACCCCCAATGTTAATAAGACCCCAATCAGACCTCAGATAAGAACCCCATGCCTTTCATTAGCCTCCATGCCTCTCATCAGCCCCCATGCCTCTCATCAGCCCCCATATCAGTCCTTTTGCTTCTTATTAGCCCCCATTATCAGCCTTATGCCTCTTATGAGCCCCCATTAATTATAAAAAAAAAAATTCACTGGCTATCATCAGTTTACCCAAGACATATGTGTTCCTGAAACTTTGATATTACCAATGAGTTTGTGTGTAGTATTATGAGACTTCATAGTGCCATATACAACTTTTCATGGTAATCCCAACACTTTTAATTCAGGTTGAATGTATTGGACTACAATTAAATATGACAACAGATTCATGTGAATCAGAGCAAAAACAAGTTTGAAGAAATTTAATAATCTTTAGTTTACACTAATTTATAGTAAAAAAAAAGATCTAATTATGGAACACCCCATACTTTGTGACTTAACATCTCTCAAAAGTGTCGAGAAAAGTGGGTTTTAGTGAGATTATTTGGGGTCTCCCACAGACTGACAGATTTAATATTATTTGGATCAGAAATTGGTGCAAATTACAAAGTAAATTTTTGCTCATAGCATGGACTGTTAACTATATGATAAATGCAGTATATTACCACTTAATAGATTTGTAGCTTGTTACTCCAGCACAATAAGAAATGCCACTCTTAATACATTCCTTTATCTAACACCTTAATAATATAACCTTACCATTTATTAACCCAACTTTTATATTCATTCATGATTGCAGATTTCAGTTAGAATTATATTTTTTCCTATACATAGGGCACATTTTAAATAAAAATGATTACACACATCTAAAACCTCTGCTACATAAGGATCACACAAATATATACAGCTATGTAAAGTGAAAATGAAGACAATTTAAGAAGACAAAATGTTTTCAAGTGGGATTTATGAACCAGCTGTTTTGTGGATAGCAATAGTACAATACCCTGAAATATTCTTAACTTTTTATCCATTTGCCAACAAGTGCACATTACTCAAATCTTCACATCTGGGCAGGGTTTCCTTCTATTGGCAGAAGTGTTTTGTTCCCATGAATAATTGGCATCAAATTGACTTTTTGCTATTTTGTAAATCAGTGAATCACCAGAACATTCTATCTAACCTTCCACTTCGTATTCCTTTACAATTACCTCAGATTTTTAAATCTGCAAGCATATGGTAAAAAACAAACAAAATGTGTCTCTCAGAATATATCTACAATACAATTAATAGCAGAATTGGTTTATTTATTTTTGAGTGCTTTAATCTTTAAAAAAAAAAAAACAATTATAAATAATTCGAACTAGATTGCACATATGTAGTATGCAAATTAATTTTTCTATAATTCTCAGGAATAACCATGACAAAACTGCTTTGCCAGGAGTCATACCCCAGCCAATCTGATATTGATGACTAGGGATGAGCAAATCGACTTCGGATGAAACACCCGAAGTCGATTCGCATAAAACTTTATTCTAATACTGTACAGAGCAGGAGCTCTGTACAGTATTAGAATGTATTGGCTTCGATGAGCCGAAGGTATTGCTTCACGATGTCTCACGAGACTTCTCACTTTAACTTCATAAATTAATTTGTATTTAATTTGTATTCCTTCCCTGTTCAACACAAATCTGTATGATCAGTGCAGGCAGGAAAGGATACATAAGTATTGTTCTGCTTAAGGGATAAACACAGCCTTCCCCATGCTGAACAACCCCAAACAGGAGGAAAGAAGAAAAAAGAGTCTGACTTGCAGAAGCTGAACAACCTTTGATGATGTCACTCCTGGGAAAAAATAGACAAGGAAGACTATAAAGTGGTTCATTTTTTATTGAAATTTCCATGACCGGGGGGGAAGGGGGGGGGGGTTAGCTGTATGCTCTGCTGCATCAACAGGTCATCCATCCACCATCAGCCACTATACTCATTTCCTACTATGACTGCTCCTTCCACTTTGCCCTGGCCATGTTGTCGTTTCTGACCACCGTCAAGGCAGCACAGTGGCTCAGTGGTTAGCACTGGTGCCTTGCAGTGCTTGGGTCCTAGGTTTGAATGATACCAAGGAACATCTGCATGGAGTTTTTATGTTCTCTCTAGGTACTTCAGTTTCTTCCCATACTCCAAAGACCTACTGATAGGGAACATAGATTGTGAGCTCAATTGGGGACAGTGTGATGATGATGTCTGAAAACGTTGCAAAATATGTCAGATCCAGAAAAAGCAAATCTTGTTTCATAGCCAAAGGAAAGGGTGATCCAGTACTTGGAAATAAAATCATATTTATATTTATTTTTGCACCACAAGGCAACAATCCCTCTGGAGATTTTATACACATTTCGGACCTGACTCAGTCCTTACTCATGTCATAAAAATATTCACGAACACCCCCTTATTTAAAATACGCACCCCATCCGAGTGTGAACATCAGAGTTAACCCCTAATATGACATACAAAATAAGGAGACAAATAAAGAAGAAAAAAACTAAATAATACTAAAATTTTTGATCAATAAAATACCTAACATCCTGATGTCTATTTAATCCATGAGGACATCTTGTTTCTAACAAAAAATGTAATATGTTTCACGATTCAAAAGTTTCTTAATATGGTCACCTCCCCTTTGGAGTCAAATGCTCTTTCTTTTCTTTTCAAAATTCTTTTTATTATTTTGTAATATATAGAATACAACAATAATCAGTATTGTAGTATACTGTACATGAGTAACAAAAATACCAGAGGGTAAAGTATCAAGATCGTCACAAGGAGTAAATACTGAGATGTTGTGCGATTCAAAGCCAGCGGATCTAAGACGTAACTTAACATCAATTAGACTTTCCTCTGGGTAACAAAGCAATATATAAGGAAATCAGGTATACAGTAAATGGAGATATTAACATATTGTATAAGACATCATACATTGGGTGGGGGGGTCCAGATGGAGAAGGAAAGGAGGGGAGGGGGGGGGGTCAAATGCTCTTTCTAACCTTGGAAAGAAAAAATTATTGTCAAACAGGCTAAAGGAAATGAAGGAGACATGATACTTACTTGGGTAACAAGGTATAAAGAGATGATAGTATAAGCAAGATCTGGTATGAAGCTGCTTGCCATGCTAATTGACATATGTAGGTGCATATTAGCCTTACATACTGTTTGACAATCATGATTGAAATATATCATTCACTAGACATTAGGGCCATTACAATAACGGGCGCTAGAACATTAGTGCTGTTATTAGGGGTGTGGGGTCTGTGGCCGACGCACTGCTTCAAGATAGCTTGGAGTCCGGAAGAGTCGCAAAGTTCATCAAGATTGAAACCATAACTACGAGCCCCCGGTCTCTTCGTCAGGGAAAAACCTCACGAGTTCCCAGCTATCATGGATGGAAAGGGGGACATCCTGTGGTGCACGGAGATGGAGAGGGTCTTCGGATACCCTCCACACTATACGGACGTCTCAGAAATGAACCACTGCTCCAAACAGCTGCTCCTGGGAAGGTCATGGAGCGTCCCGGTCATCCGGCATCTATTTGCCCCACTGAAAGATTATTTTGAAAGCGTTTAGAAGCCACACAGGGCCCCACACTGCAGATTTATCATAGACACATCATGGAGATTTTATCGCATATAACTGCAACGCTGAACGCTAAATAAAATTAGTTTTTCGACCGAAATACGTCAATACTGATTTTACCACATATAACCACAACGCTAAACACTGAATACATTTTGTTGTTCGACCGAAATACGTCAATAAAGATTTTACCACATATAACCGCAGTGCTGAACGCTGAATAAAATTAGTTTTTCGACCAAAATACGTCAATAAAGATTTTACCACATATAACCGCAGTGCTGAACGCTGAATAAAATTAGTTTTTCGACCAAAATACGTCAATAAAGATTTTACCACATATAACCGCAGCACTGAACGCTGAATAAAATTTGTTTTTTGACCGAAATATGTCCCAAAAGGGTTTACCACATATAACCTCAGCGCTGAACGCTGAATAAAATTTGTTTTTCTACCGAAATACGTCACTAAAGGTTTTGCCACATATAACTGCAAAAGTGAACGCTGAATATATTTAGTTTTTCTACTGAAATAATATTAACTGCAGAAGTGAAATTCATATATATTTTTTGTTTTGTACTGAAATAGGCTACTAAACTCTTTCACCACAAACAAATGCAACAGTGAAGTGAGTATTTTTTTTTCCTTTTTGTACTGAAATAGGACACTGAACGCTTTAACCACTTATAACTGCAGAAGTGAAATGTGTATATATTTTTCGCTTTTTACTGAAATATGCCACTAAACTTTCACCACAAATAAATGCAACAGTGAAGTCCTTATATTTTTTTCCTTTTTGTACTGAAAAAGGACACTGAACGCTTTCACCACATATAACTGCAGAAGTGAAATATATATATTTTTTGTTTTGTACTGAAATAGACCACTAAACTATTTCACCATAAATAAATGCAACAGAGAAGTGCGTATATTTTTTTTCCGTTTTGCACTGAAATAGGACACTGAACGCTTTCACCACATATAACTGCAGAAGTAAAATGTGTATATATTTTTCGTTTTGTACTGAAATAGGCCACTAAACTCTTTCACCACAAATAAATGCAACAGTGAAGTGAGTATATTTTTTTCCTTTTTGTACTGAAATAGGACACTGAACGCTTTCACCACACATAACTGCAGAAGTGAAATGAGTAAATGTTATTTTTTTTTACTGAAATAGGCCATTAAACGCTTTTACCACATATAACTGCAGAAGTGAACTAAGAATATATTTTTCTTTTTGTACTGAAATAAGCCACTAAACGCTTTTACCACAAATAACTGCAACAGTGAACTGCGTAAATATTTTTCTTTTAGTACTGAAATACGTCACTAAATGCTTTTACCGCAAATAACTGCAACAGTGAACTGCGTATATATTTTTCTTTTTGTACCGAAATACATCACTAAACGCTTTTACGACATATAACTGCAGAAGTGAACTGCCTATACATTTTTCTTTTTGTACTGAAATACACCACTAAACGCTTTCACCAAATATAGCTGCAGAAGTGAACTGAGAATATATTTTTATTTTTGTACTGAAATATGCAACTAAATGCTTTCACCACATATAACTACCAGAGGTGAACTGCATATATATTTTTCTTTTTCCACAGATATAAGCTACTAAAGGCTTTTCAACATAGTACTTTCACCCCAAGAACAAATTGCTGGAATGACAGAGCTGTATAACGGCTATTTGGATCCCCAAATTATCTTTCCCTGCACATGTAAATCACTTTTCTAGCACTGTCCCTAGCGCCTTCTGACATCTCTCCCTGCACTAAGATGCTGTGAAATGATTCCTTAATATCCTTTCCCTGCATTTATAAATTGTTTTTTTCACAATGAGGTTTTTCCAATTGCTGTCCCTAGCGCCTTTTCACGTCCTTCCCTGCACTCAGAATGCTGGAAAATGTCAGAATCTAAGATGGCTGCCGTATTTATAGGGCTGTGACATCACAGGGCTGGCTGGCTGCTGATTGGCTGCATCATGCATGTCAGTCTGGGTGATCCCGCCTTCCCATACTTTCTTTCTCCATGTCCTCACACGTGCAGCAGCCATTTTAGGAAAAATGTGATTCATTACCACGAAGCGCAAGGAAATTTGCAATGGGTGCAATCAGAATTTTTCCTGAAATTCGGATCAAATTCCACTTCATCAGGTTCAATTCGCTTATGTCTAATGTCTATATACCATTCCTTGCCTAAATTGCCTAAAGAGTCCCATTGTTGGCTTGCTTTGCAGCATTTGATTTGTGTAGAATACCTACTGACACCAAGTATTTATTATCTGCTCTGGGAGATCTAAAATGGCAGGTTTCATTTAGTTGGATGACTTGTGATGTACTTTCTTTATACTCCTCTATACCCCCTCATTTGCTAATATATATTTGAGTATGTCGGAGTTGCATGCCCTTGTATCAGAATCAAATCCATTTTTATCAACAATAAGGTGGTATGGTCGTTGTATCAACAATTTAATGTTTGTTTGGGGTGGTCCTTAGATGGAATTTGGGGATTTTGTTGCCTACATTAATTGTACACATTGGAATCTAAAATTTTCCCTTCATTTTGATGCTTAGAGTGTGCCCTTTTTGGATGTTATTCTCTCTTATGAGAATACTAATGTTATTAGTTATCCATATAGAAAATCCACAGCAGGCAACTCTTTATTATTTGCATATACCCCCAAACATGTGGTGAAAAATATTTCTTATGGTGAGCTAATATGCATTAGACAAATTTGCACCAGTGATGCCGTGTTTGAGGAAGAAAAGAAGAAGGCTATACCTCTCCTCCTCTGCCCTTAGGGTGTATGCTCTCCCACTAGCTCCTAAATGGCCAGTGCACACCTTGGGATACTTAATGCACTGACCTCTGTAGGAGGGTGCCTGACCAATAGGTTCTCAGAAAAGTGTACTGTATTTGTTAGTCCATGTACTGACTTAACCTGTTTACTGGATTCTGACCATCCACTGCCTGGCTTAATCTTTGTCTGACCTCCATATTGACGCTTATCTGGCTGCCCTGACTTTGGATATTTTACCTTTTAGCAAAAGTGTACTCCGCCAGCCCTGACCTCAGACTATGACTCCCTGAGTAAGCTCTGCATCAGTGTCTCTAACCCTTGGGGATCAGCAGTCAATCACACAAAGGCTACTCCAGGAAATGCCGGCCTGGTGTTTCCAACAAATATCAAATAAGGACCTAATCTGGTAATCTGGGTATTGGTTTAATAGCAAATTCAAAAAACAATCCACAAGGGCTTGTTACCAAACTTGACACAGATTACCAATTTGTGCAGTAATAAAATATAACTTTTATTGGTGTATAAAATAACTATTGTGGGCAAAAAGAAAAGTGTTTTAAAAATAACAATTTGATTGTTGCATTGCTTTATTGCCTAAAGTGCAATGGGGATGTGCACTGTCCCCACTGGACTACAGCCCAGCCTTTTACTAATGGTTAGTTACATCACTGACTCGCTAGGAGATGTTAAAACCTAAAAGCTGCCCCCTGGCCTGGTGTTTCCCCTGAAGTCTAGATGCCTGTACAAGGAGTAAATACCAGAGGTCTGACAGAAGAACACCCTTGAATTTATACCAAAGTAAAATCTGTTGACAGAGTGGTTCCACACCTACTGCCATGACACCTTCTCTTCATTCTTCCCACATGCCAAGGAAAAAAATGATCTATATTGATAGTTTGAATAACTTCCAATATAACTGGCCTTAGTATGTCAGAGATGAAGATATGGAAATGAAATGTTAGCCCCCTTGTGGGCAGGGATGGATTTAAAGCTGTAAGGTTAATGTTGGTGTTATACAATACACAAGTGACAAAATAATGGAAATATATTAATAGATAAATTAAGTTTTACACTTTCTTTATTATGCAACCAGTTTAAAACTGTTTCAAATGGATTACCCTGCCTGGCGTAGTAATGTTTATTTTTTATTTTTTTATTCGTCTGACAGAAAGAACCACAGTTTTACCCCAACAGCTCCTGTGCAGTGTTTTTATGGTGACCATTCAGGGAACTTCTTATGATGCTCCATGTTTTTATGGTGCTGCAAAAAAGTGGCTGTATAGAAGTTTGTGCAATCACAGTTAGAGACAGCTAGGAATGCAGTCGAGAAATAAGAGAGTCTTTATTTTGCTTTTTATGTTTTCTCAGTTGGTATGTACATACTGTAGCACTGAATGAACACTATACATATAAAAAAAAGTAGAGGTCTACTGCCACTGTTGGTCCTAGTGTTAGTGTTAATCCTATTGTTTGTCTTAGTGTTAGTGTACTGTTAGAAATAAGAGTTTGCCAGGGAAATTGTCAAATGACAGAGATGCTGAGTATAAACCTACAGTAGCAAATCTCAAACTGTGACAGCTATCACATTATTTGGGCTGCTTTTCTTTGTAAATTGGGCTGCTACAAAAATCCCAGTTATTAGGGAAATAAGCAGTATACAAATCGATCACTCACTCAATAAATCATGCTCCCTCAAATTTCTTTTTGACTTTGAGGGACAAGTAAAATCATTTAAAAATAAAGCAATACAAATATAAAATAATTATGTCAAAATTGTATACATTTAAAAGGAACCTTAATTATCGTCTGAAGCCCTAATCCTCATTTTAATGTAATAACTAGGTCATGTTACACATCAGAATAAGCTTTAGAAGGTACCTGACACACAGAAAATTTTATTTAACGTTCCTCTATGTGATAAAATATAGTTTAAAATGGAACCCAAATTCTAAAAAAACAATAATTATGAAAAATACCAAGTACTATGGTCCCTCCCTATTCATTTATGTTAGTGCACCTAGATTTTGGCACGAATAGTCAGAATAAGGATACTACCATCACAATCAAATAGGGATGGTTCAGCCCTAAACTTCCCGGATCCACTATCCCTACCTACTTGCATAGTCATCCTAGGCAGTAACCCCACAACTGGACGGCAGTCCCTACGCTGAAATACATGTGAGGGCGACACACAAACAGGGAACAACAAACAGACAAACACAAAAAAAGTTGAAGAGGCGAAAGAGAAAACCGACATGCCAGAAAATCAAAAACCAGGAGATCAGTACAATACCAAATGTCCAGAAGCCAAAAATGTAGTCACAATACCAATCCAGAATATCCAAGCTTGATGAACAGCAGAGGGCGTCAAGAGAACAAGAAATTCACTGGCATCTGCACATGCAGGCACTAGCCTTTTAAATTGAACAGAGAACCGGTCAGACTGGCAGCCCTGCATGCCAAGTGGAGCTGCTAGCTGAGCATCCTGATGCTCTGGAGCCCAGGCATACCACATAATTGGCCCAGAATTCTGATAGCAATGCAGGCTAATCTGGTTCCCCTGGCAAATGGATTTTGCTGCCACACATAGTGATGAGTGGCAGGGGCAATATTCGAATTTGCGATATTTTGCTAATTTCTGGGCGAATATTCGCCATATATTCATGAATTCACGAATTCCTGATCTTCAGGCATTATTTTCTTGATTGCAAAAATTTGCATTAAAAAAATCACCATAAAATTCTCATAAAAATTTGCATAGCCTGGAATTTATTTAAAGAAATGAATATTCGTGATTACGAATGTATTTTGAGATATTCTAAATATTTGCGAATTCTCAAAGTGCCGATATTCGTGATTAAAATTCACAATTTGAATATTCGTGATCAACACTAGTCACACAGAGGCACAGGCGGCCAGGGGAACCCTAACAGTGGCTCATCTAGGTTTAGAGAAATAATCTGTACCTAGCCTGTGGATGGGGTGTGGCTTAACAAAAGGGGTGTGGTATAATTACCAACATTTAATACCAACTATGCACCACAATTCTGTTAAAAAATTCTGTCTCAAACTGTGCCAACCAATAGTTGGTCTAAAGTTAGACAAAAGTGTCTAGCCATGTATTTATCACCCAGCCTAAACTACTGTGATAAATCTGTGATGTCTAGACAGACTGTCTAAATTTTCGCAACTGGGTGCTGGCTCTCAGGGGGGTGCCAGAACAGAAGCAATGAGCGATTCCATCAGTACAGATGGAAGCGCTCATTGCTTTTCCCTTTATAAGATGCAGTGTATCTTATAAAGGGAATACTAGTGAGCGTTTCCATAATGGAAGCGCTCACTATTCTGCAGTGAGGAGGGGGAGAGAAGCACTATGAGCGCTGTACAGTACTTACCCCTCCTCCTGCTCGCTCTTCTTGGGGCCTGCGCTGCTGTGTCCTGCATCACAGTCAGGGCCGCCATCAGGGGGGTACAGCCAATACCCCAGTAAGGGGCCCAGAACCCGGGGTGCCCGGCCGCCGGTCCCGAGCTTTTTTTTTTTTTTTTTGTCACCAGGCAGTCCGTCTGGCGCTGTACCTTTAAGAAAGAAAAAATCTTTCTTCAGCAGACACCACGCTCTGCCCATCCCCTGACATCCAGCCTCCTGTCTCTCTGATGCCTCGTCCTTGGCCCCGCCTCCTCACAGAGCCCGGGAAGAGAGTGCTGGGGAGTGGGGAGCACTGAGAGGCTTACAGAAGGACTGCCGGGTCCCAGGAAAATGACCCGATCATTGCCTCCTGCAGTCCTCCTTCTCCTGACAAGTGAGTTCTTCTGTGACACTCGGTGCCCTCCTGCTGTCCTCCCCTCCCCCCTGCAGAATTGGTCTTCAAACTAGTAAGTTGCTTTTTTTTTTTTTCTATAGTTTAAAGTTTAACCCCTTCAGGCTCAGACATGTCACAGTGACTGAGCTTCTTCCATTTTCCAAGTAGTGAGTCTCAGCCAGCACCACCATGATGTCCCATTTACTTATAATTAGGACACGCTGTATGATTTAGGGCTCTTTCACACTTTCGCTTTCTGTCCTAGAGTTCCGTCCTCGGGGCTCTAGGACAGAAAGATACTGATCAGGATTATCCTAATGCATTCTGAATGGAGAGAAATCCGTTCATGATGCATCAGGATGTCTTCCATTCAGTATGTGAACGTTTTTTGGACGTTGACAGAACCGTAGCATGCTGCGGATTTGTCTCCGTCCAAAAATCCGGAAGACATGCCGTAACGCCAGATCCGGAATTAATCCTCATTGAAGTGCATTAATCCGGATCCGGCATTAAGCTAAACGTCGTTTCGGCGCATCGCTAAAGTCCCGGCTGCCATGGTAAAGAGTAGTGGGGAGGTAGGGGAGCAGTATACTTACCGTCCGTGCGGCTCCCGAGTCCCGTGGCGCTCCACAATGACGTCAGAGCACCCCATGAGCATGGATCACGTGATCCATGTGCGTGGGGCGCTCTGACGTCATTCTAGAGCGTCCCGGGAGCCGCACGGGCGGTAAGTATACTGCTCCCCCGCTCCCCACTACTACTATGGCAAACAGGAGTTTGATAGCATCCTGGCTGCCATAGTAATACTGAAAGCATTTTGAAGACTAATCAGTCTTCAAATGCTTTCAGTTGTCTTGCGTTGTGACGGATCCAGCGGGCATTTCCGGCGACGGAAGTGCACGCCGGATCCTAACAACGCAAGTGTGAAAGAGGCCTTAGAATGGAGAAGTCATACTCGTCCATTCTAAATCCTTAGAGCCTGTCCTTAGTAGGTGGTGTCAGTAGCTACTGTCACTCAGCACTTCTGTCACCACCAAGTGTCACTGATTACCCACCTTTAGGGTCTAGTCACACAAATGTGTGTTGCCCATGCCCGTATTGTGGCCCGCAAACAGCGCTTCCGTAATACACTGGCAGCAGCCTGTGTGCACTCTGCATGAGGGATGTGAACCTATTCACTTGAATGGGTCCGCAATCACGGAGATGCGGAATGGAAGCACAAATCGGAACTCCACATAACCACTATGGAGCGCTTCCATGGAGTTTCTGTCCGTGCCTCTGTTCCGCAAAAATATAGAACATGTTCTATTTTTTTGCGGAACAGATGGATCATGGACCCATTCAAGTTGAATGCGTCTGGATCCATCCTGGCTGCTGCACAGACGTTTACCATGCATTGGGGACCACAAATTGTGGAACAGAACCAAAACATTCATGTGCAAGAGGCCTAATTCTGAGTCCGTTCCGCAATTTTGCAGAATGTATTTGCGGATCCATTAATTTCAATTGGGCTGCAAAAGATGCGGACCGCAACAGTTGTCAGTGTTTCCTGCAGAGAGAGAGAAAAAAGGCCCGTATAGAAAGGATCAATAGGAGCTGTCACTGGGCTTTCCCCATGTCCCGCTGCCGCATGGCCCAGCTTATGATAAGCCGTGCAGGCAGTGCTGGGCCCCACTCACTATGTGGTGCTGCGCAAATAGATGTAGCGGACTACGGCAGGCACCCGACTGCAATGATGGGGAACGGCGATGACACTAAACCTTGTCATTGCAGTCGGGTGTCTGGAACACAGCACACAGTAATGCCATATTCACACAGCCCTCATTAACACATCAGTGTTTGGTCAGTGATTTCCATGAGTGATTGTGAGCCAAAACCAGAATTGGATCCTCCACTGACCGAACACTGATGCCTCATTCACACAGTCAGTGTTTGATTAGTGATTTCCATCAGTGATTTTGAGCCAAAACCAGGAGTGCCTCTAACCACAGAACAGGAGCAGATCTTTCCCTTATACCTTTTGTCTGTGTAGCATTCACTTTTGGCTTTCGTTCGCAATCACTGATGGAAATCACTTACGGACGTGTAAATTTGGCGATTTTTTTATATCATAATTATGTATGTATTTAAATTTGGCGACTAAAATTTTTATTTGGCTACATTTTTCAGTTTAGTAGCCAACGGCTCCTAGGTCATTTTTTTTTGTCTGAAGCCCTGGGCGTGCGGTGCATATCGGAGGAGACTTATTCTCATGCCCTGGGCTGCGCATCTCCATCTGCCAGGCTGAAGCACTGCGCTAGCCAATCGCAGTGCTCAGTTCACAGCCTGGGAGGTCCCAGGCTATGAGCTGAGCGCTGCAATTGGCCAGCGCTCCAGCCTGGCTGGATGGAGACAGAGATGCGTGCCCATGTCAAGACTCAAAACCCGGCTGGTGAGAGGCACTGGGGCTGATGGAAAGGCACTGGGGGCTGATGGAGAGGCACTGGGGGCTGATGGAGAGGAACTGGGGGCTGATGGAGAGGCACTGGGTGCTGATAGAGAGGCACTGGGGGCTGATGGAGAGGCACTGGGAGCTGATAGAGAGGCACTGGGGGCTGATAGAGAGGCACTGGGGGCTGATAGAGAGGCACTGGGGGCTGATAGAGAGGCACTGGGGGCTGATAGAGAGGCACTGGGGGCTGATGGAGAGGCACTGGGGGCTGATGGGAAGGCACTGGGGGGCTGATGGAGAGGCACTGGGGGCTGATGGGAAGGCACTGGGGGGCTGATGGAGAGGAACTGGGGGGTTGATGGAGAGGAACTGGGGGCTGATAGAGAGGCACTGGGGGCAGATGAGAAGCATGGGGCTCTTATCTGAGGTCTGATTGGGGGTCATTCATATTGGGGTCTGATCTGAGGTCTTATTGGGGTCTTATTTTGGGCTGTTAGCTGAGGTCTGATTAACATTAGGGGTCTGACCAGAGGTATAATGAAAAATATTATTTTCTTAATGTCCCCCTCTAAAACCTAGGTGCGTTTATGGTCCGGTGCGTCTTATGGGGAGAAAAATATGGTACTTGCTTGCCCATCCTCCCGATCTCCCCTGCTATTTCGCTGTGCCCCCGGACTGCCGTTCCGTCCCCATTGACTATAATGGGGGCGGAGTTATGGCCCAGCGCGGCAGGGCACAGAAAGAGGACACCGGACTAAAACTACAACATGCACTGCCGTGTGGCACCTTAGTCCCTCCCCGGAGGGGGGGGGTTGGGGGGCCCAGGTATTGAGCTGTGTAAGGGGCCCCAACATTTCTGATGGCAGCCCTGATCACAGTCCGTGCATCACAGAGCCGCACAGTCCCAGCACTGTCACCCACAGACAGTAACCTCTGCCAGCAGTCTCAGCCACCAGTCACAGTGCCAGCAGTCACAGCCACCAGTCACAGTGCCAGCAGTCTTAGTCATCAGTCAGTGCCAGCAGTCTCAGCCACAGTGCCAGCAGTCTCAGCACCACCAGTCAGTGCCAGGCGTCCCCTTGGGATTTAATATAGACTGTTCCTACTAATGTTTATGCACTACTGTTCTAGTGCCCGTTATTGTAATGGGCTTAATGTCTAGTTAAGGGGGCACAATGGAAATTATTACTGTGAACAAAAAGAGCATTACAACTGTGAAAGGGGCACAGAGAGGGCATAACTACTGTGAGAGGGCACAATGTGGGCATAACTACTCTAAGGGGGAGCACATCTGTACAAAACTACTGTGAAGGTTGCACAATGAGGGCAATACTACTGTGAGGGGGTACAACTTTTCTAAAGTTTGGGGTGGGGGTGGGGTGCCAGAGAAAGGACCCGCCCCAGGTGGCAAACATCCTAGGCATGCCATTGACTGTAAGTATCACTTTGAGACAATACGATCACTTTAACTGCCTATATGTAAACAGTCGATTTGCTGTTTACAAAAAACTGGTGGATTTTTTTATTTTGTTGGGATAGGATTTCTTGAAGTTAGGCTTCATGCACACGACCGTTGTTTGTTTCCGTGTCCGTTGCTCCATTTTTCGTAATTTTCTGCGGACCCATTGGTTTTCAATGGGTCCGTGGAAACCTCGGCAAATGCACCGTTTGTCCTCCGCATCCGTGGTCCGTGATTCCAGTCCGTCAAAAAAATATAACCTGTCCTATTCTTGTCCGTGAAAAACGGTTCACGGACCCATTCAAGTCAATGGGTCCGTGAAAAAATGCGGATGGCCATCCGTGTGTCATCCGCGTTCCGTGTCCATTTTTTTTGCGGATCCCTTGGCAGGCACTTGGGAAAAATTGTCAGCCTGTCTTTTGGTAAAATCTTTTGGGTCATGTACGGAAGACACACGGAAACACAACGGAAGGCAAAAACAGACACGGATCACTGAACAACGGAACCCCTTTTTGCGGACAGCATAAAAAAACGGTCGTGTGCATGAGGCCTATCTCTGTGTTTTCTACTCCCTCTCCTGGCTCTTCAACTTACCCCTTTGTTTTAGCATGGCAGACATCCTTGTTTGAACACCGGAGAAAGAAGATTGGATTGCATTGGATGTGATCTGAAGAAGAAGCTTGCCTAGTTTCGAAACGTGTTATCTGCCACCCTATTAAATGGTTACATGTATGCTTATGCTTGTCATATTTACCTTCCTACAACAAGCAGTGCGCAGACCCTTTACTTCTTCTTTCTAAAGTGTTCAAGTTATGAGTTGGCCCATACGGTGACTGACCTGATGCACAGCAAGCCCGTGGGACATTTACTTTCCTCCTGCCCTGCAAAGTGTTGTGACTTCAGCACAAGATGTTGAGGTACAGTATACCTCCGTGCACTCACTTTGTGCCTCCTGGATTATGGTCCTTCATATTAGCACGCCTCTCCTCTCTCTCTACATGAGACAGACCATTCACTCCGACCAGAGAGGGAAAGGGGTTGAGTGACTCGATTAGTGCATCATACATTACACTGATAAATTCAATGATTTTCTGTGGGCATCTTTATATTGCTCTCTTATTCTTGTTCCAGGACTAGTGCAATCTATATATAGAAATGTTTATGCTTATGAAAATTACTTAGTGGAATTTGGAATAATAGTTGTAATGAAAAGACATAAGAAAAGATAAAATCCAGCTTCCCAATAAAAATGGTAGCCTTTATTTTTCAAACAATAAAAACTCTCATGAGTAAGGATCTTGATGTATCAATCCGAAATGCGTAGATGAGAGTGTATCTGCAAATGGGAGTTTTTATCGTTTGAAAAATAAAGGCTACCGTTTTTTTAGTGGGAAGCTGGATTTTATATTTTCTTTTTGATTTGAACAAGCATGCCGTGTTCCAGGCACCTCCATGCTTCCTAGACGGTGAGCAGGTGAGCGCTGTTGTACTACTTTGGATAATTTAAAAATATTAGTCATTTTGAATACATAAAATACCCATGACAAAACAACGTGGAGGTCACTCTGCATGTTGTCCCACTGGCCTACTTTTGTAGATACTGGTGGAATCACCCACCTACCCTCCCACGTGTTTGGGCAACAGGACCACTTGGCACAGGAGAAGCTAAGCATGGACCCCCTTGTCCTTGCTAGAACCAACATCATCATCACTCCAGTACAACACTTCAGAGTGGGCACTGAATGCAGCAGGAGCAGTCAGCACTGCCCCCTGTTACTGCTCATGTCACACTGTACAGTGCTTTCATGTGGACGCTGAATACAGCAGGAGCGGCCATCCACAGATTGGTAAATCAGGAGCAGCTGAGTCAAACATGCAGGTCAATGTAGTGGGAGCAGCTCTCTTCTACACTGCTGAGTGTAGGGATCAATGCAGTGACTTTGGATAAGATGGCTTCCTTCACCCAATCACCCCCCCCCCCCTGCCAGCTTGATGCCGCTCACATCATGCTGTACATTCCTGTATACCGCTTAAATTTGGGCTCTGACAATGAGTGTAAGAGGAGTTGCTCTCCTCTACACTGGTGAGTGGGTGGTGCAGCATCGTTCTCCATTAACTTCGATCCCCTGGCTGATGGGTACGGGCCACAGCGTACTCTTCTGTTTGAACAATTAGGTGTTAAGCCCCCCTCTATTGGCCCACATGCAGTATATACTGTGTTTTCTGGACTATAAGAAGAATGTGGCTACAAGACACACCCCAGGTTTAGACAATAGAAAATTAGAAAAAAATATTAAACCTTCTCTGGTGGTTTAATGCAGTGGAGGGGTCTCAGTCAGTAACTTACACACAGCACTACTGCGTATACATCTAACAAACACAGCTCTGCTACAGAGATGAAATATAAATACACAAAGCACTGTATACATATCTAACAAGCACAGCTTAACTAGACAGATGACATACAAATTCACAACACAGCTGCATACACTTCATAATAAACATAGCTCTGCTACATAGCTGACATATAGGCCCACAACACTCCTATATACACCTAACAAACACAACACTGCTATGCAGCTGACATACAGCACAGCTGCCTACACCCCAGGACAAACACAGCACTACTACACAGCTGACATATATACACACAGCACTGCTATACACCCCTAACAAACACAGTCTTGATACATGTACATGTATATTAGGCTACTTTCACACTAGCATTTCTATTTTCCGGTATTCAGATCTGTCATAGGTAATAATAAAAAAAATGCTTCCGTTTTGTCCCCACTCATTGTCAAAGGGGACAAAACATAACTGAATAGAACGGAGTGCTCCAAAAAGCATTCTGTTCTATTTGGTTGCCTTGTCATGCCGGAGAGCAAACCGCAGCATGATGCGGTTTGCTTTCCGTCATGGGATGCGAAGCAAAACGGATCTGTCATGATCCCACAAAGCAAGTCAATGGGGACGGTTTTCTCTGACACAATAGAAAATGGATCCCTCCTCCATTGACTTTCATGCACATTCATTGAGATGATGAATCCATCTTGGTATGTTAAAGATAATACAACAGGATCTGAATAATACATCCGGATAACGGATGCAGACTGTTGTATTATCAGTAACGGAATTGTTTTTGCTAAACCCTGCCAGATCCAGCAAAAACGCTAGTGTAAAAGTACCCTTACGTACACACAGACACACACATATGCGCTATTACCTTTATTAAAAGATCACATTTCTATACACTTAGGCCTCATGCACATGACAGTGAATAATGGCCGTCACATTTTAGCACCAATGAAAGTCTATGGGGATATTCACATGGCTGTTCTTTTAACTGCCAGTAAATAGCGTCCGTCCAAAAATAGGACATGTCCTATTTTTTGCCGTTTCCACGGTCAGATGGACCCCATTGAAATCAATGGGACCATTTTTAACGGCCGATTGACAGGAGTGCAACAGTCTAACGGCCGCTAAAAACTGGTACACTATCTATATAGCCATTTAGGGGTTAAAAAAATCTCATCTCATCACCTCATCCACTTGCTCGTACTGCGGCAGTCTCTTCTCTCTTCATTGAGCAGGACCTGCTGAAGGACCTGAGATATGCGTGGTGACGTAACCACGTGGAAGCGCTCAGTGATGTCATCACGCACATCGCAGGCCCTTCAGCAGGTCCTGTTTAGTGAAGAGAGAAGAGAAGAGACTGCTACAGTGTGAGCAAGTGGATAAGGAAAGTAATTTTTGTTGTTTTTTTTGTAAAATCAACAAAAAAAAAAAAAAAAACAGCAGAGGGCCATTATGGGGGCATTATTTAAACTATGGGGGAAATTATTTAGGTTGGGGCCCTACATTGGGGGCATTAATAAAGCTGGGGACATAAAAAAATAATAATTCCTACACTATGGGGGACATTATTCAAGATGGGGGCCTACATTGGGGGCATTATTAAAGCTGGGGACAGAAAAAAATTATAATTCTTACACTATAAGGGACATTATTTTACCAGGGGGCCTACATGGGGGACATTATTAAAGCTGGGGGCGTTAAGGCTACTTTTACACTTGCGGTGTGAAGATCCGGCAGGTTGTTCTGTCGCTGGAACTACCTGCCGGATCTGTCATACCGCATGACAACTGAATGACAACTCCGTTTTCAGACGGATACGTCTTGATTTTTTTTCACAGTTTTAAAGGTCTGCGCATGCGCAAACCGGAAGGACGGATCTGTCATTGCAGTATTTTTAATGCTGGATCCGGCACTGATACAAGTCAATGGGAATAGCCGCAGCATGCTGCGCTATATTCCCAGTCTAAAAATAACTTACATACTGAACTGAAGACATCCTGATGCATACTGAATGGATTTCTCTCCATTCAGAATGCATGGGAATAACACTGATCAGTTTTTTTTTCCGGCATAGAGTCCCAATGACGGAACACTATGCCGGAAAATAAAAACGCTAGTGTGAAAGAGCCCTAAAAAAAATTGCTACACTATTAGGGACATTATTTTAGTAGGGGAACTACCATACTGTGGGTGTTCTCAGAAACTTGGGTCTATAAATAACTGCCAATCAAATTTATTCATTTTTCATGTGCGTTTTTATCTTCCAGTGATCAGAGTTTTCATCAGATTTTTTTCCTTGTTAAAGAGTGTCTATTAAAGTCCGGAAAGTACAGTAAATGCCTTAGCATGACGCGATCATCCAACCACATGTTGGCAACAATTCAGTTACAATCAGACACATAACACACTACACTATTTAAGTATATACAGTGGGCACGGAAAGTATTCAGACCCCCTTAAAACTTTCACTCTTTGTTACATTGCAGCCATTTGCTAAAATCTTTTAAGTTCATTTTTTTTCCTCATTAATGTACACACAGCACCCTATATTGACAGAAAAACACAGAATTGTTGACATTTTTGCAGATTTATTAAAAAAGAAAAACTGAAATATCACATGGTCCTAAGTTTTCTGACCCTTTGCTCAGTATTTAGTAGAAACACCTTTTTGATCTAATACAGCCATGAGTCGTTTTGGGAAAGAAGCAAGAAGTTTTTCACACCTGGCTTTGGGGATCCTCTGCCATTCCTCCTTTCAGATCCTCTCCAGTTCTGTCAGGTTGATTGGCCCAGTCTGAGGTCCTGAGCACTCTGGAGAAGGTTTTCGTCCAGGATATCCCTGTATTGACTGCATTCATCTTTCCCTCGATTACAACCAGTTGTCCTGTCCCTGCAGCTGAAAAACACCCCCTCAGCATAATGCTGCCACCACCATGCTTCCCTGTTGGGACTGTATTAGACAGGTGATGAGCAGTGCCTGGTTTTCTCCACACATACCGCTTAGAATTAAGGCCAAAAAGTTCTATCTTGGTCTCATCAGACCAGAGAATCTTATTTCTCACCATCTTGGAGTCCTTCAGGTGTTTTTTAACATACTCCATGCGGGCTTTCATGTGTCTTGCACTGAGGAGAGGCTTTCGTCGGGCAACTCTGTCATAAAGCCCCGACTGGTGGAGGGCTGCAGTGATAGTTGACTTTCTACAACTTTTTCCCATCTCCCGACTGCATCTCTAGAGCTTAGCCACAGTGATCTTTGGGTTCTTCTTTACCTCTCTCACCAAGGCTCTTCTCCCCCGATAGCTCAGTTTGGCCGGACGGCCAGCTCCAGGAAGGGGTCTGATCGTCCCAAACGTCTTCCATTTAAGGATTATGGAGGCCACTGTGCTCTTAGGAACCTTAAGTGCGGCAGAATTTTTTTTTTTTTTTGTAACCTTGGCCAGATCTGTGCCTTGCCATTTCTGTTTCTGAGCTCTTCAGGCAGTTCCTTTGACCTCATGATTCTCATTTGCTCTGACATGCACTGTGAGCTGTAAGGTCTTATACAGACAGGTGTGGCTTTCCTAATCAAGTCCAAACTGTATAATCAAACACAGCTGGACTCAAATGAAGGTGTAGAACCATCTCAAGGATGATTCGAAGAAATGGACCGCACCTGAGTTAAATATTTGAGTGTCACAGCAAAGAGTCTGAATACTTAGGACCATGTGATATTTTAGTTTTTCTTTTTTAATAAATCTGCAAAAATGTCAACAATTCTGTGTTTTTCTGTCAATATGGGGTGCTGTGTGTACATTAATGAGGAAAAAAATGAACTTTAAAGATTCTAGCAAATGGCTGCAAATATAACAAAGAGTAAAAAATGTAAGGGGGTCTGAATACTTTCTGTACCGACTGTAAATATATATATATATATATATATATATATATAGTGACACAATGAGAGGTTTGGTGGTAAAAAACAGGTATTTTCCTCTCAGCCTGTGCTGCTGGGTTGATTGCAGCCAGGTGAGGGCAAATACTGGACCGGATTTTAGGTGCCGGTCTGGTTTTTTTTGGGTTAATACCTAGCTGCCTTTAAAAGACAACTGGGTTTATGCAAAGCTCTCTCTGTGTGTGGGATCTGAGCCCTGTGCTGGGCTGAAAAGTTGAGACCTGTGTGTCAGGAGAACAGGCCATGTAAAGACGGTCAGTGGACTTTTTGTGTTGCTGAGCATTCAGCCAGGTGTGAACTGACACCTAGGATTTGAGGTGATTTAACCTGGAAACTGCTGGTGTTCTGTGGAGCTCTCAGGGCTGGAAGTAAGAGCTGGCAAAGAGGCGTGCAGTCTGCCTGGAAGCCTGAGGTTGGACTTTCCTGCGGCTGGGCTGACAGCCGGGTGCGAACACGCACCTAAACCACACAGGTGAATTTGATTTCGTCTTGGACTTTTGTTTTGCCTCAAGTTTTTGCTATGTGTGTGAAGTAACACTAAGTGACTGTTTTGAGTTTTGTTTGTGCAAGTGTGAAATAAAACACTGTTTGCTGCACTACCTGGACTCCCTTTGCCTCTATACTGCACCCGCACCACTGTTTACCAGAGCAACTCCCCACAATATATATATATATATATATATATATATACACAATTTTTTTTTTTTTTTCAAAAATGGTTTTAGACCTCATTCACATATCCGTGTCAGTGTCACATCCGTGATAATGTGTCCATGTTGCATCCGTGAACAAGTCAGTGAATGATCCATTATTCATCTGCGTGTCCGTGATTTAGAATCCATGTTTTCTTTCCATATAACGTACGTGTTATTTAGCTCTACTGTTTGTAATCATCATGGAATTGCTAATTATTTCTAAAGGCCCTCCTTTGGAATTGAATTTAGCATTTTCATTTGCATTGTTCAACCAGAAGCTTCTTTGGAGTGTGTATTTCCAATTTTTCCCCTTTTGACCTGGAAGTATGTGTGATGCTACATTGGGCCAGGTTCTTTTGGCCTGGCTTGTGTCACGGCATTTTGGTGTCCACCGTTTCATGCTTGAGGTCGAAACGCCTATGCGTAAGCGTTTGTGGGTTCATCCCATTGTTGCCCAGAGAAGCATAAAAGGACAGTTTCATGCATTGTAGGATGATTTGCATCAGCGTCCAGACATATTTTTTTATTTTTGTCGATTGACTATAAATTCCTTTAATATTTTACTTGAAAGCATTCGTCCTCACCTGACCTATTCAGATACAACTTTCAGACGGTGCATTAGTGTAGAGGGGCGTCTCCTTGTGACCTTACGGTAAGTGTGGAAAACTGTTCATTTGTGTGTGTATCTAACAGTGTCTAACCCCATAAAGACATGTACATGTACGGCGCTGGTGGATGTGACTTAAGGACCAGCACCATATATGTACGGCGGGCTGATCAGGCGGGTGCAGGAGCTGCACCTGGCCGATCAGCAGCACGGACCTTGCAGTCACTGACAGCCGGGCCCCTGCTGCATACGCCGGCATTGGTGAAGACACTTATGCCGGCGTATTAACCCCTTGTATGCCTTGGTCAAAGCTGACCATGAAATGCAGAGGGCTTTCGGAGGGTTCGGATGTCCTCCGCTTCCCCATCGGGTCCCCGCTCTGCCGATAAAAAATGGTGTAAAAAAGCCATTGTTTGTCACATTACATCACAAAAAGTGTAATACCAAGCGATCAAAAAGTCATACACACCCCAAAAAAGTACCAATAAAATCATCATCTCATCCTGCAAAAAATGAGACCCTACTGTGAGGCAGTGACAGGCCTCATGGCTTATAGAAGAGAGGAATGGCAGGATTATCCATCTCTTTCCCATCAGTGGGCAGGCCTGAGGCAGCAACAGGTGCCACAATCAACAAAGCATAAAGCTGTCCTCACAGTGAGATGGGTGTGTCTTGTGTGGTACAGAAGCCTGGAGTGGTTCTGTGTGTGGTCTGAGCTGGGAGCGCCGAGAGACCACGAGGCTGGGAGTAGCCTGAAGTTTGGGGGGGGGTCCCGTGACGCCTAGGGATAAGGGTCGCATGGTCAGCGGCGGGCGGACGACTGGACCACAACCCCCCCAAAAGACATCGGTGAGGCAACAGCCAGGAGGCTGATGGACATTGGGCTGGGAAAGCCGCATAGGTTCCTGTGTGTGTGAACGGTGACTTAGGTGAGCCAGGGACACACTGTTGAGTTAGAGCCCAGCCGGGCAGATGTTTGTTTTGATTTATTTATGTTGATGCTGAGACAATAAAGCGATGGCAAACAATCGGGCAAAAAATAAAACAAAACTATGGCTCTAAGAATATGGATACACTAAAACATGATTTGTTTTGTTTTAAAAATGCTGTTATTGTGTAAAACTTAAATAAATAAAAAAGTATGCATATTAGGTATCGCCACGTCCATAAGAACCTGCTGTATAAAAATATCACATAAACTAACCTCTTAGGTGAAAACCATAAAAATAATAAAATAGAAACTGTGTAAGAAAAGCAATTTGTGTCACCTACAATCACAAAAGTGTAATACCAAGCGATCAAAAAGTCATATGTACCCCAAAATAGTATCAATCTAACCGTCATCTCATACAAAAAAAAATGAGCCCCTACATAAGACAGTCTCCCAAAAAAAAAAAAATATGGCTTTCACAATATAGAGACACAAAAAAAATATTTTTTTTTCAAAAATGCTGTATTATGTAAAATTAAAAAAACAACCAAAAAAAGTAGTCATTAGGGTTGAGCGAACCCGAACTGCAAATTTCGGGTTCGTACCGGACTTTGCGAGTTCGGGTACCAGGACCCGAACCTGGACTCTTTCACTGACATTCGGGTTCGGTGTTCGGGTGATTCTATTATTTTCTGTTATAACATGGTCATAACGGAAAATAATAGCATTCTTAAGACAGAATGCTAAATAAAATGGTCATTGAGGAGTTAAAAATAATAAACTCCTCATCCATTTGATCGCGCAGCCATGGTGTGGCACGGTGACGCCATCGCAGGCCTTGCTGAATGAGGATAGTAGGACCTGCGGTAACATCACCATGCTCACCACATGGTGAGCGCAGTGACGTCATTGCAGGTCCTGTAGAAAAAAGAGGTTACCGGCTGCACGATAAAGTGGATGAGGTGAGTTTTTATTTTTTTTATTTTAACCCTTCAATGGCCATTTTGATTAGCATTCTGTCTAAAGAATGCTATTTTCCGTTATAACCATGTGGATAATTTTCTTCTACGTAAATGTTTATGTTTATAAAGGTTTCTATTCATACATAACTGATTTTTTTTTATCATTCATACATAACTGATTTTTTTTGCTAGATCTGGCCAGATACAAAATATATCTCTTTAGATATCTCTCACTCTATCTCTCTCTCTCTCTTTCTTTATATACTGTGTGTGTGTGTATGTATGTGTGTGAATATATATATATATATATATATATATATATATATATATATGTGTGTGTGTGTATGTGTATATATATATATATATATATATATATATATATGTATATGTATATATAAAATATATATATATATATATATATATATATATATATATATATATATATATATATATATACTAGCAGAAGGACCCAGCTTTGCACAGGTATATTTTATCAATTTCATTTAATGTTTGCGTGTGTAGTTAAAAAATATCGACACTATCCACTATAACAGTGACATCTACAGTTCCTCGCCCCTTTAACAGCTTCCCAACTGCCTAACACAGGGATGCGTCCTGCGGGCGGCCGGGTTATTCCTCCTTGACGCATCTATGCGTCATCTCGCTAGACTTGCTGTGAACGCGCGCATGCACGCGTGTTCACAGATGCGTGCAGCTATGAAGTTATACCACAGCCTGCCAGCGATGATCATTCGCTGGCAGGCTGTAGATGTAAAATAAATCGCATCAAATTGGTATATCAGACGCTGTTTTGTTAACAGCGTCTGGTATACCTGCTACCTGGTCCTCTGGTGGTCCCATTTACTTGGATCGACCACCAGAGGACACAGGCAGCTCTGTAAGTAGCACCAAGCACCACACTACACCCCCCCCCCTGTCACTTATTAACCCCTGATCACCCCATATAGACTCCCCGATCACCCCCCTGTCATTGATCACCCCCCTGTAAGGCTCCATTCAGACGTCCATATGTGTTTTGCCGATCCACGGATCTGCGGATCCATGTATCCGCAAAACACGGACACCGGAAATGTGCTTTCCGCATTTTGCGGATCCACACATTGCCAGAACTATATAGAAAATACCTTTTCTTCGAATAGGACATGTTCTATATTTTTGCAGAACGGAAGTGCGGCCCCGGAAGTGTGGATCCGCAATTCCGGATCTGAGCGGGACAATGTCTGTCCCCATAGAAATAAATGGGTCCGCAATTCCGTTCCGCAAAATGCGGAACAGAGTTGCGGACGTGTGAATGGGGCCTAAGGGTCCCTTATTACCGCCAGTTAGTTAGCTACTTGTTAGGTAGTTAGCGCCCACCGCACCGCAGTCGCTGATTAGCGTCATCGCTGTCGCTAATCAGCACTAATACTATATAGTATCTGTAAGTGATCAAGACTGATCGCAATCAGATCTATATCAGTACATTACGGTCACCTTAGGCTCTACAAAAAATGCAGTGTTCGCCCGATCATGCCTGATCTTGTGCACACACTTGCGTTCAGTCCGCCCCACCGAAGTGTCAGAATTTATTTTTTTCTGATCACTGCAAAAACGCTGTAAAATCGCTGCGGCGCTATAAAGATCACTTTAGAGCTTTTTGGACCTTTATTAGCGATCACAGCTTTACAACGCAAGCACTCCTATGTCCTTTCCCCTTTTTTTTTGCACATTTTTTTTGGCAGAGATTTTTTCATCCACATTGATCGACGCGAATGAAGAAATCTGTGCCGTTCATTTTTTTTTTCAGCCCAGAGGCTGAACTAAAAAAAAAAAAATCTCATTACGCGTATGCTCAATATAAGGAGAATAGCAGAAACTCCTAATGCTGGCCATACATGTAATGATTACGGGGACTTTCAAATGCCAGGGCAGTATAAACACCCCACAAATGACCCCATTTTGGAAAGTAGACACCCCAAGGTATTCGCTAAGGGGCATATTGAGTCCATGAAAGATTGAACTTTTTGTCACAAGCTAGCGGAAAGGGAGACTTTGTGAGAAAAAACTAAAAAAATCTATTTCCGCTAACTTGTGCCAAAAAAAAAAGAAAAAAATCTTCTATGAACTCGCCATGCCCCTCACGGAATACCTTGGGGTGTCTTCTTTCCAAAATGGGGTCACATGTGGGGTATTTATACTGCCCTGGCATTTTAGGGGCCCTAAAGCGTGAGAAGAAGTCTGGAATCCAAATGCGTAAAAATGCCCTCCTAAAAGGTACTCATTGGAATTTGGGCCGCTTTGTGTACCGAGACTGCAAAAAAGTGTCACACATGTGGTATCGCCATACTCAGGAGAAGTAGGGCAATGTGTTTTGAGGTGTATTTTTACATTTTCCCATGATGGTTGTGAGAAATATCTCTTTAAATGATACCTTTTTAAAAAATTTTAAACAAAGTTGTCTCTCACCCAGCATGAGTATATGTAAAAATACACTCCAAAACACATTGCCCTACTTCTTCTGAGTACGGCGATACCACATGTGTGACACTTTTTTGCAGCCTAGGTGCGTAAAGGGGCCGAAAGTCCAACGAGTACCTTTAGGCTTTACAAGGTTGCTCACAGTTTAGTCCCGCCCAAAATGCCAGAACAGTAAACACACCCCACAAATGATGCCATTTCTGAAAGTAGACACCCCAAGGTATTCACTGAGGGGCATAGTGAGTCCGTGGGAGATTTTTTTTCTTTTTTGCCAGAAGTTAGCAGAAATGGAAACTTTATTATTTATTGTTTTCCTCAGAAAGTGTCATTTTCCGCTAACTTGTGAAAAAAAATTAAATTATACATGAACTCACCATGCCCCTCCGCTAATACTTTGGGGTGTCTTTTGTCTAAAATGGTGTCATTTGGGGGGTATTTATACTATCCTGGCATTCTACCACCTCAAGAAACATGACAGGTGCTCAGAAAGTCAGAGCTGCTTCAAAATGTAGACTTGTACACTTATTGGATTTTTTTTTATCAAAGACATGTAGCACAATAAATTCTGACACAAACTTGTATAGAAATGTAATTATATTTGAACAATTTTACCAGAAAAAGTTAAAAATACACTTTTTTTGAGAAAATTGCGGTCTTTTTTGATTAATATCAGAAAAACGAAAAATCTCAGCAGCAATCAAATACCACCAAAAGAAAGCTGTATTTGTGAGAAGAAAAGGAGGTAAAATTCATTTGGGTGGTAAGTTGTATGACCGTGTAAACCGTGAAAGTAATGTAGTGCAGAATTGTAAAAAGTGGTCTGGTCTTTAAGGGGGTTTAAGCTAGAGGGGCTGAAGTGGTTAACAGTGACCTCCACAGTGGCCAGCCCCCCTAACAGTAACATCCACTGCACCCTCTCCTTTAACAGTGACCAACACATCGGCCGCGCCTTTATTAGTGATCTCCACATTACCATGTCTCATTAACATTAATTTCAACAATAACAGTGACCTCCACAGAGCTCCTCCCCATTAACACTGACCTCCCTAGAAGACCATCCCCTTAACTGTGACCTCCACCATTCCCTGCCCCCTTAACAGATACCTCCATAGTGCCCGCCCCTTTAACAGTGACCTCCACAGCATCCCGCCCCCTTAAGACTCACCTCCACAGCATTCTGCCCCTTTAACAGTGACCTCCACACTGCCCCTTTATTAGTGACTTCCACAGTACCCCATCTCCTTAACAGTGATTTCCACAACACCCCGTCCCCGTAATAGTGGCCTCTACAGAAATCTGTGCCTTACCACTGATCTCCATAGCAGACCATCCCCTTACCAGGTCCGGTTTTAGGCCGTACAGTCCGGATTTCAGACTCCCTGTCCTCTGGGCCTGGACGGACACAGGAATGTACTTTTGAACAGCTCACCCTCAGACAGTAGCACTGTGCTGTCTGAGAGTGAGTTGCAGGGAAAAAAGTTACACTCCCTCCCACCCCTGCAGCTGACAGAAGTTAATTTTTACCTATTTTTTTCAATCCCCATTGGCTGGGAAGTGAAAGGGGCGCTGCCTAACCGGGTCAAGGTGTGGATTAGTGGGCCATGGGGCGGGGTTCTTAAGTCCGTCTTTTGAGGGTGGCCTGAATGGTCACCTTACCTGCCCCCTGAACTGTGACCTCCACAGCACTCCGCTCCCTTAACAGTGTCATACACACCGCCCTGCCCCTTCAAAGCTGACCTACTGCAGTTAAGAAAAACATCCAAGCCAGGCTACATTTTTCAAAAACACATCTGAAGTATCCCAAAAGCATGTGGGAAAAGGTGTTATGGTCTGATGAAACCAAGGTTGAACTTTTTGGCCATAATTCCAAAAGATATGTTTGGTGCAAAAACAACACTGCATATCACCAAAACAACACCATACCCACAGTGAAGCATGGTGGTGGCAGCATCATGCTTTGGGGCTGTTTTTCTTCAGCTTGAACTGGGGCCTTAGTTAAGATAGAGAGAAGTATGAACAGTAGAGTTGAGCGAAGACCTGGATGTTCGGGTTCCAGAACTTCGGCCGAACTTCACGAAAATGTTCCTGTTCGGGATCCGAACTCGACCCAAACTTGACCCCGAACCCCATTGAAGTCAATGGGGACCCGAACTTTTGGGCACTTAAATGGCTGTAAAATAGCCCTAGAAAGGGCTAGAGGGCTGCAAAAGGCAGCAAAATGTAGGTAAATGCCCTGCAAACATATGATCCCATTCAACTTCTTGGTCATCAAATTGGGCACATGTCCTGAGGTTGCCCTTTACACCTTGGAGGTGCTGGCCTACCCTGCAGCCTATCTATTGTCTGAACGAGTGTTTAGCACGGCAGGGGGTGTTATCACAGACAAGGGCAGCCACCTGTCCTTAAAAAGAACCAGGCATGGATCCCACAGGACTTGTTTGAACCTTATGCAGAATAGACATGTATACCGGCCTCACCCAACCATTTTTATACTACCTTGCACTTACACGTTGTTTTATTTTTTATATTTTCCCAATGTTTTAGGGTCTACACTAATTTATTTTAAAAAATAAAAAAACAAAAAAACTGTTATTGGTGACTACCTTTGGCTTCACAGCCCAAAAAGGATTTATTTCATGCAAGAATGTAAACGCCAATTGTAAGTTCCCTGTCAGTTATGCAGTGCAGGGGTTTGTACCTGGCAAAAATGCTAATATTTCACCCAACAATTTAAAATCTATCCTTTGCTGGACAGTATTAAACTAGGCGAGCCACAGCTGAAACCACTGATTTACGGTATTGCTATTTTGGCAATTGAATTTCACCCCAGAACAAATTCAATCCTTTGCTGGACAGCATTAAACTTAGGCGAGCCACAGCTGAAACCACTGATTTACGGTATTGCTATTTTGGCAATTGAATTTCACCCCAGAACAAAATATATCCTTTTCCGGACACTATTAAACTTGGCCAGCCACAGCTAAAACCACTGATTTACGATATTGCTATTTTGGCAATTTAATTTCACCCCAGAAAAATATCTATTCTTTGCCGGACAGTATTAAACTTAGCCAGCCACAGCTGGAACACCAGATTTAGGTGATTGCTATTTTGGCATTTGAATTTCACCACAGAAAAAAATCTATCCTTTGCCAGACAGCAGACAGTATTACACTTAGCCAGCCACAGCTGGAACACCAGATTTAGGGGATTGCTATTTTGACAATTGAATTTCACCCCTCAATAAAATATAGAAATTTCTATCCTGAGTTTCTAGGGGTGACAATAAGCACAGCCAAGCCCCTGATCTAGGATATAACAAAATAAAAACTACTATTGATGGATTTATGAACTTGGTGGCAGCTTGTGCTGGTGCACCACAAGACACAAAATGGCTGCCGATCACCCCAGAAAAAAGTGACAGAAAAATGCTGTGGGCAGCCTAAACACCAGTGAGCAATTAACTAGTAGAAG